>OY757016.1:116328669-116932336 GCA_963580285.1 Lucinisca nassula
CCCTATGGGCGGGGGCTTACATAAGAGATTATCCCATATACGTCTAGCTGCCTTTTTTTGGAGGGGGGTGGTGGTGGTGGTTTCATTGGCAAACAGTGTATACCCAGATCAGACGACGCTGGGTATACACTGTTTGCTCGAAGTACAAGCATTTGTTTACAACTTACCTCAAACAAAATAATCCTGGCACCCCTACAATTGGAAATGAACCACTCCAAAGTTATTAGGTGGGAGATTTCATTATCATATATGAGTTAAACAGTTCAGTGAACTCTCTTTCGCCAGAAACTGACCATTACGATAACACACCCGTGCGACATAGTGCATTTTTAACATCCCCAAAATAGCAACTTTTCTGATGAAAATCTGTGATATTTTTCTTATAAATGCTCAAAACATAGGTTGTGTGTGCTCGTTAGAACCGCCTCAGTGAGGCGGTTCTAACGAGTATCCACAACCTATGTCTTGGAGCAGAAATAAGAAAAAAAATGTATACCCCAATAAACACCAGTTTTCTCTATATCAAGTGGGGTTTAGTGGGGTCTTTATTTCACGGACTTGTTCACGTGATGCAACGTTCTGCACTTCTTGATAAAATGACTGAAGAAAAGATTTCACGATGAACCTTCACAAAACATTTTGCCGACCCGAATAGGTATCGGACCCTCGATTATCCTGAACACCAGTCACACGCGCATCCGACTGAGCTACATGTACCTGAGGAGAGGGATAAGACTGTGTGTCTACTGACATAATGCAGCCGGTCACATTAACTAATATATCCGTGCCTTCAGTATCATACTATCACATCGTTTTAGCACACGGATATCTCATAGTAATGCTCACACATGTATGGACGCACGCGCGCTCGCAAAGCAGAGTGTGGGTCTATAGACTTTCGGATCAGTCTGTAAACCGAGGTTCCGTATCCGTATGACCTTAGCTGTCGATGGGACGTAAAACTCAATCACACGCACGCACCAAAAACAGAGCATAATTTCTCGTGCATCAACACAATGAATCGCCTCACAAGAAAACTTGTCTTCAAGTTTGGCGACCGGTTAAACCTTTTTGTACCGAATGGAATCTTCCTCATTATATATAGCAGGAGTCCATTTCAAAATTTAGGGATGTCAGGTTGTGTTTTCTTAAACCTGATTTGGAAAAAGGCAGAACTTTTTGCAAGCAGTGTAGGCTCTGATCAGACGCCGCGTTCAGCGGCGTCTGATCTGGGCCTGCACTGTTTGCCATGATACCCCTTTTGGGGTTTCCGGTACAATTAAGATCCTAACCGACCTGCATGCTAAGCTACATGTACACAAACAAGCAACGCTGTTGAAATAATACATACAGAAATTAGAAGTTCGTGTAACGAACTCCCTCTAGACCCAGTTATATATATATAGAAAACTGGGGCTTACAGGGGTATATATTATTAGCTAACCTGAGCCGGAGGCTCCGGGGAAGCTATTGTCGTCGTCATCGTCGTATGTCCATCCGTCCGTTCACAATTTCTTTAAACAACAACTCCTCCTAAACCGCTGAACAGATTCTGACCAAACTTGGCAGAAACGATCTTTGGGTGGTAGTTTATTCCATGCAGAACCCTGGTTGTCGTGGCAACGATAAGGGGAAAATAAGAAAAAAAAACCTTTAAAAATCTTCTTCTCTGAAACCAGAAGGCCCAGGTCTTTGATATTTGGTATGAAGCTTTAGCTAGTGGATCTCTACCAAGATTGTTCAAATTAAAGCCCTGGGGCCAAAAATGCCTCCGTCCCGGAGGCCCTCGGGTTTTACATAGGCTTATATAGGGAAAACATTTAAAAATATTCTTGTCTGAAACAAGAAAACTCAGGTATTTGATATTTGGTATGAAGCTTCATCTAGTGGACCTCTACCAAGACTGTTCAAATTATAGCTCTGGGGCCAAACATGCCCCCGCGCCGGGGCCCATGGGTTTTACATAGGCTTTTATAGGGAAAACCTTTAAAAATCTTCTTCTCGGAAACCAGAAAGCCCAGGTCTTTGATATTTGGTATGAAGCTTCATCTAGTGGACCTCTACCAAGATGGTTCAAATTATAGCCCTAGGGTTAAAAAACGCCCCCGCCCCGGGGCCCACTGGTTTTAGATAGGCTTATACAGGGAAAACATTTAAATAGTTTCTTGTCTGAAACCAGAAAGCCCAGGTCTTTGATATTTGGTATGAAACTTCATCTAGTAGACCTCTACCAAAATTGTTCAAATTATAGCCCTGGGTCTAAAAACGCCCCCGCGCCGGGGCCCACTGGTTATACATAGGCTTATATAAGGATAACCTTTAAAAATCTTCTTCTCTGAAACCAGCAGGCCTGGGTCTTTGATATTTGGTATGAAGCTACATCTAGAGAACCTCCACCAAAACTGTTCAAATTATAGCCCAGGGGGCAAAAATGTCCCCGGGCCGGGGCCCACTGGTTTTACATAGGCTTTATATTGGGAAAACCTTTAAAACTCTTCTTGTCTGAAACCAGAAAGGTCTTTGATATTTGGCATGAAGCTTCTTCTAGTGGACCTTTACCAACATTGTTCAAATTATAGCCCTAGGGCCAAAAATGTTCCCGCGCTGGGGCTCACTGGTTTTACTTAGGCTTATATAGGGAAAACCTTTAAAAATCTGCTTGTCTGAAACCAGAAGGCCCATTTAATATTTGGTATAAAGCTTCATCTAGTGGACCTCTACCAAGGTTGTTCAAATTATAGCCCTGGGATCAAAAATGCCCATAGCCCGGGATCTACATGTTTTACATTGGCTTATATAGAGAAAACATACAAAAGTCTTCTTATCTGAAACCAGAAGGCCCAGGTCTTTGATATTTGGTGTGAAGCGTCATGTATTGGACCTCTACCATGATCTTTCAAATCATAGCGTGGGGGGGGGGGGGGGGGGTAAAAATGGCCCCGCCCTGGGGCCCTATGGTTTTACATAGACTTATAAATATGGAGAAAAGTTTTAAAAATCTTCTTGTTCGAAACAAGAAGGTCCAGGCTTTTGATATTCAATGTTAAGCTTCATTTAATGGATCTCTACTAAGATTGTTCAAATTATGGACCTTGTTTCAAACATTGCACGAGCCTGGGACTTACATGTAAAATTGTAAACTCATGTGAGCGGTTTAGGACCACTATGGTCCTCTTGGTTTTCTTATTTACGCTCCAAGACATCGTTAAAACCGCCTCCATGAGACGGTTTGAACGAACACCCGCAACCTATGTTTGGAGTATAAATGAGAAAAAACTTGGCACATTTTCATCAGAAATATGGCCGTTTTTGAGAAATGAAAGAATTCACTATGCCACACACGGATTAGTTGTTGTTTGTCTGTTTTTAGTTTGAGTTTAACGGCCCAGTCAACACTGTTTTAGGTCATTTTTGAGCCGGTCAGTTTACCTATCCGCCATTTTCCTTGGCAGGCTTACACGTAAGCGGTTAACCATTACAGTGCACATTCTTTCGCCAGAAACTGACAGCGGTCCTTCTTGAATCAGCGGAATGGAGAGAATGATCGTAGAAAAGATTTCATGATCAGTCTCTACGAAAGAATGTTGCCGACCCTGGCAGGTATCAAGCCCGCGTCCACCTGATCACCATCCGACTGAACTACCGAGGCCGATCACATGGATGAGTTATCGTAATGCGAGATATATGTACTGTACTATCCTAATAGCGAACACTGAGAGAACTATCCTAATAGCGAACTCTAAGTGTATTATCCTAATAGCGAACACTAAGAGTACAATCCTAATAGTGAACACAAAGTGTACTATCCTAATAGCGAACTCTAAGTGTATTATCCTAATAGCGAACACTAAGAGTACTGTCCTAATAGCGAACACTAAGAGTACTGTCCTAATAGCGAACACTAAGAGTACTGTCCTAATAGCGAACGCAAAGTGTACTATCCTAATAGCGAACGCTATGAGTACTATCATAATAGCGAACGCTAAGTGTACTATCCTAATAGCGAACGCTCAGAGTACTATCCTAATAGCGAACACTAAGTGTACTATCCTAATAGCGTACACAAAGTGTACTATCCTAATAGCGAACGCTAAGAGTACCATCCTAATAGCGAATACTAAGTGTACTATCCTAACAGCGAAAACAAAGTGTACTATCCTAATAGCGAACACAAAGTGTACTATCCTAATAGCGAACACTAAGAGTACTATCCTAATAGCGAACACTAAGAGTAGTATCCTAATAGCGAACACTAAGAGTACTATCCTAATAGCGAACACTAAGAGTACTATCCTAATAGCGAACACTAAGAGTACTATCCTAATAGCGAACACTAAGAGTAGTATCCTTATAGCGAACACTAAGAGTACTATACTAATAGCGAACACTAGGAGTAAGTACTAAGTGTACTATCCTAATAGTGAACACAAAGTGTACTATCCTGATAGCGAACACAAAGTGTACTATCCTAATAGCGAACACTAAGAGTACTATCCTAATAGCGAACACTAAGAGTAGTATCCTTATAGCGAACACTAAGAGTACTATACTAATAGCGAACACTAGGAGTAAGTACTAAGTGTACTATCCTAATAGTGAACACAAAGTGTACTATCCTGATAGCGAACACAAAGTGTACTATCCTAATAGCGAACACTAAGAGTACTATTCTAATAGCGAACACTAAGAGTACTATCCTAATAGCGAACACTAAGAGTACTATCCTAATAGCGAACGCTAAGTGTACTGTCCTAGTAGCGAACGCTAAGAGTACTATCCTAATAGCGAAAGCTAAGTGTACTATCCTAATAGCGAACGATAAGAGTACTATCCTAATAGCGAAAACTAAGTGTACTATACTAATAGCGAACACTAAGTGTACTATTCTAATAGCGAACACTAAGAGTATTATCCTAATAGCGAACACTCAGTGTACTATCCTAATAGCGAACACTAAGAGTACAATCCTAATAGCGAACAATAAGTGTACTATCCTAATAGCGAACACTAAGAGTGTTATCCGAATAGCGAGCACTAAGTGTACTATCCTAATAGCGAACTCTAAGTGTACTATCCTAATAGCGAACACTAAGAGTACTACCATAATAGAGAACACCAAGAGTACTATCCTAATAGCGAACACTAAGTGTACTATCCTAATAGCGAACGCTAAGTGTACTTTCCTAATAGCCAACACTAAGAGTACTATCCTTATGGAGAATACTAAGAGTACTATCCTAATAGCGAACACTAAAGTACTATCCTAATAGCGAACGCTAAGTGTACTATTCTAATAGCGAACACTAAGAGTACTATCCTAATAGCGAACACTAAGAGTACTACATGTATCGCCTAAAATTCTGAAAATTCGGACATTTGCTAGGGCTGGCTGTAATTTCTCTAAACCCAATAACAAAATAGCTTTTTTCACGATCCATCGAGGTCACGGTTAAGGTGTTCAAAAGTCCAAACGAAATAACAAATAGTGTAGACACTGGCCAGTCTCCTCCTGAAGGAGCAGTCTGATCTCGGTTGCGCATGCCAATGCTGATTAAGAGTCTTCACTTGTCTCTGACAAGATATTATCAGCTGTGTTGCTCTCCTGCTCATCTGGTTTATTTTTTTTTTTTTTTTCAGATTGGAAATGACCTTGACTGACAGGGCCTCCGCGTTTGCCTTTGAGACTTTGGCTATATTCTTAGCGGTACTGTGCTTAAAAGCTCAGGGTGAGTTTATAACCGCCAGTGGAACGCCCGTAGTCTGTCTGGCAGGGAAAATGGAACAAAACTCGGGGCTTTAGGGAATTATCTAGAAACTTTAGGCTACACACCGGAGGTAATAGCTATCCAAGAAACTTTCTCAAAAAAAAAAAGATAGTAAACCAACAAAAATTCCAGGATACAAAACTCCGGTCAGTTTCAGTAGGGAAAAGGGGGAGCGCGGGGGAGGGCTAGCCACCTTTATCAAAACAGGATTAGATTCGGAAGAAATCAAATTTAGACACACAAAAAAAGAAATAGAGGTGGTGATCGTCAGAATTTTTGGACAAAAAGAAAACATAGACATAGTAAACTTCTATGCACCACCTAAAGCAGTAGTAACGTCTGACGATTATGATGAAATTTACAACAAATTAGGGAAAAAATCAACTTTTCTAGGGGATTTCAATGCCAGACACGAACTATGGGAGACAAACCACAACCCCACATATGAAAAACGACGAGGCCTAGAACTGGTCGATTTCATAAACAGCACTGATTACGTAATCCTTAACACGGGGTGTGGCACACGACTCAACGTCGAGCGCGGTAGCACGAGCGCCATAGACTTAACACTGGTTAGCGCATCACTATGCCAATCTAGTGAGTGGCAAGTGGGAGACGACACGATGGGAAGCGACCACTTCCCCATCCTGACGTCGCTCAACTTCACTCACAAATGCGTAACGCAACGGCCTGCCCGACGTTGGAATTTAGACAAAGCAGACTGGGACCTCTTTAGGCAGAAACTTAAACACATCAACATATCCCTCGAAGGCACGAATATCAATAAAAACAATGAGGATTTTGTTTCGGAAATAATGGCGGCATGTGAAAAATCAATACCAAAAACACAACCAAAAAATAAGCAAAAAAACACCTTACCATGGTGGGATGAAAATTGTAGCAAGGCAGTCAAAAAGAAAAACAAAATATATTATAAATATAGGAAAAACAAAACAGCCGCCCTTTTGGAGGAATATAGACGTATAAGAGAGGAAACAAAATATATTTTAACACAAACGAAACAACAAGCCTGGAGGGATTTTGTATCCACACTCACATACAAAACAAATGCTAAGAAAATTTGGGACACAATAAAAAGGTTTAATGGAAAACCCCTAAAGCCGGTAGAGGTTCTAAAACAAGGAAACAACAGATTTCATGAAAACGAAGAAAAAGTAGAAATCTTAGCACAACACTACCGGAAAGTCTGCAGTAATGAAAATTTAGACCCAAACTTTAGGCGCATTAGGGAAACGCAGGACCCAATGATTAAGCAGGCCGTTCAGGACGCCGATCGCGCTAGCCAGTGCCGTGCATACAATGCGAACTTCTCCCACAGGGAGCTGCAAAGCGCGCTAAATAAGAAAAAGAGCACCGCCCCCGGGGCAGACACCGTTCACTACGACATGTTAAAAAATCTACCAGAAAAGGGAAAAAATCAGCTGCTCGCATTAATAAACAAATCTTGGAACGAGGGGACCCTCCCTACACAATGGAAGGAGAGCACCATCGTTCCAATATTAAAACCGGACAAGGACCCCCATGAGCCGAAATCGTATAGGCCGATTTCACTCACACCAACCATATGTAAAATCATGGAAACCATGGTAGCATCTAGACTAACAGCACACATTGAGAAAAATAAACTCTTAGCAGACGAACAATCAGGTTTTAGGAAACATAGATCTACCATTGACCAAATCACCAGACTGGAATCCGCCATCCGAAAGGCAAAATTAATCAAACACTAACTGGTAGCGGTGTTCTTGGATTTAGAAAAAGCTTTCGACCTACTGTGGACTAGGGGGGTCCTTCTAAAACTGAACAAATTTGGAATTCATGGAAAAATGTTAACCTGGATCAGAGACTTTTTGACTGATAGAAAAATGAACGTAAAAATAGGTAACGATGTGTCCGGTTTTTATGAATGCGAGAATGGTTCCCCCCAGGGGTCGGTGCTATCTCCTATCCTCTTCAACCTACTAATGAACACACTGCAGGAAACACTTCACCCATTACCGCTGGAAATATCCATGTTCGCAGATGACGGCTTAGTATGGAAAACCGCGAGAAAACCAAAAAGTGCCATTCCTGCACTACAAAAAGCGCTACATGCCATACGTGATTGGGCTACAAACTGGGGTTTCAAATTATCAACTGAAAAAACAACAGTGGTGGTTTTCAATAGAAATTTCGCAGACACAAAGGGCATGCCCAGGCTTGCGTATGACGGGCAGGAAATAAAGTACGCCAGTCATGCCAGATTCCTGGGCATGTACTTTGATAGCAATCTAACATGGAGACTGCACATTGAAAATCTGGTGTCCAGGTCCCAGCGGGACCTAAATGTGCTCAGGGCGGTCTCGGGGGCAAACTTTGGAGCAGACAAGAAAACCCTGATCAAAATGTACACAGCACTCATAAGAAGCAAAATTGATTATGGCTGCCAAGCATACGCGTCTGCGGCGCCATCACACCTGAAAAAAACTAGATAGCATACAGGCCGCAGCCCTCAGAATCGCTACTGGGGCATACAGGGGAACGCGGAACCTGGACCTGGAGATTGAATGCAGCGTCATGTCCATGCACCTGCGGAGGGATGAACTGCAACTCAAGTACTGGGCCCGCTCAAACAGTCTTAGGGAAAGTCTCCCCATAAACGAAATGATCGCCGACACGCCCAATCATGTTAACAGAGATAGGTTAAGAGGAAAGATCCCCTATATTATCAAAGTCCAGGACCTAATTAAAAACCATCACCTCGAACAGGTCAAAACAGCGGAAAAAAACATATCCGGAAGTTTTTAATTTAAGAAGCCTACGCGTAAAAACAACACTAACGGGTGTCATAAAGAAAACTGAAACAACACAGAAAAAATGCAATGAGATCGCAGAATCACACATCAGTGAAAACTATAAGCAAGCGCTTAAAATTTTCACTGATGGAAGCAAAGATGCTGACAAAAAAGAAACAGGGTGCGCTTTCACAACACCAGAATTAAATTTCGACCAAAAATTCAAACTTAACCAGCACCTCACAGTCTACTCTGCAGAACTTATAGCCATACAGAAAGCCTTGGAATGGATACAGGAAGAAAAACCCGATAGTGTTGTTATACTATAACGGACTCATTAAGCTCAGTACAAAGCACAAACTCTGGAAACAGCACTACAAGACCGGATATACTGCAGGACATTCATATCCTAATACACAAAATACTAAAACAAGGCAACACCCTGAACATAGATTGGATCCCCTCCCACTGCAACGTGCAGGGGAATGAGCGCGCAGACACGCTGGCCAAAGAAGCTCTGACCCGGGGCAAGGAACTTGACTACCTCCCCACCCCACAAGAAGTCTACACAATCATAAAGGCCAGCATAAAAAAGGAATGGGCGCGCATATGGCAGGGACAACACGGCTTCAGACACTCGATCTGCCAGTCCTTGATCCCGAAAATAGTTCAATACAGCGACAGCCGAAAGCTCGATCGCATATATACACGACTAAGACTTGGGGTCAACGGACTAAATGCACACAACATCTTCTATAACGCGGCCGATCCATTATGCGGGCACTGTGGCGGGGTTGAGAGTGTTCAACACTACCTCGCAGAGTGCCCCGCACACGGCCCCGCTAGAAGGGAACTAAAGGGAGAACTGACAGCACTAGGATACCAAGGGGAGATAAACGCGATTTCTTTGCTCAATCTAATGTCACAGGAAATGAGGGACGCGGTTTTCAATTTCTTTGAGAAAACAAACTACCTTGACAAAATATAGGGGGAAAGCTAAGGGCGCAAACTAAATTTATTGCACTGTTACGAGAGACACACCCCGTACGAGGTTACACACAAACATGCCTGAAACCAAAACCGATAGAGACCCGATTTCAGAAACAATAAATGATTTAACCGCACCTGAGACGCTACCAACCAAAAAGGAGCGTAGTGATCAAAGGGCGGCCGTCTCACGGCGAACAGGGGAACAAAGTCAACGGTAGGCACTGTGGTTTGCGGCCTCGGCTTTGCACTAAGGAGTGCCTAACGGTGACAGCGATCCCTGGATCACTGTGAGAAGACCATAACAGAACGGGGCATGGACCTACCACAAGGAAAATCCATGGCCCCGACCCACCCTCCAAAGGGGTATGGCAAGCGAGAGGCTAAGACGAGATGTAGCGTTGTGGTTGCGGCCCACTGGCTTTGCACTTATGAGCGCTGCACCAAAATCCTAGCTGATCGGGAGCCACACTGCCCAAAAGAGGATCACACGAGAACACGCCGGGACTGGGCATGGATCCACCACGAGGAAAATCCATCGCCCGGCCTCTCCGGAGGGGGTGAGGCAAACGGGAAATCAGGACGAGATGTAACGCTGGGGTTTGCGGTCTTAGGACTTTGGCACTGAGCAGCGTTGCGTCAAAATCCTGGCTGATCGAGAACCACACAACCCAAAGGAGAACGGCACACAAACACACTAGCAAACAAAAAGGCTCTCCTTCAGGAATGCACATAGATGAGTGGGACAGAAATAAGAAACAATAGGCCTTATCACATCTCTTTGTTCTTCTCTCTTTTTTTTCGCAAATTTCGCTTTCGAATAAAGGATGTACATTATAAGGTTACCCAAACGGAATGATATGGGGGCCCACAAAAGGACATTTTATAAACACCCGACTAGCAGAAAAATCGCAGGAAGGCCCTTTCTAAGCACACATGGTATTGCTTCTGTCCCTCCCTTGACAAATGAATACGGTCCCTATAATAGTGCCTGTGGAGACGACCATCGCTGTCCCAATTTTGCCCTCGGAAAATATGAACCGCTGTCCCACAAGTCAACATCATAGCTCGCCACGCGCATACCACCACGGCCGAAAAACCGAACCTCGCCTGGTACATCAAACAGCCCTCGGTACTGCCCTTGTCGTTTAACATAAGTATCATCAAAGACAGCAAATCGCGCCATGACCGTAATTAAAACGGACGGTCAAGACGGCCAAATATTTATACAGATAAGGGAAATTAAATAACTAACTAGGGCATGACTAAGCGCGACTCTGAAGGAGGGCATCAACACAACCACCCACGCAAAACTAAAACAACACACATCCACCCACGCAATGCTCAATTAGGTAGATATAGCGATAGTTGTAGAATATTTGTAGAGTAGGAATCCCGTAGAGAGGATAGTATAGGAAAAGAGAGATCAAAAACCTGGAGATAGAAGGAGAAGAAGAAGAGTTTTTTCCCAAAAAGCGATTTCAAACACTGTTAACTGTAAATATGACACATAAAAACAAGATCGTATAGGAATGCTCGACTGCGCACATGCGCAGGCAGACGCTTGTATGCGACCTACATGATTATATGAATTTGTACTAACTACATTGCTAACGAGATCAGCACACGATATCTCGGGCCCTCAAACGACTAGGTAGGAATACAATTCCTCCTATGGTGCCTTCCTTCACGTAGGTTGCGATAATGACATGTAAACATGGCGACTCAGAATGACCCACTTACGGCCCCACAGAATATGACATCCTACGTGGAGGAGGCCTAGCTAGGGGCACCACATTTTCCTAACTTTAACAAAAAATGCAGAAAGGGGATTGACCTACTTACACATCCTCCACGATAGAGGTCACCCACTAACTAAAATAAACACAAACTTGGGCCCGAGACGGCGGAGGCCATCACACTATACTATATGTTGTATGTACAGAATAAACAAAAATCACAAAATATAATCTACAAGCACAACCTTGCAGGTACAAAAACTGTCCTACCAAGCAATAGAGAGCGGGTGGGCTTGCCCCAAAACGGACAACACCATCTTTTAAGCACAAGAAAAACAAACATGACAGGTCCGTGGCGGGGCGAGCACATCCGCCCGCATATATACTCAATAAGCTGGGGGCACAGACCAAATAATGTAAAAATGTACATACGTTACAAAAATATGCAAAAATCAAACAAAAAAAATAAAAAAACAAAAATACCAATATCAAAATTGATACAAAAAGTGTAGACGACATCCATAGACATGGTGCTGGCGTGAGGGTGTAGATGCGGCTGAAGCTACAAGCTAGAAGAAAGAAATGGATGGACTCTACAATTTTGTGGTGCAAATAAGCACCACAAAATGGCTAAAAACTTTGTCTCGAATCCCCTCATTGGATATAAGGTGCATAACACGTAGCATGGAAACGTGTATAGCAATCTTTAGAAACGTCTTCCAAATCGCAATGAAACTTTCAAACAAAATTAACTGCTAAACGATCCCCTTTATGATAAGGTCAAACTCGGAGCCTACCCTGTTACACAAAACAACCCACACCCCTTTGCGGCAAACCGCAAAACCCCAAGGCACAGCACTGCTATAACTTAAACGCAGGCAATCACGTAGCCAAACCTTTAGAATGGAGTTCCAAATTACTACAACTAAACTATGTTGCACCAAAACAAAGGCTCACATTGGAACTGTGCAACACATCCACAGCCCTTGAAAAATGAAGCACGCCTAGCCCAGAAACTCCAACAAATAAAGATGCCCTTTAGCGACAGGACACATGCACTCCTGAAGCAAACGGGAAGACAAAATATAAACCCCACCGAGACCTGGAAAGGTCACGGCACCGTTTCACAAACCTCTCAGGACGGAGCTCGGCGATTGGCTACAGGGTAAGGGGATGCCCGTGGGCTCCGAGACACCTGAGACGTGAGACGACAAACATGAGTCGGACGGGGCTGGAGCCGAGCGATGGTCTCCCTGTTCACCGGCAACGGGGAATGGGGGTACCACCGAACGGCTACGGTGTAGTGCCAGCATGTATTCGTTCCCTGGGACCCAACCAGATGACGACCCGCGACACGGGGAAACTGGAAAACAACAACAACAATAACCGCCAGTCTTCCGCCTGACGAAACTTGTTGTTAGGGATTATTGATCTATGATTCCCACACAATAAGGAGTGTTGGCCACCGGTTGGCAAGTCTGTGTAGTGACCACCTCTCTAAACCCCGCTTTATATAGAGAAAATTGGGTTTACAGGGGTATTCATTATTATCCTTATTTTACTCAAAACATAGATTGTTGGTATACATTAGAACTGCCTCATTGATGTTGCTATTAACACCCACACACTGTATTTGCACTAGCAATATATTTTCATCTGAAAATTGCTAGGTTTTGGAGAATTAGACAGATTTTTTTTAGCATACGGATCTGATATCAATACACACCCTTACATAAATGGCAAACATACTATCCATACCTCAATACATATACAAATATTCGCGAAAACAATCCCAGTAATTTTCAAGTTAACGCAGAATAAACAATTTTCCAATTACAAGACTACAAGATGTTCAAGTTACTTTGGTTCATCACGGAAACATGCCTATATAAATCTGGCCCCATTTCTGCCAAACGCGACCAGCAGCACGCGTACGCAACACTCTGACATACAAGTAACATCGATAAAAATAGCGCGACTATTTTCTATTAATAACCATAACCTTGGTTTCAGTCACATGGAGAACAGCACTAATTCAGATTCTGTCATTAGTAACTTTGTGTCGATTGTAAAACAGTTGACCCAAATATTGTACTATCCACTAAATTACCTGATGTCACTTGCACGTATGCAGTTTATGTCTCCGCTACCAACTCATTTAAACAAGTGTGATGTTGGGCATGTTTTGTTTGTTCTTCCTAACTTGCATATTATTTACTCAAATTCTCTCTCTCTCTCTCTCTCTCTCTCTCTCTCTCTCTCTCTCTCTCTCTCTCTCTCTCTCTCTCTCTCTCTAAATGCATATTCTGTGTAAATATCTCATGTTAAGGACGATCGGATAAACCAAATTATAAAAAAAAACTTGCTTGCTTACTTATTCGATTTACTTTACTTGAACTGATCTGCACTGGACTGAAATCAGCTCAGCTCAACTCAACTCTATTTTCTTACTACTTACTTACTCAACAGTGTTGTCAGTGCTTTGATTCGTGGATGCGCATTACGAAAACACGCCTGAACAAATACATTGTAAATTTTACCCCCGAAAAAACGAAAATTTTAAGATGAAAAATTGTGATATTGTTCTTATTTCTGCTCAAAATGTATATTGCGGGTACTCGTTAGAATGAGATGGTTCTAACAAGTAACCACAATCTATATTTTAGAGCAGAAATAAGAAAAATAAGGTTTACCCCTGTAAGCCCCAGTTTTACTATATACTCATAAAAGTGGGGTTCAATTCGGCGTCTGCTCAGCCGGCCTCTGTTTGCTCAAAAATACTGATACATTACGAAAACACGCCTATACAAATACATTGTAAACTTTATCGCCGAAAAAAAAAAACAAGAAACTTTTAAGATGCAAAAACAAAAATGTAATATATTTTTTTTTATTTCTGCTCTAAAATATAGATTGTGAGTATCGTTAGAACCGGCTTATCAAGGCGGTTCTAACGAGTACCCACAATCTATATTTTAGAGCAGGAATAAGTAAAATAAGGATAACCCTGTAAACCCCAGTTTTACTATATAAAAGTGGGGTTCATGGGGATCAACATGATGTTTAAAGTTTAAGTCTCAGCTGTCATTATCTATTCTTCATTATAATTTTTTTCTATAATCGAAAAGGTGTACGGTTTTGATGGTTATTTTGATTTCAGATAGTTCAGTCCTGCTAGTTCATTATGGAATTGTCTCAAAATTAAAATCCAGTGTTTGAAATAGATGGCGGTATGTCTATGTATGTTTAAAATAGATGACAGTATTCCTACATGGAATGTTCAATCTACGGTTTCAAATTATTCCATTTGATTCCAATGTATGTTACTGTTACTGTATGGGCCCCGTCAAGCGATTTTGGTACTTATCGCCTATGCGAGCAGCGAAGGTTCAGGCGAGCCTGCGCATCCGCGCAGTCTCGCCAGAATCTTCGCTGCTCGCTCATACAAGCAATGATTCAAGAGGAACCTTCAGACAGAAAGCCATATCCCTGCCCCTCTGAATGGCTGGGCATGCGCAGTTAAAATTTGTCATGACGGAATGTTCGAAGACACAAATTCGCTTGGCGGGGCTCGTGTTTAAGCAACAACAAAGGCTATCCATTACAACCCTAAAACCCCGTACAGATACTTATGCAAACATAGTAGATCCTGGTGTGATGACTGTCAGTCATCTTATCCCATTCAGAGTACTTGACCCCTGTAACAGTGTCAACCCGGACAAGGGCACCAAGAGCAAATAACTCACAGTATCGTAGGTACCAGTCCTATAGTGATGCCCTGAAAAACTCTTTCTTCCCTAGAACTATTCCTCAGTGGAATAGTCTTCCATCTGCGGTGAATGCCAAGACCGCAGAGGAGTTCAAAGCCCGCACAGTATAAGATTGAGACTCAGAGGTATGCGTTTTAGGATACCTCTGTGTTCGGATTGTAAATAGTTTTAAGGGCTCATCCAGTGATGATTTTTATGCTAAATTCTAAATTTAGCCACCCACCTAACTGAGGAAATGGCCAAATATGACCGACTCAGTATGAGAAGATAGATAGAGGGACGCCTTTTTTGTGGAACAGACGTGCCCAACTTCAGTGATGGAATAATGCACTCCAGAAACTCGTGGGTGAAAGGGGTTTGAGAGTAAATAAATCAAAGCACTGACAACTATGACTGGCCGATTGTCTCTGAGTGCAGGCTGGGAAAACGGTCATGGACGGAGACTTGAACTGTTTCGGTATACCCTTAAGTTCTTGTACATAATGCAAAAAGTGAAGACCCTGATCAGACGCCGTGTTCGCTCTGGCTCTACGGCGTTTGCAAAACTCAACAAATGATTCCAGTCCAGATTTTACAGAACTCTCCTTCACGTGCCCATCACTGACTTGTCGGTATAACCTTTTTTTAAATAGAATATAGCCGCAGTGGGGTCAAAGTGTTGTGTAAGAGGGTTATCTTGGAATCATATGTTGAGCTTGGCAAACAGTCTAGACCCAGACCAGACGCCACAGAACGCGGCGTCTGATCAAGGTCTACACTATTTGTTTAAAATCGGAATATGAGGTTTAATGAATCGGTTTAAAACATTAAAACACTATTTCTTTGACCTACCCTCAGAGACAATCGACCCACCAATACTCTCAGTGCTTTGATTAATGATAATATCAAACGACTCAGATTAGACTTTATATGCACGGGAATACTGTTCCATACAACTACGCCTGAGTGTGATAGACAGCCCTTTGCGGAGACAATAAATAATTCATAGTATTATCTAAAGTCATATCGCGCATTTGAAATAACTCGTGCAAATAAGGGTGCAACATTGTTATGAAGTTTTTCACAAGTTTGCGTTACTGAGAAAAACGACACTAATTTTGCCTCTGAAGTG
This sequence comes from Lucinisca nassula, assembly GCA_963580285.1. Taxonomy (NCBI): domain Eukaryota; kingdom Metazoa; phylum Mollusca; class Bivalvia; order Lucinida; family Lucinidae; genus Lucinisca; species Lucinisca nassula. Next base: position 116,344,837 of record OY757016.1, read on the forward strand.
TGCATCATTTGAGACCGACTTAATTCACAGGTGTATGTTTGTTATACTCCTGTCACACAGTCACGAGTTTTTCTACAACAATAGCCGAGTTATTACGAGTTATAACTCTGGACATGCTGTACGAGTTAGCGCAAATTGTTGCTCTGTTCTACAAGTCCCTCACGACATGTCTACGACATAATCGGGAAAACATTTATTTATCACTTTTATACAAACATGTAGATAGTAATCTCGTCATAATTCGTACAGACGTACACGAAGTTCTACTTGATTTATTAGACCAAATTTGCCCCCGCCCATCGGGGCTTGGAGAAACAGACTGGGCTGCAAGATGCTTCCATACAGAGCTGAAACCCACCGCACACGAATACTCGTACAGTTGTCGTGGCCAACTTGTGATATCTCGGCATTGTATCGTACTTTGTCGCAGCAGCTCGTGACTACATGTAACTCGTAGTAACTCGTGGTATGTTATAGTAGCTAAAACCCCTGTCACACCATGGCTGCGTTCTCACGGCGTCCAAGAAAAATGCAGAACGCCGACGTGCGCGCAGTACGATCGCAAACATCGCCGTAGCAACGCAGTGGCGTCGCCAGTAGACGCGTTGGGATCGCATAGAACGCCAAGCGACGGCGCGCATTTTGAGCATGCTCAAAACAAACGCCGTCGCTCGGCGTTCTGATCAGAGCGCAGTGAGGTCGCCGTAAGGTTGCCATAGCAGCGCAGTAAGGTCTCCTACAACGCTACAGGAGCTCGGCAGGGGCGCACAGAGGTCTCCTACAACGCCATAAAAGCTCCGCTTGTATAATTGATTAACTGATTGATTTGATATTTAACGTCCCAATCAACACTGTATAGGTCATTTTGGAGACGTTGCTTCCAATTTTGTGGGACTTTTACCCGACTTTGAGATTAATAATGACATCGCAAGCCCTGTCCCCGAATGAAACCAATAGAGTTTACACGTAGAAGCATGTTTACACTAATAGAGTTTACACGTATCTCGCACCGCTTTGCCTGGGCAGGCTTAGATCCTCTATGCGGTTTACCAGTACTTGTGTGAAGTCGGTTTCAGCTCTGCGTGAAAGCATCATGCAGCCCATCTATTTCTTCCAGTCCCGATGGGAAGGGCGCCGCTTGTATAAACAGTGGCTAGAGTAGAGTTTGATTGTGTACTGTCCCGAAAAACCTACTTCTGAGGTGACTCATTCCGGGTAAGGTAATGGCGGTGGACTTGCTCCTGCTTGCGGTGATTGCGGTGGACTTGCTTCCGACGGCACAGGAGTACTGGTAAACCGCTAAGGGGATCTAACCTTGCCGAGGCAAAGGGGCGCGAGTCGGACCATCCGTGCTTATTAACCCTATTTGTTTCATTGGGTGACAGAGATTGAGATGTCATTTCATCTCAATGTCGGGTAAAAGTCCCACAAAATTAGAAGCAACGTCTCCAAAATGACCTATAATGTGTTGATGGGACGTTAAACCTCGAATCAAACAAAACTGTTCGACTGATGAAGATGTCTGTTTACACTTTGAGAACGCCTTCAACATGTGAGCGCCGTAAAAGCGCAGTGCACGCATTGAGAGCGCTGTAAAAGCGCAGTGCACGCATTGAGAGCCCCGTAAAAGCGCAGTGCACGCATTGTGAGCGCCGTAAAAGCGCAGAGGAAGCGCCGTGAGATCGCATACAATCGCCATCAAGAACGCCGCAGGATCGCGATAGATCGCCATGTTAGGTCCGTAGCAACGTCTTGGACGCTGTAGGGACGCCATGACAGGTCCATGTTCACAAAAATATCCCATATTTCTTGCGCTCTCGCGGCGTTCTGAAAAATTAAACAACGCCGTCCCATCGCAGTGAAAACGCGGCATAGTGTGACAGGGGCTGAACACTAAACTCGCATGAGATCCTACATTACTTCGAGATTTACAAGACACGCTACGAATTCGTTATGAGATCAAGTTAAGCTTCGCCTACTTCGGCTACGAGTAGTCCCGATAATTTTAAACCGTTTAAAATTCTCATAGGCTCTTACCGACAAGCTACGACTTATGGCGAGTTGAGGCGAGTTGCTTATGACAACGGCTGGAATATAGCGACATCACCACGCCATGCTACGAGTTGTTAACTCGGGAATACTCGTGACTCTGTGACGGGGGTATTACTTATTTAAATTACGTTTAGTTCTACTTGATTTATTAGACCAAATTTGTCCCCGCCCATCGGGACTTGGAGAAACAGACTGGGCTGCAAGATGCTTCCATACAGAGCTGAAACCCACCGCACACGAGTACTGGTAAATCGCTTAGAAGGCCAAAGACTATCCAGGCAAAGCGGTGCGTGTCCATGCATATAAACCCTATTAGTTTCATTGGGCGCAGGGATTGAGATGCCATTTCATCTCAGTGTCGGGTAAAAGTCCCACACAATTGGTAGCAACGTCTCCAAAATGACCTAAATAGTGTTGAGGGGTCGTTAAACCTCAAACTAAACCGTTATTAGAGCAAAATCGTGCTGAAGTATTCCAAATGCTTTTAAGAAGCCTCCGTGGTGCAGTGGTTACGCTACTTGCCTTGTAAACCAGGGATCGCAGGATCGATCCCGGGCTTCTCCAGACTTTCGGATGAGTCTTTAAACCGCGGTCCCGTCTCCGTATGACCTTAGCTGTTGGTGGGACGTAAAACTAAAACGCACTCCAAATGCTTTAAATAATAATAGTCTATGCTCTGTTGTACTATACCTAGTATCCAGTAATAGGATGAAACATTTTAGAACACCGGTGCACGTGACATTAGGAAAACATGTCCGTGTGAAATAATGACGTCCAACATGGTGTCAAAAATTACATATTTTGGGTAAAAATGATAACATCTTTCTTTTCGGCTTTCAATAGAGATTGTGGGTGCTCGTTAGAACCACCTCAATGAGCTGGTTCTAACGAGTACCCTTAAACTATGTTTTTGAGCAAAAATACGTCAGATTATGTATACCCCCGTTAATCCCACTTTTCTCTGTATTAAGTTGGGTTTAGAGGGGTCTTCGTTTCACCGACTTGTTCTCGTGATGATAACACTAGTACTCATGGTTAAGGAGAATAAGTCATTAAGTGAGACTGTTTCATGTACGTTTCACCATTAAATTCCATAATTTTACAAGAAAAATATGTAGACCCTAATCAGTTTTCTGTGGTGTCAGATCTGGATCTACACTGTTGTCATTGTCTAAATACACGAGCCCAGTTCAGATTGCACAGATTACCAACCGCGTGACCTGTTTTACATAGCACTCTGACGTTACGGGAACCGGAACGGGAAAATTATAAATAGATTTTACGGAGTCACACGAAGTATTCCCCATCCGGTATCACGACTCCCCGAAATCACCGAAATCACCACAGAAATAACCGAAATCACCACTGAAATAACAGAAATCACCATTGTGGAATTAATATATGGACATGTATAGTGTATTTAGCTTACAAACATTACTTTTATTGTCAATGATGACTTTTGGGTACCTTTTCAGCCAAAAACACTTAAAATTGTACGCTCGGGATTTCTTCGAAATCTTGCGAAATCACCTGTCATTAATGCACTATTCTAGGGGCATTTATACTGTTTATTACTGAATATTAGTCTTGTTTTCATTCTAAGGTGAGCATATAATGTGCCAGGTTGAATTCAATAAAGAATGTCCATTTTCAGCACAGAAGCATTTTGTTGGTGTGTGTATTGTTATTACCTCAGAAGTGTCCCTTACAGTTATCATGATGAACATTTATCAGACCATAACTTTTAGTTAATGTGTTTGTATCATTTAATTATCTATATTTGTTTCTGTATTTTGTAAGTAGCCAACTTGGTATCAAAGTTAGGCACTGATTGTAATTAACATCATTATTGACACTTTACTAACATCAGGTTAATTGAGGATAATTGAATTTATCGGCTGATATCAGACTGTCATTTAATTACATATCGCGACCGATTAACTGGATTAGGCAATCATCTAACTCGTGGTCAATTAACAATACGGGAAAGTTGAATAGACCGAATAATAGATTGTGGGCACTCATTAGAACCCCCGCCACAATCTAAGTTCGGAGCACCAGCGCAGCTTTTTGGCGTGCGGTAAAATCGCCTCCCCGAGGCGGCTCTATCGAGTGCTCACAATCTATGTTTTTTTGCAGAAATATTAAAACTATAAAAATTTTTGCACCTTAAAACCATCATATTTTGGTGGTTAAATTTATTTGTATAGGCGTGTTTTCATAATAGAGGCGATTCTCATAAGTTCAAACATTCTATGTTCGGAGCAGGAATAACCAAAAGTGGCAATTTTTATTTCACTACATCGACGTTCCCTCATAATGCAAAAGAGGCTTTGAAAATAAAATAATGCACAGACTGAGCCGAGTTTGTGTTGGGATCCGATTTTAACTGAAGGAATGCCAGTCAGCCACGGAGTCGATTGTAATCTGTTCCCACAATCTTTATAATTAGCAGAAGTGTAAAATACATATATATATCTGAAAATATTCTTATGGTATTGCTATAAAAAGTTTTTGAATTTGCGTGTTTTCAAACAGATATATACTTTTTCTCTCACTACTCCCCTCATCCCTTCATCAGATTCATAAATACTTAATAATGGATGATGATCAGACAAGGTCCGATAACGCATCTTAATAATGCTTTCTTTTTTGGTGATTCCATAGGAGTTTGAACGACCCAGTCAGCAATATTTAGGTCATATTTGAGCCAGTCATTTTATCCATGTATGCAAAATGCCGTATCGTTTTATTCTTTTCATATCCCATGCCGGCGAAATGCTACTCCGATTAAAGGGTTTAAATTTAGTTTTAATTCCCATTTACCGCTTTCCAATGACAGGAAATTAACTTAAACTATATAAATTCATGAAAGGGGGTCTTTCAAGGTATAGGAAATTTGCATTGGTTTCTGCCCACGCTTGGATTTTGATGAAATTATGCACAATAATTGCGATGGGTTTTAGTTTTAATTCCCATTTACCGCTTTCCAATGACAGGAAATTAACTTAAACTATATAAATTCATGAAAGGGGGTCTTTCAAGGTATAGGAAATTTGCATTGGTTTCTGCCCACGCTTGGATTTTGATGAAATTATGCACAATAATTGCGATGGGTATATCCATTATAATTACGATGAATTCACTTTTAAATTTCATTTCCGTAGTAAATTTATTACATATTTTATGAAGTCTCTATCACAACAGAGAGTACTCCGATATAAACTTGTCTACAGTATTCAGAGTTTCATATATCTAATGCTGCTATGTTTTATGAATTAAAGCCATAATTGGTGAGTTAGTTGATACTATGACTGACCTCATATGTCTAGTAATAGTGGCTGGGCATTCAGTTTTCTTTGATGGTGTCCCCATATTTCAGCTCTTTTTTTTTGTATTCATTAAACTTTTATATGCATATTTACCATGTTCCAATTTTTGTCAAGACACCATTTTAGCATAAAAACTTCCCACATATATTAGAAACATGTTGATGAATTTTGATGGAAATTGAGGACCGGTAACATTATGTTTTAACAGACTGAATACTGATAGTCCTGATTCAGCAAAATGTGAAATTATATGATTATCATGTTTTGGTCATGCTGTTTAATAATACTTTACTATTGCTTTCAATTTGGATAGTAAAGCATGGTTTGTGTAAGTAGTTCATAGCATAATTATAAGTATTATTTCAAAACAGCCATTTCAGTAAATTAGCCCCCTATGGAACAAACTATTTTGTCTACAGAACTATACCGCAATGGTTTTGATGACAAACGCCATCAAACGCATCCATGTAATCATGGGCACAGTTTTCTTGTCTAATTTGGTAATATTGCTAAGGTGATGTTTAGATTTAACATTCAAATCAACAATATACCAGTCACTTTAGATGTTGCTTCAGTTTTTATGAGATTTGTTATCCGACTCGAGATAAATGACTGTCAAGTCAAACTGTTGTTTGTTTATTTAACCCCAACTGTCCATTTAAAAAGAAAGGTTTACTCTAGGCAAAATCAATAACACTTGAGATTACTTTTCCTGGACATTAAGTTTTCAGAATTTGTATCTGCATAGGCACTAGCGAATCTTTTTTTTTTTTTTTTTTTTTTTTTTTTGTATAGCCCATATGAACAAAATCAAACGGCTTCCTAATTTGAATTTACTTTTAGAATTCACATGGTCGTACATTTGTCAGTGTTCCAAAACTTATGTGATCATGATTGTGTTGTCTATATATTTGTATAGGTCTTTCACTTCATTTACCTATCTCAGCAGTTGTTGCAGTAATTACAAAGCACATTATGTAAGATATCAAGAAGCATTTAAACTGTTGATAATAATTATTCAATCTGTGAGTAGTTATCGCATTACTCATAGGATTTTAAATTATTTTCAGTAAATACATTGTGATGCATTTTTCTGTCCAAACATTGCAATGCTCTTTCTAAGCTGAGAGATACATTGCACAGAAATGTACTGGTAATTACTAATGAACAAAAAACAAGCAAGAACAGTGCTTAAAAAACAGCGAACTTGCATTCAGCAGAAACATTTAAGAAGTGGTTGAAAAAAGTAAATAGAAAAAAATAAGACACTTAAGAAACGTCAACAATTACAATACAAATGCAGAAAAGAGACATATGTATGCATGTGTACTATAAGGAAGGAAACTGTTTCTCTCCCTGTCTAATAGCAAAATTTCTCTACGTCATGGGACAGCTTTGTTTACACCAAATATTCTGCGCCTCATCCACGAATGATATCTTTTGCAACAGAAACTCAATATCAGTAACATTTCGATTTTTGGAAATACTAACAAATAATTACTGTAACTTTTTTGTTAGGATAAAATTCCAGCGTTCATAAAGACAAGAGTATATCTAAGGCTTAATCTGGCCATGGATTTATCAACAGAACTATTTTTACTAGTAACAACAAACCAAGGACCATTGCGTCCTTGCATACCAGCTTGGTATGGAATGAAAATAATGGATCACCTTGCCTTACACCTATTTGAGTAGCATGACTTATGCAAAGCCATTAAATCAAGTTGCGCATGTTAACAATAATTTTGCTGCTAATAAAAAAGCAATATAATTGTTAAGTCTAATTTATTGATTAGAATACCTTTTGATTTAGTGTTTTACTATCTACTATTTTGGATAGATCATAGTGTATAAATGAAAGGAAAATATCAGTAATTCATGATATTTTAATAGTTTCTAAGCTAGATCAGCTCAATATGTATTCATTTTGATTTGTATAATATCATTTTTATACTGTAAGTGTTACGAATTGCCTTTTTATAAGGTTCTTGGATGATTTCAATGAAATAGTAAATTTTGCAGAAACGACCTACATCCATTAAAGGTGTAAAACTACAATGTTACCGGTTTTGGATTTTCATGAAATTTGGCATAGCTAAAGAGGATACATATGGCAAGTTTTCCTAGCAAAATGAAATCTTGACAAAGACAAGAACATATTTATCTTAGGGATTGAATTTTGATAACTTTTTAAAATTTTAATTAAAAAATGAGATTTTTGATCATTATTTTATCAGAAAATGTAAACTTTAATTAATTCAAAAAGTTTTTTAGTATCAAAGGAATGCCTATGGAGTTCTGCATTCAATCCAGTTCACAGATCTTGAAACTAAATAAAACATAAGATTTAAGACGCACTTATTTAGAGACAGACACCAGCTCATGGAGGGAGTCAGTTAGAGTGGCCTCCCGAGTCCTACTTTGATCTATATAATTTATTAAATACATTTTTATAGGTTGCATATGCTGACTTATTAATATACAAAGTTTAAAGAAAAAACATGCGTGGGCACAAATGAAAGACCCCCTTTGGTAATAATAAAAGCATTTTAATGAGTTTTTTTTCTGTTTTCATTGTTGATTTCTGTTATTTCAGTGGTGATTTCGGTTATTTCTGTGGTGATTTCGGTGATTTCGGTGATTTCGGTGATTTCAGTGGTGATTTCTGTGGTGATTTCTGTGGTGATTTCGGTGATTTCGGGGAATCGTGTTACCCTTCCCCATCTCAATAGAAACAGAAAACAAGTCTTTCAGGAGCTTATGTTTGGCAGTTTCCTCCACTCGCTCGCTCTGTCAGCGAATCTTTGCCTAGGCCATGCGGGACTATCAGGAGCTTTATTCCAAATTGCTCTTAAAATACGAGATGGTTGGGATTTACAGCGAAATTCCGCTATTAACAGTGATTAAGAACACCTAAAACATCACGAAAAGACGCCTATATAATTTTGACCCCCATTGAGCCCCACTTTTATATAGTAAAACTGGAGTTTACAGGGGTAAGCCTTATTTTTTTATTTCTGCTCTAAAATATAGATTTTGGGTACGCGTTAGAACCGCCTCATAGAGGCGGTTCTAACGTTTACCCACAATCGATATTTTGAGCAGAAATAAGAAAAATATCGCAATTTTTCATCTTAAAATTTTCATTTTTTCGGTGATAAACTATATACTCTTATAGGCGTATTTTCGTAATGATTAAGACAAACTATGCTTTTAAAAGTATATTCAGAATGTATCAGTTACATTTTCATTTTATTTTCTACATTGTATATCCAGTGCGCTCTATTGGGAGACCACCTTTGGGACTGTTCAAAATTGGTCTTAAAACAACTTTTGAACAGTCCCAAATGTGGTCTTTATATAGGAACTTTACTGTTTATACTAGACTAGCTACATGTACTTGTCTGATAATAAAAGTCTGATCATTTTTGGTATTACTGTTGTATTAAAAATTTATCACCTTCTTAGTATTGGCAAGTCTATTTTGGTAGAGTCTCAAATCTTAGGGTTAAAATTTAGCCAGAAAGACTAGACTAGCTAAACTTTTATACAATGTTCATTTTAGTGCAAAAGATATTTTAATTCCATATTATTCATTATAATGCCTAGTGGCTAGGCCATGTTCATACCTCATCAGAGATAGAGACTGTTAAAACAAAGGTTTATTGTACTGATAGCAAATAATCAGTGATTCATTATTTTCAAGCGTTTGGTCATAGATGACCATTACGCTAACACATCCATCTGACATAGAGCATTTTGTTCACACCTCCAAAATGGCTAGTTTTCTGAAGAAAATTCGTGATATTTTTCTTATTTATATTGCAAATATAGGTGTTTGGTGCTAGTTAGAACCGCCTCAATAAATTGGGGTTTAAGGGGTGTTCATGTCACGGACTTGTTAACGTTATGGTAACAGATTTATCTCTGAATATAATTAGACAGTCTATATATAAAGTCTGTCATGTTATTCCAAATTACACATGTATATCTTGAGTATCGATAGTAAAGCTGAGAGCAGGTTGTATTTTTAGCGACTATGTTTATCATAAAACAGGGTGGTCCGTGTTTGCTTTATACTTGGAAGAAAGTGGAAGTGATAATGGTATTAGGAAAACAAATGGTGTCGAAGATGATGTCAGAAATGACAAATTTTAAGTAAACATTGTAATAGCTTTCAAATTTTTTCTTTCAACATAGATTGTTGGTACTCGTTAGAACCGCCTTAATGAAGCTGTTCTAACGAGTACCCACAATTTATGTTTTCGACCAAAAATAACGCAGATCATGTATACCCCCTTTAACCCAATTTTTCTCCACATAAAGTGGGATTATGAGGGGTCGTCGTCTCACCGACTTGTCATCGTGATGGACCCGCGACAAGTAGCTCATAAGACCATCTCCTCTAATAAGCTCTTAAACTAAAAAAAAAAAAAAAAAAAAAAAAAAAAGAATGTCGTCCCGACTGTTGAGCTATATTCATTTCTTAATCAAAGCCGCGTGACTGAGAACATTGATTGGTTTGAACATCTGTTTAGCTTGAGAAAATAGTCCTGATCAGTGGCTTATACCTTTTCGTTTGACTCTTATATCATTGTACTGAAAACAAACAGTGTAGACCCTGATCAAACGCCTCGTTCTGCGGCGTATGATCTGGCTCTACACTATTTACCAAAACCAACAAAAGATCCCAGCTAAGATCCAACGGATAACCCTCTTACGCAACATTTCTAACTCACAGCGACACGAATAGCGAGACTATTTTCTATTAATAAATGCTATCTGGATTCCGAAATGTCAGTGATTGTCACGTGTGCCTAAACAGTGAAAAGCCACTGTGCTTTATAACGTTGGGTCGACTGACATATTAACACAGGATTTACATTCATATTGTAGTAAACACAAGAACCTTGTGATCAAGATCATTTTTCTCTAATGTTCAAAAGCGTTAAAGCGTTCGAATAGGGTGTTCAGTCGGGGAAAAAACATGCAGCTGAAAATTATTTTATAAGTGTTTCCGTTCTCGTTACGAAAACGCGCCTTTACAAATACTTTGTAAATTTTAACGCTGAAAAAAAGAAAAAAAAAACGAAAATTTTAAGAAGAAAAATTGCTATACTTATCTTATTTCTGCTCAAAATTTAGATTGGAGGTAAACGTTAGAACCACCTCATCGATGCGATTCTAACGCGTACCCATAATCTATATTTTAGAGCAGAAATAAGGAGAATAAAGTTTATCCCTGTAAACCCCAGATGTACTATAAAAATGTGGGGTTCAAGGGGTTCAGAATTACACAGGCGTGTTTTCGTGATATATATGTTTTTGTGGAGGAACGTAGTTCATAATAATCTAATCTACACCAAAATCTCTGTCCGGCACAGAAAAAAGTTCGTGAAATAAACACCTCCATAAACCCCACTTTGTATAGAGAAAACAGGGGTTTACGGGGTATATATTATAATTGTTTGTCTTATTTCTGCACCAAGATATAGGTTGTACTGGTTAGAACCGCCTCGTTGAGACGGTTCTATCGAGCACCCACAACCTACACTTGCAGAATCAATCAGAAAAATATGCCGGATTTTCACCAGAAAAAAGCGCCATTTTGGAGATGTGAAAACATGCACTATGTCGCACGGTGTAGTATCGTAATGAAATATCATTACGACAAAGTGCATTTTTCATACCTCTAAAATGGCTACTTTTCGGATGAAAATCCGTGATATTTTTCTTATTTATACTGCAAACATAGGTTGTTGGTGCTCGTTGGAACCGCCTCATTGAGGCGGTTCTAACGAGTACCCACAACCTATGTCTTAGAGCACAAATAAATAATGTATTCCCCCTTAAACCCAAGTGTTTCTCGATATAAAGGAAGGTTTAGGGGGTTCTTCATCTCATGGACTTGTTCACGTGACGTTATCCTGCACACATGTTTTTGTTTCTTTTCAGGGATTCACGTGACTCTGCACGGCATCGGAGACTGTGGTCGTACTTTCGACTTAAACGAGGACCCGGAGGTGCATATCAACTACCTAGATGGTATTTATGATGATTGCAAAATAATTTTTACCCGTCCAGATGACTCCGACTATCCTAGGATATGTGTACAACCTGAACAACTGGACTTCGGTGGCTGCAAGGTTGAAGTTGAAGTGCATCATTTGCACGTGGTCGAAGGTTATGAAAATCAGGTATGTATCCATGATAGAATACATATGAAAACATCGGTGGGAGAATGCTCTAAAATGGCTTTTACTAAGCGCTAGGGTTGATGAAGCTTTTCCTGGGCAGGCTAAGACCTTCTAAGTGGTTTACCAGTACTTACAGTTGGTCGGTTTCAGCTCTGCGCAGAAGCACCTTGCAGGCCAATCCATTTCTCCAAGCCCGAGGAAAATGATCACAATTTGTCATAAATAACTGTCATTTTTACATATCCGAAAGTAAGTACACCACATATGGAAGGCAAATTGATTGATTTTTCCTTGCGTTAAGCAATATAAACCAAAATGCCTTTGTTTGTTTGGTTTGAGCTTTTACGTCCCCGTCAACACTATATAGGTCATTTTAAGGATCTCGCTTCCAATTCTGTGGGACTTTTACTCAACAATGAGATGAAATGATATCTCAAGCGCTACCGCCCAATGAAACCAATAGGATTTATATGCATGGACGGTCCGACTTGCACCACTTTGCCTGGGCAGGCTCATCCCCTCTAAGCAGTTTACCAGTACTCTTGTGAGGTCGGTTTATGCTCTGCGTTGAAACATCATGCAACACAGTCTGTTTCTTCAAGCCCCGATGGGCGGGGGCAATGTATGTTTAGGATTTCAAGTAAGAAAAATGGTACAGCAGGTAGGTTTTATTTTTTTTTTTTTGCAAATGTTTTACTTTAATCAAACCTCCAGGCTACAAGGGTAATATTCCTTATTTCTTGCCAGAAACATAAGTTTGTCAGCTTTTGTGCGCTGTGGTGCAATGGTAAAGTATCGGACTCGGGATCGAGAGCAGAGGTACCGGGTTCGATCCCCACGAGCGGCAAGTGTTGTTTCTTTTAGCAAGAGACTTTATCCACATTGCGTAGTACTGGTTTCTACCCAGGAAAAGAGGGCCACATGGAAGATTAGTACTAGTTTACTAAATGTGTTACCCTCTATGAATAAGGTCGATTATTATTATTATCATTATTATTATTATTATTTTGTTAGAATTGCCTCACCAAGTACCTACAATGAGTACTCATAAGCATAGCAACATAAAAGGTAAGTATTTTGTGATAACTGAAAGATAGTTTCCCTTATTTCTGGATATAAACCTATATTGTGGGTATTCATTAGATCCGCCTCGACGAGGCGGTTGTATTGAATACCCACAACATAGTTTTTTACGGCGAATTGACAAAAACTATTGTTCAATTATCACAAAAATACTTAACCTTATCTGTTTCCACACACACAAGTTACATGTATATGCTGATGGAGAAATATTTAGGTCAGTTGTTGGTCAACCAACCAAAAGTTACTAAGAACAAGTAGCTCTTTAGTGCTGATGTCCACGTGACTATCACTGATTAACAGGAAATTCAGTTATAGTAACAGTAACTTATAGAATAGAACATGCTTTTCTTTTCATTGAGAGGTCGGTGTGTTGCATCAAAAGGATTTCATTAGAAGCAAGCAGTGGAGACCCAGACCAGATGCCACAGAATTCGGTGTCTGATCAGGTTATACATTGTTTGCTTACAATACAGCAATTTAAAGGCTTACAAAACAGCCTGAGTGCCTGTTCAGGACCAGTTTTCAAGTCTACAATCAGAGACAATAGACCCACTTGTAGGTTTGGAAAAATAAATTGGGCTGCATGATGCTTCCACGCAGAGCTGAAACACACCGCGCACGAGGACAGGAAAACCGTTTGAAGGTCTAAACCTACCTAGGCAAAGTGGTGCGAGTTGGTCCGGCCATGCATCTCAACTCTTTTGGTTTCATTGGGCGGCAGGGATTGAGATGCCATTTTATCTCAATGTCGGGTAAAAGTCCCACAAAATTGGAAGCAACGTCCCCCAAAATGACCTATATACTGTTGACGGGGATGTTAAACCTCAAATCAAACGAACAAGACCCAGTTGTGTTTTCAGTGCTCTGGATTACCTACATGTATGTACTGCTCCTTATCTGGGACAAGTGTAGCATAAAATAAGCCAAATGTACTACTAAAAAGTTCGTGAAGATTGACTGCATTTGTTTCCACCCCCGCCAATCCGGGCTTGAAGAAATAGATTGGCTGCACGATGCTTCCACGCAGAGCTGAAACCGACCGCACACGAGTACTGGTAAACCGCTTAAAGGATCTAAGCCTACCTAGGCAAAGCGATGTGAGTCGGATTTCCAGACACTTCGGCCCCACTACCACCTCGGCCCCTAGACAGGTCGGCCCAAAATCAAGTCGGCCATAGACACCTCGGCCCTAGTCACCTCGGCCCCACTGTCACCTCGGCCCCTAGACATCTCGGCCCCAAAGACTCCTCGGCCCCACTTAAGATATCTGTTGTGGTATGGGCATTTATATCATGTTAAAATTGGGACGGGCCTCCGTGGCCTAGTGGATAAGAGCGCTGACTCTTAGTCATTAGGTCTCTCACCGCCGTAGGTTCGAGCCTCGCTAGGGCCACGTGTGAGACGCCAAGTTCTGCAACGGAAGGTCAGGTGGTTTTTCTCCGGGTACTCCGGTTTTCGCCCACCTCTGATTAACGATCGGCTCGATATGAGTGAAATAATCTTGAAAGGGCCGTAAAAACCCAAACCCCCCCCAAAAAAAAAAAAAAAAAATGTTAAAATTGGCCCCGCCCATCGGGACTTCAAGAAACCGACAGCCTGTGACATGAGTACTGCATGGTAAACCGCTAAGAGGTTCTAAGCCTGGCCAGGAAAAGCGGTGCGAGTCGGACCGTTCATACTTATAAACCCTATTTGTTTTATTGGGCTGCTGGGCTTGAGATGTCAATTCATCTTAGTGTCGGGAAAAATTCCCACAAAATTGGAGGCATCGTCTCCAAAATGACCGGGGTTGTTAAACGTCATATCTAACAAACAAAACATCATGTTAACAAGCCCGTGTAATGAAGACCCTGCTAAACCCCGAAGACCCTGCTAAACCCTAGTTTATATGGGGAAAACTGGGGCTCATAGGGGCATACATTATTTACATCACAAAGACACGCCTTTATAATTTGACCCCCTTAAACCCCACATTTATATACTAAACCTTATTTTTCTTATTTGAGCAGAAATAATAAAAACCAGTGCTTCAGCTGAAGTGCACGACCCGCCGGATGCTTTTAGCTTTACTAATGATGAGTGTTACCATATATTGGTATTGCGGCCATTTGGTCATGTGACCTGGACCTAAAACGGTTCCCCCAATAAATGCGCCTTATCGTAAGGAGCAAAAATATATCTTTTACTTTAGTACTGTATTCTGAATCGTTTGCAGGATAAAATGCATTCTCACTTTTCCAATACAAAAGCATATGTGTCAAAGTTTGACCTAGGCACAACGAAGGTCAAGGTCAACCCAGGGTCACCATTTTAGCAATTTATGATGGGCCTACGTCCGAGATGCTATTTATCATGTTTCGTGGAAATCTGTCCAGTGGTTCTGGAGAAGACTATTTTTGTAGGGTTTTTACCATATATGGCTTGGCGGCCATTTTGGTCATGTGACCTGGACCCCATGAGCAAAGTTTGGTTTCCCCCATCCCATAGAGGCTCCATATGAAATTTGACTTCAATCGGCCCAACGGTTTCCGAGGAGAAGCAGTTCGAAAATTTTCACATTTTTCGCCTCGGCGAGGCTATACTAAATGGAATGTAATATTTCGCAAGTTCATTGGTTAGATCTCATTGATATCTCTCAGTATGCCAAAATTGTTTAAATATTCCAAGCGGTTAAGTCACTATCACCAATTTTCATAAACGGGTTACGGACGGACAGACAGACTGATAGACTGACAGAATGACAGAATAACACGGTGATTTTAGGGCCCCCTTAGAAAATCAACCGACTTCAGTCGGACGCTTTTTCTGCGGCTCGTGCAATATCACAATCTTTCCTCTTACAATGTTCGTTTTTTCGGCGGTAAAGTTTACAAGTCATTTGTATTGGCGTGTTTTCGTAATTCTTAATTCTGCTCCAAGATACAGGTTGTTTGTACTGGTTACAACCGTCTCAATGTGCAGGACTGATCAGAATGCGTCTGTGAAAACCCTATAGAAGACTTTACGACGCCATCGGTTGCTAAGGAAAGGCGATCCCATACTGCAGTAGTCTCGCGCATGCGCAAATTACGTAGGGCAAAAAGCAATAAATTATTGTTAAAAACAGTGACCCTAGTCATGCTGACCATGTCTTCAATTGTTTACAAAAACACACAAAAAAATAACTTACCAGATGTTTAAAATATGCAGTTGACATACAATGCTATCATATCTTGTTGTGCCCGCGCTGCACAAACAGGAAAATCAGTGAAAAATGTTTTCCGTCACCAACTTCGAACGAGTACAAATATGATAGATTGGTAAAGAAGATTAAACGTGCAGTGCCAATATCGGGACATGAAAATGCTAGATCAGGCGGATTATATGAGTCTCAATACCACGACAGAGGGTGCAGTGCATATTTAATAATAAATCTTATTAAACCAACCGTCCGAAAACCTCATACTGTCATGTTCGAGTATTGTATATCTTTCTGAGATTCCCATGCCATAGCTCAGCCAACAAAGAATGTCGGGCCAGCGTCTGACCGACACCGATATGGCGTAGTAACGTCGTATCGCTGCCCGTCTGTTTTGTGTTGGCTGGACGCATCCCATCTAATACTACCCCTGTTGGGCTAGCGACAGGCCGACAGTGATAGGTGTTACCACGTCGTATCGCTGTCGGCCCGACGTTGGCTTGCTGTTTTGTACTGGCTGGGAGCATCCCATCTTGTACTATCACAGACTGCATAGAATGTCGGTCAAGCGTCGGGCCGGCAAAGATGCGAGGTGGCAACGTCGTATCGCTGTCGGTCTGATGTTGGCCCGCAGTTTGGTGCTGGCTGGGAATCTCACCAAACAGTTTCTTATATGTTTTGTTGTAAGATAATTCTGTCTGTCACACATTATCCTGTTTACTTAAGTACATTCTTTACACCGCCCCCGCCCATCGGGGCTTGGAGAAATAGATTGGGCTGCACGATGCTTCCACGCAGAGCTGATACCGACCGCACATGAGTACTGGTAATCCGCTTAGGTATAAGCCTACCCAGGAAAATCGCTGCGAGTCGGCCCGTCCATGCTTATAAACCCTATGTGTGTCATTGGGCGGCAGGGATTGAGATGTCATTTCATCTCAATGTCGGGTAAAAGTCCCACAAAATTGGAAGCAACGTCTCCAAAATGACATCAATTGTGTTGACGGGGACCTTAAACCTCAAAACAAACAAATCAAACAAAACATCCTTTACACGAAGCATAGGCGAGGCAAGATAACTGCAAGCATCTCTCTCTCTCTCTCTCTCTCTCTCTCTCTCTCTCTCTCTCTCTCTCTCTCTCTCTCTCTCTGATCTTGACTGCTTCATTCACAATCGGGCATTAAATGCAGGCGTAGAACGCACACTCATGTTTTTGCAAGCAATCACCTTTTTTCAGTCTGTAGCATAGTACTTCTAATCTTGAGCCTGCACAGGGTATGCCTCTCTATTTTGAGCCTGTACAGGGGTGTATCTCATAGCACCGGCAGGGGTGGCGTTGGGGTGGGCGGGCGAATCAATTTATGGCGTGATCCGGACCCACAGTTTACAAACCATCACAGAGGTTAGATACACACAGTCATAACCGAACTCAACAGTGGGCTTTCTGTGCCATAACAAAGACGTATCAGATTTGCCTAATTTTGACAATACATTATGCATCCGGTACATGTAAATATGGAAAATCCTTTTCCACGGTATTTTTAATTTGTTGTAGTAGTTGTTGTGTTTATGGCGATAATTGTTTTGGCATAGTGACTCATTTTTCAGGCAATATTTACAAAAATACAGTGTAGCTTCACTTTAAACTTGAGACTTTTTGCCCTACACAAACTGCGCATGCGCGAAAATCGGACTGCCCTTGCCAGGAAGTGAAAGTGCCTAAAGTCATCTATATTTGATACTGATATCAATTAATGTGTTTATGCAAACTAGTCATTTCTTAGATCCCTTCCATATACATGTAAGTTAACAGGTCTGTGCGATAAACCATCCCCTTGAGAACGGTTGAATCAGTATCAGAGATCTATGTTTTCGAAATATAATTTTGATCAACTTTTCGTTATATAATTTTGGTTTTACAGAATCATCTATTAAGTTGTTAGGAAATAAGATCAAATTATTTTATTGCTATTTTTATTTCATATAAAAAAAAAAAAACAAATAACCAATGAGACGTTTATAATAAATATGACAACGCATGCAGGACATTTTCAGGTTAACGTGGACCACACTGTTAAGGACAACTAATTCACCGCCGCCTTCAACCGTGTCGTTGACCTTGAGTCAGCATCACGAAAAGTGGGGTTTAGCGGGATGTTCTAATTGTGAATATTTTATACTGATAGTCAATGAGCCTTTTCTGGAAAAATATATATAGGGTCATGACGACTTTGCACTCAGTGCACATCCAGGTCCATCTGATCTGGATCTACACTGGCATTCAGTTTGCGAATTTTAAATGAATACAATATACACGTATCAAGTAATTTGAGGGTCTGAAATGTGACTAATAAATAAAAAAATAAATTATATGGTATACTTGTTACTGTCCGTCTTTAAATATGAGCTGAAATGACAATCAAATAGGAATTTCTAAATGTGTGAAAATTGATAACAATGGAAACATACTGAGCAATTCCTGCAAAAATACGAGTAGTGAAGACTTTGCACACAGTGCACATCCAGATCTTCTCTGTTTGCCACTAATATATACATATAGTATACATATATCAAGTAATTTGAGTGATTGATAGTCAGAAAAGTGACTAATAAATAAATAAACAAAGTATACAATATACTCGTTACTGTCCGCCTTTAATATGAGCGAGAATGACAATCAAATGTGTGAAAATTGTTTATCATCAAGGATCCCTTTAATGGAGAAAAGGGATTAGTAATGCCTGTTTGGTTTATTGAGCTTCACACTTTACTAATTTAAGTCAATCATTAATTGTTCTTGTATAACTTTTTGCTAAATAGTGTACTTACCTGAAATTCATTAATCCTTACCCCGCTGAACACGATAATCCTTATCTTTGCAAACAGGCTAGATCCTGATCAGATTGCTTCTGCCCTCCGAACCGGATCTGCATCGTTTTTCATGCAGTTTTTGAATTGCATGCATACATTATATTAATTGGTTTATTTACGAGGATAGCTCTAGTTAAGCGAACCTGAACACTGATGATTACCTAATAAATAAATAAATTGTTTGTTTGTATTGGAGTTTAACGCCCCAGTCAACACTATTTTAGTTCATTTTCGAGCCGGTCAGTTTACCTATCCACACTTATCCTGGTCAGGCTTATATGTAAGCGGTTAACCAATACAGTGCACATGTTTTTCGCCAGAAAGTGACATTTGCCCTTCTTGAATCAGCAGAAGGGAGAGAATGACCGTAGAAAAGATTTCATAATCAAACTCCACGAAAGAAAGTTGCCGACCCCGGTAGGTATCGAACCCGCGTCCGTTTGATCATCAGTTAGACGCGCATCCGACTCAGCTACCGAGGCCAAAAATAAATAAATAAATAAGTATATAAATATGTTAACAAATATAAGATTATCCCCCATCATCACCATGATTGACGAAACCAAGGAATGTTTTTTTTTTTTTTTTTTTTTTTTTTTTGGGGGGGGGGTGGGGGGGGGCATCCACCGACCCATCCAGATTTCTATCCAATTAGTTAGTAAGGATAAGTAGGTATCATGTTCTTATTGAAATTAATTTACAAAGTAGTTTAGAGGTGTGGAATTATTTCGGATAATAAAAAAGCCTATAGATGATCAAAAGAGCAGAAATGTAGAAAAAAGAGCCTGCTCTAAAGCAGCTGCAATGCAATTAGAATTATACATAGACATAAAAGGGGAGAATTTTCAAATGTATCTTCCATTCTTCTTAAATGGACATATAGATTTTCTATTTAGTAACGTTATAATAAATATATACATGTATATTATAGGTTCACATATTCGTGGCTCCCTGTCAAAATAATCAAATCAGCAAAGGTGTCTAGGGGCCGAAGTGTCTAGGGGCCGAGGTGGTTTTGGGGCCGAAGTGTCCTGTTACCGTGAGTCGGACCGTCCATGCTTATTGGTTTCATTGGGCAACAGGGCTTGAGATGTCATTTCATCTCAATGTCGGATAAAAGTCCCATGAAATTGAAAGCAACGTCTCCAAAATGACCTATACAGTGTTGACGGGGACGATAAACCTCAAATCAAACAAACAAAGACTGTATTTGTTTTCGTTTCAGAAATTTTCCTGTTCAAGCACAGATAATACACAATCATGCACTTATTTGGATAAAGTAACAGTCATATTTAAAAGGCTTAGTTCCAGTCCCTACTCATCTGGAGGTCTTCTGGATATAAAGCTGAAAGTTTATGTTGAAAAATCAGGTAAAGTTTTAAGAGGAATGGGAACAATTGGTAGATTTTTACACTATGTTTTGGGGAGATTAATTTCGGGACTTCCTGTTTGCTTTTCTATA
Organism: Lucinisca nassula; assembly: GCA_963580285.1. Classification (NCBI taxonomy): domain Eukaryota; kingdom Metazoa; phylum Mollusca; class Bivalvia; order Lucinida; family Lucinidae; genus Lucinisca; species Lucinisca nassula. Next base: position 116,365,012 of record OY757016.1, read on the forward strand.
AGCCCCATACCACTGAAAAAGGGGTCTACTCATAAAGGAAAGAATTTGCTCCTCTGGAGCAAATTCTTTCCTTTAAGAGTTGACCCCTATTGACATGGGATACAAAAATCCTTTTGCAGGAGTTGCCTCCCCTGAAGGTTTATCCATTCTCCTTAATTTCGACGATAAATTTAAATGTTTTACCTACCTTTTGTCAGCTTTGTTTAGAGGAATAGACACACCTGCTGTAGTAAGAAAATCCTTCAGAATAGTTTGTCTCGCCTACAAACAAGGGTCAACAAATAAAGAAACTAACCTGCTCTTGAAGAATAAACTTTTTCCTTTAAAACTAGACTCCCACAGGTGACAGCAGGCAATTAACATGCTACTGAGAAGTAAGCTTTTCTCTTGAATGTAGGACTTTTCTTCAACTGAGCTTAGTACATAGGAAATGAACTTGCACCTGAGGTGTGAACTTTTTTGCTTTTAGGGAAGACTTTTCTTCAGCGGAGCTTAGTTCATTAGAGACGAACTAACTGCGTAGGAGAAAGCTCTTTCATTTAAGAGAAGACCCTTCTTCCGATTCGCAGGATCGATCCCGGGGTTCTCCAGACTTTCGGACCAGTCTATAAACCGAGGTCCCGTCTCCGTATGACCTTAGCTGTTGGTGAGTCATAAATCTCAAACACTCACTCACTCATTCACTCACCCTTCTTCAGCGGAAATGAGTACATGGAAAAAGAACTTGCTCCTGAGAAGTAAACGCTTTCTTTAAAAGAAGACCTTCAGTGGAGCAAAGTACGTGGGAAACGACAATTGCACAAGAGGAGTAAACGCTTCCTTTAAGAGAAGACCCTTCTTCAGTGGAGCTTAGTACCTGGGAAACGAATTTGCTCCTGGGGTGTTAACTCTTCCTTTTAAGAGAAGACCAATCTCCAGAGAACCTTTGTACTTTTTTCTTCATGTTAGGATTATGCCCTTTTCCTTTAAAGTTATTGTCGTTTGAAAAAAAAAAATGGCCGAAAAATTGTCAGGAAAATATCTCAAAACTGTTGAAGCTAGAGCATGTTTGTAAAATTCTGTTTGCAAACATGTTCTGTATAAGTCGAAGTTAAAGTTGGGGCATATTGTTTCATAAACACCATTTCTAGTTTCTCTTGTGTTGTCTGTTGTAAAAGAATCGCCACGATTAGGCGCATCTTATTGGTACACGCAGCCTAATGTTGTTTTACCGGAGATAAAAGAGATATCACAAAGTCCTCTCCAGATCTGGCACAATGATAAACCTCTCAAACAAACATCAGTAATCAAAGAAGTATTCGAACCATTGAAACTCTATTGCATGTATATATATTTTCAGACTTGGACTCTGGCAGTGGTGCACTTGGCTCTGGTTGGATAATTACCATATGCATCATATTCGGTGTGCTCGTTGTTGTAATTTCCGTTGCGGGCATATGGTGCAGAAGAAGAGCATTTCTGGCTAGAGCAACTGAATACAGGCCACCGCAGCAACAGTTTTCTCCGTATCCTACTGTACAATACCAAGCGGCAAACCAGTCAGTAGCAGGGTACCAGCCACCAGCAACAGGCTACCCGCTTTCACATCCGTTGCAGACCCAAGGTTACCCAGTTCATCCCCAAACGGGGTTCCAATCTGTTGATCAGGGAGCATATCGGGAACATCCATTCGAAAATCAGAACACACCCTTAGGTTAGTGTGGATTTTATATTGATTTTTTTTTTAATTTGGTGTTATCAAGAGCTCAACTGTTTGATGCTTTTTTATATAAATTAAAATGCATACAACGAAATAGAGCGATGAAAGACTGTGAGGACTCGCCAGAACTGGCTGAATGAGTATGTTCTAACCAGCACCATCAGGCTATGTTTAGAATATAAATAAGAAACATATATCAAGTTTTCATCAGAAAATGTCGATTTTTGGAGATGTGAAAGAAAGCCCTAAGTCACTAAGACGTTCTCTATCCTGATGGTCTTATTGGCTTTCATTATCTCATATTACGAAAACACACCCATGTGACATAATGCATTTTTCATATCTCCAAAATGGCTGCTTTTCCGATGAAAATTTGTGATAGTTTTCTTATTTATACTCCAAACATAGATTGTGGCTGCTTGTTAGAACCGCCTCAATGAGGCGGTTCTAACGAGTACCCACAACCTATGTCTAGGAAGATAAATAAGCAAAATAACGTACACCCCTGTAAAACCAGTTTCCTCTATATTAAGTGGGCTTAGAGGGGTGTTCATTTCACGGACGTGTTATCATGATGTTTTAAGTGGTGCATCACGTGAACACGTCCGTGAAATGAAGACCCCTTAAACTCCACTTCGTATAGTGAAAACTGGGGTTTTCGGGGGTATACACTATTTTCTTATTTCTGCTCCATGATATAGGTTGTGGGTACTCGTTAGAACCGCCTCAATAAGACGGTTCTAACGAGCAGGGAGCATTTATAAGAAAAATATCTCGGATTTCCATCAGAAAAGTAGCCATTTTGGAGATGTGAAAAATGCAGTTATCATAATGGTTAGACGACAATGTCCCTTCATATATCTCAATAGGAAAACACGCCTATTCAGATATATTGAAAGTTTTACCACGAAAAATGAATGTTGTCAGTTGAAAACTTCCGGTATCATTTCAATTTATGCTTAAAATAGAAGTGAAGGCAATGATCAGGAATCGATACAATTAATCCACAGCTCCCATCAGAGACACCAAAGGGAAAGAAACACAAACATGAAACAACAGACCCTAATGATAACATCATCAGTGGAAAGCCAAAAGGACAGTTACTTTCCCACAAAATGGCCAACCGGCTAAAACAGATTTTGGGAACTCGGCGAGGCGATTCTAACAAGTAGCTGCAATGAAGTTCTTGAGCAGAAATAAGACGAAAAATGCAAACCCATGTAAACCCAAATTAACTTCATAAAAGAGAGGTTTAAGAGGGCCCAAATTATATAGGCGTGTTTTCGTGATGGAGTGCCATATCTTTGGGTATTCAAACTTTTCAGTCAGCCTCGATAAACACACTCTCTAATGCGCCGTTAAGACTCTTATTATACTTAAAATAAGCACAGGCTGATTGATCTTTCAATATTCGGAACACCTTTTATCATATGACGTCACGTCTGAGAGTGTGATAACGCTATGTATTATTTTCGATAATCCACTAATGGATTAAATATGCAAATTAGCTAAGTACGTCCCATAACGTTACATATACGACGTCCTTAACGACGTCGCGTTTAGTAATGGCGGAATATTGATATTTTCGTAAACAATTGTGAATAAAATGCGTTTTAATGTCATATGATAAATAGAATCTTGCATTCGTGCTCATGTATTATTGAATTTATTAAACTCGTTGAGGAAAAGGGATAAAATGCTCGGCAAAGCCTCGCATTTTATCCCTTTTCCTCAACTCGTTTAATAAATTCAATAATACATGAACACTCATGTAAGATCATCGATATCAACAATTTATTAAACGAGTTGAGGAAAAGGGATAAAATGCTCGGCAAAGCCTCGCATTTTATCCCTTTTCCTCAACTCGTTTAAAAAATTCAATAATACATGAACACTCATGTAAGATCCTCTATATAGACCACTTTTGAACAGTCACAAAGGTGGTCTCATACTAGAGAAAAAGAGAAACAATAGAAACTTTTTGAAGCATCTCAACACGAAAACGCGCCTATATAATTTTGACCCCCCCTCGAACCAAACTTTTATATAGTAAAACTGGGATTTATAGGGGTAAAACTTTTTGTTCTTATTCCTGCTCTAAAATATAGATTGTCGGTACTCGTTAGAACCGCCTCGATGAGTTGGTTCTAATGAGTACCGACAATCTATACTTTGAGCAGAAATGAGAAAAAGATCACAATTTTTCACTGTAAAAGTTTTTTTTTTCGGCGGTAACGTTTACAATGCATTGGTGTAGGCGTGTTTCCGTAATCTTAATTGTATCTAGCTTTAAAGACACAAAACAGCTGTGTGTACAATCAGTGCGGACACTGATTTTAAACGCCTTATGATTCTTATGCTACATGTAAAATGCTTGGGGAAGTCACTGATTGAACCGCGCGTATGCGCAAGCTGATCTAAAATGTTGTAGGGCATACGTGTTTGAAAATATTTTTTTATTGCCCGGCTCCGGCCCCCGCCCATTGACGAAATAAATGGGACTGCATGATGCTTCCACACTGAGCTGAAACCGACCGCACACGAGTTCTGGTAAAACGCTTAGAGGATCTAAGCCTGCCCAGGTAAAGCCATGCTTATAAACCCTATTGGTTTCATTAGGCGACAGGGCTTGAGAAGTCATTTCATCTAAATGTCTGGAAAATTCCCACAAAATTGGAAGCAACGTCTCCAAAATGACCTAAACAGTGTTGACGAGGACGTTAAACCAAATCAAACAAACAAACACATTATTGCTCGGCTCTTATTTACTTTGCTGATATTGCTTTCTTTTGTGTTATCTCTGCATTGTGACTTGCCACAGAATAATTTGAAGCTGGTTTCAATAGCATGTACACTGTACAGCCAATGTAGTGGCTATGTAAACAAATACTACCCCACCCACTTCTGCGGCTAATTTTTACCCTTTTCTGCTGTATTGAAGGCAGCCCTGGCAGCACACTGCATTTGCAAGGACATTTGTCAGCATTCAGCTCTATTGTACACCTACCAAAAATGAAAGGGGGCTAGAAATTGACCCCTGCCAGCCGTTTAATTTTTTAGCGATAACCAAATGCAGTCAACACACTGTATGAAACAGGAAGCGTAACGATAATTACCCCACAGCAGTAGTTTCGTATTTCAGTTACATCCCTTGATATCCAGGTCATGTGACCATGAATTAATTCATATTTCGTATTTCAGTTACATCCCTTGATATCCAGGTCATGTGACCATGAATTAATTCATATTTCTCCACAATTCAAAATATTGCTTTCATAATTGCCAAACAGTATTTAGAGTTTCATCCCTATTCTTATGAAGAAATTTCCCCATGTGCACAGGCTTGAAACTGTGTTCTGCTACCTGAGCATATATGTTGCACGTGCAAGTACTCATTCCGATAACACACCCGTGCGACACAGTGCATTTTCAGATCTCCAAAATGGCAACTTCTCTAATGAAAATCCTTGATATTTTCCTTATGAATGCTCAAGACATAGGTTGTGGGTACTCGTTAGAACCGCCTCACGAGGCGGTTCTAACGAGTACCCACAACCTATGTCTTGAAGCAGAAATAAGAAAAATAATATATACCCCCGTAAACCCCAGTTTTCTCTATATAAAGTGGGGTTTAGGGGGGTCTTCATTTCACGGACTTGGTCACGTGATGTCGTTTGGGTCGCCCCAGTGATACGGACGGTTTCTATAAGCACCAGCTACCAATATTTGTTGTAGACATACGAAGTACGAATTCTCAACAAACAAGGGCAATATCACAGACATGGAATGATCATTTAGATTGAATATGTTATATTAATACATGCAATGTTTACTCATATGTTTCAGCATCTACGACAGGTAATTTCTCAGGACCTCCTCCACACACCGTACAACCGGCTGCGTCGAAGACAGATTACTGTCTCTAAGACAGATCGCGGAAAACGTTTCATAGAAAGGGTAGGTGAAGTTTTTCTGTTTGTATAAATCGAGAAGGCAATCTGTTGACTTTTGCTGCTATTGGAGAAGAAACTAAATGCCTGGAGATACCGCATCAGAATTCTGACTATATTTCTAAGTCAGATAAGGCTTTTCCAGTTCGTCGAAAAATATTTTCATCGAAAATTTTATGAATTTTTGTTTTCGGCGTCAAGTGTACGTCTACGCAACAAAATATGTCACATTCACTTACTCATGCTAAAACTACGATTATTCAGCAGCATTTCTGCCAAATTTGACCGTATAACTCGGTTAAATAAACAAACTACGCCCCCTTAAAGAGACCAGGTGTCCAAAAAAATGCTGTCTCTAACTACAGATTGTTTTTTATACGACTGTCCACCAACACAGATCAGAGATTTCGAAGGCTAACATTGATGACAGATCAGACGATTTCGGTTACATCTTCAATAAAGACGAATTCTGGATGACTTAATATCGGCAACTTCGGTGGAATCTATTTCATGCCAGCTCCAGGGCATTACTTGTAATAATGCTGCAATTTGAGTAGCATAGAGGCTGCTCTCTAATCATTAATATTTCCTGCCAACACACAAATTGTGCAATCAGTAGAAGCCTCCGTGGTGTAGTGGTTATGCTACTTGCCTTGTAAAGTAGAAGTAAAACAAAGATCAGGAATCGATGCAATTAACTTACTCCACCCAACAAAGATACCAAAGGGAAAGAAATACAAACATTAACCGACCAGACCATAATGGAAACCTAAACAAAGGAAGGCCATAAGGACAGTTACTTTCCCACAAAATGGTCATATGGCCATCCAAAATTAAAAGATACAAGTGATACACACAGTTAGTAACAAACAACAACATAAATAAATCGCCACAGAAGAACCGCCTTGGAACGGTCAGTGGAATGATTTCCACTGGGGGGGGGGGGGGGGGCTTAAATCGATTTTACGTTGCCACAATCCTCGCCCTTACTTCCGCCGCGATTTAGACAAATAATTTGTTCAGTCCGCATGAAGGCCAGGATTTGCAGGATTGATCCCGGGCTTCTCCAAACTTTCGGATGTGTCTTTAAATCTCGCCTCGCACCGCGGTTCCTGAACGGGCTTAGATCCTCTAAGCGGTTTACCAGTACTAGTGCGGGGGCCGAATTCAGCTCTGCTTGGAAGCATCATGCAGCCCATATATTTCTTCAAGCGCCTATGGGCGGGGGCGACACTCTGTATTGTACATTACATGTACAGTCGAACTTCAATGGCTCGAACACCTTTGGGAACTCGAAATTCCGTTCGAGACATGGGCACTTCGAGCCACCGAGGGTTACTGCCAATAGGCATAACGAGATACTTTTAGACATCTTTTCGGTGTTATATAATGAAAATGTACGCTGTGTGTACTCATTAGAATCGCCTCAATGAGGCGATTCTAATGAGTACACACAGCATACATTTGCAAGATAGAAGACTAAAATCTCCTTAAATATCCCCCACTGTTTCTTATGTAGAGAATTTCGCTCGGGGCTCAAGAACGGGTTCGACTCATCCATGGTAAACGAGCCATCGGTGTTCGAGCCATCGAAGTTCTAATGTAGTTAGGAATTCGATATTGAAAGTAAACAGCTGACGTTCGTGCGAATATCTGGTTGTGTCGTTTTTTTTTTAAACATCAAACGCCATGTATTTTTATTGCACGAACAAGGTTGCACAATGCAATAATGAACATTAAATAGGTCGTTATGCAAACGGTGCAGAGGCGACCATGAACAACAAGATGGTATGTTAGTCTGTATTAACCAATTCAGTACCAGAAACCCCTAAAGTGGTACCTTTGCAAACAGTGCAGGCCCAGATCAGACACTTCAGAATGCAAACGGTACAGAGGCGACCATGTACAACAAGATGGTACGTGCGTCTGTGTTAACAAATTCAGTACCAGAAACCCTTAAAGAGGTACCTTTGCAAACACTGCAGGCCCAGATCAGACACTTCAGAAGGCGGTAATGCGGCGTCTGATCAGGGCCTACAATGTTTGTAAAAAGCTTAACCATTTTCTGAATAAATTCTGAAGAAAACACAGCCTGACACTCCTAAATATCGAAATGGACTCCTGCCATATTTAAGGTGAAAGATTCTATTTGGTACAAAAAGGGTTAACTTTAATTCACTCGGCGCCGCTTGTGGGTTATATTGTATTTTTATAGGCGTGTTTTCTATAATTTACTCATCTTGTTGTACATGGTCGCCTCTGCACCATTTGCATAACGACCTATTTAAGGTTCATTATTGCATTGTGCAACCTTGTTCGTGCAATAAAAATACATGGCATTTAATGGTAAAAAATGGCACAACCAGATTTTCGCACGAGCGTCAGCTGCTTACTTTCAATATCGAATCCCTAACTAATTACAACACAGACATTTCTGAGTCCTGTAACATCTAGGAAAGAAACAGTACAGGCAGAAGAAAATTAAACAAATAACGCCTCAGACGTTTACTTATTGCACAAGAGAGTGAGAGAGAAAGAGAGAGAGAGAGTTGTACATCTCACTAACAGCTAAGGTCACCTAAGGAGACGGGACCTCGGTTTAAAGACACATGCGAAAGTCTGGAGAAGCCCGGGATCGATCCCGTGAATCCTGGTTTACAAGGCAAGTAGCATAACCACTACACCACGGAGGCTTCTACTGATTGCACAATTTGTGTGTTGGCAGGAAATATAAATGATTAGAGAGCAGCCTCTATGTTACTCAATTGCAGCATTATTACAAGTAATGCCCTGGAGCTGGCATGAAATAGCTTCCACTGAAGTTGCCAGTGTTATGTCATCCAAAATTCTTCTTTATTGAAGATGTAACCAAAATTCTGATCTGTCATTAATGTTAGCCTTCGAAATCTCTGATCTGTGTTGGTGGACAGTCGTATAAAAAACAATCTGTAGTTAGAGACAGCATTTTTTTGGACACCTGGTCTCTTTAGGGGGGCGTAGTTTGTTTATTTAACCGAGTTATACGGTCCAATTTGGCAGAAATGCTGTCGAATAATCGAAGTTTTAGCATGAGTAAGCGAATATAACATATTTTGTTGCGTAGACGTACACTTGACGCCAAAAACAAAAATTCATAAAATTTTCGATGAAAATATTTTTCAACGAACTGGAAAAGCCTTATCTGGCTTTGAAATATAGTCAGACTTTTGCTGCGGTATCTCCAGGCATTTAGTTTCTTCTCCAATAGCAGCAAAAGTCAACAGATTGCCTTCTCGATTTATACAAACAAAAAAACTTTACCTACCCTTTCTATGAAACGTTTTCCGCGATCTGTCTTAGAGACAGTAATCTGTCTTCGACGCAGCCGGTTGTACGGTGTGCTCCAGCTTATCATAAAGCTTTGGACATGAATAAAAGAAAAGGGATTTAGAGAATGATATGATGTCAGTGTTACCGCCGTGTCTTGAAGACTGATCTGTTCCAATCCAAATGTGCCATCCCAGCAGGCACATGACGTAATTATGACGTCACATCAATGTCGGTACAACATCATGACGTTTATGCAACGTCACATCAACGTCGGCGCAACCATTATTTATAGGCGCATTTCATCACATTAACAAGTCCTTATATTAAACACCCCTCTAAACCCCACTTTAGAGGGGTATAAATTATTTTATATTTCTGGTTCAAGTCATAGGTTATGGGTACTCGTTAGAACCGCCTCATTGAGGCAGTTCTAACGAGCACCTACAACCTATGTTTGAAGTACAAATTTGAAAAGAAGCCTTCATGGTGTAGTGGTTATACTACTCGCCTTGTAAATAGGGGTCGCAGGATCGATCCCGAGCTTCTCCAGACTTTCGTATGAGTCTTTAAACCGCGGTCCCGTCTCCGTATGACCTTAGCTGTTGGTGAGACGTAAAACTCAAACACTCACACTCACAAATATGAAAAAAAATATCACAAATCATCACAAAAACATGCCTATATAATTCTGACCCCCTTGAACACCACTTTTATATAGTAAAACTGGGGTTTACAGGGGTAAACCTTATTTTTCTTATTTCTGTCTAAAATATAGACTGTGGGTACGCGTTAGAATCGCCTCGATGAGGTGGTTTTAATGAGTACCCACAATCTATATTTTTGGCAGAAATAAGAAACTATCACAATTTTTCATCTTAATTTTTTTTCGGCGATAAAGGTTACAATGTATTTGTATAGGTGTGTTTTCGTAATGTGTTCATCAGAAAAATAACCATTTTGATGGTATGGGGTGGTACTTAAAGTACCCACAATTTATGTATTTGAGCAATAATAATATATATTGGCGTACAATGTCGGAAGGCCGCGGTGGTGTAATGGTTAGCACGTCTGCCCGGAATGCAGGAGATCCGTGGTTCGAGTCCCGGTTGCGGTACGACCGATTTTTGTGCGCTAATTCATTTATCTATTTAATTGCCTGTATCGTGCTTTACTTTGATTTTCATATATATATATATATATATATATATATATCCCTGAAACCCCCAGTTTTACTATATAAAAGTTGGGTTTGAGGAGGTCAAAATCATGTAGGATTGTGTTCGTGATGGTTTGAGGAAAGAAGGGTGTTTGCTCTTCTTCTTAAGGGGAATGGATACAGCTTCAGGGGAGGTCACTCCTGCAAAAGTATTTTTGTCTCTCATGTCAATAGGGGTCAACTCTTAAAGGAAAGAATTCGCTCCTGAGGAGCAAATTCTTTCCTTTAAGAGCAGACCCCTTTTTCAGTGGGACCCGGCTTATAGAAAAGCGAACTGGAAGTCTCGAAAGTTGTCTCATTTTGAAAAATGGCGGAAAAATCTGCCAGATGTTCCGATTCCCCATAAATGCTTGTTGATGTGCTCTTTCAATGTGAAATCTTTCCTCTCATCCTGGTGCCAAGAGTATGCTATATCAAGTTGTTGTGGCTCCTCTGATCATTACGAAAACACGCCTATACAAATACATTGTAAATTTTACCACCAAAAAATGAAAATGTTCAGATGACAAATTACGATATTTTTCTTATTTCTGCTCAAAATATAGATTGTGGGCACTCATTAGAATCGCCTCATCTAGGCGGTTCTTTTTTTAGAGCAGAAACAAGCAAAATAGGGTTTACCCCTGTAAACCCCAGTTTTACTATATAAGAGTGGGCTTCAAGGGGGTCAAAATTTTATAGGCGTATTTTCGTGATGCTTTATCTAGTTGTTGTGGCTCCTCTGGTTATTTTATTTTACATATTAGAAAACTCCACTTACAATATTAGTTCAAGAGTTACATGCACCTGATTAGTTTTGCCTGATATCAACTATCACCCAAAAACGCCTATACAAATACATTGCCACCTTTATCGCCGAAAATATAAAAATTTTATGATGAAAAATTGTGATATTTTTCTTATTTCTGCTCAAAATATAGATTGTGGGCACTCGTTAGAACCGCCTCATCGAGGCGGTTCTAACGAGTATCCACAATCTATATTTTAGAGCAGAAATAAGAAAAATAATGTATACCCCCGGAAACCCCAGTTTTACTATATAAAAGTGGGGTTCGAGGGGGGTCAAAATTATATAGGCGTGTTTGCGTGATGACATTAGATACATGTTACACACCCTGAGACAAAGTGCATTCTTTCATTTCACCGAAATGGTTATTGTCTGATGAAATTTTGTGATACATTACGAAAACATCCCTATACAAATACATTGCCAATTTTTTGGCCAAAATTAGAAATTTTAAGATGAAAAATTGTGTTATTTTTCTCATTTCTGGTCAAAACATAGATTGTGGGTACTCGATAGTTTGTCTTATTTCTGCTCAAAACATAGATTGTGGGTACTCGATAGAACCGCCTCGTCGAGGCGGTTCTATCGAATACCCACAATTTATGTTTTGAGCAGAAATAAGAAAAATAATGTGTACCCCCTTAAACCCCAGTTTTACTATATAAAATAGGGGTATGAGGGGGTCAGAATCATATAGGCGTGTTCTCATAATGATTTCCTTGTTTAGACTCAAAACATAGACCTATGTCTTGGAGCAGAAATATGAAAAATAATGTATACCTATGGAAATCCCAGTTTTGCTATACAAATGTGGGGTTTAAGGGGTCAAATTTACATGGACTAATATTAGGCGTGTTTTCGTGATGAGCAAATACAATTCCTGCCTTTACAAAACCGCCTACGGTCATGTTTTGAAACTTGCATCATAGTAAAGATATATCCTTAGCATGCGCATAATGGTCAGAAATGTCCTATCAGCCCATTTAGATAAGTGTCATTCATTCCCTTTCGGGAGTTTTAGCTCGGCTATTTTCGAAGAAAACGACGAGGTATTGTCATAGCTCTAGCGTTGTCTGCGTCATCGTCGTCGTCGTCTGCGTCGTCGTGCAAAATCTTGGACATTTTGTAATATCTCTGTCATTACTGAACATATTTACTTGAAACTAGGACTAGTTGTTCATTATGAAAAGGGGAACTCATACCAATAGGTGAGCTAACCCTAAAAATATTTTGGCAGTTATGCCCCTTTTTCGACTTAGAATGTTTGCAGCCGAGCGTTGGCACCCGCATGCGGTGCTCTTGTTTAGTTTTCCGATGTTTGCCCAAAACGTATGGTGTGGGTGGTCGTTAAGGAGTTTTGAAACATTTAGTAATGTCATACATATACAGCGGTATTTTTGTACATTAGACAGTTCTGTCATTACATTTGCGTTGTCTATATTATATGGACGCGGTGTATTATAACATAGTGAAAGAGTTAACAAGTTGGCTTCTTTAAAAAGAATCCAAAGGAAAGGTATGCTGCTTTCTAGTCAGCAGAATAACCAGGGCCGGTGTTTATGAAACACTTTGCCCCCAAATTCTTGAACCTAACATTGCTGGCACCTAAAAGTTTTCTAGATGTCTTGCTTACAGGGTTAAAATGCTGAAGATTTCAAAGGGTTACACTTAAGACAATTTCAGAATTTTAATTAGGTTTGTCATGACATCTATTTAGCACCACCTATCAAGTTTCAAGGCAATAGTGTAAATAGCTGTAGAGCATACAAGGTTAAAATGTCCAGGGTCCAGTTGTTCAAAGCATCGTTAGCTTAACAAGCTCGTTAATGGTCAAATTATTAACTGTTCTAGCAAGTTTAATATGTAAAATTTTGGTATTTTTGCTGAAAAAATGTGAGCAGCTTTTGCAGATGCAAAAGCTGCTCACATTTTTCAGCAAAAATATTAGCATATTTGCCATAATAAATGATCAAAATTTTAACGATACGTTTACTAACGACATCGTTAGTTTTGAACAACTGGCCCCTGATTTACAAAGGGCCATAACTCAAGATTGTTTTTCAGAATCCATGCAGAAGTTAACCACGTCATCTACTCATCATCCCGTATTTATCCGCCAAGTTTTCAAGACTCTAACTTAAATACTTTTTGGGATACTTTGCTGACAAGGTAAAATTCCCACATTTTCGAAGGGACATAACTCATGAAACATTTTTCTGAACATCACTTGAACAAGTCCGTGAAATGAACACCACCTAAATGCCTCCGTGGTGTAGTGGTTATGCTGCTCGCCTTGTAAACTAGGGATCGCATGATCGATCCCGGGCTTCTCCAGACTTTCGGATGAGTCTTTAAACCGAGGTCCCGTCTCCGTATGACTTTGCTGTTGGTGAGACGTAACACTCAAACAGCCACTCACTCACTGAACACCACCTAGACCCTTCTGTACAGAGAAAACTGGGGTTTATGGGGGAAAACATTATTTTTTTTTATTTCTGCTCCCAGACATTGGTTGTGGGAACTCGTTAGAATCGCGTCATCTAGGCGGTTCCAACGAGCACCCACAATCTATGTTTAGAGTAGAAACATATCACAAATTTTTATCAGAAAATTAATGTTTTGAGATATATCACTATGCATTATGTCGCGCTGATATGCTGCCGTAGTGATTATTCGTCCATTTACTCGTCACTTGTCTTGCAATCTAATCACTAAATATCAAGGTTCTAGCTCCGACGGTTTTGAGATGTTTTACTGACAAGGTAGACATGCCCCAATTTACAATGGGTCATAACTCACAGACCATCTTCTCATCATTAGCAATCTAGTCACCAAATATCAAAGCTTAGCTCCAATTGATTTTGAGATATTTTACTGACAAGGTAAATCTGTCCAAATGTACAAAGAGCCAGCAGCCACATGACTGGAACTATACGCTGTCTTTCTTCAAGTAATACCAGTTAGACATTCACAGACATTCATACATTACCGCACTTATTTCATAATCACAGTAGTTTTCGAAAAATACATTTTGAACCTCATTCCAATTCAAAATCCTGAGTTACCAAATTTGACCTTGTCCAAAGATAGGTCGAGGTCAACCAGGGTCATCAATGTTATACTCAGTCACCTAAAGCTACATTCTAATTTTCATGGCAACTGGCTAGCCTTGACCTCACTTTCAAGGTCACAGCGACCCCAAAACAGTCATTTTTGGGCCAAAAATGGCTTTTCTGCACTCTATCTCATTAAGGAGTCGATTCATTTTAGTCAAACTTGGTACAATATATCATTGCAACATACCGCAGATCTGGTTAGATTTTAATGACCTTGACCTCATTTTCAAGGTCACCGCGACCCAAAAACAGTTATTTTTGGGCTACAAATGGCTTGTCTGCACCCTGTCTCATTAACGAATTGATTGATTTTAGTCAAACCTGGTACAATATATCTTTACAACATACCGCAGATTTGATTAGATTTTGGTGATCTTTCCCTTTTTTTAAATGTCACAAGCTCCCAAAAGCAGTCAATTGTGGGCCAAAAATGGCTTGTCTGCACTCTATCTCATTAACGAATTGATTGATTTTCGACAAACTTGGTACAATATATCAATACAACAAACCGCAGTTTCGATTAGATTTTGGTGACCTTGACCTTTTTTTAAATGTCACAAGCTCCTAAAACAGTCAATTGTCGGCCAAAAATGGCTTGTCTGCACTCTTTCTCATTAACGAATTGTTTGATTTTCGTCAAACATGGTACAATATATCTTTACAACATACCGCAGATTTGATTAGATTTTGGTAATCTTTACTTTTTTTAAATGTCACAAGCTCCAAAAACAGTCAATTGTGGGCCAAAAATGGCTTGTCTGCACTCTATCTCAAACAAATTGATTGATTTTCGTCAAACTTGGTACAATATATCAATACAACAAACCGCAGTTTTGATTAGATTTTGGTGACCTTGACCTTTTTTCAAGGTTACAGCGCCCCAAAAACAGTCAGTTTTGAGCCAAGGCCAAAAAAGGCTTGTTTGCAGCTTACATTTTGGTGACTTTAACCTAGTTTTTAAAAGTCAAATGGGTGTTTAAGATATTTTATGGTTGGGGGTATTGTTTTCCTCTGAAAACATTTCTAGTTATATATAGAAATCAGGCATCAGACAATATCATTGATTCGATCTTGTCAATTAACATCTGCATGCCAAAACTAATCAGAATATTCCTAGCGGTTTGAAAGTGTTAACGCCTGTGTCAATATGTGAAAAGGTTGCCCCTGTCAGCCTATTTATAAAGTAATTATGCATTAGATAATCTCGAGGCTCTTGTCAATATCTAACTGCTTGTAAAATTTATCGAAATTTTTTTAGTTGTTTGAAAGTAATTTGTCCATAATCAGTTAGTGAAAATTGTTAGCAGTGCCTTCTGGATCTGTAAAAGAGAAGGAACGAAATGAAAGTTAGGAACTAAATTTATTTGTCAACACAAAGGAAAATGGCGCGATGGTCTGCTTCGTTGTTTGGGGTTAATGAATTACGTATACATTGTAAACATACAATTGAATAAGCAATGCAAATGGCACTCTAGGCACAGCAATCCTTACGGGTGCAGAACGTACCAGTACTGAACAGCACACATTTAATGCTGATTTGAATGCACAATAATATTCCCATATGAAACACACACACACACACGCACGCACGCACGCACATTCGCACACACTCATACTTAAACAAGAACCAAGGCGACGTACCCGCGCCTTTTACCCTTTTTTACAAAGCCAACGTGTACTTTAATTTTATGTAATGTTGGTTGGTTCCTGATGCTCTGTCTTTGGTCGGGCCCATCGGAATCTAACTGTTGGTTCTCTTTCACTCCAGCATTTCAGTGGTTTCTTGCTGTTGAGTCCTCACCGTTGCTTTTTTATTTCTGTGGTTGTTTGATTTTTGGGTTCACGGAATTGTTGCACTGTTGAGTTAGGAGGCCTTCATGCGGACTGAACAAATTATTTTTCTAAATCGCTATTGGAATAAGGGCGAGGATTGCAGTTCTTCTGTCGTTTATTTTTGTTATGGTTTGACGTCGAGTGTTTGTATCGCTTGCTTTGGATAGGAAGTTAGCCATTTTATCGGAAAGTAACCGGCCTTTTGGCTTTCCGCTATTGATGTTTCCATTAGGGTCTAGTTATTCCATGTTTGTCTTTCTTTCCCTTTGGTATCTCTGAAGGGAGCTGTTGGTTAATTGTATCCTTTCTTGAACATTGCCTTCACTTTGATTTTCCGAAGAAAACAGGCATTAGACAATCGTATTGGTTAGGATTCGTAAATATATATCTGAATGCCAATTATAATCAAAATATTCCTTTGAGCACAAATGTAATATGTCTATAATCAGTTTGTGAATGTTTTGCCTTCGCGTGGCTATTTGTATTAAGAAATCTGGGGTTAAACAAAACCATTGATTAGATCGTTCAAATGTACATCTGTTTGTCAAAAATATATTATTCCTAGCAGTTTGAAAGTTATACCCCCGTATCAGTTAGTTAAAAGTTTGCATCGGCGAGGCTAATTGTAAAGAAATCAAGCATTAGACAATCTTATGGGTTAGATCTTGTCAATATCTATACATGTATCTGCACGCCAAAAATTATCAAAATATCCCAAGCGGTTTGAAAGCTACACTCCATATTTTGGCCCCCGCCCATTGGGGCTTGAAGAGATTCCGCTCCCTACATACATCCGACATCCAATCAGAACTACTAAAAACATGCATACTATGCACTATATTCAAATCCCTACTACTGCCTGTTACTATAAATACAGTTTCTTCCCCTTGGCTGTGGTACAATGGAATCACCTTCCTCCTCATGCTGTTGTGTGCTCCGATCTGGATTCTCTCAGATCGACCATATGCACCAACCATCACCCAATGCCATGAACCGTGAAACATTGTTTTTATCTGCTTTTAATCTCTACTTTACTAACACTGTTTTTACTTTCAATTCTCCTAAAATCTAATACTTTTTCTTCTATCACACTTTTCTTTTTCTGGCGCGCGCAGCTGCACATAATCCTCGCGAGAGGGTGCTGCAGGATATATAGATAGATAGATAGATAGAAGAAATAAATGGGCTGCATGATGCTTCCACGCAGAGCTGAAATCTACCGCACACGAGTACTGGTATACCGCTTAGAGGATCAAACCCTGCCCAGGCAAAGGGTTGCGAGTCGGACCGTCCATGCTTATAAACCTGATGGTTTCATTGGGCGACAGAGCTAGAGATGTCATTTCATCTCAATGTCTAAAAGTCCCACAAAATTAGAAGCAACGTCTCCAACATGACCTATACAGTGTTGACGGGGACGGTAAACCTCAAATCAAACAAACAAACACTCCATATTCAGTTTCTGAAAAGTTTGCCTCGGCGAGGCTATTTGTAAGAAATCTGGCATAAGGCTATCTCATTAATGGTTGCTTAGGCTGATTAACAACGTTTCCTCGTTAGGGAAGAGACAGCTGGTTACTTCCCTTTCCATTTCGTTTGTACTGTATATGTGGGCCCCGTCAAGCGATTTTGGTACTTATCGCCTATGCGACCAGCGAAGATTCAGGCGAGCCTGCGCATCCGCGCAGTCTCGCCAGAACCTTCGCTGCTCGCTCATACAAGCAGTGAATCAAGAGGAACCTTCAGACAGAAAGCCATATCCCTGGACCCTCTGAATGGCTGGGCCTGCGCAGTTAAAATTTGTCATGACGGAATGCTCGAACACACAAATTCGCTTGGCGGGGCTCATTTGGTTTGCTCTTCCTCTTGGTGCCATTGGTAGCCTGTTGTCTGTGATGTTGCACTTTCTGGACACATTCATTTCGCTCTGTGTCGGCTCATGTGCGTTGCAGATCAGCGTCACACATACGAAATTGGCGTTGTCAGACGGTTCTATAAGTTGCGGAAGGATACGTTCAGCTACGAATGTTGTGCCACTTGCTAGCGTAGGGCAAGCTGTTTGTAAAACGACATACTTGTTATGGGTAAACTGGAGTTCATTTCGGCAAACAGGCATACCGTATAGAACAATGTAGCCTCACTTCGAATTTTCTACGGTTCACATGGTTTTCTCACGTCAACTTCGATTGAAATTAGCAAATTGCAGAAAGAAGTCTGCACTGGAGCGAAAACGCTTCAAATTTCACATGCATTGACACAGTCTCAGGTTGTTTATTGGAATGACAAATGTGGCAAACACAAGAAAGCGACTGCTTGCGTTTGCATGGAGGATAAGCTCAGATAACATGCTTTCTGTGTTTCTGATGGCATGCATATGTTAGACTTTTGTTCCCCACCAACAGCTAATGTCATAAGGAGATGGGGCCTCTGTTTAAAGATACATCCGAAAATCTGGAGAAGCCGCGGATCAAACCCATGTCTCAAGGCTTATGAGATGCGTGTAGCTTGACCTAATGCCATCGAGGTCTCTGCCACAGTGTGTGTGTGTGTGTGTGTGTGAGAGAGAGAGAGAGGTAAGGGGTGGGGCGAGGGGTACTCTTAACTTTGCCTGCTACATAGGCTGGAATATTTTTGGGGTTCAAAATGTTAGTATTTTCGGGGGGGGGGGGGTGTAGGAAAAAGCTGGTATTTTTATTCGGCTGGCCATTTAGCAGATATTTTTGGGGGTCACTTTTAAACTTGAAGAGAATAAATATAGGCTGAGCCTACATCCAATCCTTTGACATTTGTATGTATATTTGTTGTACAGATGTATGTATTCATGTCATGAAATTTTGAATAAAAAACCTGAATATTTTTTGGGACTATCAAATATCTTTTCTCTTTTTTTTTGCTTTTATTGCTTAAATCATATTGTTTTTGACTGCTTTGGTATTTCTGTGTGGAATACACATAAACATATAATTATATGATATTAGACAAAATATTTTATATGCACTATCAAGGTCTTACTTAAGCTTATAGGCCTATGCGTGATTAATTATGCATATGGTATTTTGAATATTATGTATGTTTCAACTTACTGTATTTTTACACACGGAATAAATATCTATATTGTACGGAAGCCTTGCCTATATGTGACATTGGGTTATGTGTAATGGTCTTCTGATTTTTGATTTTTATTTGCCTTCACTGCAGCTGGTGTTGTGCCGTGTGGCGGCCGTAAAACGTCTCCCCGTACATCAACCATAGTGCAGTTTTTATTTTACTTTTGGTCCTTTGAGATCAGCGTGAATATTCTGAGAAATCAGAAATAAATTATTGGTTTAGACTCATATTCTAGACAGGTTTTTAATTATTTGGACCCCATTTTGATTTATATCAGTCTTTGAATTGACTGCCTATTCAATTTGTAAAATTGCAGTATGTTTCCTCTGGCTTTCTTTGCCGGATCATTACAGGGTCACTGATGAGGCTTTATTAGCCGAAACTACGTAGTATGACCCATCTTCTTTCTTATGAATGTTTTCAGTGCTCTTAAAGGAACTCATTTTTGATTTTTATTTACACTTCTTGACTTGTGTAGTGTGTATTTTTTCTTTTGAGTTCTGTGTTTCTGAGTTCTCGCTTTTGTGTTCTGAATTATTTGTATTGTATAGCGTAATTTTCATTGATCAAGGCGCGAAGAAAGGCATTTCCAAAGACGTTCCGGAAAAGCTGGAAGAAGTATACGATCATCGAGAAAAGACGGGAGCTGTACATATGCAGGTTTATTGCAAACAGTTCATCCGAGAATGAGCTTGGTGTGTGTGTGTGTGTGTGTGTTTTCTGTATTCAGCCATGGTCAAGATATATAAAAAAATGTACATGACACAAACTCTGGACACGTGAAATAAATTTCCAAATGAGTGCAGTTATACACTCTGTACCTCTGAAATAAAGACCTCGTCTGTGATATGAGCCAGCATATGGCATTTGGTACTTATCGCATATGCGAACAGTGAAGGCTCGGCCGTGACAGCGCATCCGCGCCGTTCCGCCAGTCTTCACTGCTCGCACATAAGGAGTATAGCACAAGACAAAGACTCAGACCAGATAGTAGACATCTAACTCCACTAGATGCTTGAGCAGGCGCATTTGAAGAATTCAGTTAAGGAGGTGGCTAAGGGACATAATCTCATTTGACCACTCATATCGTTTCAGTGCACAGGGTAACTGGAATGATACCGGGAAATTGCAGCTTGGAATGACGTTACAAGGAAGTTGATCACTTCAGAGACATTGGGGGATTCATTTAAGGCCAAAAGTAGTATAAAAAGTTTTAAATTATGAAAAATCATGCTAAAATATACCCGTTTTAATTCGATTTATCAAGTCCTAGCCAAGAGAATATACCCTACTCTCTTTTGTCGCCTAGCAATCATGGGCGTCAAAGCAGGGTTGAAACATAACGAAACCATTCAACCGGAAGCATATTAAGCTTTCACTTCATGCAGCTCAAATTGATATTTATGGTATTTTATTATCAAATGATGTTCCCTTACATCTCATAGACTTTTTCAATGAATTGACACAATAATTTGGATATGGAATTCCCAAGACACTAGTATCAAAATTGATATGATAATTATAGTCGGGTGCCATGACCGGCAAATTTATCTTAATATGACTGTTGGATCTTTACTTACAATTGATGACCTTTTTGATGGAAGTTGTTTGTAATTTTACTGATGTGGACTGCCAGGTTATTTGTTCTCTCTGGTACTTATATACCACTTGTTCAACTAGCTGTCAGCCGTACTGTCTTCCCTGGAACCATTGTGCCGATTGCCTTTAAAATTAAGGAGAAGCATTGTGGTAACAAGGCCATGTGTTGATATTGGCAAGGTCACATTTTGAAACATAGTCTGTCCTCAAAAGTGTGAACAGTTGATTTGTTTGAAATCCCATTGTATCTTAAACTAATGCATATGTTGAAATATTTTATAAAAAATTGTATATGTATATTTTGCGTTGATAAACGTCAATCAATTTAGCAATCAGTCAATCAAATGTTCAGACGTATTTGTTAAATAGAAGTGGAGGCATTGATCAGGAATCGATACAATCAGCCCACAGCTTCTATCAGAGACACCGGCGGGAAAGACACACAAAAATGAAACACAGACCCTAATGGAAACACCAACAGCGGAAAGCCAAAAGGACAGTTACTTTCCCACAAAATGGCCAATAAGGCTATCCAAAATAAAATAACATAAGCAACACAACACCATAAGACAAACCATAACAAAAATAAACCGCGACAGAAGAACCCCCTTGGAACGGTCAGCGGAAACGAATTCCACTGTGGGGTCTTAAATTGATTTTACGTGGCCACAATCCTACCCTTTACTTCCGTCGCGATTTAGACAAATAATTTGTTCAGTCCGCATGAAGGCCTCCTCACTCATCAGTGCAACATCTCCGCGGACACAAATAATCAAACAACCACAGAGATGAAACAACGGTGAGGACTCGACAGCAAGAAACCACTGAAATGCTGGAGCAAAAGAAAACCAACAGTTAGACTCCGATTAATTTGCATTGTGTTCTGGCTTCTGTGTAATGCATTTTGCGTTATGTTAAAAGGTTTTTGACTTATTTTTTGCTCGTTATAGCCTTATCTGTTTTGACTTTTGTGCTCTGTCTTTTGTGTATTGCATTTTGTATTTTGTTTAATGCTTTTTTACTTTTGTGATCTGCCTTATATATGTTGCTTTTTGTTTTCTTTCATATATGCTTTGTCTTTAGTTCTGTTTCCTTTACACTGGCTTATGTATTTTGCCGGAAGTCTACTGAGCAGACACCCCCTCAGATCATACACACAGTACAGTAAAGTGACAATGTAATATTAGCAACTGTATATAAGTTCTATAAAAGGGTTATCCCTTAAAAGCAATGAATACAACACAGAACAGGAAAATATGAAGTGTACACGTTTTCTGGGCCAGATTTGCTAGTTTGGTCAATTAGGCCTCATCAGTGACCCTCAGATATTTTCAAAATTCCACAATGGAATCAATGATCCCGAAAGACAAGAAAATATAAACCACACTATGATGTAGGGCAGGGAGACTTTTTACGGCCGCCACACATTCCTAGACACCAGCTGTTAATATGTTCTATAAAAGGGTTATCCTTTGGAAGCAAGGAATACAACACAGAACATGAAAATCTGAAGTGTACATGTTTTCTGGGCCAGACTAGCTAGTTTCGGCCAATTAGGCCTCATCAGTGACCCTCATAAGTTGTTTTGATGATTTAGGGTTACCATTTTTTATTGTAGCTACATCTGTCAAAGTCAATAGACGACTGGGAAACAGATTACTCAAGTCTTATACTTTTCATATGAATCACTTTAAATAATGATTTCGCACTTTTGATGATATTCAATTGTGTTTGGTATATCGCATGAATAATACCAAACGTCAAAAAATATACAAATAAAAAATAAACTTCTACTAATTAAGATGTTTAGCATACTAAAATACGGGCCTCCGTGGCCTAGTGGATAAGAGCGCTGACTCTTAGTCATTAGGTCTCTCACCGCCGTAGGTTCGAGTCTCGCTCTGGCCACGTGTGAGACGCCAAGTTCTGCAACGGAAGGTCAGGTGGTTTTTCTCCGGGTACTCCGGTTTTCGCCCACCTCTGATTAACGATCGGCTCGATATGAGTGAAATAATCTTGAAAGGGCCGTAAAACCCAAACCAAAAAACAAAAAAAAAAAAAAAAAGCATACTAAAACGCATACCTCTGGGTCTCAGTCTTATCCTGTACCGGCTTTCAACTCCGGTCTTAGCATTCACCCACAGAAGAGGGAAAAGCTAATCCCCTGAGGACTAGTTCTAGGAAACAAAAAGGATTTGTTCAGGGAATCACTATAGGACTGGTACCTACGATATTGTGAGTTGTTTACTTTGGATGCCTTTGTTATGAGTTGAAACTGTCGCAGGGGTCACGTATCTGTCTTTATTAATAAACACTGAACCAGAGTGTATCTTATAAAAGATAAAGAGGACTGCTCACGACGGGCCTCTAGGGACGGCTATTCCAGCTCGTTAAGCATGTCACCAACGCTAGTTCTGTTTCGCCATCGCCGCAACTGTCATCTGCATTTTCTCTACCTACTGAATCTTAGTTTTAACGTAACGTAATGTAGTTACATAGGCATTTTATCTTAATGATCCAAATAGTGTTGATAGATCGTAAAATATGCTCTTTTTATTACACAGACATGTTACATGAATAGTTGAAATAACGTTGATGAGTAGTAAGAACTTCATATGACCAATATACTATTGAATGGGTAATAATAAATATATTTAGGGTTATGTTAATAAGGCTATAAAACATTATAATAATCTTTCATAGTTAGATTTTGATTTTTATTTGAAACGTTAGATTTAGATTTTGAACTCATTTTTGATTTTTATTTGAAACGTTTTACTTAAAAATATATTATTATCCATTATCTATAAAATTAAACAATGTACCGAGCAACCACATAACACATAAGTAGTTTAGGTCGTAGTACCAAAGCGTTAATCCAAAATCATTAATCCATAGACGAATAGCAAATATCAATGTTCAGACCAACAGACATGGACTCCAGAAGAGTGTATTCAGGCATCCATGGATAGTAAGCATTGCTTGGTAAGCAAGCTTCGCCCACCATGCCTATCGACCTGAACTAAGAAAGGGAGTAAATGTCGATAAGGGTATGTCCGAGATTTTGGAAGTCTTCCTATGGCTTTCCATTGGCAAACACATCAGAAATAATTCTGGAAATGGCCACATTGTACGGATCAACAAGATCATGGTGCCTCCCATAGAACTTCTTTAGTGCTGATACCAGTTTGACTTTTTGATACCTCTGGCATAATAACCTGGTAGTGAGCACCTTCCCACGTTCCATAAAGTCCTGATACTTAGAACAGGCTCTAGCATAACTGATTAACTGTGAAACGCAAACTCCATATGCTGGTGCAGACGGGATAAATTATTGCTCAGGAAGGGAAAGTTAACAATGTGAAAATTGAAGTCTTTCGTTTATCGTACAGCCTAGTTGTCAATATAGAGAGGTATGAGGAGGAGGTTGCAGTCTCTGTTGTTTCCTTAATTTCAAGTTCACGTGGATACATGAATTCCAAGTACTCTGCGAATTTCGCATTTTTAAGAGACGGTAAATCATCTATATCTGTAGGGGAAATTGAATTGTTGTGCAAGGCGTTTCTTGCCCGCTATGAGGAAACCTTGCACAAACTCCGCCTCATACGAGTACAAGAACAAGTCGGCAAGCAACGGTGCACAATGAGTACCCATTGGTATGCCAATTGTTTGCTGAAATATTAGGCCACTGAACTCCACGAAAATATTGTCAATTAGATATTCCAGCATCTTTATGACATCTGCATTAGTGTACCTTTGTGTAGCATCAGGGTGATCTCGAACGAAGTATGTATCTTTGTAGCCAAGGACAACATACTGGTAGCGACGGTTGCCAGTCTTGTGGAAGAAACATTGGTTTATGATTTCCTTGAGTTTATATTTCAATTTATCATAAGGAATAGTAGTGTAGAGTGTTGAGAAATCGGCAGATTTTATGCTGTTTACTGAGAGAAAAGACTGTGACTGAAGATGTTCTAGAAGCTCTTTGGAGTTTTTCAAGATCCACATCTGATTCACACCACTCCTGGCATATGCAATGTCACAATAGTTCTGAAGGCCATCTTCAACTGCAGTAAGGATTCGTGTTAGGATCTGTGAAAGAAGGTTGGTTGAGCACTTAGCTGAACTTGCGATATATCTCTGCTTGTACGGATTATTGTGAAGCTTAGGAATCCATTACAACTTTGGAAGTTCCATATCTTCTTCTGGGAGGGGAATTCCAAACGAAAGCATCACCGATTGGGGGTTTCGCAGAATTTCATCTTTGGACAAAGAAGAAAGATTATATGTTGGGTTGTCTGTCATAGTGCTCAAACCAAGCTCTTCTTTTAAGCAGTTTATATAATGTGTTTTGCAAACAAACACAGCTGGAACAACGACAAACGTCTGATGGATTTCAGCTAACTCAGCAGCAAAATCGGGATCATCAAACACCGAATAATGTCGGCGAGACATGGTTATGCTGAGTACTGTTATACGTCTGTTTACCTAGGCCATTACTGATTTCACCCATTCGGAGAGGGTGTCAACCTCCGCATCCTCTTTCCTAGCCCAGCGCCGTGCATACTCTTCAACAGATTCCAAAATTAATTTGGAATTATGTTTCGCAGTAAACGATTTTGGTTCCCTGTATTTCCGGCCTTTTGAAAGAATGTCTCGAAGTTTGTCATTTCTAACAATATTGAGGTCTCCTGTAATGATGTGACCTGCTGGATTGTAACAAATATCTGAGACATTACATGAACATTCGGAAGGGTTTTGGGCAATGGTCTCGGCATCTAGACCTTGCAGCACGGTAAGAGATATTTACGTTGGGGCCTGTTCAAAACCACTGGCATTTCGAATTGGCCTTTCAATTATTCATTATGTGGACAACATGTGCTGTTTTCAAATCAGATTTGGCGGAAGGAAACATGTACAAGGTTACATGAAAGCTAATAAGTATCTACAAAACGTCACACTGATGGTTGATTGATTGTGACAGACAGATAGAGTTGTTGAATACATGCATTGTTTTCTCATTCCAGTCATAAACAACATACAAACATGTAGATGACGTAGCAGCGATAAGGGAGTCGTGTGAACAAATGAGAAGATCTCCTCCTGTTCCAATGTACCTGATAGTAAACTAGTTTGCTCAACGTTCGTCGTCTGGTGACAGCGTGCTGGTAGCCTTGATTCCTATATCACAGAAACCAACAAACGACGGTGAAAATGCTAAGCAGTGAACTATAAACTCTATACATAAGCCTTAATTATTTTCATTTAGTTGTTTATGTGTTTTAATTATTAGTTATAGCAAATTAGACTGAAGGCTTAAAGCTTCGGAAGATATTCACTCCACAGAAGTGAAAAAAATATTGTTATATTTTGGACAAAATGATATTGCTATAAATAATTTAAACATGTTGGTTACAGGATAACTTGTTGCTGACTATCAGCACCACTATTGATGGTTATTTTAAAATACTCTTTAATAACTTCATATAAGATTGTTGCATTTTATGCACGTCTATCTTATTTGGTCATATAAGATTAATGAAGCTTATGCAAATTGTCTTGTATGACAAAACTGAATTCTTAAAGTTGTTTATGGAAGACATGATTAACTGGACATATGTATATAATGTATATTTAAATTAATTTCACAAAGAAAATTAATATTATAAAAATGGGAGGTTTGTAACATAGTTACATAGGCATGTGATCTTAATGATCCAAATAGTGTTGATGGATTGTAAAAAATGCACCTTTTATTACACAGACGTGTTAGATGAACAGTTGAAATAACGTTCATGAGTAGTAAGAACTTCATATGCCCAATATACTGTTGAATTGATAATAAATGTATTTAGGAATATGTTGATTGGGCTATGAAACATTACAAGCTTTTACAGTTAGAATTTGGAACGTTTGATCTTTCGATATATTACAATCCATTATCTATACAATTGCAAAATGTACCGAACAACCACATAATACTTAAGAGATATTTACGTTGGAGCCTGCTCAAAACCATTGACATTTCGAATTGGCCTTTCAATTATACATTGCGTAGACAACATGTGCTGTTTTCAAACTAGATTGGGCAGGAAAAACAAGTGCAAGCTTACATAAAAGCTAAAATGTATCTACAAAACGTCAATCATATTGGTGCCAATTTCCGTTTATGCCAACCATGTTGGCGGTTCAGCCATTGTTTAAGCACACAGTACCGTGTAGTTGTGGTTACAGGTGTCCAGCAGATGTTGAATACTTTGAACATTTTAGTTGATGATAGATATTTGGTTTAACCAGAAACTATGTTAACGTGAGAACAAAAGCCTGTGAAATGCTCTGAAACATGTAAAAATGCCAGTTTGATCATGTCAAATCAGTCAGGTTTTCAGTTATGTAGAAGTCAGGTTCTTGCTAGTGTTCAGTGTGCATATAGGGGCTAGATCTAGCCCTGAACACAGCCTGTCTCAAAAGCTTTCGAATTTCAATATGTTATAATATGTAACATTAATTTAAAAGAAAAACAGAATCTTTTTGACTTCATATATTTGCGAAGTAATAACTTTCATAATGCAAAGTAGAAGTAAAACAAAGATCAGGAATCGATACAATTAACTTACTCCACCCATCAAAGACACCAAAGGGAAAGAAACACAAACATTAAGCGACCAGACCATAATGGAAACCTAAACAAAGGAAGGCCATAAGGACAGTTACTTTCCCACAAAATGGCCATATGGCCATCCAAAATAAAAAGACACAAGTGATACACACAGTAAGTAACAAACAACACCATAAATAAA
The DNA here is from genome assembly GCA_963580285.1 of Lucinisca nassula. Classification (NCBI taxonomy): domain Eukaryota; kingdom Metazoa; phylum Mollusca; class Bivalvia; order Lucinida; family Lucinidae; genus Lucinisca; species Lucinisca nassula. The sequence goes on from OY757016.1 coordinate 116,392,429, forward strand.
CCGCTACAGAAGAACCGCCTTGGAACGGTCAGTGAAACGATTTCCACTGGGGGGCCCAAATCGATTTTACGTGGCCACAATCCCCGCCCCTACTTCCGCCGCGACCTAGACAAACAACCCGCCCAGTCCGCACGAAGGCCCCCCAACCCACCAGCGCAACACCCCCGCGAACACAAAAAACCAAAGAACCACAGAGGCGAGACAACGGCGAGGACTCGACAGCAAGAAACCACCGAAACGCCGGAACAAAAGAAAACCAACAGCCAGACCCCGACGGGCCCGACCAGAGACAGAGCACCAGGCACCAACAAACACCACCAAGAACCAGACCCCCCCCCCCCCCCAAATCCCAACAAGCCTTCACGCCGGAGCCGCCACAGAATCCGAGGCCCGACCCACCGGCGCGCAACCAAAGAGGGAAGCAAAGCCGACAACCGCGACCGGGCCAACCACCACGCATGCAGCCCGCCGCACAACACCCATGCTGCACCCAACCTCCTTACACCGAAGAACGACCCCACGAAACCGGGCGCCGAAGCCACTGCGGCCACACATCTCTCTGAATTCACACACCAAGTCACCATAAAATTCGGGTTCCGATAGACCCTGCTGCAGAAGAGACCCAAGTCCAACATTGAATCCTGAAACCAAACCAGAACGGCGTCTATAAAATCCCGAAAATGCCCCGCGCAGCCAACGGCACCGACAACCCCGACCAAGGAGCCTAGCCGTTAATTATTCATTACGAGTGTTGAAGTCAGTTACATGACTACACACCCCAGCAAATCGAATTAATTGCGAAATATAAACGCCACAGGACGGCACACGAGGAACACCACCATCCAAAAAAGGAAAACCCACAACCCCAAAATCAAAGTCATCGCGCCCACCACAAACCCCGCACGAATCAAACCCATCCACTACAGACAGACGCAAACCCAAAAACGGGGCCCCGGCACCAGAAGAACTTGCTTTACCCAACCGAAGCTCCGGGGGGGGGGGGGCAAATCTGACCGACCAAACCATCGAAACAGGCACCACCAACACCCAACAAACCATCCAAATATCCAGAAGTGGAGCTAAAAGCTTCAGCAATCCCAGACTGGCCATCAACGGAAAGCGACAACATGAAGTCTCCCCCACAACAACACAAGAACAGACCAGCCACAAGAGGCGCGCAACTCGCACCCACCGGAACACCCACAACCCGTCCAAACAACCCAGCTGCGAATCCAACACAAATATTGTCAAGTAGAAAGGTGAGGGCACCACACACCCCCTGACATGACCAAAGTGTATAATTCTCACGCCCCCTAGAAGTGAAAAATGCATTTCTGACATTACATGCAAGATAGAGAGAATCTTCTCTGTGAAAAGTCCATTCAATTAAATCATTAAGCTTTTCTTTTATAAGATTATGAGGAAGTGTAGTGTAAAGAGTGGAAAAATCGTAAGTAGACAGACTTGAAGCGCGAAAATGTCTGGATTTCAATTTATTTAAAACCTCATTCGATTTTTTTATAGACCAAAACAGATTTCTTCCTGATCTCTCAAAGACTTTATCACAATATTTAATAACATGCGTTTTAATAGCAGTAAGACAGGAAGTTAATAATTTAGAAAGTTCAGTGGTAGTGCAAGAGCTAGAATTTGCAATAAACCGTGCTTTGTAAGGTCTTTTATGGAGTTTTGGTAACCAGTATAGCGTAGGAAGCTTGTTTTGGCCTTCGGTAACACACACAGCAAACTTGGTGGCTGAATGACAAATATGTTTATCTACTATAACTCTCTCTTCAGCTAAAGGCTGAAGTTCATAGGCCTTAGTACCATTAAGCTCCTGCTTAAGCATGTTAACATAGTGGAGCCGTCACACAACGACGACGTTGTTAGCGGCCTTGTCTGCAGGGGCCAAAACAAACTTGTTATGAAATTCTTGAATACCTAGCTTAAGATGACGTAAAGACGTCTTAGGCTTAGGATTCACTAGTTTTAAAATGCTTAGCTTCCAGTCCTTAAGGGCTTTATGCTCAACATACTCTCGCTTACACCATCGATTACCGAATTCATTCAAGGAAGCAGCGATTTCATCTCTACATTTACTGAAATCAATTTTAGAAGGAAACCGATATTTCGGTCCTTTAGAAATTATATTCCTTATCCTAGAATCAGGAATAATTTTCAAATTGCCAGTAATTACATGACCAGCAGCAGGATAGCAATACACTGAGTTTTTACAATCACATGAATCAGGAGTATTAGTATCAATATCAAGATCTGAAACAAGTTTATTAAAATTAAAAATGATAGATCTAACAGGTTTGTTATATTTATAGCAAATTATAGGTGTTTCAGTATTTTGAAAATAAGCAGGAATTGAAGAAAGCACAGAGCTCTCACGGAAGATACTGGGCAAATCTATAAAATCCATACCCTTATTAATGAAGGATATTTTGAAGAAATGGCGTTTATGATTAATTTCAGAATCAATGTAAGGACGGAGAGTATGCTGAGTATAGCCTCTAGTTAAGAGAGTCGCATCATATAACTGATTAGAACTATCATAGAATTTATTCGCCTCGGTGTCCAGAAGACGTAAAACAGAAACGGGTAATGAACTTAAAAATGAAAGCATAGAGTGGCGTCCATGATTTAATAATATAATAGACAGTCACTTAAGTCTAGTATTGTTTCGTTTAAACGCACGTAGTTTACGTTTAAAGTTACCATTTTTCCTGGTGCCGTGAGATCTAGTTCTGCGTTTTCGACATTCCAGGAGCGAGAAAATATCAAAGTCCGGCATTCTAGAAATATTACCCTCATGATAAATGTTGTCATTAAATCCCAGTGGAAAAGGGGTCTGTAAACATTTAACCCATTTCAGTTCAGCCTCATGTCTTTTTATAATTTTGAATCTAGATGTAGAATTTGCATCGTAATAAAGTTTTTCCACTGGTTGTATAACAATGTTATTTACAGAATGACCTGTACGTCGAAAGTGACGGTACAAGAAAGTGTCAGTTTTCTTAGGCTTACTCATTCTACGATAATGCTCGTTCAATCTAGTAAGATTGTGGTAACTGTAAGATTGTGGTTAAACCCCACTTTATGGCGTGTGTTACGTCATAATAGGGGTGAAAAATAGGTGATGCATATTCAAGTTGAGGGCGAACCAATTTGCTGGTGTAGTGTATAATTAAACTTAATTTGCTTGTTTGGATGGTGTCGTGCCACCCTCATTTCATCTGCCAATCGGCCTCCCACTGTGCTAGTCTATCCAGGTCATCTTGTAAAATAAGACAGTCAGAAAGAGACCATATGTTCCTTGTTCCTATACAGGACACAATCATCAGCAAACAAACGGACAGATGGCCTGGTGTTATCAGTGAGGTCATTAATGAATACCAAGGAAATGACCGGTCCAAGAACCGAATTTTGGGGGACATCAGATAAAACAGGGACTGAAGCAGACGCCTGGTCGTCAAGTAAAACTTGCCGTGAGCACCCAGACAGCCATGAGCTGATCCACTTATGTGTAGATCCTCTCATCCCATGTTAGTCCAATTCATACAATAGCCTTCTGCGAGGTACCTTGTCAAAGGCCGTTGCGAAGTCAATGATGATCAAGTCAGTCTGTTTGTTGCCACGATTTATGGCCCCATCCAGATTGTTGATTGAGTTTCGCAGGACCTTTGACTTCGAAAGCCATGTTGACAGTCAGCAAGAATACTCTCAAAGGCTAGGTGTTTATGCGGTCGTCCACTACGGTCCCTTGAAGTGAAGCAATGAAGATTTTTCTTGAGATACGCAGGAATAATTTTCAGATAAGATTTTGTGAGATTTCCCAAAACCTCTTGAAATGGGCTAAATGGTAGTAAATCTCCTAGGGAAATGTAATTTTGGTGAATATTTTGCCAAAATTGCTCACTGAAAAATCACAATTGTGCACCTGTTTTTTCCTCCTATGTTATTCTGAGAAAGAACTGCCACTGAACGCATAGTGCATTCTTTCATATCTACACAATTGTCACAGTTGTTACTTTTCGTAATATACTCGTAAAGGTGAATTGTCTTGGTTGTGCCTTTTTCGGTTTCATCCCCCGTTGCTCTAACTGTAGCTCCTTCAGATTTATTCAAAGACATTTTGAAAAATAATGGTTTATTTCAACGGGGTATTTGAAAATATTTTAAATTATATTATTGTCACTAATAGTGGACTTGTACTGATAATTTACAAAAAAAAATTGACCAGAAATAAAACAGCAAACTGTTGGAAGACTCTAGTGAGGCTATGCAGTAATTGTTCTTGACTGATGGTTGACCGAAGGTTAAGCACCTGACGGGGAAGAGACCCTACCTACTGCGCCACCTTCACCCAATAAGTATCAGCAAAGAACAAAAACTGATAAGGCACTGGAGGAAGCTTTGACAAAAGTTAAAGCTAGCTCTGAGTATAAAGTACTCAGTAAAGAAGATTATGATGCCCTTTTAGCATTAGCTAAGAAAAGTGCACTTGCTAGTACATCTCGGGTTACATTACCATCAGACCCAGTATCTGAGGCTGCTAAGCCCAAATTTACATTTAATACTCTTACAAGTACTCCCCGGGCGGCATTACCTTCAAACCCAGTATCACAAGGTGCTAAACCTAAATTTACATTTAAAAATCCCCTTACTACACCTTCCCCTGTCCCAACAATGCATCAACCTTTTAATACATCACAAGGTCAAAATGTCACTTATGTGCCACAAAATTTCTCTTTCCCCAAACTCCCCATTTTCAGTGGTTCGGAAGTACCACAAAAGGGAGAAGCTACATATGAAGTATGGAGCTTAGAGGTGAAATGTTTAAGAAATATTCAGGAATTACCTGCAGCCAGATACTGTATGTGGGGTGATGCTCAAGAGCTTGCTTTTAATTCCCTTAAAGAAAAACTGTCCTCTCCTCCTATTTTAGCATATGCAGATTTTTCAAAACCCTTTATTCTGCATACTGACGCCAGTACTGAAGTCCCACGGTGGGCGCCATTTGTCGTAAGTGGAGTTTAGGATAAAGGAGTAACTCAGTCGGACTAGTTGATTTTAATTATTAAAATTGGAGAAAAAGGGTGTCCTGCAACAAATACAAATAATTGTCATAGCTACTATAATATACTAATAAATATATATGACTAATTGATATTACATATATTCAACATAGCATGACAATACAAACTGTCATAACTATCCCTGAATAAATATAATAAATATAGAGAAGACTTTGTCGGTATGAATCGACAAATGTCAGACGACGACAACAATTCTTCGGACAGCCGGTGCATGATAATATATGAAAGTATTCCAACCTCATGCACAAATCATATTAACATAAATAAATAAATACAGAAATTCTAAAATATAAAGAGGCAGATTAGACGTCACTGAGATAACAAAGATACAGATCAGACGGCTCAGCTTCACCGACCGAGCTGTATATTTGCCTCTCACAATTTATATATAAATTTACCTTGGTCAAGAAGCCATATGATACAGTGGTTCGCATATTATGCGCTTAATAATCGAGGTCCTTGAATTGATCCCTGGCTCCTTCAGACATCAGACAAACCGCCAGACCAAGGCCTCATCTCTGCATGACCATACTAGTTGCTGGGACACATAATTAAAACTTCACACACATTGGTCTTATTAAAACTACATAATCTTGGGACCAGCACATAAAATATTGCAGCACAGGGAAAATATTAATGCTTCACTCCAGGTTTTACCGAAATCCCTTATATAATAACTATTTTCTGTATCGGAATGTGGGACACAGACCGACATATTGAACAATGGCTGGGACAACTCTTGTTCCCCTAAATAACCAATGCAACTACATAAAACCATCCATGTACATACGTAAACTCACAAACTGAATGGCAAACATTGTAGACCCCGATCAGATGGCATCATCAGAATTCATCTGATCTGGTTCCACACTGCTTACAAAGGCAGAGATGTACATGAATAGCAGGACAAGGGATAAACTAAACCATGTTCTTCTATGGACAACTTGAAAGCATTTTGCTTATCAGCAATTTACATGTACAATGTACATATTGGCCCATTCAGAATAAATACACAATTTTAATATATAATGTATCTTAAGACTGTAATGGATCTAACCACAACAATCAAAGAGACATTCAGACACTTAATTGCAAATACACATAAATTCACTGACTGACATTCTCCCCTGGATGGGAAAATGTATATTAAAATTGTGTATTTGCAAATCCTTGTCTGTGTATGTTTCTGTGGTTGTTGTGGTAAGCTCTATAGCAATCATAAGATACATTATATTTTATATGTAAAAGTCTGTTTAAATGGGGATAGTAGCTGTGTTATAACTCACAACCTGCTGGATGTTCATGTTGATTTACTATGTTTCATGAACTGTTCAGGAATAGTTCAGTTATGAAGTGTTTTCTTTAAACGTTGGAAATCATGAGATACATTATTGTATTCATATAAAGTGTAAAAAGTAGAATACTGTGTGGAGCAATTTTTGCTGATATTGATTCTTCAGAATCATTTAAATGATTGGTATTCTTATAATGCGTACACTTCAGGTATTGTATAGTTTTTGATTTTTTTTTCATATCACATCCAGCGTTGTGATTTCCATACTTTGTTGATATTGAAAATGTCAGGAGACATTTTTCGTAATATACTCGTAAAGGTGAATTGTCTTGGTTGTGCCTTTTTCGGTAGTTTGTTGCACCTCGTCACTTCGGCTTATATTCCGGTGGCAAAACGAAAGTGCCTTCATTATTGTTTATTTTTGACATTTGAGGTCAACCAATGGAATTTCTTTTATTATAGCCAAAGTTATTTTCCCCATTGACTTTTAACGTATGTGTGAGTAACAGTATGTGTGATTGGTCACTTTTAATATGCACAATAACAATTATTGCACGCGGGAAATCTTTTTGTATGATTTCTGGAACAGCCATTTTGTACAGCTGGTTTTCAAGTCGATTTGAAGTCTTCAATGATTTCAGAAATAGATATATAGATCCAGTAGTAGTATTATTTTAAGATGAGTCCGTTCTAAGGAGCATTATGCAACAAAACTGAAGAAACGTCTTCAGTTTGCATATAAAGTTGCTTCAAATGAAGCTCGTAAAAGTGCTGACAGGAATAAGAGACACTATGATCTCAAAGTCAGAGAAGCAACTTTAGATGTAGGCGACAGAGTCTTAGTAAGGCAAGTTGGCTTTCGGGGAAGGCATAAGATAGCGGACAGATGGGAGAAAACACCATATGTAGTTGTTAAAATCCCCAATAAAAATGTCCCTGTCTACAAGGTCCAAAAGGAATCTGGTGACCATGTGGTCAAAACTCTACACCGGAATATGCTACTACCGTTTAGTGCTATTCCGGCAAAATCTGATAATTCAGATTCTCAAGCAAGGCCTCTACGATCTAGAAGGGTTACCACCAATCAGCGGGATACATTTTCAGGTGATTCAGAATCAAGTCATTCTGATTCTGACACAAATACACCTTTTATTTACCCCGTCCTGCAACCTAGGCGTGGAAGGTCTCAGCAAAGGAGTAGAGTTCCTTCTTCTATTTCAGGTCATGGTCCTAATATTCAATTATCAGGTTCCTTATCTGATCTTGATTCAGTGCAGACAACTGATGGTACTCCAGATGCATTTCTCGTGGATGACACTACACACCCTTATTCAATAGGGACTGACTCAGATCAGTCACATCCACCAGAAGCATCTGAATTACCAGCAGCAATGCCTCCATCCCCGAGAAGGTCGACCAGAGTAAGAAAAGCTCCTAACCGCTATGGCGAATGGGTCAGCAGCCAGATACTGATTGAAAACCCAGATGTACAGAATGGCTGTTCCAGAAATCATACAAAAAGATTTCCCGCGTGCAATAATTGTTATTGTGCATATTAAAAGTGACCAATCACACATACTGTTACTCACACATACGTTAAAAGTCAATGGGGAAAATAACTTTGGCTATAATAAAAGAAATTCCATTGGTTGACCTCAAATGTCAAAAATAAACAATAATGAAGGCACTTTCGTTTTGCCACCGGAATATAAGCCGAAGTGACGAGGTGCAACAAACTACCGAAAAAGGCACAACCAAGACAATTCACCTTTACGAGTATATTACGAAAAGTAACAACTGTGACACAATGATGACTTTACTGATGAAAATCTATGATATTATTCTTTTTAAACCTGCAAACATAGGTTGTGGGTGCTCGTTAGAGTCCCACCATCGAGTACCCACAACCATTGTCTTGGAACACAAAAGAGAAAAAAATAATGTTTACCCCTGTAAACCCCAGTTTTCTCTGTATAAAGTGGGAGTAGGGGGTGTTGGTTTCACGGACTTGTTAACAAGATGATACGTCTTCTGCACACTTGAGTTCGGTCTTGACTGGGCACCTCCAGAGCCCCATTGCTGTATATGGACGTCATCTTTGGGAAAAGGCTGGTAGACGACATAACCCTAACACAACCGTGTGTTTATAATGGCGTCTGCCCCCACCCAACCCCACAACGATCGGGGTTTGGAGTAATAGATTGGGCTGCAACTTTTCCATGTACATGTATAAAGTGCGGTTTTGATTGATTTTTGGTTTAACGCCCCGTCATTACTATTTAGGTCATTTTGGAGATGTTGCTTCCAATAGTGTGGCACTTTTACCCGACATTTAGATGAAATGACATCTCGATACCTGCCGCCCAATGAAACCAATTGGATTTTATATGCATGCATTTCGATACCTGCCGCCCATCTCGGTACCTGCCGCCCAATGAAACCAAAAGTATTTATATGCATGCAGGTCTATCTCGCACCACATTGCCTGGGCAGGCTTAGAGTTTCTAAGCGGCTAACCAGTACTCATTCGCACAGACAGTTTCAGCTCTGCGTGGAAGCACCGTGCAGCCCAATCTATTTCTCCAAGCCCCGATGGGCGTGGGTGGATAAAGTGCGGTTTACAATGTGAACAAGGCTATTCATTATATGAATTTAGTTAACGCGTCTTGTTTTAAAAGAACAGTTTCCGCCTTTAGGAACAGTAAACATTTATGTTAGAATTACCTCCGTTTGTGTGTGTATCCATTCGCCTTAAATAGTCCCATGCATTAGGCAGTGAGTGAGAGAAGTTCACGACCAGGCGATTGAACTATTGATTGATCTTTTTATCCCATTGGTCGATGGTTGCATGATTTTTTTTTGTGATACATGCTTTCTTGTTCATGTATTTTGCAACGGTCAGACAAGATTCAGTCTGTGTGCTCAGTACAGAAAGAAAGAAATGCAGAACGTGTAATCATATGTAGAAGATATATTGCTATAGATGAGGGAGGAGATGTGTATTTGTAAGTTGACTAAATTGTTTTTATCAGATTTGTCTGGCAGTTGCTAGTGCACTTGCCTCTGAGCCAGCAGGCACTCAACGTTGAACTAACGTTAAACGTTGAGTCAACGTTTTGTGCCTGCAGGGGATGCTAGAGGCTCCGGTTCGATCACCGGCAGTGGTGATAAAATTTTGGTGTCCTTTGATACCATTTGCAGAAACGAATGCCACAAATTAAGCAAATGGAGCATCTTTCGAATCGGGGCCCCAGTGCGGAGAGAATCATCCCGGCGCTGGTTAAAGATCCCTACCGTAATAACATGATTGCTGTGATGTGTTTGTTGGTGTTGAGGTTTAACGTTCCCGTCAACACTGTACAGGTCATTTTGGAGACGTTGCTTCCAATTTTGTGAGACTTTTACCCGACATTGAGATGAAATGACATCTCAAGTCTGTCGCCCAATGAAACAAATTGGGTTTATAAGCATGGACGGTCCGACTTGGCCTGGGCTTTAGATCCTCTAAGCGGTTTACCGGTACTCGTGTGCAGTCGATTGGAGCTTTGCGTAGAAACATCATGCAGCCCATCTATTTCTTCAAGCCCCGATGGGCGGGGACCGAACATGATTGCTGTGTAAGCTTTGGAGTGTATGTTATGTACACCTGCGAGTATTAAATGGTCCAAATGTGATCGACCGGAGTTTTGTTTATTTGATTTGAGGTTTAACAGTTTTACGTCACCGTCAACACTATTTAGGTCATTTTGGAGACTTTGCTTCCAATTGTGTGGGACTTTTACCCGACTATGAGTTGAAATGAGATCTCAGACTCTGTCACCCGATGAACAGATGGAACCAATAGGGTTTATATGCAACGACGATCCGACCCTCACCACTTTGCTTGGGCAGGCTAAGGCCTTCTAAGCGGTTTACCAGTACTAGTGTGGTCCTATCGCAGTAACCGTATTGGGTACAAAAAAGAAAATTGAGCTGGGCACAGCATTTCTTTCAATTTACAGGTGCGCCCAGGGAAGAACCAGATCAGCCTGCGCATCCATATAATCTGGTCAGACTTCCCTTGCTGCATGAAGGAGCATTTGGCCCTCAGCTGTTCTTAGAGCACACAACGAAGACTCTTATCAGACTGCGCAGGTGCTCAGGCAGATCCGAGTCTTCGCTGGGCGCACATGTAATTGTAGGAAATGCTGTGCCCCGGCTCAAACAATATTTTCCCTTGCAGTCACCAACGATTACGGCCCCCGCCCATTGGGGCTTGAAGAAATAAATGGGCTGCATGATGCTTCCACGCAGAGCTGAATCCGGCCAGCACACGAGTACTGGTAAACCGCTTAGAGGATCTAAGCCTGCCCAGGCAATGCGGTGCGAGTCGGACCGTCCATGCTTATACACCCTATTGGTTTCATTGGGCGGCAGGGCTTGAGATGTCATTTCATCTCAATGTCGGGTAAAAGTCCCACAAAATTGGAAGCAACGTCTCCAAAATGACCTACATAGTGTTGACGGGGACGTTAAACATCAAATCAAACAAACATCACCAACGATTCTCATTGAGTTTTAAGTGCAAATGAAAACATTTATATTTTTCATCATGTTGAGAAGTCCTTGTAAAGGACACCTCTGTAAATATGTTCTATAAAATGGTTATCCTTTGGAAGCAAGGGATACACCGCAGAACTGGAAAAAATGAAGTGTAAACCCTACTTTACATAGAAAAGCGGTGTTTGTGGTATCATTATTGCCCATATTTTTGCTCAAGTCTGAGAATGTGGTAACCGTATTAACCAACTTTCATTAAAGTTCTACCGAGCACCCACAGTCTATGTTTGTAACAAAAGTAAGAAAATTATCACACATTTTCATCAGAGCGGCGAAAGAAACACTATGTGATTTCGTTATCAAGTCTGTCCAATTACCCCCACCCCTCTCCCACCCCACCCCAACCCTGTAAATAACACTATATATAGAGGAAAATGGTGTTCAGAGGGGTATACATATTCTCATATAGGCCGGTTTCAAAAAAAATCGGACGTATTATGGTGACATGTCGCTGTCCGTCCGTCCATCCGTTGGCGCGTCCGTCAGCTTTCGTGAGAGGGTATGCGTATGTGTACTGGTCGGACTTGTGGGGAAAAATCGACTTGAGAGTTGCACGACATAAATCGATATTTTCTAATGACTTCCAGGGGGTAGAGGTGGGGGCGGGGTAAAGGTGTTGTTTGCAAACAGCTTATTTGCACAAGTTCAGTGTCCATGATTTTCCTTGACCTGTGAGTCTGAACGTACAGAGATGAGTTCTGAGTTGCGAAAACCCCGGCAGTAGTGTCTGTAGGAGTGTGTCAATGATGACCAACATTCTGGGGTGTCCATTTGTCCGTATTTCTGTGGTTCAACCAATAACCAGCTGCCCATAACTGCTCCCTCTTGCGTCCGTCCGTTTGTTCGCCCTCCTGAAACTTAAAAGCAGTCAATAACTTTCTTATTTCTGGATGGACTTTGAAATTACTGCGCAGAAAAGTTAACCATCAGGAGACGATGTGTCGCGCACAAAACCCAGGTCCGTACCGCCAAGGCCAGCTTGTACTTAGCGGTCAAAGGTCAAAAAAGGGTCTGAAACTTAAACACGGTCAATAACTTTCCTATTTCTGGAATGGATTTTGAAGATACTTGGTAGAAATGTTAAGTTATAATACGATGTGTCGCGCGCAAAACCGAGATCCGTACCTCCAAGGTCAAGGTTGCACTTAGAGGTCAAAGGTCAAAAAAGTGTCAGAAGTTGGCGGACGGTCAAATCTAAAACTTTCCCATATGGGCTAAAACGAGTATTAACCCTTATCCTGCTGTTCACGACAACCCCTTTCCAAACAGTGTAGATCCAGTTCAGATGGCTTCTGAAGAAGCCATATGATCAGGATCTACACTGTTTGACATTCCATTTATGAATTTGTAGGATAAAAACATCAAGTAATCTGATTGGTTCAAAGTCAGAAATGGGTGTGACTAAACTGAATATTCAGCAAGAGAAGGGTTAAAAGCAAGGCAACCTGGAGTATATGTAAAAAAAGGGCTGGAGCCGAGCGATGGTCTCTCCATTCACCGGCAACGGAGAATGGGGGTGCCACCGAGCGGCTACGGTGTAGTGCCAGCATGGATTCGTTCCCTGGGACCCCACCAGCTGACGACCCGCGACACGGGGAAAATGGAAAACAACAACGTATATGTAATGTACACCTGCGGTAATGGTCAAATGTGACCGACGCAGTATCAGTAGAAAGAAAGAAAGAAACGAAAATAAAATTTGAAAAAAAAAAAAAAAAATGATTCAGATTTTCTGAATGGAGTTTAGAAGTATTTTTATTTTTAGATGAAAAAGTTCGATAGTTTTCTTATTTGTAGCCTAAATATAGAGCAGTATTCGTGTGCGGACGGTTTCATCTCTGCGTGGAAGCATCATGTATTTCTTTAAGCCCCGATGGGCGGTGACAGACTTGTAACATGATGCCTATTAAAATTGTAATAGGACCAAAGGTGGCCACACTGATCAGACTGTATTGAACATTTACAGAAGATTATGAAAGCGCCGCTGATAGGAATGTCAATAAGGAATGCCACGTTGAACAGGTCTAAGAAAGTTGTTTTATTTAAAGACAGTCCAAAATGTAAAGTCTGACAATAAATTTAAAGACATTTTAGTCTGTGGATTTATTTTTTTAATGGAGTTTAACGGCCCTGTCAACACTATTTATGTCATTTTGAGCCGGCCAGTTTACCTAGGCAGGCATATACATAAGCGGTTAGCCAGTACAGTGTACATTCTGTCGCCAGAAACTGACAACTGCCCTTCTTGAATCAGCGGGAGAGAGAAAATGACAGCAGAATAGATTTCATGATCAATCTCCACGAAAGAATGTTGCCGACCCAGGCATGTATCGAACCCGCGTCCACCTGATCACCAGTCAGACGCGCATCAGACTGAGCTACTGACTGTGGCCGTGGATTTAAAGACCAACACAAGGACAATCATGAAGATGATAAAACATTCTCATATGTTGCCTCGTCCTCATCTCATTAACAACGTGCGTTGTAAAAGACTGCATGCATTTTATTGTCCCTAAATATCGTTTTCGGCCCCCGTCCATCGGGGCTTGAAGAAATAGATGGGCTGCATGATGCTTCCACGCAAAGCTGAAGCCGATCCGCACACGAGTACTGGTAAACCGCTTAGAGGATCTAAGCCTGCCCAGTTAAAGCGGCGCTTATAAACCCTATTGGTTTCATTGGGCGGCAGAGCTTGAGATGTCATTTCATCTCAAGGTCGGGCAAAAGTCCCACAGAATTGGAAGCAACGTCCCCAGACTGTCCTTTACAGTGTTGACGGGGACAAAGTAGGTGGAAAAGGGGGAGGGGCAGTCTAGTCCTTAAGACTTTGGTCCCTCTGTCGTCATATCCCGTCCGCCATCTTGGATGACGTCATATCCTGTCCACCACCTTGGATAACATGCGGTCGGCCATCTTGGAATGTCGTCACATCCGGACAGCCGTGTTGGATGACATCATAACGCGCCACTTTTTATCGCAGTCGAATTTTAGGCTTTGAAAACCGCGCCATTTTTTTTTTTTTTTTTTTGCGTTCGCTTACTTAAGAGAGTAATATTGACTCCTATTATTGTCGGATGATAAATCTATCTTTGTTTTCATCACCCTTGCACAGGTGCCTCCCCGCTACCTACCTCCTGCCATGCACGGTCCTCACTACCTCCCCATTGCCTCATCGCTTCTAGGGCACTATGGAAAACAAGTTTTGGTATGTTCGGCGTTGTCCTTTCCGTCTCCTTAAAACATCTACAACAATCACACAACCCGCGTTACGCTCACTGCCTACCGGTTATCCCCCCTACCTCCTTACAGCCTCCTCACTACCTCCTCACCGCGTCCTCAACACCTCCCCATTGCCTGATCGCCTGTTTTCATCACTCTTGCACAGGTGCCTCCCCGCTACCTACCTCCTGCCATGCACGGTCCTCACTACCTCCCCATTGCCTCATCGCTTCTAGGGCACTATGGGAAACGGGTTTAGGTATGTTCGGAGTTGCCCTTACCGTCTCCTTAAAACATCTTCAACAATCACACAGCACGCTTGCGCTGGTTACCCCCACTGCCTTCCGTTTACCCCTCACTGCCTACGTACCGCCTCCTCACTACCTCCTCACTATCCCCTCACGGCCTTATCACTTCCTCCTCACCGCCTCCTCAATACCTCCCCATTGCCTAATTGCTTCTAGGGCACTATGGGAAACGAGTTTGTGTATGTTCGGCGTTGCCCTACCGTCTCCTTAAAACATCTTCAACAATCACACAACACGCTTGCGCTGGTTACCCTCACTGCCTACGTACCGCCTCCTCACTACCTCCCCACTACCCCCTCACAGCCTTATCACTACCTCCACACAACCTCCTGAATACCTACCCAATCCCTAATCGCTTCTAGGGCACTATGGGAAACGAGTTTGTGTATGTTCGGCGTTGCCCTTACCGTCTCCTTAAACATCTTCAACAATCACACAACACGCTTGCGCTGGATACCGTCACTGCCTTCCGTTTACCCCTCACTGCCTACGTACCGCCTCCTCACTACCTCCTCACTACCCCCTCACAGCCTTATCACTACCTCCTCACCGCATCCTCAATACCTCCCTTATGCCTAATCGCTTCTAGGGCACTATGGGAAACGAGTTTGGGTATGTTCGGCGTTGCCCTTACCGTCCCCTTAAACATCTTCAACAATCACACAACACGCTTGCGCTGGATACCGTCACTGCCTTTCGGTTACCCCTTACTACCCACTTACCGCCTCCTCATTACCTCCTCAACACCTCCTCCTCAATACCTCCTCATTGCCTCATCGTTTCTAGAGCACTAGGGTATCAAACGAGTTTGGGCTTGTTCGGCATTACAATTAACGCCTCCTTAAAACATCATCTATCACTCCTCGCGCATACTTCTCATCCCAGTCTGGGTGTGTGTGGGTGCGGGCTCGGCAGGGTATCTTAAACAAGCACGAGCATGGTAATAGCTTTTATCACAGTTTCACAAGGCTCTGTAAACTCCTAATATTGTCTAAACTTACATTTGAAAACCCCGCATTTGACTGATTTTAGTTCTGTCGAAGCGAATGGTCGGTATGTTGACAAAATGATAAAAGCGTTATACACATTTATTCCTTAGTACTCCGGGATTTTAGTACCCCGAAAATCCAGGTATGGACATTTTAGCCTCTCCAGAATAACGGCTCTGTTTATTTTCATTTGTCAAAAGGAACTTCAATAAATCTCAGGTTCACACTGATAAGCCTCACTAATTGCCTAAGCATATGGCAACTAAATATTTATTCATTGCAAACAGTGCAGGCCCAGATCAGACGCCGCAGAACGCGGCGTCTGATCAGGGCCACCACTGTTTGCTAGAAGT
Source organism: Lucinisca nassula (assembly GCA_963580285.1). NCBI lineage: Eukaryota > Metazoa > Mollusca > Bivalvia > Lucinida > Lucinidae > Lucinisca > Lucinisca nassula. Next base: position 116,408,296 of record OY757016.1, read on the forward strand.
TCAGTAATTCCCCAAAGAAGCTGGATAAAAACACACCCCGACACCCCTAAACCTTGAAATGGACCCCTGGTACATATAAGATGGAAGAGACCATTTGGTACAAAAAGGGTTCGTACCAAATGAATCTTCCTCCCTACATATAGCCGGAGTCCACCTCAAATTTCAGGGGTGACATGTTGTGCCCACCCCCCCCCCTTAAACTCCATCGGAAAACGGCTTAACGTTTTGCAAACAGTGTAGGCCCTGATCAGACGCCCCTTTCTGTGATCTATGTCTACACTGTTTGCCAATTGCCCGTTTTGGGGTTTCTGGTACAAAATGAACAGATGTGTATACCTTTACTAGGATAAACATTTCAGCCTGGTACTGAACTGTCCAAGCATGCTTGGCTGTAAAATTATCTGAATAAATCGAATTAATTACGTCATGTCATTATTTCTTTCCCAGCAAGGCAACAGCTGTCATATACGAGAAATTGGTCTGCTCAGTCTGAGCAACTATTTGGGAGTTATACGCTGTGGTATTAGCTCCTTTACCACATGAATCTTATTACAAACCTGTTTTTGACAACTCTTCAATTATGGCTGAATGAATTTGATTAAATAAAAGACAAGTTGCACATAATTACTGAATATTCCACAGACAATGTTCGAGTTACTGTAAATAGCAAAATGCGATTTTTTTTCTGTTTTACACCATTTTCATGATTTTATTTGTGTCGGTCTTTAAATTTGCAGACAGTCTTTAAATTTATAGACTGTCTTTAAATAATCAAAGCGCCAAAGGCACTGAAATGACAGATTCTATGAGAAAATCATAACACTGTGAAAACTTACAGAAAACCTTTCTAAAAAGATCTTAAAATTTACATAGTTCTGCAAATTCCAATATATGACATATTTGCAGACGTCTATAGACCGGTGGTATTATGAAACGTCATTCGATGTTTCAATTTTTTGGAAGAAACTATTAACGTTTTCAAAACCAAACATTGAAATTCAAGTTTTAGCAATGCTACTGTCCATAAGTAACAGTTTTTGTCTGGTCGGTTGTGGATACCTCTCCCAAAAGATACTCTATGGGAAAGAGGTCGGAGGAGAAAGGTTGGCTAGTGCAGTACATGAATTCCATTGGCTTGAAGACATTTTTGAGTAAGAACAGCACTATGAGCCCGTAATCCTGCTGGATAAGATATCCCGGATTTGAGCGTAAACAAATAAATGGAACCATGTGAGGCCGAAGCACTTGATTGATGTAACGTCTCGCTGTTCAGTTCACATCTCAGCCATGATCTTGAATGTTATTAATGACACTAAGCTGCGTTCGCTAACTACATGCAATAGCTCGCCACACAATTACACTTATTTCACCCGATATGTCATGCTCTGTTACGCACGCGTCGCCTCGGCATACCTTACACGTATACGTCGAAACACCCGGAAACGACAATCGCCGTGATTCACGCTGAAGTGCGATTTGTCACTGGAACGCATATGTCACTGGCTTAGACGCCAATTTACGTATTTCATGCACTAGCGTAAGTGTTCCGTACTGTGTCGACGCGTTAACTTTGATCACGACAGGGACGCCCAGCTCTCAAACGTGCATCGCATAAGGGCGACGAACAGTGTCAGTGCTTATTAGTCGGTAGTTGAGACCCCTTGTTTATCTACAGGTACAGTGTAGCAGCTGCCGGCGGAAATCTGTTTTGCATATGCGTCTGACGGTTGAAACGATCTTGACGTACTGACGTCGGTCTTCCGCTACGTCGACGGGCACTAGCGTCTTCTGTATATAGTAAGATGTCGCTCCAATATATGATAGATCACACACATGTGGCACCCAAAATCAGAATCAACGTCATCCGTTTTCCGACCAGCTTCTAACTGTCCAGGGGCACGCTTACGATCCTTTAACGAACAAGAGGCCCATGGGCCACTACGCTCACCAGAGGTCATGTGGTTTATACCATATACAGGCAAGGTGCCCATCTTGGTCATGTGACAACAATACCACGAATAATGTTCAATTGCCTCACCCCCATAGAGGTTTTTTCATGTAATTTGGTTTCAATCAGCACAGCTCTTTTACTGGAGAAGAAGATAAAAATACTGAATCTGAGCCATCCAAGACAAAGGTCAGTAATGACCTTGACCTTTGGAATTAATAAACTTCCATTCAGCTGATTGTAAATACCATTACTGAGGCCACTAGCTGATATACAATCAGAAAAATCCAGTGTTTTGCCATTTTTCCATATAAATGTCTAAGTGACCAAATTAGACCTTGGCGTAAAACAGGTCAAGGTCAACCAAAGGTCATCATTTGAACAAACTTGGTAGGGCCAGAGTCCCTGATGCTGCATACCAAGTTTCAAGATCATCGGCCATTCGGTTCTTGAGAAGAAGATTTTTTAAGGGTTTTTACCATATATGGGCATGGTGGCCATATTGGTCATGTGACCCAGTCCTCACGAACACACTTTCGTTCCCCCTTCCCATAGAGGCTCCACATGTAATTTGGTTTCAATTGGTCAAGTAGTTTAAGTGAAGAAGAAGATAAAAATACTGAATCTGAGCCATACTGGACAAAGGTTGGTAAATGACCTTGACCTTTGGAACTGATAAACTTCAATTCAGCTGATTGTAAATACCATTTCTGATGCCACTAGCTAATATACAATCAGAAAAAAATCCACTGTTTTGCCATTTTTCCATACAAATGTCTAAGTGACCAAATTTGACCTTGACGTAAAACAGGTCAAGGTCAACCAAAGGTCATCATTTGAACAAACTTGGTAGGGCCAGAGTCCCTGATGCTGCATACCAAGTTTCAAGATCATTGGCCATTCGGTTCTTGAGAAGAAGATTTTTAAAGGTTTTTACCATATATGGGCATGGCGGCCATATTGGTCATGTGACCCAGTCCTCACGAACAAATTTTCGTCCCTCCCATTCCATAGAGGCTCCATATTTAATTTGGTTTCAATTTGCCAAGTAGTTTAAGTGAAGAAGAAGATAAAAATACTGAATCTGAGCCGTCCTGGACAAAGGTCGGTAAATGACCTTGACCTCTGAAACTGATAAACTTCCATTCAGCTGATTGCAAATACCATTTCTGATGCCTCTAGCTAACATACAATCAGAAAAATCCACTGTTTTGCCATTTTTCCATTCAAATGTCTAAGTGACCAAATTTGACCTTGACGTAAAACAGGTCAAGGTCAACCAAAGGTCATCATTTGAACAAACTTGGTAGGGCCCGAGTCCCCGATGCTGCATACCAAGTTTCAAGATCATCGGCTGTTCGGTTCTTGAGAAGAAGATTTTCAAAGGTTTTTACCATATATGGGCATGGCGGCCATATTGGTCATGTGACCCAGTCCTCCCGAACAAACTTTCGTTCCCCCTTCCCATAGAGGCTCCACATGTAATTTGGTTTCAATTGGCCAAGTAGTTTCAGAGGAGATGTTGTTTGAAAATGTTGACGACGCAGACGCAGACGCAGACACAGACGACGACGACGACGACGACGGACGACAGACCAATGCCTATACTATAAGCTCCCCCGGAGCCTTCGGCTCTGGTGAGCTAAAAATGTTGCAATACGCTCTCACTAAATGCTTTTTTGAGAACAAACATTTCAGTTTCTTCTTTTCTATGCACGACCTTACATTACACATCAAAAGTTTGATCCTGAACATGTGGTTTCTATCCGCACTGGTGTGAAGGTGGTGCACAGGATCGACGTGGCCGGACTGGTAACCAGTCGTCACGGTTGATTGATTTAACCTTTTTAGCTCAAGGGCATGGTGCCTAAGCGTGTTGTAATCATGCAAACGTTTGGTTTCAGAATCAAAGCACTGAGGGTGTTGGGTGTAGGTTGGAGTAATAGTCCTGGGCTGAGATTTAAACTGTTTCATTTAACTATGAAATTCCAAACAAATAGTGAAGATTTTGATAAGAAGACGCGTTCTGCAGCGTCTGATCTTGGTCTACACTGTTTGCCAAGCTTACCCTATGATCCCAGGATAATCCTCTTCAGTCTTATGGAATAACATGATCTCCCTGCGGCTATTTTCTACAAGATAAAGGGTCATTCTAACAAGTTAGTGATAGTCACGTAGACGTTAGCACTGAAGCGCTTTTCTTATTGGCAACTTCGGGTCGAATGCCAAACAATCAACACAAACATAGCCGCATCGTTTGTCAGTGTTGGGTACATGTAAGTGTTATCTGTAAAATCTGCACACGAATCAAATGTTGGATCTGGCAAACAATGTAAACTCAGATCAAACGCCACAGAACACGGTGCACTTTTTGCATTAGTTACTAACATCTTAAGTTTAAACAAATCAGTCCAAGTCCCTGTTCATGACCAGCCTGCATTTAGAGACAATCGGCATGAGTGTTGTCAGTGCTTTGATTTATTCCTTGCTTTGAGTTTCTGGAGTGCACTCTTCTATCACTGAAGTTGGGCTCGTCCATTCTGCTAAATATGGTACCTAGAATTATATCACAGAACCTACACTAAGTATCTGTACCATATTCCAGGGTTGAAAGGGACAGCCTTTCTTGCCAGTTTCTCCACGCAAAGTCAATATACACCTAAGTTGTAACTGACCTAAACTTGACCTCGAAAGTCAGAAAGAAAACCCATTAATATTCTTGTCTGCAGCTGACCTGGTCCAACAGCAGGGTGGTCTTTAAGGATTAAATATTGGCAGCACTGATAGAAAACCGTGTAAAACATGAGCAGACTGCTGAGCAGACGCCGCATTGATCTGGTAATACAGTCTTCGCCAAACCCGTCGCATAATGCAGCTGAGTCATATGAAATACTGAATCGTAAGATAAAATCGTCAAGTCGTCTGCTTCAAAAGTTTGTATTACGCTTATAGGATAACTAATGCGCTTGTACAATTTTGATTACTACGCCAAACCGGACTACATTTTTTGCGGACTCATGGCGGTCAAAGCCGGAAGAAAGCCTTAATTACTTTAAAACCTGCAGGATAGCTAGAAATGACATATTGAATCTGTCATTAAAACAACTTTCTTAGACCTGCTGAAGTCGCGCACACACATTGATTTGGATCCGTTCTTTTCTGTACCTACTGTTGGGTAAAACGTTTTGTTTTGACTTTTAATATTTATTTATAATATGTGGCTCCATGGCCTAAATGGTACAAGCGCTGACTCTCAAGCAGTAGGTCTCTCATCTGGCCACATGTGAGATGCCAAGTCCTGAAACAGAAGATCATGTAGTTTTTCTCCGGGGACTTCGGTTTTTTCGACCACCTCTGAATTATGATCAGCTCGAAAAGAGTGAAATAATCTTAAACAAACCAAACATAATGATTTGTGTCCCTATTCCGTATTGCAACAATTTTTGTTAACATATTTATCATTCTAGTTCAATTACTTCCTCGCCCCCGCGCATCGGGGCTTGAAGAAATAGGTGGGCTGCATGATGCTTCCACACAGAGCTGAAACCAACCGCACGTGAGTACTGGTAAACCGCTTAGAGGTTCTAAGCATGCCAAGGAAAAGTAGTGCGAGTTGGACCGTTCATGCATATAAACCCTATTGGTTTCATTGGGCGGAAGGGCTTGAGATGTCATTTCATCTCAATGTCGGGTAAAAGTCCCATAAACTTGGAAGCAACGTCTCTAAAATGACCTTTACAGTGCTGACGGGGACGTTAAACCCCAAATCAAACAATCAATTACTTCCTGATATCTTTACACGTAATATGATCTGAAAATGCATATGCTTTTTTTTTCTGAACTTCTTAAGAATTTATAATTAATAATTCAATAATATGGTTCATAATAGCAATAAATTAGAAATTGAAGACAGAAGAATTAAATTATTCCAACTTTGTTCCGATTCTCAGTTTTCCGCAGGGGCTATTCCGGAATTGTCTTTCGCAATGTGGGAATTCTCATTTTGCGCAACAATTGCGCAGGACAAAATTCCGGAATTGTTCCATAAACCCTACTTTTCACAGAAGAGATATAGCAGGGTTCAGATGTGGATATGAATCGCCTAGACGATTCGCCTAACATGTCAAGCTAGGGGCTATTCCGGAATTGTCTTGCGCAATGTAGGAATCTCATTTTGCGCAACAAAGTGAGAATTCCTGCTTTGCGCAGGACAAAATTCTGGAATTGTTCCACACAGAACAGATATAGTGGGGTTCGCCTAGACATGTCAAGCAAATTGTCTTGTATATGAATATATCAGTTTGTTTGATATTTTAAGTGTTTAGTTTCAATTTCAGGGTAAGTGCTCGCTGATTGAATACAAACCTATGAAGACTACATAAAATGGCTGACCAAAACTATGGAATGTAGTTTGTGCTAACTGACTTATTTTCAAGGTAGGATTCGTTTTTGTAGACTTGTGCTTGTTGTCTTTGAAATGTGTGATTAAGGTAAACTGACCATACCGCCGTTTTACTCTATTTATGTTGGATGGACCTTTCTACTCCATTGTTTGTAGGTCCATTTCCAACTATCTTAAGATTTGTTTGTTTGATTTGATGTTTAACGTCCCCGTCAACACTATTTAGGTCATTTTGAAGACGTTGGTTCCAATTTTGTGGGATAAAATGACATCACAATCGCGGCGCTCAGTGAAACCAATAGGGTTTATTTGCATGGACGGTCCGACTCGCACCACTTTGCCTGGGCAGAGTTAAACCATCTAAGCGGTTTGCCAGAACTCATGTGATGTCGTTTTCATCATGCAGCCCAGTCTATTTCTTCAAGCACCGATGGGCTTCTTATAGCTCAGTGGTTAGCGCCTTCGACTTATGATCCAGAGGTTGTGGGTTCGAATCCGGCCACCGGAGGCGAATTGTCTTTGGGGAAGACATGTAAAGCCACTGCCCCACTCCACCCAGGTGTAAATGGATAGGAGTGGTAAAAATAAAAGATACAGATAAATAGAGTTTATTACTCAGCCCATTTTACATAGGGAATTATAAACCGCGGGGGGTTGAAGATCCGATAAAGAAACGAGTGCGCTTGCGCACGAGTTTCAGTATTGGATGTTCAACCTCCCGAGGTTTATAAATCCCATATTTAAAATGACTGAAACAATAAACTGTATATACCATGCATTTTGATAAAACTGCTGGATAATTTTTCATCTAATTATTTGTACAGTTCATTCTTAACAAACAGTCCATGCAAACGGTATAGTGGGCGCAGTGACACATTAGATGACTGAAACAAAAACTGTATAGACGCCATCTTGAAAGCGATTTCTATTGTTTTGAATGTAAATAAAAGAACTAAAATTATTATGGTGAAAAAAAAAAAAAAAAAAAAACAATTAAAAATGCGAAAGTACAATAACCAAACTTTCGCCTAATTTAATTTTTTATGTCTATGTATTCTTTAATTCAACACTGCCTTCGAGTCTAATGCCATACATTCTGAACGTTGTTTACATCTTTGGAGACGTCGTGTCCGTACAAGGCGACGTCCCTATGTACATACCTGCATATGTAGCAGCTGAATTTTCTATAACTTACGATCGAGGATTAAAGCCGACAGCAATAATTAAATCCAGAGAGGGAATTCACATTTTGTGTAATCCAATTGAATATAGAACTTTCTATGCGAACACAAAAAAACATTTTTTCACATTTTACAAAACGTGACACCTTCTTTCGGCCAAACATAAATTAATTACACGGTTCGTTGATCTGATGTAAAAAGTCTGAAAATCAATATTTAATTGGCTTTTGTGAGCTACGAACTTTACTATTGGCTGTCAGATTAAAGTTGGGCGGAGAATATTAAAGCTGTCGGCTATACTCAACTAAAAGACCAACATCAAGAAAACACGACTATAATTTTGGCCACCTTCGAACCCCTTCTTTATAGTAAAGTTTGGGTTTGTGGGAATGGACTTTTTTTTTTTTTTTTTTTTTCTTCTCACTTTATTTTCGGAGGTGAGGGTTGTGGTGGCCGCCGAGACCGTATCGCCAAAGTGCGGTTTCGACGGGTACCCACAGTCCATGTTTTGATCGGGAAAAAGAGAAATAACAGTTTTTTTGGGTTTTTTATTCAAAAATATTATCATTACAAGTACTAGATATACTTAAATAGGCGTGTTTACGTGATGAGCTGGTCGAATCCTCCTTATAATATAGAATGCGGCTTAACGCCAACGTATCGACCAAGCAAAGAAACCCTGCTCCCCCACAATAGAACTACCACTCGCATGCCGTATTATTACTATTATTATCTTTATTAGGCTCACCATTATCACCGCTACATACAATATTTGAATCTTATAGTTTATTCTCATACGTCAACATGTATGTGACATGAGAGAGATAATAAACGAATAGTTCAGTTCAGTTCAGTTCAACAACGCGCCGACGTGCATTAACCGTTCCCGCGTCTAAATATAACGATTGCATTGGAAAAGTAGGACCGGCTAGAGGGAAATGTTTCCTTATGGGAAATAAATCTTCCTAGGCCAGAGGTGATTTTCATTTTAATTCATTGAGAAAACGTGGTATTTCTTCGTTATGCATGTAATATAGAAGCTTTATTTAACGTCGCATATATAATAAGCTCTATAGGACTTTTACTGCGACAAAGTATCATTTAACGAGTACTTATTTGCCTTCATTTATCTTCCTAGGACTGCCCCTGATTGTGCGAGCGTCTGCCAAGGGAGCGCCTAGTATCATTTTCACGCATTTGGTATGGTGCAGCCTGGGATCGAACCCGTGACCTCCCATTCCCGAAGCGGACGCTCTACCACTGAGCTATCGGGGCCGGTACTGAGCTAACGTGGCCGGTGTAAAAGTAACGGCCTCCCTTTCGCGCGCGTGATAACATACTGAATGAGTGTTCGGGAGCGATTCATTATGCTTGAAGCTTTCATCGCAATCGATCAAAAATAAATTAGTATAATGTAAGATGTGCCTAGATAATTTTGATTTATTTGTCGGGGATTGTTGTCGTTGTAATCTCAGGATTTCTTGTCGTTCTAATCTGATGCTTTGTTCCACAACTCTTCACCCGTGTCTTCACTATTTCTGAACGTTGTATAGAAGCCTCCGTGGTGTAATGGTTACACTACTCGCCTTGTAAACCAGGGGTCGCAGGATCGATCCCGGGCTTCTCCAGACTTTCGGATGAGTCTTTAAACCGAGGTCCCGTCTCCATATAACCTAAGCTGTTGGTGGGACGTAAAACTCTAACACTCACTCACTTGACGTTATTTATAATAGGAATGAATTTCATTATTGTGAATTTTATCGATCTATAAACTCAGGCGAATCACTCACAAACTGCATTAAGCCCGAATGGAAGGGCTTTATGCTAAGTTTGTCAGTGATTCGCCGGAGAATCCACAAAAATGATAATAATTTCCTTATAATTTCACTTTGACATTGAAATGTTAAAAATGCTACAAAAAAATGGTAAATTTTAGGCATTCTTTCGAAAGCATCAAAAGCCACGGCGGAATGGTTTTTCAATTAAGAAGCTGCCATCTTTGAAAGAAACCCAAGCGAAAAACAACAACAAAAAACAACAACAAAACAAAACAAAAAAAAAACAAAAAAACAAGAGGTCCATGATGGACCTAATTCGCTCACCTGAGTCAAGTTGTATAATCTTTTGATGATTTTTTTATTTTTGTCTATGTGCTATTTGTTCAATGTAGCAGAACCATTTAAGAACTTAGGTGGAGATTTTGTAAAAATTTTCTTAAATTCAGTCACTGTGTTCAAAGGATGTGGGTTCTCGGCATCAAAAACGCCTCAAGTGTGGAGAAGCTTGGGACTGAACCAATGAAACTGGGTTTATTAGCCAAGTAGTTTAACCATTTCACCATAGAAGCTTCTAACACTAATTTTCTGATAACATGCAATTGTGTTAGTTTACACTGGAGTTGTTGTATTTGAATATAAATGACGTTAAGTTTTGTTTTTGGAAATAATGACATTAGATTTTTGAGCATAAACACTTAAGTTCGTTATGAAGTCAGTTTTATTTTGGGAAACAATAGCATATTTCAAAGCACTGATAGCACTGATGGGCCAATTGTGTCAAAATGTAGGCTAGGAAAATGATCCTGAATTGCGGTATAGACTTTTTACATTTCGCTTATTACTTTTACATTTCTGTACTGTAAGCAAAATGTGTAAATTCCGATTGGACGCCACATTCTGCAGCATCTGACTCAAAATTTCCTACACTGTAAGTAACAAAGTAGACTTTGATAAGACAGAGGCCATATTCTGTGGCATCTGTTCTAGGTCTACTCTGTTTTGTCAACCTCAACCCCTAATATGGAAAATGGCAGAACCTTTTACAAACAATGTAGGCCCAGATCAGACGTCAAGTTCTGCAGCATCTGATCTGGGCCTTCACTGTTTGCCAATCCCCGGTTGCCAGTATCCCATTCTAAGTTTTCCGCACAAACTGGGTTAAAATGATGTGATTTATTCCTATAAATTCACAAACTGAATGTAAGTGTAAATCTTGATCAGATGGCTTCTTTAGAAGCCAAGAAGCCATCTGATCAGAATCTACATTGTTTGAAAGATAAGGCATATCCAAGCTCAGCAGGGCAAGGGTTAATTTGTTTGTTTGTGTTGAGCTTTACATCCATGTCAACGCTATTTAGGCATGCCAATAGTTTATGCCAGCTTGATTCTTTTCTGTGCCTTGGCTCAGAATTCATTTGTTAATACTGTAATTAAATCTCTATAAGTGTATCTTGCATCACTGTTGTGTCCAACTGATATTGGCTCACAGTTGGACAAGGCCTACTGTCCTTGCTGCAAGTATGGGTAGAGGGGGGAATGTTATTTCTTCTGTTTCTATATACACTTCCTTCCATTCATTTGCCTCCTCTCCTCTGTCCCTCACTTTCATATACTCTACTATCTCTCCTACCTCTTTTCTCCGTTTCTCTGAGAGGACACAAAATGACCCACAAGGGTTGACGTGTCATTAAACTTAAAACAGTCAATCAGTCAAATCTTTAGTTCCTAGAGCTGTAGATATGGTGGGTATTTAGTGGTACATTAGCTAAAGTCTCCCTTATTTTTGATAAAAATGTATGGTGTGTATATATTCATTAAGAGCAAGGTGGTTCTAATAAATACCCACAACATGTTTTATTGATAAGGAAAATTATCCTTTAACTATCAACCTATACCCCCCTTATCTACATCATTCAATCAAAAATAAACAGTTTTTGGTGCTGATTCTGTATACTGCAGCACAGATCCTTAAGCCACTTATATTATTTTCAAGAGCCTAGTAGTTAACTAGCCCATGTTTGCAGCTCTGTTTATAACAAGGTCAAACACCTGGGTCCTAACCTCTAAGTGATTTCTATTATACAATGAGAGCCAGAGTCACTGCACAATTTAATATGTATACCTTCTGACATAACAATATTAGTCACGTCACAGTTTGTTTTGAGTCCTACTGATTCATACCATATTATGCAAGCAGTGACAGAGCTATATATGTATAATAGTCTTATCTTCAACTGCCTGTTGATATTTTGACAGGTCTAAAACCTTGTTTATATAAATGTACAATTTCAAAGAGTGATTAAGATGTTTCTGTTTAACCCTTCAGAATTATCTTCTGCTTTGTGTTGGCTGGTTACTTTAAAGTCATTATTGCAAACAGTGTGGATCCAGATCAGACTGGTCCTCTTATGCCCTTTTTGTTTAAATTGAGATTTTACGTCTCAGTCAACAGTATTTAAGTCATTTTGAAGATGTTGTATCCAATTTTGTTGGAATTTTACCCAACACTGAGAAGACATCTCAAGCCCTGCCACCAAAAGAAACCAATATAGTTCATGTGCATAGATGGTCCAAATTGCACCACCTTGCCTGGGCAGGCTAGACCTAAAATAATAATATCCAACAGCCATTGTGTTCAGCAAGGGAAACCATTTTAGCAGCTTTGGTAAAAGGTCACCCAAGGAACATTTCAGTAAAATTATTTCGAAATCTAGCCACTGGCCTAGGAGAAGCTGTCATCTGCAGGTCTTTTCTATTTTTAACTCTGGTGGCCATTTTGTTCATTAGAATAAAACCATTTTCCCAAGTTTGGATGAGGGCCACCCTAGGAACATTTCTGCAAAAGTATGGCAGCCATTTTGTTCAGCAAAGCAGAACTGTTTAAGCAATTTTGGTAGAGGGTCAGCCAAAGACTGTCTCTGTGAAATTATTTCGAAATCAGGCCATTGGCCTAGGAGGAGATGTTGTTTAAAGGTTTTCTATTTTTAGCTCTGGTGGCCATTTTGTTCAGCGGAGTAGAACCATTTTAGCAATTTTGGTAGAGGGTCACCCGAGGAACAGTCCTGTCAAATGATATTGAAATCAGGCCATTGGCTTAAGAGCAGATATCTTTTAAAGGTTCTTCTATTTCTATATCTGGTGGCCATCTTGTTCAGCAGAGCAAAAACATTTTACCAATTTTGGTAGTGGGGTCACCCAAGGAACATTTCCGTGAAATTATTTTGAAATCGGGACATTGGCCTAGGAGGAGATGTCGTTTAAAAGTTTTTCTATTTTTAACTCTGGCAGCCATTTTGTTCAGCAAAACGAAACCGTTTTAGCAATTTAGGTAGAGGGTCAGACAAGGACCCTCTCGTTGAAATTATTTTGAAATCGGGCCATTGGCCTAGGAGGAGATGTGATTTAAAGGTTTTTCTATTTTTAGCTCTGGTGGCCATTTTGTTCAGCCATGCAGAACCATTTAAGTAATTTTGGTAGAGGGTCACCCGAGGAACATTTCTGTGAAACGATTTTGCAATCCGGCCAGTGGCTATGGAGGAGATATCGTTTTAAGGTTTTTCTATTTTATGATGTGGCGGCCATTTTGTTCAGCAGAGCGCAACCATTTTAGCAATTTTGGTAGAGGGTCACCCAAGGAACATTTCTGTGAAATTATTTTGAAATTGGGACATTAGCCTAGGAGGAGATGTCGTTTAAAGGTTTTTCTATTTTTAGCTCTGGCAGCCATTTTGTTCAGCGGAGCAGAACCATTTTAGCAATTTTGGTAGAGGGTCACCAGAGGAACATTTCTGTGAAATGATATTGAAATCCGGCCATTTGCCTAGGAGAAGATTTCAATTTAAGGTTTTTCCATTTTTAGATGTGTGTGTGTGTGTGTGTGTGTGTGTGTGTGTGTGTGTGTGTGTGTGTGTGTGTGTGTGTGTGTGTGTGTGTGTGTGTTCTCACATTATAATTACTCTGGACACCAACACCCGGAATTCATAAGAACTGTGGACACCAACTGTTGTTGTGGACACCAAAATCGGTGTCCACAATTTAAACACCACTATTCCTCTTATATTAGAATAACAATTACTTTTAGAGGAAAGTGGTGAACGAGCCTTGTGAACCACTTTTTACACAACTCTGTTACTGAAAACAGATTTTCCTTAGAAAAAAGTGTGTATAGGTATACTGGGATACACAAGTGGTAACCTGATACCTATGTGAAACCATTTTCAGCAAGTCTGTTAGAGGTACTCCGAAGGTACTGATAAATAGATTGTAGTTATTTTTATCCAAGCAGCAGACACAAAGATATGTAAATTCCCCATTTGAACCTGCGGTAAAATTTTGCGGGAAATTTCACGTTGTATTTTGTGAGGCAAAGGAATAAGAACAGCAAGGTGAGGTAAGTTAAACATGTATATATATATATTCAAGTAAGTCATATCCACGTTACGTTATTAGGATGTGATATACAATATAGTAATATTTCACGGATTACACACTGGTGAGTTTCTGAGTTTGTTTGATTTGAGGTTTAACCCTTTTTGTACCAAATGGAATCTTCCTCATTATATATATATATCGGCCTATATATATAGCAGTAGTCCATTTCAATATTTAGGGGTGTCAGGTAGTGTTTTCTTCAAAATTTATTAGGAAAATGGCTGAATGTTTTGCAAATAGTGTAAGCCCTGATCTGGGCCTGCAATGTTTGCCAAATATCTGGTACTAAATGGGTTAACGTCCCCATCAACATCAACACTGGATACTTTGCTTCCAATTTGGTGGGACTTTTACCCGACATTGAGATGAAATGACATTTCAAGCCCTGCCACCCAATGAAACCAACAGGGTTTATAAGCATGGACGGTCCGACTCGCACCGCTTTGCCTGGGCAACTTAGATCCTCTGAGTGATTTAAATTACCAGTACTCGTGTGCGGTCGGTTTCAGCTCATCGAGGAAGCATCATGCAGCCCATCTATTTCTTCAAGCCCTGATTGGCGGGGCTCTAAGGTTCTGAGTGTGGACTGGGAAAATTTCCTGGACTGAGATTTAAACTGTTTCGTTCCAAATCCAATTTCTGAGCCAATGTGTAGACCCTGATCAGACAGTTTTGTTTGTTTGTATTGGAATTTAACGGCCCAGTCTACACTATTTAGGTGATTTTGAGCCGGTCGTAAGAGGTTAACCAGTACAGTGCACATTCTTTTGCCAGAAACTGACAAATGCCCTTCTTGAATCAGCAGAAGGGAGAGAATTAATTAATGACCGTAGAAAAGATTTCATGATCAATCTCCACAAAAGAATATTGTCGACCCTGGTGGGTCGAACCCGCATCCTCCTGATCACCAGTCAGACGCTCATCTGACTGAGCTACCGAGGCCGGCTCTGATCAGACAGTGTCTGGCTCTAACATTCCTGTATTATAAGCATTTACAGTGTAGATCCTGATCAGGTTTGACTGTCTGATCTGGGCCTACACTGTTTGCCTTTAGATTACTTGCATAACACGCTGTCCTCACTAAATCAGTCAGATGCGCGTCCGACTGGTGATCAGGAGAACTTGGGTTCGATACCTGCCGGGGTCGGCAACATTCTTTCCTGGAGATTGAGTGTGAAATCTTTTCTACAGTTATTCTCTCCCTTCTATAACCCCGGTATCCATGACGGTGTCTTCCGAGGTATTCCGATTTCTCTTCAGGCTCTAGGTGTAAATTTTACCCGAAAAGGAAAATAAAGAAATCTCACCAAGCGGATGGGTGGCCAGCCTATCCCTTCCGCTGATTCAAGAAGGTCAGTGGTCACTGTCTCTGGCAAAAGAATGTGCAAGCCTGCCCAGGAAAGTGTTACCGGCTAAAAAATGACCTAAATAGTGTTCATTGGGCGGTTAAACTCCAATTCAAACAAAATCACTGCGATAAAATTTATGCTACTATTTTACCTAAAAAATCAGTGGATGTTACCTGAACTCTTAAGCATTGAAGAGTTGCTTGCGCTTTTTAACTTTGGGTCGATTGATAAAAAATTTCAACTGCGATTCGACCTTTGATATCTACTGAGGAGCAGACTTCTATAATGCATAAACGAGGAAGGCGAGAACTCCACATGCATACAGTATTTTCATTAATTAAAATTGTTAATATCATCATTATAGTATCATCATTATAGTCGTCCCCCGCCCATCGGGGCTTGAAGAAATAGATGGGTTGTATGCTGCTTCCACGCAGAGCTTAAACTAATCGCACATGAGTACTGGTAAACAGCTTAGAGGATCTAAGCCTGCTCAGAGTCCAAGCTTGTAGACCCTTGGTTTCGTTGGGCAACAGGGCTTGAGATGTTATTTCATCTCATGTCAGGGGAAAAAGTCCCTCAAAATTGGAAGCAACATCTCCAAAATGACCTATACAGTGTTGACAGGGACGTTAACAACAAACAAACATCATCATTAAAGTAGTGAGGTTTTCTTTATAATGAATGCAAATCCCAAAAACATTCAAAAAGGAATCGCTTAATGGGTAAATAGAACATGAATACAGGTACTTAATATCTACCTGAAATAAAAAAAAAATAATAAATAAATACACTAGACAGTTTACATGAAATTTAATGCCTTATTTTACCAAGAATTAACAAACTTGAAACAAAGGTTAAAAGTTGCACTGCAAAAACCATGGAGCAAACACATGAAAAAAAAAAAAAAAAAAAAAAAGAGAATTTGCTCCTTGATTCAAAAATAATTTTCTGTATGAAATAAAAAGAGAAAGAATGAAAATCATTCTCACCGTCTCGCTGTCTGTACACCGTTAACTATATACCTGCATTCATATCCTGTATACACCTCTTTGTAATAAGCACCCCATATGGAGAAAACCGGGGTTTACAGGGATATCCATTATTTTTCATATTTCTGCTCCAAGACATAGGTTGTGGGCACTCATTAGAACCACCTCAGTAAGGGGATTTTAACCATAACCAGACTTGCCTACCCATATGATTTGGTCGTAAGGCTTACTATTTTTATGTCTAAATTACGACCTTACGATCGCGGATGAATTCCATACGACTTTCGGTGTTTTAAAAAAAATCGCGGCATATTTTTTGTGGTTCGTAAAGCAGGCTCTTATGTCGGAACAAGATGTACTTGGCTTACTCTCGTGACGAAATGAAAAGTTAAATTTCATTGGCTAACAGTAGGAAAGGCATCCAATCAAGGCTCATTTAAAAATAATTTTTGGTATCAGCAGCAAGATGGATGCCTCTGCGAAGGAAAATCATACTGGAAAAAGAAAAGCTGCATCAGTTTGAAGTATAACAATTAACCTAATTGTATGTTAATTGTGCTATTTGACCAAGGTATACACTGTTTACCATGCTGTCTGCATCTGGTTTTACTTTTTTAGCTCGCCTGTACGAAGTACATGGAGAGCTATTGTTGTCACCTCATTTGTGCGCGTGTGCGTTCCCGTCACACTGCGTTAAAGTTTTTCAAATGCTTATATCTCAGCAGTCACTCATCACAGAGCACTCATATTTGGAACTTAAGTACCTGGGAGGGTCTTCTGATGTTCAAAGACAACCGACCCCTGAGTTCATGACCCGGGGTGGGGCTAGGGTTTAAAATCTAGAACACCTCTGTTGGTTGGTTGGTTGGTTGATTTGAGGTTTAATGTCCCCGTCAACACTGTAAAGGTCATTTTGGAGACGTTGCTTCCAATTTTGTGGGACTGTTACCCGACATTGAGATGAAATGACATCTCAAGCCCTGTCACCCAATGAAACCAATAGGGTTTATTAGCATGGACGGTCCGCCTCGCAACGCGGTTCCTGGACAGGCTTAGATCCTCTAAGCGGTTTACCAGTACCTCTGTAAAACTGTGTTAAGTTTTTGAATTGCTTATATCTCAACAGACACTTTTTGTTGGAGAAATGTCATACCTTGGATATTACTACCATGTGACTCCACGATTGGCCTCGAAATATATCTAGGTCACTGTGACCTATATTTCATGGTCCAGTGATTTTGCCTTATATCTTGAAGATTATTTGTTGGAGAAATGTCATACCTGGGATATTAGTACCATGTGATCCCATGATTGACCTCAAAATAAATCAAGGTCACTGTGACCTATATTTCATGGTTCAGTGATTTTGCCTTATATCTTGAAGACTTTTTGTTGGAGAAATGTCATACCTTGGATATTAGTGCCATGTGACCCCATGATTGACCTCAAAATATATCTAGGTCACTGTGACCTATATTTCATGGTTCAGTGACATTGCCTATTATCTTGAATACTATTGGAAGCAGAAATGTCATACCTGCCCTGGATTATTAGATCATTGTGACCCGATAATTGACCACCAAATATATCTAAGTCACTGTGACCTATATTTCATGGTTCAGTGATTTTGCCTATTACATGTATCTTGAATACTATTTGATGGAAAAAATGTCATACCTGGATTATTAGTTCCATGTGACCCCATGATTGACCTCAAAAAATATCTAGGTCAGTGTGACCTATATTTCATGGTTCACTGATTTCGCCTATTATCTTGAATATTATTTGATAAAGAAATGTCATACCTTGATAATTAGTTCCATGCGACCTGCTGATTGACCTCAAAATATATCTAGGTCAGTGAGACCTATATTTCATGGCTCAATGATTTTGCCTATTATCTTGAATAATATTTTGATAACAAAATGTTATACCTGGGCTATTACATGTACTTCAATGCAACCAGATGATTGACCTCAAAATATATCTAGGTCAGTCTGACCTTTTTTTACATGGTTCAATGACTTTGACTTATATCTTGAATACTATTGGATGGAGAAACTTCATATCTGAATATTCAATTCCATGTGACCAGATGACTGACATAGAAATATATGTAGGTCATTGTGATCTATATTTCATGGTTCAATAGTTTCACCTTATATCTTGAAGGCACGAAACAGACGACCTATGCTGTGATGCGACAGCTCTTGTTTTTTCATGAAACAGATCTGTACAATTTTTTTAGCTCACCTGATCACCTGAGCCGAAGGCTCAGTGCAAGTTTATTTTGATCAGTCACCATCTGTCATCGTCTTTCATTTGTTCGTCCGTCCGTTCACAATTAACATATCCTCCTAAACCACTGGAAAGATTTTGACAAAACTTGGCAGAAAAAAACCTTTTGGTGTTCATTTTTTTTTTTTTTTTTTTTGGTTTTGGTTTTACGGCCCTTTCAAGATTATTTCACTCATATCGAGCCGATCGTTAATCAGAGGTGGGCGAAAACCGGAGTACCCAGAGAAAAACCACCTGACCTTCCGTTGCAGAACTTGGCGTCTCACATGTGACCCGAGCGAGGCTCGAACCACAGCGGTGAGAGACCTAATGATCAAGAGTCAGCGCTCTTAACCACTAGGCCACGGAGGCCCGTTTTTGGTGTTCATATCTCAGTTTTTCAAAGAATTCAATTCCATGCAGAACTCTGGTTGCCATGTCAACGGAAAGGGTAAAATAAGAGAAAACCTTAGAAAATCTTCTTGTACATGTTGTATGAACCCAGAAGGTCCAGGTCTTTGATATTTGGTATGAAGCTCCTTCTAGTGGACCTCAAAGAAGACTGTTCAAATTATAGCCCTTGGGCCAAAAATGGATTTAAATTTGGTATAAAGCCTCACCTTTAAACCTCCCTCAAGATTATGCAAATTATAGCCCTGGGGCCAATAATGGCCCACCCATGGCTCACTTGTTACACTGTGGATCAGGTGAGGGATCCAGGGCCATGATGATCCAGAACTTTTGAACTGTACATGATAGGCTTTTGAAATTTCATATATTTAAGGATTCCTTATGAAAATTAATTGACCTGTTTTTTTTTAGCTCACCTGTCATGTAATGACGGGGTGAGCTTTTGGGATCACTTTTCGTCCGTCGTCAGTCCATGCATCCGTCCATAAACAATTTCTTCAAACGACATCTCCTAAACCACTGATCGGATTTTGACCAAACTTCACAGGAATGATCCTTAGGTGGTCCCCTTTCAAAGTTGTTCAAATGGTTCTGGTCCATTGCACATCTAGGTCACAGGAGCCAAAAATAGATTTTTTTCACCGTAAACTTAAAAAAATATTCTCTGAAACCAAAAGTCCCAGGTCTATGATATTTGGTATGAAGCTTCATCTAGTGGACCCCTACCAAGATTGTTCAAATTATAGTGCTGGGGCCAAAAATGCCCCCGCCCCGGGTCCCTTTGGTTTTAGATTGGATTGTATAGGGAAATCTTAAAAAATCTTCTTCTCTGAAACCGGGAGGCCCAGGTCTTTGATATTTGGTATGAAGCTTCATCTAGTGGACCCCTATCAAGATTGTTCAAAGTATAGTGCTGGGGCCAAAAATGCTCCCGCCCCGGGGCCCTTTGGTTTTACATGGGCTTACGTATATATAGGGAAAATCTTTAAAAAATCTTCTTTTCTGAAACCGCAAGGCCCAGGTCTTTGCTATTTGGTATGAAGCCTTATCTAGTGGACCCCTATCAGAATTGTTCAAAGTATAGTGCTGGGGCCAAAAATGCTCCCGCCTCGGGGGCCCTTTGGTTTTACATGGGCTTATATAGGGAAAATCTTTAAAAGATCTTCTTCTCTGAAACCGCAAGGCCCAGGTCTTTGCTATTTGGTATGAAGCTTCATCTAGTGGACCCCTATCAGAATTGTTCAAATTATAGTGCTGGGACCAAAAATGCCCCTGCCCCGGGGCCCTTTGGTTTTACAAGGGCTTACATGTATATAGGGAAAATCTTTAAAAATCTTCTTCTCTGAAACCGCATGGCCCAGGTCTTTGATATTGGTATGAAGCTTCATCTAGTGAACCCCTACCAAGATTGTTCAAATTATAGTGCTAGGGCCAAAAATGTCCCCACTCCGGGGCCGTTCGGTTTTACATAGGCATATATGGGAAAAATCCTTAAAAATCTTCTTCTCTGAAACCGCAAGGCCCAGGTCTTTGATATTTGGTATGAAGCTTCATCTTGTGGACCTCTACCAACATGTTCAAATTATAACCCTGGGGCCAAAAATGCCCTCACTCAGGGCCCTTTGGTTTTACATAGACTTATATAGGGAAAATCTTCTTCTCTGAAACCACAAGGCCTAGGTCTTTGATATTTGGTATGAAGCTTCATCTAGCTGACCTCTACCAAGATTGTTCAAATTATAGCGCTGAGACCAAAAATGCCCCCGCCTCGGGGGCCCTTTGGTTTTACATAGACTAATATTGGGAAAATCTTTGAAAATCTTCTTCTGTGAAACCACAAGTCCTAGGTCTTTGATATTTGGAGTGAAATTTCATCTAGTGGACCTCTATCAAGATTGTTCAAATTATAGCCCTGGGGCCAAAAATGCCCCCACCCCGAGATTCTTTGGTTTTACATTGACTTATATAGGGAAATCTTTAAAAAAAATCTTCTCTGAAACTGCAAGGCCCATGTTTTTGATATTTGGTATGGAGCTTCATCTAGTGGACCTCTACCAAGATTGTTTAAATTATAGCCCTTAGGCTACAAATGCCCCTGCCCGGGGGCACTTTGGTTTTACATAGACTTATATAGAGATAATCTTTGAAAATCTTCTTCTCTGAAACAGCAAGGCCCAGGTCTTTGATATTTGATGTGAAGCTTCATATAGTGGACCTCTATCATGATTGTTTAAATTATAGCCTTGATGCCAAAAATGCCCCCGCCCTGGGTCCATTTGGTTTTACATAGGCTTATGTAGTTAATATCTTTAAAAAAATCTTCTTTTCTGAAACAGCAAGGCCCAGGTCTTTGATATTTGGTGTGTAGTTTCAGCTAGTGGACCTTTGCCAAGCTTGTTCAAATTATAGCCTTTGTTGATATTTGGTATGAAGCTTCACCTTATTAGACCTCCCTCAACATTATGCACATTATAACCTCGGGGTCAATAATGGCCCTCCCCGGGGCCCACTTGTTACTCTATGGATCGGGTGAGCAATCCAGGGCCATCATGGCCCTCTTGTGTTTTTTTTTCTGTCTGGTTATGGCTCTTTCTAGAGTTATGTCCCTTTGCCAAAATTGTAGCAAGATACATGTATCTCAAAAACTATTCCAGCTATGTTGAAACTTAATCAGCTGATAGAGGGTGCTGAAAAAAAAATGAACTGATTAACTTTTGAAAAAAGATCCATGATTATGACCCTTTGAAACTTTGGGCATATATTACAGTAAGCGAGATGTCTCAAAAACCTTTCGAGCTATTGCCTTGAAACGTTACAGGCTGATTGGGGATGATGAGTAGATGTCTGATGACCATATCAACGTTTGAAGAAAAAAAAAACAGAATTTTTTCTTGAGTTACGCTCCTTTGTCTTGAAACTTTATAGGGAATGATGAGTAATGACATGATAAACTTTTGTCAAAAAAAAAATGAAAATGAAAATCTTTCTTCAGTTATGGCCCTTTCAAAAATTTCGGCCTTCAGGGTCAAGCATGTTGTTGGGGGCATAGTGTTTTACAAACCCAATTTCCTGTTTTCACCCTCACTTTCATCTCCTCTACTATCTATCCATTTTCTTTTTTCTCTGAGAGACGACGCAAAATTAACAAAAGGGCTGATGTGTCATTAAACCCAACACAATCGATCAACCAATCACTCATTATTGCCAAATGTCACTTAAAAGTTTGCGGTTCTTCTGTCGTGGTTTATTTTTGTTAATGTTTGTCTTTGGGTGCTTGTGACGCTTATATTATTTTATTTTTGATGACCAATTGACCATTTTGTGGGAAAGTAACTGTCCTTTTGGCTTTCCGCTATTGATGTTTCCATTAGGGCCTGTAATTTCATGTTTGTGTTTCTTTCCCTTTGGTGTCTTTCATGGGAGCTGTGGGTTAATTGTATTGATTCCTGATCATTGTCTTCACTTCTATTTTAAAAGGCTAAGCTAAAGCAAATAATGTATGTCTTCTCAGGGGTATTATCACATAAGGGCAAACAGTGTCTTCATTGGTAATGAATGTGTGGTGTCCATAATGTAGTCGGGTTGAGGTCAATACACTTTTACAAATGTAGGGGGCAATCTGAACTAATTAGGTACACAATGAACTTTATTAAGGTGATTCTTATTTCATAGCAAAGAAACAAAATATTAAATTAGTACAACAATTGAGGGATAAGGGCAAACACTGAAGCAGTGTTTGCATTGGGAATGAATATGTGGTGTCCATAATGTTATCGATTTGAGGTCAATACAATTAAACAATTTTGGGGACCTTTCTCAGCTATGTTTCTTTGTTTTAATAACAAACAAATCAAATTTAGGCAATTCTTACTTTCATAGCAAAGAAACAACAACTAAATTAGTACAACAATTCAGGGAATATTATCATTACATAAGTGCAAGTAACATCTTCATTATAGAATGAAAATGTGGTGTCCATAATGTTATCAGTGTGAGGTCAATACACTTAAAAAAATATTTGGGAACATTCTCAACTGTGTTTCTTTGTAATTACATACAAACCAAATTTAGGCGATCTTACTTTCATAGGAAAGAAACAGAAAATAAATTGTACAACAATTGTCTTAAGGGCAAGCAATGTCTTCATTATAGAATGAAAGTGTGGTGACCATTATGTTATGGATTTGATGTCAAAACACTTACACAAATTTCGGGAATATTCTGACCTTTCTTTTTAATCACTTACAAAATAAATTCAGGCGATCCCAGTGAAATTCTTTTCACTGGCTGTTCCAAGGCGGTTCTTCTGTTGCAGTTTATTATGCCCCCAACTTCGAAGAAGTTGATGGGGCATATTGGTTCTGCCCTGACCGTCCGTCAGTCCGTCCGTGCATCCGTCCTTCCATCCATTAAGCTTTAAGTACCTTGGTAAACTACAGAATGGCTTGAGCTAGGATCATGAAATTTCATATATGGCATGAGTATGAAAAATAAGCCGACCCTTAATTTTTGCTCACCTTAGCACTAAGTGCTCAAGGTGAGCTTTTGGGATAGGTCTTTGTCCGTCGTCCTTGCGTGCGTCCGTCGTCAACTTTTGCTTTAAACAACTTCTTCTCCAAAACTGCTGGACAGATTTTGATCTAATTTCACAGGAATGCTCCTTGGGTGATCCTCTACCATAATTGCTCAAACTGTTCTGCTCCGGTGAACAAGATGGCCGCAAGAGCTAAAAATAGAAATACCTTTAAACGACTTCTCCTGCTTAACCAGTGGATGAATTTTGAAATTATTTCACAGGAATGTTCCTTGGATGACCTTCTACCAAAATTGCTCAAACCGTTCCACTCGGGTGATAAAATGGCCACCAAAGCTAAAAATAGAAAAAGCTTCAAACAACTTTTTCTCCTTAACCAGTGGATGGATTTTGAAATTTTTTTCACAGGCATGTTCGTTTGGTGAACCTCTACCAAAGTTGCTCATACTGTTCCCCTGGGTGAACAGAGCTTAGATATTTAGCATGTGGCAACGGCAAGTGGTTCTACATAATTTCTGCCAATTGTGCCCCTGGGGTCCAAACGGGCCACGCCCTGGGGCCCCTTAGCTCCCATAGACTCATAATGGAGAAAAGCTTCAAAAATCTTCTCCTCTGAAACCACAGGGCCCAGAGCTTAGATATTTAGCATGTAGCAACGGCAAGTGGTCTCCTACATAAATCCTGCCAATCATGCCCCTGGGGGCCAAAAAAACTTCAAATGAAACTGAAACCATAAGGCCCAGAGCTTAGATATTTATCATGTAGCAATGGCAAGTGGTCACCTACATAATTCCTGCCAATTGTGCCCCTGGGGTCCAAACTGGCCACGCCCTGGGCCCCTTAGCTCCCATAGACTCATAATGGAAAAAAGCTTCAAAAATCTTCTTCTCTGAAACCACAGGGCCCAGAGCTTAGATATTTAGCATGTGGCAATGGCAAGAGGTCACCTACATAAATCCTGCAAATCATGCCCCTTGGGTCCAAATGGGCCAGACCCCGGGGCCCCTTAGCTCCCATAGACTCATAATGGAAAAAAGCTTCAAAAATCTTCTCTGAAACCACAGGGGCCAGAGCTTAGATATTACCTATGTAGCAATGGCAAGTGGTCACCTACATAAATCCTGTCAATCATGCCCCTCGGGTCCAAATGGGCCTTGCCCGGGGCCCCTTAGCTCCCATAGACTTATAATGGAAAAAGCTTCAAAAATCTTCTTCTCTGAAACCATAGGGCCCAGAACTTAGATATTTAACATGTAGCAATGGCAAGTGGTCACCTACATAAATCCTGTCAATCATGCCCCTGGGGTCAAATGGGCCACGCCTCGGGGCCCCTTAGCTCCCATAGACTCATAATGGAAAAAAGCTTCAAAAATCTTCTTCTCTGAAACCACAGGGCCCAGAGCTTAGATATTTAGCATGTAACAATGGCAAGTGGTCACCTACATAAATCCTGCCAATCATGCCCCTGGGGTCCAAATGGGCCACGCCCCGGGGCCCCTTAGCTCCGATAGACTCATAATGGAAAAGGGCTTCAAAAATCTTCTTCTCAGAAACCACAGGGCCCAGAGCTGAGGTATTTAGCATGTAGCAATGGCAAGTGGTCACATACATCAATCTAGCAAATCATGCCCCTGGGGTCCAAATAGGCCACACCCTGTGACCCCCTTAGCTCCCATTGACTCATAATGGAGAAAAGCTTCAAAAATTTTCTTCTCTGAAACTGTGAAGCACAGAGCTTAGATATTTAGTATCTAGCAACATAAAATAGTCACCTACATAAATCCTGCTAACCCTGCCCCTTGGATTCAAATGGGCCACACCCCCGGGCCCCTTAGCTCCTTTAGACTTATAATTGAAAAAAGCTTCAAAAATCTTCTTCTCCGAAGCAATTAGGCCCAGAGCTTAGATATTTAGTGTAGCAATGTCAAGTGGTCTCCTACACTCATGATTGTCTGGTACACAGGTGAGCGATATAGGGCCATTGGGCCCTCTTGTTAGCTCACCTGAGCCAAAGGCTCAGGGGGGAGCTATTGTGATTGGTCACCTTCCGTTGTCGTCGTCTGTCCGCCCGTTCACAATTTCTTTAAACAACATCTCCTAAACCAGTGAACCGGTTCTGACCAAACTTGGCAAAAAAAGGATCCTAAGGTGGTCCTCTCACAAAATTGTTCAAAGAATTTAATTCCATGCAGAACTCTGGTTGCCATGGCAACAAAAAGATAAAACCCTTCAAAATCTTCTTCTCTGAAACCAGAAGGCCCAGGTCTTTGATATTTGGAATGAAGCTTCATCTAGTGGACCTCTACCAAGATTGTTCAAATTATAGCCCTCAGGCCAAAATCTCCCCCCCCCCCCCCACTGGGGCCCACTGGTTTTACATAGGCTTATATAGGGAAAAAGCTTTAAAAATCTTCTTGTCTGAAACCAGACAGCTCAGGTCTTTGATATTTGGTATGAAGCTTCATCTAGTGAACCTCTACCAAGATTGTTCAAATTATACCCCTGGGCCCAAAAATGCCCCCGCGCCGGGACCCTCTGGTTTTACATAGGGGAAAACATATAAAAATCTTCTTGTCTGAAACCAGACGGCCCAGGTCTTTGATATTTGATATGAAGCTTCATCTAGTTAACCTCTACCAAGATTGTTCAAATTATAGTCCTGGGGTCAAAAACGCCCCGCGCGCCTGGACCCACTGGTTTTACTTAGGCTTATATAGGGAAAACTTTAAAAATCTTCTTCTCTGAAACCAGAAGGCCCAGGTCTTTGATATTTGGTATGAAGCTTCATCTAGTGGACCTCTACCTAGATTGTTCAAATTATAGCCCAGGGGCCAAAAACGAACCTGTCCTGCCGGGGCAAACTGGTTTTACAAAGGCGTTATATAGGAAAAACCTTTAGAAAATCTTCTCTGAAACCAGAAAGCTCAGGTCTTTGATATTTGGTATGAAGCTTCATCTAATGGACCTATACCAAGATTGTTCAAATTATTTCCCTGGGGCCAATAATGCACCCGCGCCGGGGCCCACTGGTTTTACATAGGCTTATATAGGGAAAACCTTTAAAAATCTTCTTGTCTGAAACCAGAAGATCCAGGTCTTTGATATTTGGTATAAAGCTTCATCTAGTGGACCTCTACCAAGATTGTTCAAATTATAGCCATGGGGTCAAAAACGCCCCTGCGCCGTGGCCCTTAAGCTAATATAAGGAAAACCTTTCAAAATCTTCTTCTCTGAAGCTGCAAGGCCCAGGTCTTTGATATTTGGTATGGGAGCTTTATCTAGTGAACCTCTACCAAGATTGTTCAAATTATAGCCCTGGGCCAAAAATGCCCCCGCGCTGGGGCCCACTGGTTTTACATAGGCTTGTATTGGGAAAACCTTTAAAAATCTTCTCGTCTGAAACCAGAAAGCTCAGGTCTTTGATATTTGGTATGAAACTTCATTTAGTGGACCTGACTACCAAGATTGTTCAGATTATAGCCCTAGGGCCAAAAATGCTCCTGCGCCGGGCCCATTGGTTTTACATTGGCTTATATGTATATAAGGAAAACCTATAAAAAAGCTTCTTGTCTGAAACCAGAAGGCCCAGGTCTTTGATATTTGGTTTGAAGCTTCATTTAGTGGACCTCTACCAAGGTTGTTCAATTTATAGCCCTGGGGCCAAAAAACGCTTTTGAATTATAGGCTTATATAGGAAAAACATATAAAAATCTTCTTGTCTGAAACCACAAGGCCAAGGTCTTTGATATTTGGTATGTAGCTTCATATTATGGACCTCTAGCATGATCGTTCAAATAATAACATGGGGACCAAAAATGGCCCCGCCCTTGGGCCCACTGGTTTTACATAGACTTATCTAGAGAAAACTTTTAAAAATCTTCTTGTCCGAAACCAGAAGGCCCATGCCTTTGATATTCGATGTTAAGCTTCATTCAATGGACATCTGCTTAGGTTGTTCAAATTATAGACCTGGGTCCAAAAATTGCACTGCCCTGAGGCCTACACATACATGTTAATCTCTTATCTCAGGTGAGCGATATAGGACCATCATGGTCCTCTTGTTTGACTGTCTGTCAGCTCATCCGTCTGTTATGCTTTAAGTACCAAGGTAAACTACAGAATGGTTTGAGCTAGTTTGGGTCTAATGTGTAGATGACCTGATTAACTTTTGACAAAATTCCAAAAATATTTAATGGAGTTATGCCCCTTTTTGGACTTATGCAACAAAATAACTGGTGAACCGCTTGAGCTAGGCTCATGATATTTGGCATACAGTTTGGGTCTAATGTGTAGATGACCTGATTAAGGTTCTGCCCTGTCTGTCCATCAGTCCGTTTCGCTTTAAGTACCTAGGTAAACTACAGAATGGCTTGAGCTAGGATCTTGAAATTTCATATACCGGTATGGCATGAGCATGAAAAATAGGCAGAGCCATATTTTTGTCCTTGCGAGTTAGCCCCTTTTCAGCTCACCAGAGCCGAAGGCTCCGGGGGAGCTTATAGGATAGGCAGTTGTCCGGCGTCGTCGTCGTCTGTCGTCGTCTGACGTCAACACTTTCAAACATCTTCTTCTCTGAAGCCACTGGACCGATTCAGCCCAAATTTTATCTGTAGCATCCTTGGGCTGGGGGATTGAAAGTTTGTGTTTTGTATGAAAATCGGCTCATTAGTTTGGTTGCTATGGCAACTTGTAGTTTCCATAGACTTATAATGGGGAAAATTAAAAAATGTCATTTATTACCAAGCCTCTGCAGATATTTTGACAAAACTTGCATAGAAATGTTCCATAGGCACTCTACTATCTGCCATATGATTTTAGGCCTTCTGTTCATTTTTATTGGTTGCCATGGAAACCAAAATGCAAAAAATAGAAAAAAAAAATACTTAAAAAATCATCTCCTCAGAAACCATATGCTCTAGGAGGCCGAAACTGTATGAAAATATTCACCATATTTACCTTTACAGGTTTTGTGTTTTTTTATGAAATTTAGCCTTTTAGTTTTGTTGCTATGGCAACTTAGAGTTTCCATTGACTTATAATTGGGAAAACTGAAAAATGACATTTACTGCCAACTCATTGCAGATATTTTGACAAAACTTACATGGACATGTTCCTTGAGTAAACTTCTCTCAGCCATAATGCTTTTATGTCAACCTGGGGGTCCCCTAGGTTGTGCCGGGGCCATGCACCGCCCCCTCCACTTCATAAAATGCCTTTTATCTCAGAAACCTTACAGATCCCAACCCCTAAACCATATATATTCTTGTTCCTTATGATAAGATGCATTAAGTGACACCAACTTGGGGGTCCCCCGGGATGTGCCGGGGACATGCCCTGCCCCCTCTATTTCATAAAATGCCATTTATCTCAGAAACCATTCAGAACCCAACCCCTAAACTATATATATTCTTGTTCCTTATGCTAAGATGCATTAAGTGACACCAACCTTGGGGTCCCCCAGGGACGTGCCGGCGACATGCCCCACCCCCTCCACTTCATAAAATGCCATTTATCTCAGAAACCATTGAGATCCCCACCCCTAAACCATATATATTCTTGTTCCTTATGATAAGATACATTCAGTGATACCAACATTGGGGTCTCTCTGGGGTGCGCTGGGGCCATGCCCCACCCTTCCACTTCATAAATGCCATATATCTCAGAAACCATTCAGATCCCCACCCCTAAACTATATATATTCTTGTTTCTTATGATAAGACGCATTCAGTGACACCAATCTGAGGGTCCCCTAGAATGTGGCGGGGCTTATGCCCCACCCCCTCCACTTCGTAAAAGGCTGAATATCTCAGAAACCGTTCAGATCCCCACCCCGAAACCATTTAAATTCTTGTTCCTTATGATAAGAGGCATTCAGTGATACCAACCTTAGGGTTTCCCTTGCCGCACGGGGGCTATGCCCGACCCCTCCACTTCATAAAAGGCCCA
Source organism: Lucinisca nassula (assembly GCA_963580285.1). NCBI lineage: Eukaryota > Metazoa > Mollusca > Bivalvia > Lucinida > Lucinidae > Lucinisca > Lucinisca nassula. The sequence continues at coordinate 116,437,545 of OY757016.1, forward strand.
ATATCTCAGAAACTGTTCAGATCCCCACCCCTAAACCATATAAATTCTTGTTCCTTATGCTAAGATGCATTCAGTGATATCAACCTAAGGATCTTCCAGGCCGCACCAGGGCTTTGCCCCAACCTTCCACTTCATAAAAGGTTATATATCACGGAAACCCTTCAGATCCCCACCCCAAAACCATGTATATTCTTGTTTCTTATGAAAAGACGCATTCAGTGACACCAATCTGGGGTTCCCCTAGGATGTGCCAGGGCTATGCCCCACCCCCTGCACTTAGTAAAATCCCAATATCTCAGAAACCGTTCAGATCCCCACCCCTAAAGCATATAAATTCTTGTTACTTATGATAAGACGCATTCAGTGATACCAATCTAAGGGTCTCCCGGGCCGCACGGGGGCTGTGCCCCACAACTCCACTTCATAAAAGGTGATACGTCTCGGAAACCATTCAGATCCCCATCCCAAAACCATATATATTCTTGTTTCATATGATAAGATGCATTCATTGAAACCAACCTGGGGGTCCTCTGGGATGTGCCCGGGCCATGCCCAACCCCCTCCACTTCGTAAAAGGCTCAATATCTCAGAAACCATTCAGAACCCCCACCCCTAAACCATATATATTCTTGTTCCTTATGATGAGACACATTCAGTGATACCAACCTAGGGGTCTCTGGGGGTGTGCTGGGGCTATGCCCCACCCTTCCACTTCATAAAATGCAATACATCTCAGAAACTGTTCAGATCCCCACCCCTAAAATATGTATATTTGTGTTCTCTATAATAAGACTCATTCACACACATCAATGTGTCTATGTGCTAGGGCAACATGCTGATGCCATGGCCCACACCTCTACTTCATAAAAGGCCATATATCTCAGAAACCATTAAGATCCCCACCTCATAATCAGATATATTCTTGTTTCTTATGATTAGACACATTCAGTCACACAAACTTGGTGGTCCACAGGGGCCATTCCTCTCTTCATCATTTCATAAGAGGGCCTCGTATCTTGGAAACTGTTCATATCCCCACCCCTAAACAATATAATTTCTTGGTCCTTGTTATAAGACACTTTCAGTGACAACAATCTTGGCTTTCCTGGGGTCTGTCAGGGCTATGCTCCAACCCCTTCGCAGCTTAAAAGGCCTTATATCTCAGGAACAGTACACATCCCAACCCCTAAACCATATATATTCATGTGCCTTATGATAAGATGGATTCAGTGATACCATTCAGGGCTCTGTTGGGTCCATGTCTCATCCTTCCTCCTCATAAAAGGCCTAATATTTCAGATACAGAGTCCACATGGGTGCTCATTTTGAAATGGGGGTTTGTTTGCGAGACTTTATAAGCAATAAATTAAAACCTGAAACCATACATGGCTGCCAGTGGGCAGTGTCCGCCTGAGTTCTGGTGAGCATTGTGGCCCATGGGCCTCTTGTTTGACTGTCCGTCAGTCCGTCTGTCCTTTACACTTTAAGTACCTAGGTAAACTACAGAAAGGCTTGAGCTAGGATCTTGAAATTTCATATATGGCATGAGCATGAAAAATAAGCGGACCCGTATTTTTTTCTTTTCAGTCAGACTTGTCCTTGCGGAGTTATGCCCCTTTTTGGACTCATGCAGTGTGGCTAAAGGGAAACCTTATGAACAAAATATCTGGAGAACCGCTTTAGCTAGGCTCATGATATTTGGCATACAGTTTGGGTCTAATATGTAGATGACCTGATTAACTTTTGACGAAATTCCAGAAATATTTAACGGAGTTATGCCCCTTTTTGGACTTAAGCATTGTGGCTATAGGGAAACCTTGTGAACAAAATATCTGGAGAACCACCTGAGCTATAGGCTTGTGATATTTGGCATACAGTTTAGGTCTAATGTGTAGATGACCTGATTATCTTTCGACCAAATTCGAAATATTAAATAGAGTTATGCCCATTTTTGGACTTATGCATTGTGGCAATAGCCTATAGGGAACAAAATATCTGGAGAAACGCTTGAGCTAGACCCATGATATTTGGCATACAGTTTGGGTTTAATGTGTAGATGATCTTGTTAACTTTTGACCAAATTCCAAAAAAATTCATTTAATGGAGTTATGCGCCTTTTTCGACTTAAGCATTATAGCTATGGGGAAACCTTGTGAACAAAATATCTGGAGAACCGCTTGGGCTAAGCTTATGATATTTGGCATACAGTTTGGGTCTAATGTGTACACAATGTAGATGACCTGATTAACTTTTGACAAAGTTCCGAAAATATTTAATGGAGTTATGCCCCTTTTTGGACTTATTTTAAAAGGCTAAGCTAAAGCAAATAATGTATGTCCTTTCAGGGGTATTAACATTGTCTTCATTGGTAATGAATGTGTGGTGTCCATAATGTAGTCGGGTTGAGGTCAATACACTTTTACAAATGTAGGGGTCAATCTGAACTAATTAGGTACACAATAAATTTTTATTAAGGTGGTTCTTATTTCATTGCAAAGAAACAAATTATTAATTAAGTACAACAATTGAGGGAAAAGGGCAACAATGAAGCAGTGTCTGCATTGGGAATGAATATGTGGTGTCCATAATGTTATCGATTTGAGTTCAACAATACTATTATACAATTTTGGGGAACATTCTCAACTGTGCTTCTTTGTATTAACAACAAACAAATCATTTAGCCAATTCTTACTTTTATAGCAAAGAAACAACAACTTAATTAGTATGACAATTCAGGGAATATTATCATCACATAAGTGCTAGTAACATCTTCATTATAGAATGAAAGTGTTGTGTCCATAATGTTATCAGTGTGAGGTCAATAGTCAATACACTTATAAAATAATCGGGAACATTCTCAACTGTGTTTCTTTGTAATTACATACAAACCAAATTTAGAAGATCCTACTTTCGTAGGAAAGAAACAGAAAATAAATTGTACAACAATTGTCTTAAGGGCAAGCAATGTCTTCATTATGGAATGAAAGTGTGGTGACCATTATGTTATGGATTTGATGTCAAAACACTTACACAAATTTCGGGAATATTCTGACCTTTCTTTTTAATCACTTACAAAATAAATTCAGGCGATCCCAGTGAAATTCTTTTCACTGGCTGTTCCAAGGCGGTTCTTCTGTTGCAGTTTATTATGCCCCCAACTTCAAAGAAGTTGATGGGGCATATTGGTTCTGCCCTGTCCGTCCTTCAGTCCATCCGCACCAACAAATGTATAGTTAGGTGGCTATGTAAATGGACAGAATCAATGTAAGTCTATGGGATTTATTCTGTTAGACACCGAAAATACTTCTTTTCAGTGGCTAAAAGTAGCCACTTAAGTATCAATCCTGCCAAAAATAGCCACATAAGTATACATCCGTGGAACGTCCGTCCGTCCATTCATTACGCTTTAAGTACCTTGGTAAACTACAGACTGGCTTGAGCTAGGATCATGAAATTTCATATATGGCATGAACATGAAAAATAAGCGGACCTATATTTTTGTCCTGGCAGAGTTATGCCCCTTTTTTGACTGTCCGTCAGTCTATCTGTATGTAACGCTATAAGTACCCACGTAAACTACAGAAAGCCTTGGGCTAGGATCTTGAAATTTTATATATGGCATGAGGATGAAAAATAAGCGGACCCATACTTTTTTCTTTTCCGTCGGACTTGTCCTTGCGGAGTTATGCCCCTTGTTGGACTTATGCATTGTGGCTATAGGGAAACCTTGTGAACAAATTATCTGGAGAACTGCTTGAGCTAGGCTCATGATATTTGGCAAAGAGTTTGGGTCTAATATGTAGATGACCTGATTATCTTTTGACGAAATTCCGGAAATATTTAATGGAGTTATGCCCCTTTTTGGACTAATGCATTGTGGCTATAGAGAAACATTGTGAACAAAATATCTGGAGAACTGCTTGAGCTAGGCTCATGATATTTGGCATACAGTTTGGGTCTAATATGTTGATGATCTGATTATCTTTTGACGAAATTCCGGAAATATTTAATGGAGTTATGCCCCTTTTTGGACTTATGCATTGTGGCTATAGAGAAACATTGTGAACAAAATATCTGGAGAACCGCTTGAGCTAGGCTCATGATATTTGGCATACAGTTTGGGTCAAATGTGTAGATGACCTGATTGAATTTTGACCAAATTCCGAAAAAATTTTAACGGAGTTATGTGCCTTTTTCAACTTAAGCATTGTGGCTATGGGGAAACCTTGTGAACAAAATATCTGGAGAACCGCTTGAGCTAGGCTCATGAATTTGGCATACAGTTTGGGTCTAATATATAGATGGCCTGATTAACTTTTGACGAAATTCCTAAAATATTTAATGGAGTTATGCCCCTTTTTGGACTTATGCATTGTGGCTATAGGGAAACCTTGTGAACAAAATATCTGGAGAATCGCTTGAGCTAGGCTCATGATATTTAGCATACAGTTTGGGTCTAATGTGTAGATGACCTGATTGACTTTTGACGATATTCCGAAAATATTTAACAGAGTTATGCCCCTTTTTGGACTTATGCATTGTGGCTATTGGGAGCAAAATATCGGGAGAAATGCTTGAGCTAGGCTCATGATATTTTGGGTACAGTTTGGGTCAAATGTGTAGATGACCTGATTAACTTTTGACGAAATTCCAAAAAATTTCAACAGAGTTATGTGCCTTATTCTACTTAAGCATTGTGGCTATAGGGAAACCGTGTGAACAAATATCTGGAGAACCGCTTGAGCTAGGCTCATGATATTTGGCATACAGTTTGGGTCTAACTTGTAGATGACCTGATTAACTTTTGACGAAATTCTGAAAATATTTAATGGAGTTATGCCCCTTTTTGGACTTATTTTAAAAGGCTAAGCTCTCGGCGCTATGAGGGTATATAGTTTTCGTCCTGCCGTTCATCCGTCCGTCTTTCCGTCCGTCCATCTGTCAGTCCGTTAACATTTTGGTTAAAGTTTTGCATCAAAGTTTCTAAAAGATTGTATCTTCTGAACCCTTTGATAGATTTAGTTGATATTTACACTGAAGTTACATACTGGTCCTTACACTGAAGTTACATACTGGTCCAAAGATTTTACTGATGCATGTCCCACCCCCAAAAGGGACCGTGAGGTCTAAGGTCACAGACTAAGAAATTTCACATTTGGTTAAAGTTTTATGACAAAGTTTATAAATGCCTGTATGCACAAATTCAGTTGATACTGTACTTGCATCAGTGTTGCATACCAGCCCAAAGATTTCATGATGCATGATGTCCTTTCCCCCATCTGCGGTGACCTTGACCTCAAGGTCACGGACTTAGAAATTTTACATTTGGTTAAAGTTTTATGACAAAGTTTATAGATGGCAGTATGTTCTAAACTCTACTACAAATTTAATTGATATTTGCATCGATGTTTCATACCAGTCCAAAGGTTTCGTTGATGCATACTACTACCTGCTGCTTCAGTTTCATTGGTGCCCTCAACCCTTCTGTAACTTTGATGTCCTCACTCCCTTGGTCCATTTAGAAATTTTATATTTGGTTTAGCTTTTACAAGCAGATTTATAGATGCTTATAGCCTCTTGACTTCTTCATTTACGGACACCTGATTAAACTCTTCTTGAGTCCATGTCTGTTGATCTGAACATTGATATTTGCCATTTTGTCTATGGACTAATGATTTTGGATTAACACTTTGGTACTACGACCTAAATTACTTTACACTATATACAAGCTCCAAAGATATATCAGAGGGTGGCGCTGGCCGGGGGTATAAGTGATCCACTGGTTGCTTTCTCTAGTTGGTAATGAATGTGTGGTGTCCATAATGTAGTCAGGTTGAGGTCAATACACTTTTACAAATGTAGGGGAGAATCTGAACAAATTAGGTACACCATAAACTTTATTAAGGTGATTCTTATTTCATAGCAAAGAAACAAAATATTAATTAAGTATGACAATTAAGGGATAAGGGCAAACACTCCAGCAGTCTTTGCATTAGGAATGAATATGTGGTGTCCATAATGTTATCGATTTGAGTTCAATACAATTATACAATTTTGGGGACCTTTCTCAGCTATGTTTCTTGGTATTGATAACAAACAAATCAAATTTAGGCAATTCTTACTTTCATAGCAAAGAAACAACAACTAAATTAGTTAGACAATTCAGGGAATATTATCATTACATAAGTCAAGTAACAGCTTCATGATAGAATGAAAGTGTGGTGTCCATAATGTTATCAGTTTGAGGTCAATACACATTTTAAATATTTGGGAGCATTCTCAACTGTGTTTCTTTGTTATTACATACAAACCAAACTTTCATAGCAAAGAATCAACAACTAAATTAGTACAACAATTCAGGGAATATTATCATTACATAAGGCAAGTAACATCTTCATTATAGAATGAAAGTGTGGTGTCCATAATGTTATCAGTGTGAGGTCACTACACTTATAAAATATTTAGGATTAGGAGCATTCTTAACTGCATTTCTTTGTAATTACATACAAACCAAATTTAGGCAATCTTACTGTCATAGGAAAGAAACAGAAAATAAATAGTACGACAACTGTCTTAAGGGCAAGCAATGTCTTCATTATGGAATGAAAGTGTGGTGTCCGAATTATGCAATTATCCCCACGCTTTTCGAAGAAAAAGTGGGGATATTGTAATGGTCTTCATCGTCCGTCCATCCGTCCGTCTACCGGATAAATCCTCCTAGACGGTTATAGATAGAAATTTGGGAACTGATAGATTTTTGGTCTGGGGAGTGCATGACACTTTCGGAATTTTTATCACACCCCTACGGGTGGGCCCAGGGGGTGGGGCCCGCGGGGGTCAAAAATCAAAAGTTCCAGAACATGGTCGTGTAATACATGTATATCAAAGCGAACGGCATGATGAGTAGAAAACATTACAACCAAAATTTGACCCCTGGGGTCAATTTTGAGGTCACCAGAGGTCAAAAAACTGATTTTGACCCCTTTTACTGGATAACTCCTCCTAGACGTTTATAGATAGAAACTTGAAACTTTGGGAACTGATAGATCTTTGGTCTGGGGAGTGCATGACACTTTTGGAATTTTGATTTTACCCCTGCGGGTAGGCCCAGGGGGTGGGGCCTGCGGGGGTCAAAAATCAAAATTTCCAGAACATGGTTGTGTAATATATCAAAGCGAAAGGCATGATGAGTAGAAAACATTACAACCAAAATTTGACCCCTGGGGTCATTTTTGAGGTCACCAGAGTTCAAAAAACTGATTTTGACCCCTTTACCCCCATACATTACTGTTACTGGATAATTCCTCCTAGACCGTTATAGATAGAATCTTGAAACTTTGGGAACTGATAAAACTTTGGTCTGGGGAGTGCATAACACTTTCGGAATTTTGATCCTACCCCTGGGAGTGGGGCCAGGGGTGGGGCACCTTGGGGATAAAAAATCAAAGTTTTCAGAACATGGTCGTGTAGCATATTAAATCGAACGGCATGATGAGTAGAATACATCACAATCAAAATTTTACCCCTCGGGTCAAACACCCCTAGGGGATGGCCCAGGGGGTGGGGCCCGCGGGGAAGCGTGGGGATATGCGATGGCTTGCCATCGACTGCGCGATTCTAGTTGATTTGATGTCAAAACCTTTACACAAATTTCGGGAAAATTCTGACCTTTCTTTTTTAATCACATACAAAATAAATTCGGGCGATCCCAGTGGAATTCTTTTCACTGGCTGTTCCAAGGCGGTTCTTCTGTTGCAGCTTATTATGCCCCCAACTTTGAAGAATTTGATGGGGCATATTGGTTCTGCCCTGTCCGTTTGTCAGTCCGTCAGTCTGCACCAACAAATGCATAGTTAGGGGGCTATGTAAATGGACAGAATCAATGTAAGTCTATGGGATTTATTCCGTTAGACACCGAAAATACTTCTTTTCAGTGGCTAAAAGTAGCCACTTAAGTATCAATCCTGCCAAAAATAGCCACATAAGTATACATCCGTAAGAACGTCCGTCCGTCCATCCATCCATTACGCTTTAAGTACCTTGGTAAACTACAGAATGGCTTGAGCTAGGATCTTGAAATTTCATAAATGGCATGAGCATGAAAAATAAGCAAACCCATATTTTTTTCAAAAATATTTAATGGAGTTATGCCCCTATTTGGACTCATGAATTGTGGCTATAGGGAAACCTTGTGAACAAAATATCTGGAGAACCGCTTGAACTAGGCTCATGATATTTGGCATACAGTTTGGGTCTAATATGTGATGACCTGATTAAGGTTCTGTCCGTCCGTCAGTCCGTCCATTTGTTTGTTTAATTTCAGGTTTAACATCCCCGTCAACACTGTAAAGGTCATTTTGGAGATGTTGCTTCCAATTTTGTGGGACTTTTACCCGTTATTGAGATGAAATGACATCTCAAGCCCTACCGCCCAATGAAACCAATACGATTTATAAGCATGGACGGGCGGACAAGCACCACTTTGCCTGGGCAGGCTTAGATCCTCCAAGCGGTTTACCAGTACTCGTGTGCGGCTCAGTTTCAGCTCTGCGTGGAAGCATCATGCAGCCCATATATTTCTTCAAACCCTGATGGGTCCGTTACGCTTTAAGTACCTATAGGTAAACTACAGAATGGCTTGAGCTAGGATCTTGAAATTTCATATATGGCAAGAACATGAAAAATAAGTGGACCCGTATTTTGAGCTCACCAGAGCTGAAGGCTCCAGGGGAGCTTATAGGATAGGCAGTTATCCGTCGTCGTCCATCGAATGTTGTATGACATATGTCGTCTGTCTGCATCAACACTTTCAAACGACATCTCCTCTGAAACCACTGGGCCCATTGTGCCCAAATTTCATCTGTAGTATCCCTGGGTTGGGGGATTGAAAGTTTATGTTTTTTATGAAAATCGACTCTTTAGTTTGGTTGCTATGGCAACTTGGAGTTTTCATAGACTTATAATGGGGAAAATTGAAAAATGGCATTTACTGCCAAGTCATTGTAGATAATTTGACAAAACTTTTCTGAAAATGTTCCTTAAGTAAACTTCTCTCAGCCATATGCTTTTATGCCAACATGGGGTTCCCCAAAGTTGTGCTGGGGCCATGTCCCACGCCCACAACTTCATAAAAGGCCATATATCTCAGAAACCATTCAGATCTCCACCCCTAAACCATATATATATATTCTTGTACCTTATGATAAGACACATTCAGTGACACCAACCTGGGGGTCCCCAGGGATGCGCGGGGGTCATGCCCCACCCCCTCCATTTCATAAAAGGTCCAATATCTCAGAAACCTTACAGATCCCCACCCCTTAACCATATACTTTCTTGTTATACCCCCAGCATACGAAGTATGCTATGGGGATATATAGTTTTCATCCTGCCATTAGTCCGTCCATCTGTGTTACCGTCCTTCCATCAGTCCGTCCGTTAAGATTTTGGTTAAAGTTTTGCGTTAAAGTTTCTTAGAGATTGTATCCTCTGAATCCTTTGATAGATTTAGTTGATACTTACACTTAAGTTACATACTGGTCAAAGATTTCATTGATGCATGTCCCACCCCCCCACAATGACCTTCAGGTCAAGGTCACATACTTAGAAATTTTATGGTTAAAGTTTTGCGTTAAAGTTTCTAAGACATTGTATCTTCTGAACCCTTTGATATATTTAGTTGATACTTACACTGAAGTTACATACTGGTCTAAATATTTCATAGATGCATGTCCCCCCCCCCCCCCCCCCCCCCCCCCCCCCCCCGCCCGCCCAACAGTGACCTTGAGGTCAAGGTCACAGACTTAGAAATTTTACATTTGGTTAAAGTTTTATGGCAAAGTTTATAGATGCATGCATGTTCTAAACTCGAAGACAATTCACTTGAAACTTGCATCAATGTTGCATACCAGTCCAAAGTTTTCATTGATGCTTACCCACCCTGCTGCTTCAGTATCATTGATGCCCCCACCCCTTCAGTAACTTTGATGCCCTCACTCCCTTGGTCCATTTAGAAATTTATGTTTGGTTTAGCTTTTACAAACACATTTATAGATCCTTATAGCTTCTTCACTTCTTCATTCATATACATACAAGTTTGAAAGATATATCTGAGGGTGGCTCTGGCCGGGGGTATACATGACCCACTGGTCACTTTCTCTAGTTCCTTACGAAGAGACCCATTCATGGATACCAACTTGAAAGATCCCCACCCCTAAACCATATATATTCTTGTTCCTTATGTTAAGAAGCATTCAGTGACATCAACCTGGGGGTCCCCTGGGATGTGCCGGGGCCGTTCATAAAAGGCCCAATATCTTGGAAACCTTGCAGATCCCCACCCCTAGGTTCATATATATTGTTGTTCCATATGATAAGACTCATTCATTAACACCAACCCGGGGGTCTCCTGGGTCAAGCCAGGGTCTTGCCCCATCCCTCCACTTCACAAAAGGCCATATATCTCTGAGACTCAGAAACAATTCAGAGCTCCACCCCTAAACCATATATATTCATCTTCCTTATGATAAGATGCATTCAGATGACACCAGCTTGGGAATCCTCAGGGGTGCCCGGGCCATGCCCCACTGCTTTACTTCATTAAAAGCAATATATTTCAGAAATCATTCAGATCCCCACCCCTAAACTATATATATTCTTGTTCCTTATATGATAAGACTCATTCAGTCACACCAACCTGGGGGTCTTTTTGTGGGTGGGCAATGTGCCTCACCCCTCCACTTCATAAAAAGCAATATATTTCTGAAACCATTCAAATCCCCACCCGATAATCACAAATGTACTTGTTCCTTAACAATAGCACACCAACTTGGGAGTTCGCAGGGGCCATTCCTCTCCTTTCCACTTCATAGAAGGGCCTCGTATCAGAAACCATTAAGATTCCCACCAATAAACCGTTCTTATGAAACCAGAAGGCCCAGGTCTTTGATATTTGGTATGAAGTTTCATCTAGTGGACCTCTTGCAAGATTGTCCAAATTATAGCCCTGGGACCAAAAATTGCCCAAACCCCGGGCCCACCGGTTTTACATAGGCTTATATAGGGAAAAAGCTTTAAAAATCTTCTTGTCTGAAACCAGAAGGCCCAGGTCTTTGATATTTGGTATTAAGGTTTAACTAGTGGACCTCTACCAAGATTGTTCAAATTATAGTCCTGGGGCCAAAAATGCCCCCGCTCCGGGGCCCACTGGTTTTACATAGGGCCAAATGCCAAAAATAGCGTGACATTTTGTCAAAATATAAAGTTATTCTGTTCTAATCCGATTTGTGTTCATTGATTTCACTGGGCCTTGAAGTTTAAAAAAATGTGTAGGTTTTATAGCGTTGTTCTTCTATTTTCCGGAAAAATTATCATGAAGAGAGATAAAATTGTAAAAAACTAAAATCTATGTGTTATTTCTACATCAACCCAGTAGGAAAATTAAGCAAAGCTTCAAGTCTTTTTTGAAGTTCTATTATAAAATTGGTTCTTACCCTAACTTCTGGTACAATTTTTAGTCGTATCTTATCTAAGATTTTGAAAAAAATGCTAAAATCATGCAAAAAAAATAGATGAAAATTATATTTACAGGCAGATTTTTTTTTGTTTTGATGATTTGGGTACTCAGGAGTGCATATGATAATGCAAACCAACCTATGGTACATGTAGGACAAGCGTGAAAAAATTTTTACTTGTACACGGACTAATTATTTCAAAACTCTGTTTTAAACACCAGCACTAAATTTTCATTTTAGCGTTAGTGTTGGGACAAACTAGTTCATTATTACAACACAGTAAGACAGTCATATATTTTGAGAAACTGCATTTAAGTAAGTTGCCAAAGTCAGATAATATGTCAAACTTTATCAAGAAACCTAAAATGTATAAATATGGTTGTCATGTATATAAAAATAGATATGTTTATTTATTTTTAATAAAATGCATTTTTTCATAACATTGATGTTTGGTTTTGTTTTGAAATCAAACATGTGTTGTCCTTTTTATTATAATGAAAAAGCACTACAAAGCATGGAATTAACATTAGCATAAGTATTTTTTTCTTCATGTAGAAGTTTATAAGTTAAAAATACAATATGAAATAACCGTTAGTGTTGGGACAATTTACTTGTGCATTTAAATTAAGCTAAACCAATCACTTTTATTTGATGACTATAATGTTTTTAATCCTAAAACTTGTCTAACACTCAGGAATGTCTATACAGTATTTTTACAGGTCAGTTGTTTTGTAAATTTATAAGCTGATAGTGTATTTTTATCAAACAAATGTACTTTTCGAGACTATTTTAAAATATTTCCATTGGGAAATATTAAACACAATTGGTAATATAAATGAAAACAATTACAAACACCAGCTTCAATCATTGAACAGTATTTTATTCTTTAAACAGAACACAAACAATTAATACATCATCAAAAATGAAGAGTACAGCTTAGTGAGTTTACCATTAGTGTTGGGACAAATAATTGCACAGACTTTGTTATTCTAATTTTTAAGAGATGTTGTTATAAATATATTTCATTCTGTGATTTTAACAATGAATATGATGGAATAATAACTTAATGAGTAATACTGAGTATTATAATGCATCATATGTAAAAAAGATATGACAAATTTGAATTCACTATCTAATATTCAGTCCATTATATATTTTAAAAGGATAAAATTCAATTTGATTACTTTATCACTTTTGAAAACCAGCATTGAATAAGCTTTGACATTACAAACAATAATAATCTGTATGGGTACATATTTCATTTAAAGTGCAATATTTGATAAATTTGATTTATAAAAATATCATTGTGGAATTTTGAAAATATCTGAGGGTCACTGATGAGGCCTTATTGACCTAAACTAGCCAGTCTGGCCCAGAAAACATGTACACTCCATATTTTTCACTTCTGTGGTGCATTCCTTGCTTCCAAAGGATAACCCTTTTATAGAACATATTTAACTTCACTACAGCTGGTGTGTAGGAATGTGTGGCGGCGGTAAAACGTCTCCCTGCCCTACATCATAGTGTAGATTATATTTTCTTGTCCTTTGGGATCATTGATTCCATTGTGGAATTTGGAAAATATCTGAGGGTCACTGATGAGGCATTATTGGCCGAAACTAGCTAGTCTGGCCCAGAAAACATGTACACTCCATATTTTTCACTTCTGTGGTGCATTCCTTGCTTCCAAAGGATATCCCTTTAATAGAACATATTCTACATAACGGCATTATCAAACAAGAGCTCCGCAAGCGGGGCATAATACGCCCGTGACAATTAGTAAGATGGAGCATGCATATACTGACTGTTGTACAAGTTTGGGTTTGTGGAATGTAGCCAAGGAACAAAAAGGTTCCATATATTCTTACCTGGCACTATTAATAACCCTCAATGTCTCAAAATACCTGTCTCCAACAACTTTTTATGGTCGGTAATATTTGGTGGACCATAACCTCAAAATTCTAAAATCATAACTCTGGCAATAAATGGTGGACTGTAACCTTGAAAAAATATGCGCTGCTCCACATCATAGTCTGACTGTTCATAAAGTTTCAGCTTCATCAGATCTAAAATGTGGGAAGCATTATCCAGAAACAAAATATTTTTTAAAAATTCGGTGAAAGGGGAATAACTTTCAATTTGGTAATATCTAGAAAGGGGAATAACTCTGGAAATATTTGGCGGACTTTAACCTAAAAATATGCACTGTTCCACATCATTGTCTTACAAAATGTAAAGTTTCAACTTCATCAGATGTAAAATGTAAGATGAGTTATTCGGAAATGTAATGTTTAGAAAAATCTGTTCAAGGGGTATAATGCTGGTAATTTTGGCAGACTGTACATAACCTCAAAATGATATGCACTGTTCCATATCATGGTCTTACCATATGTAAAGTAGAAGTAAAACAAAGATCAAGAATCGATACAATTAACTTACTCCACCCATCAAAGACACCAAAGGGAAAGAAACACAAACATTAAGCGACCAGACCATAATGGAAACCTAAACAAAGGAAGGCCATAAGGACAGTTTTTTTTCCCACAAAATGGCCATATGGCCATCCAAAATAAAAAGACACAAGTGATACACACAGTAAGTAACAAAACACACCATAAATAAACCGCCACAGAAGAACCGCCTTGGAACGGTCAGTGGAATGATTTCCACTGGGGGGCTTAAATCGATTTTACGTGGCCACATTATCCTCGCCCTTACTTCCGTCGCGATTTAGACAAATAGTTTGTTCAGTGAGGACTCGACAGCAAGAAACCACTGAAATGCTGGAGCAAAAGTAAAGTTTCAACATAATCAGATCTTAAATGTCGGAGGAGTTATCCGGAAAACAAAATGTTTACAGAATTTTTCAAAGGGGCATAACTCTATTATTAGTTGGTGGACCATAACCTTGATTAACCCTTTCAGTAGCAAATGCAATCATGCTCCTTATATAGCAGGACTCCATTTCAAAATTAAGTGTATTCTTCAAAATCTATTTTGATACTGGCTGAAAGTTTTGCAAACAGTGCACGCCCAGATCAGACGCCGCATTCTGCGGCGTTTGATCTGGGCATACACTGTTTGCCAACTGCTCATTTTGGGGGTTCTGGTACAAAAATAGTCATCGGAAGAGACGGCAAATCCCCCAGCCAGAAGCCAATATAGTGTCTTATAGTGCCGGGTGGATCTTTATTTGTGCTCTGCTTTGTTTCTCTTGTACCATCCTTTGCTTTTTCTCTCTCACTCTGTCGAGTTCTTGGTATTGCAAAGGGAAATTTGACTTTCAATTTCTCCATTCTAGCACTAAAAATATACATTTGAATACATGTGCGCCTTTGCAGAAATTTGTCCCAACACTAACGGTTATTATTGTAGCTTTATATCAGTAGACATATAGAAAAGATAACATAAATGTTATAAAAAATAGGATCATACTTGTCCCAAAAAGCTAATAATTTGAAATTTGGAGAATATAAACTAATAGCCAGTAGGAATTTATTTGTTGATTTCACAAAACTATGCTTTTGTATCAAATTACATAATATTACTGTATTTCTTGGCTTAAATGTTTGGCAACATATAATAAGAAGCAGTATTTTATGAATAGAAATTATATTTTGATCATATAACAGTATTTGTCTTGTTAAAAATGAGATATCAATAAAAGAATTTAGGAAAATAAACAGTTCATATTGCCGTTAGTGTTGGGACAAAAAAACCGTTAGTGTTGGGACATAGGTTGGTGGTATCTAGCAGCCATCCCTAAGCTCACAGTGATGCTTTCCTGAAAATTTCATGATTACTGATGTGTAAGGAAAATAATAGTGTGATATATGAAGGTGTTAAGCATTTTCACCAAGAATAAATCAACTACAAGCACATGCAAGGTGATACCGTTAGTGTTGGGACAAATATTTAGAGCGGTAAAAGGATACACATGGCCATGTGACAGCCATTAACATGCAAAGTGTTATTATTTTTATTGATAAGCAGGATCAGCACTATCTAAAACATTTATAATCAGTCTTACTTACATTAGTTTTATATTTTATTTCCCAACAAATGAAAACAGGCCGTTTTTCTTGAAAAATGGCTTCAAAGCACCCTTTGCGGAAAAAAGCCGAGTCTGGCAAAACCGTAATGAACAGAGAGATAAAACTGTTAATTTCTTAATCAAAAATGATTGTTTCCATAAATACATGTAGCTGCTTAAATAATAAGAAAATTGGCTGTTTAGATTTTAAATATTTGATGTTTATGAAAAAAATAAAAAAGCATGTCACGCTAAAATGGCCATTTTTAGGCATTTTCAAATCTTCAAATCGCCATATCTTTTGAACCGGTTCATCGATTGACCTGAAATTTGAAACACAAAAAATTTTGTATTATCTGATTGAAATTATGCAGCTAACTGATGCTGTTATCTAATGGTTATTCTTTAATTAAATGATGGATTTGGCTTCAAAAATACACCCCCATTTTTGGCACTTGGCCATAGGCTAGCTGTCTGAAACCAGCCCTGGGGCCAAAAATGGCGCTGCCCCGGGCTTTACATAGGCTAATACAGGGAATACATTTTAAAATATTCTTGTCTGAAACCCAAAGGCTTAGATCATTGATATTTGGTATGAAGCTTCATTCAGGGACCTCTTCCAAGATTGTTCAAATTAGAGAATAATGGCCCAGCCAAAGGGTCCACATGTTTGACATAGGCTTATGTGGAGTGCTGTGGTGCAGTGGTAAAGCATCGTATTTGAGATCGAGAGGTAGCTGGTTTGATCCTCGCAAGTGCCAAAGATTGTTTCCTTTCACAGGAGACTTTATCCACATTGCTTAGTACTGGTTCCTACCCAGGAAATCCTACCCAGGAAAAGAGGGCTACATGGAAGATCAGTGCTAGTACTAAATGTGTTACCCTCTATAAATAAGGTTGATTATTATTATTATTATTATTATTATAATTACATGTATTATTATTATTGTAGGAAAAACCTTTAAGAATCTTTTTCTTTGAAACCAGAGGCCCAGGCCTTTTATGTTTGATATTAAGCTTTATTTTGTGGACCTCTACCAAGGTTGTTCAAATTATAGACCTGGGGCCAAAAATTGCCCCACCCCGGACCCACGTATAAACCTCTTAGCTAAGGTGAGCGATATGGGACCATCATGGTCCTCTTGTAACTGTTTTTTTAACTGCCTTCCATTTCATGTTGTAATTGTTTTATGTATATATAGCCTTATGGCACTTTAATACTTTCTCATGTACTTCCTTAAAAGTTGAAACCAACCAAACATGCGTACTGGCAAACCCCTTAGTAGAACTCAACCAAAACAAAACTAAAAGATGTAAAGTGTATTTGTTTTTTCTTAACCCTTTTTGTACCAAATGGAATCTTCCTCCTTATAACCAAACTTACGCCTAATTCAGTGGTTATGTCTATGTATTGTTTAATTCAACTCTGCCTTCAAGTCTGAGGTCATATATTCTGAATGTTGTTTACATCCTAGGAGATGCCGTTGATGTAGCGTTGACGTGAATTAAACATTCCCGCGTCTAAATATAACAATTGCATTGGAAAAGTAGGACCCGCTAGAGGGAAATATTTCCTTATGGGACCGGCCCCGATAGCTCAGTTGGTAGAGTGTCCGCTCCGGGGAACGGGAGATCACCGGTTTGATCCCGGGCCGCGACATACCAAAGTCGTTAAAAATGGTTCTAGCTGCTCCTCGCTTGGCACTCACATTTGCGGGGTAGAGCTAGGACTGGTCGACCCAGTGTCAGGATAATGTGACTGGGTGTGGTATCATGTAATGTGTCTGGGACATGATACTTCAGTGAGGCAGCACTATAAAAGTGAACATTGAGCTCCCTGTCGCAACCAGACACCGTCGTGATATGACTGAAAAATTGTTGAAAGCGACGTTAAACCCGAATTCATACACACACACATTTCCTTATGGGAAATAAATCTTCCTAGGCCAGAAGTGATTATCATGGTATTTCCTCGTTATGCATGTAATACTCACTCTTAATCCATTGTCACATTTAATTAACTTCTTTACTTTCATATCACATACTGCAGAACCTTGTTATGTAATTTATCAGTCAGCTTCTATATTAATTGCATTGTAACACACTGACCTGATAAAGATATGCTAACTCAGGACAAATGAGCTTTATCAGGTCAATGTGATATTGCATTTTTTATGAATGAAATGGACCACCAGAAAAATGGCCAAAATGTTATTATTAAAGTTACCTGAAAAATGGAAACATTACTTGAAAAAAAAAATATTCTTGGAAAAAATATGGTCAGCTGACACAAATTACATATACCACCGGAATGTTGGGAGACACTGAGGACCATCGATAGATGAGGACTGATCGTTACAAATTGCTAATTTATGAGTGTACATGGGTATTAACTGATAAATAGAATACCAGCTTCGTGTCATTTGATATCAAGTTTATCAGGCTCTCCAAGCCTCAACATTCAAAAAGCATTCTCAAAGCCTTGTCTGATTATACGGGGACCCACTGGTTTTACATAGGCTTATACATGGAAAACCTTTAAAAAATTTTCTTATCTGAAACCAGAAGGCCAAGGTCTTTGATATTTGGTATGAAGCTTCATCTAGTGGACCTCTACCAAGATTGTTCAAATTATAGTCCTGGGGCCAAAAATGCCCCCGCGCCGGGTCCCACTGGTTTTACATAGGCTTATATAGTGAAATCTTCTTGTCTGAAACAAGGAGGCCCAGGTCTTTGATATTTAATATGAAGCTTCATCCAGTGGATCACTACGAAGATTGTTCAAATTATAGCCCTGGGGCCAAAAAAGGCCCCACACGGGAGCCCACTGGTTTTACATAGGCATATACGGAAAACCTTAAAAAATCTTCTTATCTGAAACCAGAAGGCCAAGGTCTTTGATATTTGGTATGAAGCTTCATCTACAGGACTTCTACCAAGGTTGTTGAAATTATAGACCTGGGGCCATAAATGCCCCGCATCGGTGTGCACTGTTTTTATGCAGGCTTATGATAGGGAAAACCTTTAAAAATCTTCTTGTCTGAAACCAGAAGGCCCAGGTCTGTGATATTTAGTATGAAGCGTCATCTAGCTGATCTCTACCAAGATTGTTCAAATTATAGCCCTGGGGCCAAAAATGCCCCCGGGCCGGGGCCCACTGGTTTTACATAGGCTTATATAGGGAAATCCTTTGAAAATCTTCTTGTCAGAAACCAGAAGGCCAACGAAGGTCTTTGATATTTGGTATGAAGCTTCATCTAGTGGACCGCTATGAAGATTGTTGAAATTATAGCCCTGGAGCCGAAAATGGCCTCACACGGGGGCGCACTGGTTTATAAGGCTTATATCGGGATCGAAAATCTTTAAAAATCTTCTTGTCTGAAACCAGAAGGCCCAGGTCTTTGATATTTGATATGAAGCTTCATCTAGTTGACCTCTACAAAGATTGTTCAAATTATAGCCCTGGGGCCAAAAATGCCCCTGTGCCGGGGCCCACTGGTTTTATGCAGGCTTATGATAGGGAAATCTTTAAAAATCTTCTTGTCTGAAACCAGAAGGCACATGTCTTTGATATTTAGTATGAAGCTTCATCTAGTTGACCTTTACCAAGATTGTTCAAATTATAGCCCTTGGCAAAAAATGGCTTGTCTGCTCTCTACCATGAATTGATTAATTTCAGTCAAACTTGGTACAATGTATCATTACAGCATACTGCATATTTGAATTTATTTTGGTGACCTTGACCTCTCCACCTGTATCTCATTACTACATACTACAGATTTGAATATATTTTGGTGACCTTGACCTTTTGTTCAAGGTCACGGGCCCCCCAAAACAGACAATTTTGGGACAGAAATAGCTTGTCCGCACTATTTGATTAATTTTATTCAAACTTGCTACTATAAATCGTTACAACATATTGCAGATTTGGTTAGATTTTGGTGATCTTGGCCTTTTTTCAAGGTCACAGCCCCCAACCACCCCCTCCCCCCCCCCCCCCAAAAAAAAAACAACAACAAAAAAACAGCAGTCAATTGTGGTCCAAAAATGGCCTTTCTGCATTATAAGGTCAAGGCCTCCCGAAACCTGTTCTTTTGGGACCAAAATGATCTGAATTTTTGGTTTTCTGTAAGTAAAGTAACTGGTATATAATTGCATTAAAATTCAAGCAGGCATTTGAACCTCATGATTGGGTACTAGGGTTTTAAGCTAACAATCATTCGTGCATTGTTACACCCTGCATTACGTCCTGATACTCTCGCTGGTGATGATGTTTGCTTGAATACTTATTCTCTTACCAAACTTACTGTCTAGGAAACTGGTGCAGACTCTGGTCTGCCTGCTTGTCAAGGGGCTGTCTGATAGATGTACTATTTGACCAAGGTATACACTGTTTGCCATGCTGTGTGCATCTGGTTTTACCTTTTTTTCATGAAACAGATCTGTACAAAATTTTTAGCTCACCTGATCACCTGAGCCGAAGGCTCAGTGCAAGTTTATTTTGATCAGTCACCATCTGTCATCGTCTTTCATTTGTTTGTCTGTCCGTTCACAATTTCTCTGAACAACATATCCTCCTAAACCACTGGAAAGATTTTGACAAAACTTGGCAGAAAAAAACCTTTTGGTGTTCATATCTCAGTTTTTCAAAGAATTCAATTCCATGCAGAACTCTGGTTGCCATGTCAACGGAAAGGGTAAAATAAGAGAAAACCTTAGAAAATCTTCTTGTACATGTTGTATGAACCCAGAAGACCTAGGTCTTTGATATTTGGTATGAAGCTCCTTCTAGTGGACCTCAAAGAAGACTGTTCAAATTGTAGGCCTTTGGCCAAAAATGGATTTGAATTTGGTATGAAGCTTCACCTTTAAACCTCCCTCAAGATTATGCAAATTATAGCCCTGGGGCCAATAATGGTCCAACCATGGCTCACTTGTTACACTGTGGATCAGGTGAGGGATCCAGAGCCATCATGGCCCTCTTGTTAATCTCACCTGTCTGACGCGTAATGATAAGGTGAGCTTTTGTGTCCATCGTCCATGTATGCATACAACCATAAACAATTTCTTCATCCCAAATCTCCTAAAACACCAACAGGATTTTGACAAAACTTCACAGAAATAATCCTTAGTTGGTAGTATTTCAAAACTCAGAGATTTTTAATATTCTGTATGAAGCTTCGTTACTAGTGTACTTCTATCCAGATTGTTCAAATTATAGCCTTAGGGTCAAAAATGACTCTGCCCTTGGTCAAAATGTTTAACATACTCTCATCATGTACTGTAAAAATCAAGAAATTTCGGACACCCTGAGGACTTCTTGTAATTCTCCTAAAATTTTAACAAATTTGTTTTCGCACTCCAGCCAGAGTATGAAAAGTGCAGATGGAATGGCAAACAGTGTAGACCCTGATCAGACTGCACTTGAAGGAAGTCTGCACAGGCCCAAAAACAGTCAGAGTGCAGACAAGCCATTACCCAAAACTCTCAAAAACTATTCGAGCTATGTTTTGAAACTTAATCAGCTGATAGAGGATGCTGAAAAAAAATGAACAGATTAACTTTTGAAAAAAGATCCATGATTATGACCCTTTGAAACTTAGGGCATATATTTCAGTTACAAGCGAGATGTCTCCAAAACCTTTTGAGCTATTGCTTTGAAACGTTACAGGCTGATTGGGGATGATGAGTAGATGACCATATCAACTTTTGAAGAAGAAAAATCAGAAATTTTTCTTGAGTTACGCCCCTTTGAAAATTTGGTCATTTTAAGTTTGTAAGCTAAATGTCTCTGGAACTATTTGATAATTGTCTTGAAACTAGATAGGGAATGATGAGTAGATGACATGATAAACTTTTGACAAAAAAATGAAAATTTTTCTTCAGTTACGGCCTTTCAAAAATTTCGGCCTTCAGGGGCAAGCATGTTGTTGGGGGCATAGTGTTTTACAAACACAATTTCCTGTTTTCACCCTCACTTTCATCTCCTCTACTATCTATCCATTTTCTCTTTTTTCTGGGAGACGACGCAAAATAAACAAAAGGGCTGATGTGTCATTAAACCCAACACAATCGATCAACCAATCACTCATTATTGCCAAATGTGACTTAAAAGTTTGGGGTTCTTCTGTCACAGTTTATTTTTGTTAATGTTTGTCTTTGGGTGCTTGTGACGCTTATATTATTTTATTTTTGATGACCAATTGGCCATTTTGTGGGAAAGTTACTGTCCTTTTGGCTTTCCGCTGTTGATGTTTCCATTAGGGCCTGTATTTTCATGTTTGTGTTTCTTTCCCTTTGGTGTCTTTCATGGGAGCTGTGGGTTAATTGTATTGATTCCTGATCATTGTCTTCACTTCTGTTTTAAAAGGCTAAGCTAAAGCAAATAATGTATGTCCTCTCAGGGGTATTATCACATAAGGGCAAACATTGTCTTCATTGGTAATGAATGTGTGGTGTCCATAATGTAGTCGCGTTGAGGTCAATTCCTGTACACTTTTACAAATGTAGGGGACAATCTGAACTAATTAGGTACACAATAAACTTTATTAAGGCGATTCTTATTTCATAGCAAAGAAACAAAATATTAATTAAGTACGACAATTGAGGGACAAGGGCAAACACTGAAGCAGTGTCTGCATTGGGAATGAATACATGGTGTCCATAATGTTATCGATTTGAGGTCAATACGATTAAACAATTTTGGGGAACATTCTCAGCTATGTTTCTTTGTATTAATAACAAACAAATCAAAAGGCAATTCTTACTTTCATAGCAAAGAAACAACAACTAAATTAGTACGAAAATTCAGGGTATATTATCATTACATATTAAAGGCAAGTAACATCTTCATTATAGAATGAAAGTGTGGTGTCCATAATGTTATCAGTGTGAGGTCAATACACTTATAAAATATTTGGGAGCATTCTCAACTGTGTTTCTTTGTAATTACATATAAACCAAATTTAGGCGATCTTACTTTCATAGGAAAGAAACAGAAAATAAATTGTATGACAATTGTCTTAAGGCAAGCAATGTCTTCATTATGGAATGAAAGTGTGGTGTCCATTATGTTATCGATTTGATGTCAAAACACTTACACAAATTTCGGGAATATTCTGACCTTTCTTTTTAATCACATACAAAATAAATTCAGGCGATCCCAGTGAAATTCTTTTCACTGGCTGTTCCAAGGCGGTTCTTCCGTTGCAGTTTATTATGCCCCCAACTTCAAAGAAGTTGATGGGGCATATTGGTTCTGCCCTGTCCGTCCTTCAGTCCATCCGCACCAACAAATGTATAGTTAGGTGGCTATGTAAATGGACAGAATCAATGTAAGTCCATGGGATTTATTCTGTTAGACACCGAAAATACTTCTTTTCAGTGGCTAAAAGTAGCCACTTAAGTATCAATCCTGCCAAAAATAGCCACATAAGTATACATCCGTGGAACGTCCGTCCGTCCATTCATTACGCTTTAAGTACCTTGGTAAACTACAGACTGGCTTGAGCTAGGATCATGAAATTTCATATATGGCATGAGTATGAAAAATAAGCCGACTGTATTTTTAGCTCACCTGAGCACTAAGTGCTCAAGGTGAGCTTTTCGGATCGGTCTTTGTCCGTCGTCCGTGCGTGCGTCGATCGTCAACTTTTGCTTTAAACAACTTCTTCTCCAAAACTGCTGGACAAATTTTGATCTAATTTCACAGGAATGCTCCTTGGGTGATCCTCTACCATAATTGCTAAAACTGTTCTGCTCGGGTGAACAAGATGGCCGCAAGAGCTAAAAGTAGAAAAACCTTTAAATTACTTCTCCTGCTTAACCAGTGGATGGATTTTGAAATTATTTCACTGGAATGTTCCTTGGATGAGCTTCTACCAAAATTGCTCAAACCGTTCCGCTCGGGTGAATAAAATGGCCACCAGAGCTAAAAATAGAAAAAGCTTTAAACGACTTTTTCTCCTTAACCAGTGGATGGATTTTGAAATTATTGCACAGGAATGTTCCTTGGATGCCCCTCTACTAAAATTGCTCAAACCGTTTCGCTCGGATGAACAAAATGGCCACAAGAGCTAAAAATAGAAAAACCTTTAAATTACTTCTTCTCCTTAACCAGTGGATGGATTTTGAAATTACTTCACAGGAATGTTCCTTGTGTGACCCTTTACCAAAATTGCTCAAACTGTTCCACTCGGGTGAACAAGATGGCCACCAGAGCTAAAAATAGAAAAACCTTTAAACGACTTCTCCTCCTTAACTAGTGGATGGATTTCGAAATTACTTCACAGAAATGTTCCTTGGGTGACCCTCTACCAAAATTGCTCAAACTGTTCTGCTGGGGTGAACAAGAGGGCGGCCAGAGCTAAAAATAGAATAACCTTTAAACAACTTTTTCTCCTTAAGCAGTGGATGGATTTTGAAGTTATTTCACTGGAATGTTCCTTGGGTGACCCTCTACCAAAATTGCTCAAACCATTCCGCTCGGGTGAACAAAATGGCCACCAGAGCTAAAAATAGAAAAACCTTTAAACAACTTCTTCTCCTTAACCAGTGGATGGATTTTGAAACTATTTCACAGGAATGTTCGTTTGGTGAACCTCTACCAAAGTTGCTCATACCGTTCCGCTCGGATGAACAAAATGGCCACCAGAGCTAAAAATAGAAAAACCTTTAAACGACTTCTTCTCCTTAACCAGTGGATGGATTTTGAAATTATTTCACAGGAATGTTCGTTTGGTGACCCTCTACCAAAATTACTCATACTGTTCCACCTGGGTGAACAAAATGGACACCAGAGCTTCTCCTGCTTAACCAGTGGATGAATTAATAGCCCTGGATCCAAAAACGCCCCCGCCTCTGGGCCCACTGGTTTTACATAGGCTTATATAGGGAAAACTTTTAAAAATCTTCTTGTCTGAAACCAATTGGCCCAGGTCTTTGATATTTGGTATGTAGCTTTGTCTAGTGGACCATTACCAAGATTGTTCAAATTATAGCCCTGGTGCCAAAAACAGCTCTGCCCCGGGGCCCACTGGTTTTACATAGGCTTATATATATTGAAAACCTTTAAAAATCTTCTTGTCTGAACTAGAAGATGTACGTCTTTGATATTTGGTATGAAGCTTCATCTAGTGGACCTCTACCAAGATTGTTCAAATTATAGCCCTGGGCAAAAAATGGCTTGTCTGCTCTCTACCTGTATCTCATTAATGAATTGATTAATTTCAGTCAAACTTGGTACAATGTATCATTACAGCATACTGCATATTTGAATTTATTTTGGTGACCTTGACCTCTCTACCTGTATCTCATTAATGAATTGATTAATTTCAGTCAAACTTGGTACAATGTATTATTACAGCATATTACAGATTTGAATATATTTTGGTGACCTTGACCTTTTGTTCAAGGTCACAGGCCCCCCAAAACAGACAATTTTGGGACAGAAATGGCTTGTCGGCACTATATGATCAATTTTATTCAAACTTGCTACTATATATCGTTACAACATATTGCAGATTTGGTTAGATTTTGGTGATCTTGGCCTTTTTTCAAGGTCACAGCCCCCAACCACCCCCTCCCCACCCCCCCCAAAAAAAAAACATGCAGTTGTGGTCCAAAAATGGCCTTTCTGCATTATAAGGTCAAGGCCTCCAGAAACCTGTTCTTTTGGAACCAAAATGATCTGAACTTTTGGTTTTCTGTAAGTAAAGTGACTGGTATATTTAATTATGCTCATGTTGCATTAAAATTCAAGCAGGCATTTGAACCTCATGATTGGGGACTAGGGTTTTAAGCTAACAATCATTCGTGCATTGTTACACCCTGCATTATGTCCTGATACTCTCGCTGGTGATGATGTTTGCTTGAATACTTATTCTCTTACGTCTGGGAAACTGGTGCAGGCTCCGGTCTGACTGCTTGTCAAGGGGCTGTCTGATAGATGTACTATTTGACCAAGGTATACACTGTTTGCCATGCTGTGTGCATCTGGTGTTACCTTTTTTTCATGAAACAGATCTGTACAATTTTTTTTGCTCACGTGATCACCTGAGCCGAAGGCTCAGTGCAAGTTTATTTTGATCAGTCACCATCTGTCATTGTCTTTCATTTGTTTGTCTGTCCGTTCACAATTTCTCTGAACAACATATCCTCCTAAACCACTGGAAAGATTTTGACAAAACTTGGCAGAAAAAAACCTTTTGGTGTTCATATCTCAGTTTTTCAAAGAATTCAATTCCATGCAGAACTCTGGTTGCCATGTCAACGGAAAGGGTAAAATAAGAGAAAACCTTAGAAAATCTTCTTGTACATGTTGTATGAACCCAGAAGACCTAGGTCTTTGATATTTGGTATGAAGCTCCTTCTAGTGGACCTCAAAGAAGACTGTTCAAATTATAGGCCTTGGGCCAAAAATGGATTTGAATTTGGTATGAAGCTTCACCTTTAAACCTCCCTCAAGATTATGCAAATTATAGCCCTGGGGCCAATAATGGTCCAACCATGGCTCACTTGTTACACTGTGGATCAGGTGAGGGATCCAGGGCCATCATGGCCCTCTTGTTAATCTCACCTGTCTGACGCGTAATGATAAGGTGAGCTTTTGTGTCCATCGTCCATGTATGCATACAACCATAAACAATTTCTTCATCCCAAATCTCCTAAAATACCAACAGGATTTTGACAAAACTTCACAGAAATAATCCTTAGTTGGTAGTATTTCAAAACTCAGAGATTTTTAATATTCTGTATGAAGCTTCGTTACTAGTGTACTTCTATCCAGATTGTTCAAATTATAGCCTTGGGGTCAAAAATGACTCTGCCCTTGGTCAAAATGTTTAACATACTCTCATCATGTACTGTAAAAATCAAGAAATTTCGGACACCCTGAGGACTTCTTGTAATTCTCCTAAAATTTTAACAAATTTGTTTTCGCACTCCAGCCAGAGTATGAAAAGTGCAGATGGAATGGCAAACAGTGTAGACCCTGATCAGACTGCACTGGAAGGAAGTCTGCACAGGCCCAAAAACAGTCAGAGTGCAGACAAGCCGTTACCAAAAACTCTCAAAAACTATTCGAGCTATGTTTTGAAACTTAATCAGCTGATAGAGGATGCTGAAAAAAAATGAACAGATTAACTTTTGAAAAAAGATCCATGATTATGACCCTTTGAAACTTAGGGCATATATTTCAGTTACAAGCGAGATGTCTCCAAAACCTTTTGAGCTATTGCCTTGAAACGTTACAGGCTGATTGGGGATGATGAGTAGATGACCATATCAACTTTTGAAGAAGAAAAATCAGAAATTTTTCTTGAGTTACGCCCCTTTGAAAATTTGGTCATTTAAAGTTTGTACGCTAAATGTCTCTGGAACTATTTGATTATTGTCTTGAAACTAGATAGGGAATGATGAGTAGATGACATGATAAACTTTTGACAAAAAAATTGAAAATTTTTCTTCAGTTACGGCCTTTCAAAAATTTCGGCCTTCAGGGGCAAGCATGTTGTTGGGGGCATAGTGTTTTACAAACACAATTTCCTGTTTTCACCCTCACTTTCATCTCCTCTACTATCTATCCATTTTCTCTTTTTTCTGGGAGACGACGCAAAATAAACAAAAGGGCTGATGTGTCATTAAACCCAACACAATCGATCAACCAATCACTCATTATTGCCAAATGTGACTTAAAAGTTTGCGGTTCTTCTGTCGTGGTTTATTTTTGTTAATGTTTGTCTTTGGGTGCTTGTGACGCTTATATTAATTAGTTTTTGATGACCAATTGACCATTTTGTGGGAAAGTAACTGTCCTTTTGGCTTTCTGCTGTTGATGTTTCCATTAGGGCCTGTATTTTCATGTTTTTGTTTCTTTACCTTTGGTGTCTTTCATGGGAGCTGTGGGTTAATTGTATTGATTCCTGATCATTGTCTTCACTTCTGTTTTAAAAGGCTAAGCTAAAGCAAATAATGTATGTCCTCTCAGGGGTATTATCACATAAGGGCAAACAATGTCTTCATTGGTAATGAATGTGTGGTGTCCATAATGTAGTCGCATTGAGGTCAATTCCTGTACACTTTTACAAATGTAGGGGACAATCTGAACTAATTAGGTACACAATAAACTTTATTAAGGTGATTCTTATTTCATAGCAAAGAAACAAAATATTAATTAAGTACGACAATTGAGGGATAAGGGCAAACACTGAAGCAGTGTCTGCATTGGGGATGAATACATGGTGTCCATAATGTTATCGATTTGAGGTCAATACGATTAAACAATTTTGGGGAACATTCTCAGCTATGTTTATTTGTATTAATAACAAACAAATCAAAAGGCAATTCTTACTTTCATAGCAAAGAAACAACAACTAAATTAGTACGAAAATTCAGGGTATATTATCATTACATATTAAAGGCAAGTAACATCTTCATTATAGAATGAAAGTGTGGTGTCCATAATGTTATCAGTGTGAGGTCAATACACTTATAAAATATTTGGGAGCATTCTCAACTGTGTTTCTTTGTAATTACATACAAACCAAATTTAGGCGATCTTACTTTCATAGGAAAGAAACAGAAAATAAATTGTATGACAATTGTCTTAAGGGCAAGCAATGTCTTCATTATAGAATGAAAGTGTGGTGACCATTATGTTATGGATTTGATGTCAAAACACTT
This sequence comes from Lucinisca nassula, assembly GCA_963580285.1. Taxonomy (NCBI): domain Eukaryota; kingdom Metazoa; phylum Mollusca; class Bivalvia; order Lucinida; family Lucinidae; genus Lucinisca; species Lucinisca nassula. The sequence continues at coordinate 116,465,772 of OY757016.1, forward strand.
ACACAAATTTCGGGAATATTCTGACCTTTCTTTTTAATCACTTACAAAATAAATTCAGGCGATCCCAGTGAAATTCTTTTCACTGGCTGTTCCAAGGCGGTTCTTCTGTTGCAGTTTATTATGCCTCCAACTTCAAAGAAGTTGATGGGGCATATTGGTTCTGCCCTGTCCGTCCTTCAGTCCATTCGCATCAACAAATGTATAGTTAGGTGGCTATGTAAATGGACAGAATCAATGTAAGTCTATGGGATTTATTCCGTTAGACACCGAAAATACTTCTTTTCAGTGGCTAAAAGTAGCCACTTAAGTATCAATCCTGCCAAAAATAGCCACATAAGTATACATCCGTGGAACGTCCGTCCGTCCATTCATTACGCATTAAGTACCTTGGTAAACTACAGAATGGCTTGAGCTAGGATCATGAAATTTCATATATGGCATGAGTATGAAAAATAAGCCCACCATATTTTTAGCTCACCTGAGCACTAAGTGCTCAAGGTGAGCTTTTCGGATCGGTCTTTGTCCGTCGTCAGTGCGTCCGTCCATCTTCAACTTTTGCTTTAAACAACTTCTTCTCCAAAACTGTTGGACAAATTTTGATCTAATTTCACAGGAATGCTCCTTGGGTTATCCTCTACCATAATTGCTAAAACTGTTCTGCTCGGGTGAACAAGATGGCCCCAAGAGCTAAAAGTAGAAAAACCTTTAAACAACTTCTGCTTAACCAGTGGATGGATTTTGAAATTATTTCACTGGAATGTTCCTTGGATGAGCTTCTACCAAAATTGCTCAAACCATTCCGCTCGGGTGAATAAAATGGCCACCAGACCTAAAAATAGAAAAAGCTTTAAACGACTTTTTCTCCTTAACCAGTGGGTGGATTTTGAAATTATTGCACAGGAATATTCCTTGGATGCCCCTCTACTAAAATTGCTCAAACTGTTTCTCTCGGATGAACAAAATGGCCACAAGAGCTAAAAATAGAAAAACCTTTAAACGACTTCTTCTCCTTAACCAGTGGATGGATTTTGAAATTACTTCACAGGAATGTTCCTTGGGTGACCCTTTACCAAAATTGCTCAACCATTCCACTCGGGTGAACAAGATGGCCACCAGAGCTAAAAATAGAAAAACCTTTAAACGACTTCTCCTCCTTAACTGGTGGATGGATTTTGAAATTACTTCACAGGAATGTTCCTTGGGTGACCCTCTACTAAAATTGCTCAAAGTGTTCTGCTGGGGTGAGCAAGAGGGCCACCAGAGCTAAAAATAGAATAACCTTTAAACAACTTTTTCTCCTTAAGCAGTGGATGGATTTTGAAGTTATTTCACTGGAATGTTCGTTTGGTGACCCTCTACCAAAATTACTCATACTGTTCCACCTGGGTGAACAAAATGGACACCAGAGCTTCTCCTGCTTAACCAGTGGATGAATTAATAGCCCTGGATCCAAAAACGCCCCCGCCTCTGGGCCCACTGGTTTTACATAGGCTTATATAGGGAAAACTTTTAAAAATCTTCTTGTCTGAAAGCAAATGGCCCACGTCTTTGATATTTGGTATGTAGCTTTGTCTAGTGGACCACTACCAAGATTGTTCAAATTATAGCCCTGGTGCCAAAAACAGCTCTGCCCCGGGGCCCACTGGTTTTACATAGGCTTATATATTGAAAACCTTTAAAAATCTTCTTGTCTGAACTAGAAGACCTACGTCTTTGATATTTGGTATGAAGCTTCATCTAGTGGACCTCTACCAAGATTGTTCAAATTATAGCCCTGTGCAAAAAAATGGCTTGTCTGCTCTCTACCTGTATCTCATTAATGAATTGATTAATTTCAGTCAAACTTGGTACAATGTATCATTACAGCATGCTGCATATTTGAATTTATTTTGGTGACCTTGATCTCTCTACCTGTATCTCATTAATGAATTGATTAATTTCAGTCAAACTTTTTACAATGTATTATTACAGCATATTACAGATTTGAGTATATTTTGGTGACCTTGACCTTTTGTTTAAGGTCACAAGCCCCCCAAAACAGACAATTTTGGGACAGAAATGGCTTGTCCGCACTATATGATTAATTTTATTAAAACTTGCTACTATATATCGTTACAACATATTGCAGATTTGGTTAGATTTTGGTGATCTTGGCCTTTTTTCAAGGTCACAGCCCCCAACCACCCCCTCCCAACCCCCCAATCCCCCCCCCAAAAAAAAACAAAAAAAAACAGTCAATTGTGGTCCAAAAATGGCCTTTCTGCATTATAAGGTCAAGGCCTCCCGAAACCTGTTCTTTTGGAACCAAAATGATCTGAATTTTTGGTTTTCTGTAAGTAAAGTAACTGGTATATAATTATGCTCATGTTGCATTAAAATTCAAGCAGGCAATTGAACCTCATGATTGGGGACTAGGGTTTTAAGCTAACAATCATTCGTGCATTGTTACACCCTGCATTATGTCCTGATACTCTCTCTGGTGATGATGTTTGCTTGAATACTTATTCTCTTACCAAACTTACTGTCTGGGAAACTGGTGCAGACTCCGGTCTGACTGCTTGTCAAGGGGCTGTCTGATAGATGTACTATTTGACCAAGGTATACACTGTTTGCCATGCTGTGTGCATCTGGTTTTACCTTTTTAGCTCACCTGTCACGTAGTGACGAGGTGAGCTTTTGTGATCACTTTTTGTCCGTCGTCCGTCGTGCGTGTGTGCGTGCGTGTGTGCGTAAACTTTTCTTCAAACAACATCTCCTCCTAAACCTCTGATCGGATTTTGACCAAACTTCACAGGAATGATCCTTAGGTGGTCCCCTTTCAAAGTTGTTCAAATGGTTCCGGTCTGTTGCACATGTAGGTCACAGGAGCTAAAAATAGATTTTTTAAATGAAAACTTTAAAAATCTTCTTCTCTGAAACCGCAAGGCCCAGGTCTTCGATATTTGGTATGAAGCTTCATCTAGTGGACCTCTGTCAAGATTGTTCAAATTATAGTCCTGGGTCGAAAATTGTCCCCGCCCCGGGGTCCTTTGGTTTTACAAAGGCTTATATAGGAAAATCTTTAAAAATCTTCTTCTCTGAAACCGCAAGGCCCAGGTCTTTGATATTTGGTGTGAAGCTTCACCTAGTGGACCCCTACCAAGATTGTTCAAATTATAGCCCTGGGGCCAGAAATGCCCCCGCCCCGGGGGCCTTTGGCTTTACATATGCTTATATAGGGAAAATCTTTAAAAATCTTCTTCTCTGGAACCGCAAGACCCAGATCTTGGATATTTGGTGTGAAGCTTCATCTAGTGGACCGCTTTCAAGATTGTTCAAATTATAGCCCTAGGGCCAAAACCGCCCCCGCCCCAGGGACCTTTGGTTTTACATAGGCTTATATAGGGAAAATCTTTAAAAATCTTCTTCTCTGGAACCGCAAGGCCCAGATCTTGGATATTTGGTATGAAGCTTCATCTAATGGACCTCTTTCAAGATTTTTCAAATTATAGCCCTGGGGCCAAAAATGCCCCCGCCCCAGAGGCCTATGGATTTACATAGGCTTATATAGGGAAAATCTTTAAAAATCTTCTTCTCTGAAACCGCAAGGCCCAGGTCTTTGATATTTTGTGTGAAGCTTCACCTAGTGGATCTCTACCAAGATTGTTCAAATTATAGCCCTGGGGCCAAAAATGCCACCGCCCCGGGGCCCTCTGGTTTTACTTGGGCTTATATAGGGAAAATCTGTAAAAATCTCCTTCTCTGAAACCCCAAGGCCGAGGTTTTTGATATTTGATATGAAGCTTCATCTAGTGGACCCCTACCAAGATTGTTCAAATTATTTTGCTTGGGCCAAAAATGCCCCCAACCCGGGGCCCTTTGGTTTTACATGGGCTTATGTAGGGAAAATCTTTAAAACTCTTCTTCTCTGAAACTGCAAGGCCCAGGTCTTTGCTATTTGGTATGAAGCTTCATCTAGTGGACCCCTACCAAGATTGTTCAAATTATAGTGCTGGGGCCAAAAATGCCCCCGCCCCGAGGCCCTTTGGTTTTACATAGGCTATGTAGGGAAAATCTTTAAACATCTCTGAAACTGCAAGGCCAAGGTCTTTGATATTTGGTATGAAGCTTCATCTGGTGGACCATAGGGGCTTGAAGAAATATATGGGCTGCATGATGCTTCCACGCTGAGCTGAATCCAGCCCGGACACTAGTACTGGTAAACCGCTTAGAGGATCTAAGCCTGTCCAGGAACTGCGGTGCAAGGCGGATCGTCCATGCTAATAAACCCTATTGGTTTCAAATGGCGACAGGGCTTGAGATGTCATTTCATCTCAATGTCGGGTAAAAGTCCCACAAAATAGGAAGCAACGTCTCCAAAATGACCTTTAAAGTGTTGACAGGGACGTTAAACCTCAAATCAAACAAACAAACAAACCTCTACCAAGATTGTTCAAATTATAGCCCTGGGACCAAAATGCCCCCCCCCCCCCACCCCCTCCGGGGCCCTTTGGTTTTACATAGACTTATAAAGGGAAAATCTTGAAAAATCTTCTTCTCTGAAACCAAAAGGCCTAGGTCTTTAATATTTGGTATGGAGCTTCAGCTAGTGGACCTTTACCAAAATTGTTCAAATTATAGCCCTGAGGCCAAAAATGCCCCCGCCTCGGTGCCCTTTGGTTTTACATAGACTTATATAGGGAAAATCTTTAAAAATTTTCTTCTGTGAAACCACAAGGCCTAGATCTTCGATATTTGGTGTGAAATTTCATCTAGTGGACCTTTATCAAGATTGTTCAAATTATAGCCCTTGGGCCCAAAATGCCCCCGCCCCAAGACCCTTTGGTTTTACATAGACTTATATAGGAAAATCTTTAAAAATCTTCTTCTCTGAAACTGCAAGACCCATGTCTTTGATATTTGGTATGGAGCTTCATCTAGTGGACAATCAAGCCTTTATTGATATTTGGTATGAAGCTTCACCTTTTTAGACCTCCCTCAACATTATACACATTATAACCTTGGGGTCAATAATGGCCCTCCCCAGGGCCCACTTGTTACTCTATGGATCAGGTGAGCGATCCAGGGCCATCATGGCCCTCTTGTTTTCATGAAATAGATCTGTACAAGTTTTTTAGCTCACCTGATCACCTGAGCCGAAGGCTCAGTGCAAGTTTATTTTGATCAGTCACCATCTGTCATCTTCTTTCATTTGTTCGTCTGTCCATTCACAATTCTCTGAACAACATATCCTCCTAAACCACTGGAAAGATTTTGACAAAACTTGGCAGAAAAAAATCTTTTGGTGTTCATATCTCAGTTTTTCAAAGAATTCAATTCCATGCAGAACTCTGATTGCCATGTCAACGGAAAGGGTAAAATAAGAGAAAACCTTAGAAAATCTTCTTGTACATGTTGTATGAACCCAGAAGGTCCAGGTCTTTGATATTTGGTATGAAGCTCCTTCTAGTGGACCTCAAAGAAGACTGTTCAAATTATAGGCCTTTGGCCAAAAATGGATTTGAATTTGGTATGAAGCTTCACCTTTAAACCTCCCTCAAGATTATGCAAATTATAGCCCTGGGGCCAATAATGGTCCAATCATGGCTCACTTGTTACACTGTGGATCAGGTGAGGGATCCAGGGCCATCATGGCCCTCTTGTTAATCTCACCTGTCTGACGCGTAATGATAAGGTGAGCTTTTGTGTCCATCGTCCATGTACATGTATGCATACAACCATAAACAATTTCTTCATCCCAAATCTCCTAAAACACCAACAGGATTTTGACAAAACTTCACAGAAATAATCCTTAGTTGGTAGTATTTCAAAACTCAGAGATTTTTAATATTCTGTATGAAGCTTCGTTACTAGTGTACTTCTATCCAGATTGTTCAAATTATAGCCTTGGGGTCAAAAATGACTCTCTGCCCTTGGTCAAAATGTTTAACATACTCTCATCATGTACTGTAAAAATCAAGAAATTTCGGACACCCTGAGGACTTCTTGTAATTCTCCTAAAATTTTAACAAATTTGTTTCGCACTCCAGCCAGAGTATGAAAAGTGCATATGGAATGGCAAACAGTGTAGACCCTGATCAGACTGCACTGGAAGGAAGTCTGCACAGGCCCAAAAACAGTCAGAGTGCAGACAAGCCATTACCCAAAACTCTCAAAAACTATTCGAGCTATGTTTTGAAACTTAATCAGCTAATAGAGGATGCTGAAAAAAAATGAACAAATTAACTTTTGAAAAAAGATCCATGATTATGACCCTTTGAAACTTAGGGCATATATTTCAGTAAGCCAGATGTCTCCAAAACCTTTTGAGCTATTGCCTTGAAATGTTACAGGCTGATTGGGGATGATGAGTAGATGACCATATCAACTTTTGAAGAAAAAAAAATCAGAAATTTTTCTTGAGTTATGCCCCTTTGAAAATTTGGTCATTTTAAGTTTTTAAGCTAAATGTCTCTGGAACTATTTGAGCAATTGTCTTAAAACTTGATAGGGAATGATGAGTAGATGACATGATAAACTTTTGACAAAAAAAATGAAAATTTTTCATCAGTTACGGCCTTTCAAAAATTTCGGCCTTCAGGGGCAAGCATGTTGTTGGGGGCATAGTGTTTTACAAACACAATTTCCTGTTTTCACCCTCACTTTCATCTCCTCTACTATCTATCCATTTTCTTTTTTCTCTGGGAGACAATGCAAAATAAACAAAAGGGCTGATGTGTCATTAAACCCAACACAATCGATCAACCAATCACTCATTATTGCCAAATGTCACTTAAAAGTTTGCGGTTCTTCTGTCGTGGTTTATTTTTGCTAATGTTTGTCTTTGGGTGCTTGTGACGCTTATATTATTTTGTTTTTGATGACCAATTGACCATTATGTGGGAAAGTAACTGTCCTTTTGGCTTTCCGCTGTTGATGTTTCCATTAGGGCCTGTAATTTCATGTTTGTGTTTCTTTCCCTTTGGTGTCTTTCATGGGAGCTGTGGGTTAATTGTATTGATTCCTGATCATTGTCTTCACTTCTGTTTTAAAAGGCTAAGCTAAAGCAAATAATGTATGTCCTCTCAGGGGTATTATCACATAAGGGCAAACAGTGTCTTCATTGGTAATGAATGTGTGGTGTCCATAATGTAGTCGCGTTGAGGTCAATACCTGTACACTTTTACAAATGTAGGGGACAATCTGAACTAATTAGGTACACATTAAACTTTATTAAGGCGATTCTTATTTCATAGCAAAGAAACAAAATATTAATTAAGTACGACAATTGAGGGATAAGGGCAAAATGGCCGCCAGAGCTAAAAATAGAAAAATCTTTAAACGACTTCTTCTCCTTAACCAGTTGATGGATTTTGAAATTATTTCACAGGAATGTTCGTTTGGTGATTACTCATACTGTTCTGCCTGGGTGAACAAAATGGACACCAGAGCTTCTCCTGCTTAACCAGTGGATGCATTAATAGCCCTGGAACCAAAAACAGCCCCGCCTCAGGGCCCACTGGTTTTACATATGGGGAAAACTTTTAAAAATCTTCTTGTCAGAAACCAAATGGCCCACGTCTTTGATATTTGGTATGTAGCTTTGTCTAGTGGACCACTACCAAGATTGTTCAAATTGTAGCCCTGGTGCCAAAAACAGCTCTGCCCCGGGGCCCACTGGTTTTACATAGGCTTATATATTGAAAACCTTTAAAAATCTTCTTGTCTGAACTAGAAGACCTACGTCTTTGATATTTGGTATGAAGCTTCATCTAGTGGACCTCTACCAAGATTGTTCAAATTATAGCCCTGGGCAAAAAAATGGCTTGTCTGCTCTCTACCTGTATCTCATTAATGAATTGATTAATTTCAGTCAAACTTGGTACAATGTATCATTACAGCATACTGCATATTTGAATTTATTTTGGTGACCTTGACCTCTCTACCTGTATCTCATTAATGAATTGATTAATTTCAGTCAAACTTGGTACAATGTATTATTACAGCATACTACAGATTTGAATATATTTTGGTGACCTTGACCTTTTGTTCAAGGTCACAGGCCCCCCAAAACAGACAATTTTGGGACAGAAATGGCTTGTCCGCACTATATGATTAATTTTATTCAAACTTGCTACTATATATCATTACAACATATTGCGGATTTGGTTAGATTTTGGTGATCTTGGCCTTTTTTCAAGGTCACAGCCCCCAACCACCCCCTCCCCCCCCCCCCAAAAAAAAAAAAACAAACAAACAAAAAAAAAACAGTCAATTGTTGTCCAAAAATGGCCTTTCTGCATTATAAGGTCAAGGCCTCCCGAAACCTGTTCTTTTGGAACCAAAATGATCTGAACTTTTGGTTTTCTGTAAGTAAAGTAACTGGTATATAATTATGCTCATGTTGCATTAAAATTCAAGCAGGCATTTGAACCTCATGATTGGGGACTAGGGTTTTAAGCTAACAATCATTCGTGCATTGTTACACCCTGCATTATGTCCTGATACTCTCGCTGGTGATGATGTTTGCTTGAATACTTATTCTCTTACTAAACTTACTGTCTGGGAAACTGGTGCAGACTCCGGTCTGACTGCTTGTCAAGGGGCTGTCTGATAGATGTACTATTTGACCAAGGTATACACTGTTTGCCATGCTGTGTGCATCTGGTTTTACCTTTTTAGCTCACCTGTCACGTAGTGATATGGTGAGCTTTTGTGATCACTTTTTGTCCGTCGTCCGTCGTGCGTGCGTCCGTTCTTACAAAATGGGTTTATGTGGCTTCTTTTAGGTACAGAAGGGTTTTGTGTGGCAAAATGGGTTTGTGTGGCTAGCCTCACAAACCCATTTTTCTGTTAGTACAGAGGGGTTCAGGGGGACTAGAAAAATCAAATAAAAAAAAAGACACATAAATTTATGTCCATCACCTTGGACATCCTTGGACATGGATGTCCAGGATTATGAGGCTAAACTATGAGATTATGGGGCTGAGCCACATAAATTTAACTGGCTGTCCTGGGGCTGAATGCTGCAGTAGGAAAAAGTCCCTCTATGTGAGGAGCTACATGTAGACCCATAAGATGTATCAGTGCACTATAAAGAAAGTTCTGTTCTACCTTTAGAGGGCTAGATATCACAACCTCTGGTAGCCACATAAGTTTAGACAAAGACGGTTTCGTACAGACAGCCTTTATGTGGCTGATGTCCAAAGTTTGTGTGGCTAGCCACATTAGATGTACAGATTTGTGTGTCTTATAGCCACATAAACCGTTAGCCACATAAAAATTTTAGCCCAATAAATATGGACAGGTGCAGCGACACAAACCCAAAATGTGGGTCCGTCCGTCTGTGTTCTTAGTAGAGGTACCTTGTGGGGTTACTAATGTAAAGTCTATGGAGACTTTAACCCCATAACGCACCACTGTACAGAGTTTTAACCCCACATACGAAATTTTTAACCCCACTAACTGAAAAGTTACTGTGCCTTACGGAATAAACCCCATTAAGTTGAATTGGGCAGAATCCTAACCCCACTAGGTACCTCTAGTCTGCCCGCACAGCGTTCGTCCGTGCGTCCGCAAACAATTTCAAATAAGTATATCTCTAATACCCCATGGTCAATCTTGATCAAATTTCATGGGAAGCATCATTAGGTAGGGGGAAAGGCTGCATAATGTTTTTGGGCTGATCAGATTGGAATTCTGGTTGCCACGGCAACATATAGCTCCCATAGACTATCAATGGGAAAAAATTAAAATATCTTCTTCTCTGAAACCACAGGGCCCAGAGCTTAGATATTAAGCATGTATTAACGGCCAGTGGTCACCTACATAATTCCTGCCAATCATGCCCCTGGGGTCCAAATTGGCCACACCTCGGGGCCCCTTCGCTCCTTTAGACTCATAATGGAACAAAAAGCTTCAAACATCTTCCTCTCAGAAACCACAGGGCCCAGAGCTTAGATATTTAGCATGTAGCAACAGCAAGTGGTCACCTATATAATTCCTGCCAATCATGCCCCTGGGGTCAAAACGGGCAACGCCCCGGGGCCTATAGACTCATAATGGAAAAAAGCTTCAAAAATCTTCTTCTCTGAAACCACAGGGCCCAGAGCTAAGATATTTGGCATGTAGCAACCGCAAGTGGTCACCTACATAAATCCTGCCAATCCTGCCCGTGGGGTCCAAATGGGCCACACCCCGGGGCCCCTTAACTCCCATAGACTCATAATGGAAAAAAGATTAAAAAATCTTCTTCTCTGAAACCACAGGACCCAGAGTTTAGATATTTAGCATGTAGCAACGGCAAGTGGTCACCTACATAATTCATGCCAATCATGCCCCTGGGGTCCAAATGGGCCATGCGCCGGGGCCCCTTAGCTCCCATAGACTCGTAATGGAAAAAAGCTTCGAAAATCTTCTTCTCTGAAACACATGGCCCAGAGTTTAGATATTTAGCATGTAGCAACAGCAATTGGTCACCTACATAATTCCTGCCAATCATGCCCCTGACTTCCGACTGGGCCACGTGCCGGGGCCCCATTGCTCCCAAAGACTCATAATGGAAAAAAAAAACTTAAAAATTCTTCTTCTCTGAAACCACAGGGCCCAGAGCTTAGATATTTAGTACATAGCAATGGCAAGTGGTCACCTATATAATTCCTGCCAATCATGCCCCTGGGGTCCAAAAGGGCCATGCCCCTGGGCCCCTTAGCTCCTTTAGACTCATAATGGAAAAAAAGCTTCATAAATCTTCTTCTCTGAAACCACAGGGCCCAGAGCTTAGATATTTAGCATGTAGCAATGGCAAGTGGTCACCTACATAAATCCTGCCAATCATGCCTGTGGGGTCCAAATGGGCCACGCCCCGGGGCCCCTTAGCTCCCATAAACTCAGAATGGAAAAAAGATTCAAAAATCTTCTTCTCTGAAACCACAGGGCCCAGAGCTTAGATAATTAGCATGTAGCAATGGCAAGTGATCACCTACATAATTCCTGCCAATCATGCCCCTGGGTTCCAAACGGGCCACGCCCCAGGGCCCTTTAGCTCCTATAGATTCATAATGGAAAAAAGCTTAAAAAATCTTCTTCTCTGAAATCACAGCGCCCAGAGCTTAGATATATAGTACGTAGCAACGGCAAGTGGTCACCTATATAATTCCTGCCAATCATGCCCCTGGGGTCCAAAAGGGCCACGCCCCGGGGCCCCTTAGCTCCTATAGACACATAATGGAAAAAAAAGCCTCAAAAATCTTCTTCTCTGAAACCACAGGGCCCAGAGCTTAGATATTTAGCATGTAGCAATGGTAAGTGGTCACCTACATAAATCCTGCCAATCATGCCCGTGGGGGTCCAAATGGGCCACGCCCTGGGGCCCCTTAGCTTCCATAGACTCATAATGGTAAAAAGATCAAATATGTTGATCAGTCACCGTCTGTCGTCGTCCTTCATTTGTTCGTCTGTCCATTCACAATTTCTCTGAACAACATATCCTCCTAAACCACTGGAAAGATTTTGACAAAACTTGGCAGAAAAAAAACCTTTTGGTGTTCATATCTCAGTTTTTCAAAGAATTCAATTCCATGCAGAACTCTGGTTGCCATGTCAATGGAAAGGGTAAAATAAGAGAAAACCTTAGAAAATCTTCTTGTACATGTTGTATGAACCCAGAAGGCCTAGGTCTTTGATATTTGGTATGAAGCTCCTTCTAGTGGACCTCAAAGAAGACTGTTCAAATTATAGGCCTTTGGCCAAAAATGGATTGAATTTGGTATGAAGCTTCACCTTTAAACCTCCCTCAAGATTATGCAAATTATAGCCCTGGGGCCAATAATGGTCCAACCATGGCTCACTTGTTACACTGTGGATCAGGTGAGGGATCCAGGGCCATCATGGCCCTCTTGTTAATCTCACCTGTCTGACGCGTAATGATAAGGTGAGCTTTTGTGTCCATCGTCCATGTACATGTATGCATACAACCATAAACAATTTCTTCATCCCAAATCTCCTAAAACACCAACAGGATTTTGACAAAACTTCACAGAAATAATCCTTAGTTGGTAGTATTTCAAAACTCAGAGATTTTTAATATTCTGTATGAAGCTTCGTTACTAGTGTACTTCTATCCAGATTGTTCAAATTATAGCCTTGGGGTCAAAAATGACTCTGCCCTTGGTCAAAATGTTTAACATACTCTCATCATGTACTGTAAAAATCAAGAAATTTCGGACACCCTGAGGACTTCTTGTAATTCTCCTAAAATTTTAACAAATTTGTTTTCGCACTCCAGCCAGAGTATGAAAAGTGCAGATGGAATGGCAAACAGTGTAGACCCTGATCAGACTGCACTGGAAGGAAGTCTGCACAGGCCCAAAAACAGTCAGAGTGCAGACAAGCCGTTACCCAAAACTCTCAAAAACTATTCGAGCTATGTTTTGAAACTTAATCAGCTGATAGAGGATGCTGAAAAAAAATGAACAGATTAACTTTTGAAAAAAGATCCATGATTATGACCCTTTGAAACTTAGGGCATATATTTCAGTAAGCGAGATGTCTCCAAAACCTTTTGAGCTATTGCCTTGAAACGTTACAGGCTGATTGGGGATGATGAGTAGATGACCATATCAACTTTTGAAGAAAAAAAATCAGAAATTTTTCTTGAGTTTCGCCCCATTGAAAATTTGGTCATTTTAAGTTTGTAAGCTAAATGTCTCTGGAACTATTTGAGCAATTGTCTTGAAACTTGATAGGGAATGATGAGTAGATGACATGATAAGTTTTTGACAAAAAAAAAATGAAAATTTTTCTTCAGTTATGGCCTTTCAAAAATTTCGGCCTTCAGGGGCAAGCATGTTGTTGGGGGGCATAGTGTTTTACAAACACAATTTCCTGTTTTCACCCTCACTTTCATCTCCTCTACTATCTATCCATTTTCTCTTTTTTCTGGGAGACGACGCAAAATAAACAAAAGGGCTGATGTGTCATTAAACCCAACACAATCGATCAACCAATCACTCATTATTGCCAAATGTGACTTAAAAGTTTGCGGTTCTTCTGTCACAGTTTATTTTTGTTAATGTTTGTCTTTGGGTGCTTGTGACGCTTATATTATTTTGTTTTTGATGACCAATTGACCATTTTGTGGGAAAGTAACTGTCCTTTTGGCTTTCCGCTGTTGATGTTTCCATTAGGGCCTGTATTTTCATATTTGTGTTTCTTTCCCTTTGGTGTCTTTCATGGGAGCTGTGGGTTAATTGTATTGATTCCTGATCATTGTCTTCACTTCTATTTTAAAAGGCTTAGCTAAAGCAAATATTAATGTATGTCCTCTCAAGGGTATTATCACATAAGGGCAAACAGTGTCTTCATTGGTAATGAATGTGTGGTGTCCATAATGTAGTCGCGTTGAGGTCAATACCTGTACACTTTTACAAATGTTGGGGACAATCTGAACTAATTAGGTACACAATAAACTTTATTAAGGCGATTCTTATTTCATAGCAAAGAAACAAAATATTAATTAAGTATGACAATTGAGGGATAAGGGCAAACACTGAAGCAGTGTATGCATTGGGTAATGAATACGTGGTGTCCATAATGTTATAGATTTGAGGTCAATATGATTAAACAATTTTGGGGAACATTCTCAGCTATGTTTCTTTGTATTAATAACAAACAAATCAAAAGGCAATTCTTACTTTCATAGCAAAGAAACAACTAAATTAGTACGAAAATTCAGGGTATATTATCATTACATATTAAAGGCAAGTAACATCTTCATTATAGAATGAAAGTGTGGTGTCCATAATGTTATCAGTGTGAGGTCAATACACTTATAAAATATTTGGGAGCATTCTCAACTGTGTTTCTTTGTAATTACATACAAACCAAATTTAGGCGATCTTACTTTCATAGGAAAGAAACAGAAAATAAATTGTACAACAATTGTCTTAAGGGCAAGCAATGTCTTCATTATAGAATGAAAGTGTGGTGACCATTATGTTATGGATTTGATGTCAAAACACTTACACAAATTTCGGGAATATTCTGACCTTTCTTTTTAATCACTTACAAAATAAATTCAGGCGATCCCAGTGAAATTCTTTTCACTGGCTGTTCCAAGGCGGTTCTTCTGTTGCAGTTTATTATGCCCCCAACTTCGAAGAAGTTGATGGGGCATACTGGTTCTGCCCTGTCCGTCCTTCAGTCCATCCGCAACAACAAATGTATAGTTAGGTGGCTATGTAAATGGACAGAATCAATGTAAGTCTATGGGATTTATTCCGTTAGACACCGAAAATACTTCTTTTCAGTGGCTAAAAGTAGCCACTTAAGTATCAATCCTGCCAAAAATAGCCACATAAGTATACATCCGTGGAACGTCCGTCCGTCCATTCATTACGCTATAAGTACCTTGGTAAACTACAGAATGGCTTGAGCTAGGATCATGAAATTTCATATATGGCATGAGTATGAAAAATAAGCCGACCGGATTTTAGCTCACCTGAGCACTAAGTGCTCAAGGTGAGCTTTTCGGATCGGTCTTTGTCCGTCGTCCGTCGTCTGTGCGTGCGTCCATCGTCAACTTTTGCTTTAAACAACTTCTTCTCCAAAACTGCTGGACAAATTTTGATCTAATTTCACAGGAATGCTCCTTGGGTGATCCTCTACCATAATTGCTAAAACTGTTCTGCTGGGGTGAACAAGATGGCCGCAAGAGCTAAAAGTAGAAAAACCTTTAAATTACTTCTCCTGCTTAACCAGTGGATGGATTTTGAAATTATTTCACAGGAATGTTCCTTGGATGACCTTCTACCAAAATTGCTCAAATCGTTCCGCTCGGGTGAATAAAATGGCCACCAGAGCTAAAAATAGAAAAAGCTTTAAACGACTTTTTCTCCTTAACCAGTGGATGGATTTTGAAATTATTGCACAGGAATGTTCCTTGGATGCCCCTCTACTAAAATTGCTCAAACCGTTCCGCTCGGATGAACAAAATGGCCACAAGAGCTAAAAATAGAAAACCTTTAAACGACTTCTTCTCCTTAACCAGTGGATGGATTTTGAAATTACTTCACAGGAATGTTCCTTGGGTGACCCTTTACCAAAATTGCTCAAACCGTTCCACTCGGGTGAACAAGATGGCCACCAGAGCTAAAAATAGTAAAACCTTTAAACGACTTCTCCTCCTTAACTAGTGGATGGATTTTGAAATTACTTCACAGGAATGTTCCTTGGGTGACCCTCTACCAAAATTGCTCAAACTGTTCTGCTGGGGTGAATAAGAGGGCCGCAAGAGCTAAAAATTGAATAACCTTTAAACAACTTTTTCTCCTTAAGCAGTGGATGGATTTTGAAGTTATTTCACTGGAATGTTCCTTTGGTGACCCTCTACCAAAATTGCTCAAACCATTCCGCTCGGGTGAACAAAATGGCCACCAGAGCTAAAAATAGAAAAACCTTTAAACAACTTCTTCTCCTTAACCAGTGGATGGATTTTGAAATTATTTCACAGGAATGTTCGTTTGGTGAACCTCTACCAAAGTTGCTCATACCGTTCCGCTCGGATGAACAAAATGGCCGCCAGAGCTAAAAATAGAAAAACCTTTAAACGACTTCTTCTCCTTAACCAGTGGATGGATTTTGAAATTATTTCACAGGAATGTTCGTTTGGTGACCCTCTACCAAAATTACTCATACTGTTCCACCTGGGTAAACAAAATGGACACCAGAGCTTCTCCTGCTTAACCAGTGGACTATGTTGCCCCACCCCTTCACTTCACAAACGGTCATATATCTCAGAAACTGTTCAGATCCTCACCCCTAAACCATATAATAGTCTTGTTCATTATGATAAGACGCATTCAGTGACACCAACCTGGGGGTCCCCAGGGATGTGCTGGAGCCATGCCCCACCACCTCCATATCATAATCTCACAATATCTCGGAAACCCTACAGATGGCTACCCCTAAACCATATATATTCTTGTTCCTTATGATTAGACACATTCATTGACACCAATCTGGGAGTCTCCCGGGGCTTTGCCCCACCCCTCCACTTCACAAAAGACCTTATATCTCAGAAACTTTTCTTAGCCCCACCCTAAACCATATATATTCATCTTCCTTATGACACATTCAGTGACACCAGTTTGGGAGTCCCCGGGGCATGCCCAGGCCATGCCCCATCCCTTTACTTCATTAAAAGCCATATATCTCAGAAATAGTTCAGATCCCCACCCTAAACCATATACGTGTTCCTTATGATAAGACTCATTCAATCACACCAACCTGGGGGTCTCTTTGTGCTGAGGCAATGTGCCCCGCCCTTCTGCTTTATATTTCAGAAACCATTCAAATCCCCACCCCATAATCATGTATTTTCTTGTTCCTTATTATTAGCACACCTACTGCAGGGGGTCCGCATTCCTATCCTTTCCACTTCATAAAAGGGCCTCAAATCTCAGAAACCGTTCAGATTCCCACCCCTAAACCATGTATATACTTGGTCTTTTTGATAAGACACATTTAGGGACAACAATCTATGGCTGGCCTGGGATCAACAGGGCATGCCCCAACCCCTCCACCACTTATGAGGCCTTACAGATACCCACTGCTAAACCATATAATTATATTCTTGTTCCTTATGATAAGACGCATTTAATGATACCAACCAGGGCTCCATTGGGTCCATCGCCCACCCCCTCTACTTCATAAAAGGCCTAATGTTTCAGATACTGAGTCCACATTGGTGCTCATTTGGACATGGCGGTTCATTTGGTGGATTAAAATGATATCATGTTAAAATACATGGCTGCCATTGGGCAGTGCCCACCTGAGCCCTGGTGAGCAAATAGGCCCATGGGCCTCTTGTTATGAAAATCGGCTTATTAGTTTGGTTTATATGGCAACTTATAGTTTCAATAGACTTATAATGGGGAAAATTAAAAAATGACATTTACTGCCAAGCCTTTGCAGATATTTTGACAAAACTTTTATAGTAATATTCCATGTTTGAACTTCTTTTAGCCATATGCTTTTATGCCAACCTGGGAGTCCCCCAGGGTGTGCTGGGGCCAAGCCCCACCCCCTCAAATGCATAAAAGGCCATATCTCTCAGAAACCATTCAGATCCCCACCCCTTAAGTATATAAATTCTTGTTTCTTATGATAAGACACATTCAGGGACACCAACCTGGGGGTCCCCTGGGATGTGCCGGGGCAATGCCCCACCCCCTTCACTTTGTAAAATGGCCAATATCTCAGAAATTGTTCAGATCCCCACCCCTAAAGCATATATATTCTTGTTCCACATGATAAGATGTATTCAGTAACACCAACCTGGGGTCACCTGGGATGTGCCCGGGCATGCCCTCCCCCCCCCCCCCCCCCCCACACACACACTTTCAAAAGGCCCAATATCTCAGAAACCATTCAGATCCCCACCCCTAAACCATATATATTCTTGTTCCTTATGATAAGACACATTCAGTGATACCAACCTTGGGGTGCGCTGGGGCCATGCCCCACCCCTCCACTTCATAGAATGCCCTATATCACAGAAGCGAGTTATAGTTTTACGTCCCACCAACAGCTAAGGTCATACGGAGACGGACTTCGGTTTAAAGACTCATCCGAAAGTCTGGAGAAGCCCGGAATCGATCCTGTGATCCCTGGTTTACAAGGCGAGTAGCGTAACCACTGCACCACGGAGGCTTCTTATCCCCTATATCTCAGAAACCATTCAGATCCCCACCCCTAAACTATATATATTCTTGTTTCTTATGATAAGACGCATTCATGGAACCAATCTGGGGGTCCCCTAGGATGTGCCAGGGCCATGCCCCACCCCTCTACTTCGTAAAAGGCCCAATATCTCAGAAACCGTTCAGATCCCCACCCCTAAAGCATATAAATTCTTGTTCATAATGATAAGACACATTCAGTGATACCAACCTAAGCGTCTCCCGGGCCGCACGGGGACTATGCCCCACCCCTCCACTTTATATACGCACAGGGACTATGCCCCACCCCTCCACTTAATATAATGCGGTATATCTTGGAAACCATTCAGATCCCCACCCCAAAACCATATATATTCTTGTTCCTTATGATAAGAGGCATTCATTAACACCAACCTGGGGGTCCCCTGTGATGTGCCCAGGCCATGCCCAACCCATTCCACTTTGTAAAAGGCCCAATATCTCAGAAACCATTTAGATCCTCAACCCCTAAACCATACATGTTCTTGTTCCTTATAATAAAACACATTCAGTGATACCAACCTAGGGGTCTCTGGGGTTGTGCTGGCGGCCATGCCCCATCTTTCCACTTCATAATATGCCATATATCTCAGAAACTGTTCAGATCCCCACCCCTAAAATGTGTATATTTGTATTCCTAAGAATACGACTCATTCACTCACATCAACCTGGGGTCTCTATGTGCTAGGGCAACATGCTGATGCTATGGCCTGCCCCTCCACTTCATAAAAGGCCATATATCTCAGACACCATTAAGATCACCACCTAATAATCATACACATGTATATTCTTGTTCCTTATGATTAGACACCTTCAGTCACACCAACTTGGTGGTCCACAGGGGCCATTCCTCCTCTTTATTTTAATAAGAGGGCCTCATATCTTGGAAACTGTTCAGATCCCCGCACCCCTAAACAATATATTTTCTTGGTCCTTATGATAAGACACATTCAGCGGCAACAATCTTGGCTTTCCTGGGGTCTGCAAGGGCCATGCTCCAACCCCTCCACAGCTTAAAAGGCCTTATATCTCAGGAACTGCACACACATCCCAAACCCCTAAAGGATATATATTCTTGTTCCTTATGATAAGATGGATTCAGTGATACCAACCTGGGATCTGTTGGGTCCATGTCTCAACCCTCCTCATGAAAGGCCTAATATTTCAGATACAGAGTCCACATGGGTGCTCATTTGGAAATGGGGGTTTGTTTGGGAGACTTTATAATCAATAAATTGAAACCTGAAACCATACATAGCTGCCAGTGGGCAGTGCCCGCCTGAGCTCTGGTGAGCATTGTGGCCCATGGGCCTCTTCTTGTTTGACTGTCTGTCTGTCTACAGAATGGCTTGAGCTAGTTTGGGTCTAATGTGTAGATGACCTGATTAACTTTTGACAAAATTCCAAAAATATGTTATGGAGTTATGCCCCTTTTTGGACTTATGCAACAGAATATCTTGAGAACCGCTTGAGCTAGGCTCATGATATTTGGCATACAGTTTGGGTCTAATGTGTAGATGACCTGATTAAGGTTCTGCCCTGTCTGTCTGTCAGTCCGTCCGTCCGTTACACTTTAAGTACCTAGGTAAACTACAGAATGGCTTGAGCTATAGGTTCTTGAGATTTCATATATGGCATGAGCATGAAAAATAAGCGGACCTTTTTTTTAGCTCACCGTCACGTAGTGACGAGGTGAGCTTTTGGGATCACTTTTTGTCCGTCGTCCGTCGTGCGTGTGTCTGTGCGTCCGTAAACAATTTCTTTAAACGACATCTCCTCCTTAACCACTGATCGGATTTTGACCAAACTTCACAGGAATGATCCTTATGTGATCCCCTTTCAAAGTTGTTCAAATGGTTCCGGTCCGTTGCACATATAGGTCACAGGAGCCCAAAAAAGATTTTTTCACCGAAAACTTTAAAAATCTTCTTCTCTGAAACCGCAAGGCCCAGGTCTTTGAATTTGGTATGAAGCTTGATCTAGTGGACCCCTACCAAGATTGTTCAAATTATAGTGCTGGGGCCAAAAATGCCCCTGCCCCGGGGCTCTTTGGTTTTACACGGGCTTATATAGGGAAATCTTCAAAAGTCTTTTTCCCTGAAACGACAAGGCCCAGGTCTTTGATATTTGGTATGAAGCGTCATCTAGTGGACCCCTACCAAGATCGTTCAAATTATAGAGCTGGGGCTAAAAATGCCCCCGCCCTGGGGCCCTTTGGTTTTACATGGGCTTATATGGGGAAAATCTGTAAAAATCTTCTTCTCTGAAACTGCAAGGCCCAGGTCTTTGATATTTGATATGAAGCTTCATCTAGTGAACCCCTACCAAGATTGTTCAAATTATAGTAGTGGGGCCAAAAACGTCCCTGCCCCAGGGCCTTTTGGTTTTACATGGGCTTGATATATAGGGAAAATCTTTAAAAATCTTCTTCTCTGAAACTGCAAGGCCCAGGTCTTTGCTATTTGGTTTGAAGCTTCATCTAGTGGACCCCAACCAAGATTGTTCAAATCATTGTCCTGGGGCCAAAAATGCCACCCCTCCGGGGCACTTTGGTTTTACATAGACTTATATAGGGAAAATCTTGATAAATCTTCTTCTCTGAAACAACAAGGCCTAGGTCTTTGATATTTGGTATGGAGCTTCAGCTAGTGGACCAAGATTGTTCAAATTATAGCCCTGAGGCCAAAAATGCCCCCGCCTTGGGGCCCTTTGGTTTTACATAGACTTATGTTGGGCCCATCGGGGTCTAACTGTTGGTTTTCTTTTGCTCCAGCATTTCAGTGGTTTCTTGCTGTCGAGTCCTCACCGTTGTCTCACCTCTGTGGTTCTTTGATTTTTGTGTTCACTGAGATGTTGCACTGATGAGTTAGGAGGCCTTCATGCGGACTGAACAATTTATTTGTCTAAATCGCGACGGAAGTAAGGGCGAGGATTGTGGCCACGTAAAATCGATTTAAGCCCCCCAGTGGAAATCTTCCACTGACCGTTCCAAGGCGGCTCTTCTGTGGCGATTTATTTATGTTGTTGTTTTGTTACTTACTGTGTGTATCACTTGTGTCTTTTAATTTTGGATGGCCATATGGCCATTTTGTGGGAAAGTAACTGTCCATATGGCCTTCCTTCGTTTAGGTTTCCATTATGGTCTGGTCGCTTAATGTTTGTATTTCTTTCCCTTTGGTGTCTTTTATGGATGGAGTAAGTTAATTGTATCAATTCCTGATCTTTGTTTTACTTCTACTTTTTATACAGGGAAAATCTTTAAAAATTTTCTTCTGTGAAACCACAAGGTCTTTGATTTGGTGTGAAATTTCATCTAGTGGACCTCTATCAAATTGATTGTTCAAATTATAGCCCTATGGGCCAAAAATGCCCACGCCCCGAGACCCTTTGGTTTTATATCTTCTCTGAAACTGCAAGGCCCATGTCTTTGATATTTGGTATGGAGCTTCATCTAGTTGACAATTATAGCCTTTGTTGATATTTGGTATGAAGCTTCACCTTTTTAGACCTCCCTCAACATTATGCACATTATAACCTTGGGGTCAAAAATGCCCCTCCCCGGGGCCCACTTGTTACTCTATGGATCAGGTGAG
The DNA here is from genome assembly GCA_963580285.1 of Lucinisca nassula. Taxonomy (NCBI): domain Eukaryota; kingdom Metazoa; phylum Mollusca; class Bivalvia; order Lucinida; family Lucinidae; genus Lucinisca; species Lucinisca nassula. Next base: position 116,487,103 of record OY757016.1, read on the forward strand.
CGATCCAGGGCCATCATGGCCCTCTTGTTTTTTGTCCTTTGGGAGTTATGCCCCTTTTTTGACTGTCTGTCAGTCTGTCTGTCCGTTACGCTTTAAGTACCTAGGTAAACTACAGAAAGGCTTGAGCTAGGATCTTGAAGTTTCATATATGGCATGAGCATGAAAAATAAGCAGACTCATATTTTTTTTCTTTTCCGTCGGACTTGTCTTTGTGGAGTTATGTCCCTTTTTGGACTTATGCATTGTGGCTATAGTGAAACCTTGTGAACAAGATATCTGGAGAACCGCTGGAGCTAGGCTCATGATATTTGGCATACAGTTTGGGTCTACTGTGTAGATGACCTGATTAACTTTTGACGAAATTCCGAAATTTTAACTGAGTTATGCGCCTTTTTCGACTTAAGCATTGTGGCTTTGGGGAAACCTTGTGAACAAAATATCTTGAGAAACGCTTGAGCTAGGCTCATGATATTTGGCATACAGTTTGGGTCTAATGTGTTGATGACCTGATTATCTTTTGACGAAATTCCGAAAATATTAAATGGAATTATGCCCCGTTTTTGACTTATGCATTGTGGCTATAGGGAAACCTTGTGAACCAAATATCTGGAGAACCGCTTGAGCTAGGCTCATGATATATGGCATACAGTTTGGGTCTAATGTGTAGATGATCTGATTATCTTTTGGAGAAATTCCAGAAATATTTAACGGAGTTATGCCCCTTTTTGGACTTATGAATTGTGGCTATAGGGAAACCTTGTGAACAAAATTTCTGGAGAAACGCTTGAGCTAGGCTCATGATATTTGGCATACAGTTTTGGTCTAATGTGTAGATGATCTTATTAACTTTTGACCAAATTCCGAAAAATTGTAATGGAGTTATTCGCCATTTTCAACTTAAGCATTGTGGCTATGGGAAACCTTGTGAACAAAATATCTGGAGAACTTCTTGAGCTAGGCTCATGATATTTGGCATACAGATTAGGTCTAATGTGTAGATGACCTGATTAACTTTTGACGAAATTCCGAAAATATTTAATGGAGTTATGCCGCTTTTTGGACTTATTTTAAAAGGCTAAGCTAAAGCAAATAATGTATGTCCTTTCAGGGGTATTATCACATCAGGGCAAACAGTGTCTTCATCGGTAATGAATGTGTTGTGTCCATAATGTAGTCGCGTTGAGGTCATTTTGTGTCCTTGGCCCAAGGTCTAAATTTGACATATTAGAATACATTTTCTCTAAAAGCACTTGGCCATTTTTATTTAAATTTACATGCAGCCTAAGGACTGTAAGGAAACAAAAATTTATTCAAATGTTCCAGGGTTTATTCAAATGTTCCGGGTCACATGACTAAGATGGCCCCATGCCTGAAAAGGTTAAAAACCTTCTTCTCCAGAACTAATGGGCCGATTGTCCTGAACTTGGTTTGTAGCATTGGGTGACTGCATGGGTACCAGACTGAGTAAGTTTGCAACAATGCTGGCACTAGGTTGACCATGACCTATTTTACATCAGGGTCAAATTGGTTGATATGGCTTTTAAATGGTGAAAAGTTTGAACAATGCATCTTTTGAACATGAGAATAGAAACAAAATGAATTCCAAAAGGTCATGATAATTTGATGACCTTGGCACGTCACTTGGATTGCAGGTCCATTAACATTTCAAAATACTTTTTTTTTAAAACCACTATGCCAATTTCATTTGGATTTTATATAATGGACCAGGGGTACCGGTATGCCAATTTAGTTGACTGGTCCAGGTCATGTGACTAAGATGACCACCATGCCCTATTATGGTAAAGACTTTAAAAAATCTTCATCTCCGGAATCACTAGGCTGATTGTCTTGAAACTTGGTATGTAGCATCAGGTGATTTGAGTAATACTAAATTTGCACAAGGGCTCAGGGGAGCGACCAGGACCTCATGGTATTCTTGTTTTGATTACCGATAACCTGCTAAACAATAACATAGCATCTTTCACCACATCTTTGTTCATGCAACATAGAAAGTTTGTTGTGGCATTATACAGATGTAGCATTTCAACAAAGCAAGTATTTTAAAAGTCTGCAGTAGAAAGGGTGCTGTTACTTACTACACAGTGAAGCGTGAATTTTTTTTTAGACTTTTCGCACTTCTGCTAAGAACTTAATTTTAGAACCCTGGAATGTTTAAGAGCAAAAATGAGTCGCCCAGACTTTATAGGTGGTACCGTTGTTAGACATACAGCGCAAACCTAGGTCGGATAGACAGTACTTTGCTTCTGATCAGGGTCGGCACTGTTTGCCATATGTATGTAGCAACAGTTATGAACATGATTCAGGCCCATACACAGACTCTGAAAAGGCACGTGGGGAGGGGCGAATTTCAGGTATTTTGCAGAGGGTGAAAAACTGCATGAATCTGAGATAATTTCCAAAAGGGGGAGGGGGCTGCGTTTGCACCCTCCACACTCTGTGTGCAGGCCTACATCAACAGGTAACATGAACTTTTTTGTTTAAACATACCGCTAAAGGGGCTCGGTTACAGATCACTGTTATTCCGGAGCCGGAATGTAGTGGTGGGACTGACCGAGGAGAAAAGAGAGAGGAGATACTATTGTCACACTGGTAAAGGCAAGCGCGCAGGGTAAGGAACAAGCACACCGGATAAGGAAATTTTTCTGCTCAGGATAAAAAAGAAAATGGCGGAATGGGTATCACATGTGCAGGTTTGTTGTTGTTCTAGATCTCGTGTTATGGTTACTTATCAATACGGCTGCTCACATTAGCTTCACGGAAGACACAAATTATTTACAAATTTATCTTCGATGGTCCGAACTTGACAGTTACAGCCAGTCAAACGGAGAACCGGACACAGTGGAGCTACTCCACCGCGAAATCTCATTATTTTACATGAAGCGCTCTTCTGGGAAGATGGCATGCACTTTTTTGTTGGTTGTAGACATGCACATGATAAATCGGACTGTTGCAAATACGATTTAAGGAAAATTTGAAATTAGAAGGCCCATAGTGAGAAATCCTAGTTCAATTTTCAATACAACGCCCACGGGCAAGGAAATGGGTACAACGCATATGATAAGACACAAAATTTTCCGGCGAAAATGGTTCTTGTATGGTCGTAGCACTAGGAAATTTACATCTCAGATAAGGTTTTCCGATATTAATAATTAGTCCTACATAGTTTAAAGCACCAATTGTGACCTTTAGGAAACGTTCAAAGTTATGTGCATTGTCTTGGCATGTGCATTGCTCTGGTTTATCCCCTATGAGGGGACAGATGGATTTGGTTTATCGCGATCATGAATTAGAGAAATGATATTTATGTCCATGCAGTATTTGTGGTAGAAACAGAACTTGGCGAAACCATGCAATAGGTATGTCTCACGAATTTGGCGAAGTTATCTATCTTATTTTCAGCCAAAAGAACAAACATACAATTTTCTACCACAAATACTGCATTGACATAAATATCATTTCTCTAATTCATGATCGCGATATGAATATGACTGATATGTTGTCTTACGTTTCGAGTTATTCCATCTAACTCAGTCTTTTGAGAACTATAACATGTAAGTATTTGATTTGCTTGTTTGTTTGTATGGGATTTAACGACCCAGTCAACACTATTTAGGTCATTTTTGAGCCGGTCAGTTTATCCACACTTTGCCTTGGCAAGCTTATACGTAAGCGGTTTACCAGTACAGTGGACATTCTTTCGCTATAGAAGCTGACAACTGCCCTTTTTATACCCCCGCAAACGAATTTTGAAGGGGGTATATAGGAGTCAGCTTGTCGTCTGTCGTCTGTCGTCGGTCCGTTACAAAAAACTTTAACATTGCTCATAACTTCCTTATTCTTTGACCGATTTCTTTAATATTCACACACCACACACCTTGCCACTAGTACTTAAGATTGATATACACAAACCTGACCTTGACCTTTACGTTGACCTTCCTCAAGGTCAAATACTTGTAAAAATTTGTCGTCGGTCCGTTACAAAAAACTTTAACATTGCTCATAACTTCCTTATTCTTTGACCGATTTCTTTAATATTCACACACCACACACCTTGCCACTAGTACTTAAGATTGATATACACAAACCTGACCTTGACCTTTACGTTGACCTTCCTCAACGTCAAATACTTGTAAAAATTTGTCTGACAACGCATGCGGGGGTATAATTGGCGCCCGTTAGGCGGCAGCTCTAGTTGAATCAGTGGAAGGGATGATGATGATGATTTCGTGTTTAACGACGCGTCAACCCTCTTTGTGGGTCATAAGCTCAGTGGAAGGGAGAGAACGACCGTAGAAAAGATTTCATGATCAATCTCCACGAAAGAATGTTTGCCGACCCCGGCAGGTATCGAACCCGCGTCCTCCTGATCACCAGTCAGACGCGCATCCGACTGAGCTACCGAGGCAAAACAAGGAACAGCTTGTGGGACGTAATAATTCGTCAGTCATTAATGACAATGACCAATCTTAATCTCATGCGAGAAATGTAACTAAGATAGCCGAAGCTGCAGATAGAGCAAGAGAGGTCAGAGGAGAAAGCTATATTGCTGTTTGTGATGCCTTAGCTCTGACTGCGCTGTGCAGCTTCGCTGATTCTTTTTGCCTCATGTTCATTTGCACCCCTTCCGATGAGACCCCGCCACTTTGCTGTTCCATCGATTCATTTGGAATGTTGAAGTCCTCAAGGGATGCTTTGAGGGTCGGTGTCCCTATATCGCTTATTCTGACCACCATGCCCATTTCTAGTTTTCTTTGGCAAACGTTCCTCTGAAATCATGTGGGACGTACAATGAACAAGAATGACAACACTTATTTGCTTCAGCTTCTAATTACCAAAAATGAAAACAGCGGCCAAGGTTTGAATGAGTTGGATCGAGGGGCTAGATGCAACGTGGCTCTCTTCGCCTAGCTCCGGGTTGGGTGACTTTGCGTCGATTGTTAATCAGTAACTTTGGGTAAATCGACCCAATGTTACTAAACCTACGATTCAGAAGCTTACCTGCGAATGTCCGCGTGATTATCACTGACCAATAAAGAAAAGGCTGGGTAATTTGCAGAGAAGATATGGGTAATTTAAGGTTCAGAGGAGGCAAATCCTGCAAAAGTATTTTTGTCTCCCATGTCAATAGGGGTCAACTCTTAAAGGAAAGAATTTGCTCCCGAGGAGAAAATTCTTTCCTTTAAGAGTTGACCACCTTTTCAGTGGACAGAAAAGCGAAAAGGAGTCTTGAAAGTTGCCTTCCTTTGAAAAATGGCGGAAGCTTCTGCTAGCTGTTCCCATTCCCCTTAAAGTAAAGAACTTAATAATAAGGTATGGGCAATTTAAAGTAAAGAACTTGCTTCCTACCCTTATCATCAGGAAAACATGCCTATATAATTTTGACCTCCTTGAACCCCACTTTTATATAGTAAAACTGGGGTTTACAGGGGTAAACCTTATTTTTCTTATTTCTGCTCCAAAATACAAATTGTGGGTACTCGTTAGAACCGCCTCGACGAGGCGGTTCTAACGATTACCCACAATCTATATTTTGAGCAGAAATAAGGAAAATATCACAATATCCAAAAATTTTCATTTTTTCGGCGATAAGGGTTACACTGTATTTGTATAGGCGTGTTTTCGAAATGTTCTAATGCACTTGCGTATGTTTGTTTGACTTGAGGTTTCGTCTCCGTCAACACTGTTTAAGTCATTTTGGAGACGTCTCCGTCAACACTGTTTAAGTCATTTTGGAGACGTCTCCGTCAACACTGTTTAAGTCATTTTGGAGACGTTGCTTCCAGTTTTGTGGAACTTAATTTACTCGACATTGAGATAGCTCTGCCGCCCAATGAAAACAATTTAGGGTTTAAACAAATTCAGGGTTTATAATTTGGTTTTTGTTTTGAGGTTTAACGTCTCCGGCAACACTGAATATTATGGCATTTTGGAGACGTTGCTCCCAATTTTGTGAGACTTTTACCCGACATTGAGATGACATGACATCTCAAGCCCTGTGGCCCAATGAAAGGGTTTATAAGCATGGACGGTCGGACTATCACCGCTTTGCCTGGGCAGGCTTAGATCCTCTTAGTGGTATACCAGTACTCGTGTGCGGTCGGTTGCAGCTCTGCGTGGAGGCATCATGCAGCCATCTATGTCTCCAAGCCCCGATGGGCGGGGCCGATTAAGGTATATACGCATAGAGGGTCCGACACGCACCTAATTGCCTGATTAGAAAAGTATTTTTGTCTCCCATGTCAATAGGGGTCAAAATTAGCAAATTCTTTTCTTTAAGAGTTGACCACCATTTCAGTGGAACAGCGAAAAGGAAGTCTCGAAAGTTGTCTTCCTTTGAAAAATGGTGGAAGCTTCTGCTAGATGTTCCCATTCCCCTTAAAGTAAAGAACTTGCTAATAAGGTGTAAAGAACTTGCTTCCTCTTGAAGAGAGCAAGCCCTTATTCTAATGCACTTGCGTATGTTTGTTTGGTTGACTTGAGGTTTAACGTCTCCGTCAACACCATTTAGGTCATTTTGGGAACGTTGCTTCCAATTTTGTGGGACTTAATTTACCCGACATTGAGATGAAATGGAATCTCAAGCGCTGCCGCCCAATGAAACCAATTTAGGGTTTATACGCATAGCGGGTCCGACACGCACCATACTTTGCCTGGGCAGGCTTAGACCTCCTACGCGGTTTACCAGTACTCATGTGCAGTTGGTTTGGTTGGTTTTAGCTCTGCGTGGAAGCATAATGCAGCCCAATCTATTTCTTCAAGCCCAGACGGGCGGGAGCCGCACTTGCGTATGTAATGCGACGTTGGACTATCTGCGACAGTTCTACGATATAATCATCCCCTAGCAATATAATCATCCCCTATGAGGGGATAGATGGATTTGGTTCATCGCGATCATGAATTAGAGAAATGATATTTATGTCCATGCAGTATTTGTGGTATGTCTCACGGATTTGGCGAAGTTATTTATCTTATTTTCAGCCAAAAAACAAACATACAATTTTCTACCACAAATACTGCATGGACATAAATATCATTTCTCTAATTCATGATCGCGATGAACCAAATCCATCTATCCCCTCACAGGGGATGATTATATTGCTAGAACCAGAGCAATGCACATGCCAAGACAATGCACATAACTTTGAACGTTTCCTAAAGGTCACAATTGGTGCTTTAAACTATGTAGGACTAATTATTAATATCGGAAAACCTAATCGGAGATGGAAATTTCCTAGTGCTACGACCATACAAGAACCATTTTCGCCGGAAAATTTTGTGTCTTATCATATGCGTTGTACCCATTTCCTTGCCCGTGGGCGTTGTATTGAAAATTGAACTAGGATTTCTCACTGTGGGCCTTCTAATTTCAAATTTTCCTTAAATTGTATTTGCAACAGTCCGATTTATCATATGCATGTCTACAACCAACAAAAAAGTGCATGCCATCTTCCCAGAAGAGCGTTTCATGTAAAATAATGAGATTTCGCGTTGGAGTAGCTCCACTGTGTCCGGTTCTCCGTTTGACCGGCTGTAACTGTCGAATTCGGACCATCGAAGATAAATTTGTGAATAATATGTGTCTTCCGTGAAGCTTATGTGAGCAGCCGTATTGATAAGTAACCATAGCACGAGATCTAGAACAACAACAAACCTGCACATGTGATACCCATTCCGCCATTTTCTTTTTTATCCTGAGCGGAAAAATTTCCTTATCCGGTGTGTTTGTTCCTTACCCTGCGCGCTTGCCTTTACCAGTGTGATTGTGCGCACAAGATAATATCTTGTTCGCACAACTTAATATCTTGTTCGCACAACATATTAAAAATTCATGTCCCTTAAAATTCCCGGGTTACGTAGAAAATGCTACCATGTGTTTTCTTCTTTTTTTAGCTCACCTGTCACGTAGTGACGAGGTGAACTTTTGGGATCACTTTTTGTCCTTCGTGCGTCCGTGCGTGCGTGTGTCCGTGCGTGCGTGCGTCCGTAAACTTTTCTTCAAACGACATCTCCTCCTAAACCACTGATCAGATTTTGACCAAACTTCACAGGAATGATCCTTAGGTGGTCCCCTTTCAAAGTTGTTCAAATGGTTCCGGTCCGATGCACATATAGGTCACAGTAGCCAAAAATATATTTTTTTCACCGAAAACTTAAAAAATCTTCTTCTCTGAAACCGCAAGGCCCAGGTCTTTGATATTTGGTATGAAGCTTCATCTAGTGGACCCCTACCAAGATTGTTCAAATTATAGTGCTGGGGCCAAAAATGCCCCCGCATGGGGGCCCTTTGGTTTTACATGGGCTTATTTAGGGAAAATCTTTAAAAATCTTCTTCTCTGAAACTGCAAGGCGCAGATCTTTGATATTTGGTATGAAGCTTCATCTAGTGGACCCCTACCAAGATTGTTCAAATTATAGTGCTGGAGCTAAAAATGCCCCCGCACGCGGGCCCTTTGGTTTTACATGGGCTTATTTAGGGAAAATCTTTAAAAATCTTCTTCTCTGAAACTGCAAGGCGCAGATCTTTGATATTTGGTATGAAGCTTCATCTAGTGGACCCCTACCAAGATTGTTCAAGTTATAGTGCTGGAGCTAAAAATGCCCCCGCACGCGGGCCCTTTGGTTTTACATGGGCTTATATAGGGAAAATCTTGAAAAATCTTCTTCTCTGAAACCGCAAGGCCCAGGTCTTTGATATTTGGTATGAAACTTCATCAAGTGGACCCCTACCAAGATTGTTCAAATTATAGTGCTGGGGCCAAAAATGCCCCCGCACCAGGGCCCTTTTGTTTTACATAGGCTTATATAGGGAAAATCTTTAAAAATCTTCTTCTGAAACTGCAAGGCCCAGGTCTTTGATATTTGGTATGAAGCTTCATCTAGTGGACCCCTACCAAGATTGTTCAAATTATAGTGCTGGAGCTAAAAAGATTTTCCCTATATAAGTCTATGTAAAACCAAAGGGCCACATGGCGGGGGCCCTTTGGTTTTGACATGGGCTTATATAGGGAAAATCTTGAAAAATCTTCTTCTCTGAAACCTCAAGGCCCAGGTCTTTGATATTTGGTATGAAGCTTCATCTAGTAGACCCCTACCAAGATTGTTCAAATTATAGTGCTGGGGCCAAAAATGCCCCCGCACCCGGGCCCTTTTGTTTTACATAGGCTTATATATGGAAAATCTTTAAAAATCTTCTTCTCTGAAACTGCAAGGCCCAGGTCTTTGATATTTGGTATGAAGCTTCAGCTGGTGGACCTCTACCAAGATTGTTCAAATTATAGCTCTGGGGCCAAAAATGCCCCCGCTCCGGGGCCCTTTGGTTTAACATAGACTTATATATGGGAAAATCTTGAAAAATCTTCTTCTCTGAAACCACAAGGCTTAGGTCTTCGATATTTGTTATGACGCTTCAGCTAGTGGACCTCTATAAAGATTGTTCAAATTATAGCCCTGAGACCAAAAATGCCCCCGCCATGTGGCCCTTTGGTTTTACATAGACTTATATCTATAGGGAAAATCTTTAAAAATCATCTTCTCTGAAACACAAGGCTTAGGTCTTTGATATTTGTTATGAAGCTTCAGCTAGTGGACCTCTACCAAGATTGTTCAAATTATAGCACTGGGGCCAAAAATGCCCCCGCTCCGGGGCCCTTTGGTTTAACATAGACTTATATAGGGAAAATCTTGTTTTACATAGACTTCTATATGCAGGGTAAACCTTTAAAATCTTTTTCTCTGAAACCAAAAAGCCCAGGTCTTTCATATTCGATATGAAGTTTCATCTTGTGGACCTCTACCAAGATTGTTCAAATTTTAGCCCTGGGGCCAAAATTGACACTGCCCGGGGCCCACTTGTTATGCTTTGGATCAGGTGAGCGAACCAGGGCCCTCTGGGCCCTCATGTTTCAGACAAAAAATTGACTGAATACTTTTCTTATAATGGAGCGTTTTAATGGGTACCCACAGTCTATAAAAAAGAGAACCTGTTGCTTGCTATTGTCCGCGTGACTATCCCTGACCATCTGACCAATGAAACCAATAGGGTTTATGAACATGCACGGTCCGACTCGCACCGCTTTGCCTGGGTAGGCTTAGATCCTCTAAGTGATTTACTAGTACTCGTGTGCGGTCGGTTTCAGCTCTGCGTGGAAGCATCATGCAGCCCATCTATTTCTTCAAGCCCCGATGTGCAGGCGGACTGTGACTGTACTCGTGCACTTGGGCATTGACAAACAGAATCTACATAATCAGACACCACATGGCATTATGTCTGATCAGATCTACTGTGTTTGTTTAAAGTTAAACAAACAGTTCGATTCTCAGTTCAGGACTATTTTCCCAACCTACACGCAGAGACGATCGACCCACCAGTACTCTCAGTGCTTTGATTTTAAGCATGCAATCGATTCTGTGGGTGGAGTGTTGGCAAACTAATCTCACCAAATACACAATACAGTATTTGCTGTCCTGGTGGACACCAAGGTGACAATGGTGTCCACAACAAATTTGGTGTCCACAATGACATTTCTTCAAAATATATATCTGCGTCAAATATACTATTATAACACAATAGATACTTGGCTTAAAACAGGTTTCAAAGTGTGACTCTTTTTCTATCTCAACTACTGATGCTAAAATGTAAGTATTTTAGTTTGGTGTCCATTAGTTGGTTATTTTTCTGGTGGTTCACAGTGAATGCAAGTTGAGGTGACAAATTGTTCACAAGGATAGAAATGTCAGACTGTGTGTGTGTGTGTGTGTGTGTGTGTGTGTGTGTGTGTGTGTGAATTCGGGTTTAACGTCGCTTTCAACAATTTTTCAGTCATATCACGACGGTGTCTGGTTGCGACAGGGAGCTCAATGCTCACGTTTATAGTGCTGCCTCACTGAAGTATCATGTCCCAGACACATTACATGATACCACACCCAGTCACATTATCCTGACACTGGATCGACCAGTCCTAGCTCTACCCCCTAAATCTGAGTGCCAAACGAGGAGCAGCTAGTACCATTTTTAACGACTTTGGTATGTCGCGGCCCGGGATCGAACCCGAGACCTCCCGTTCCCCGGAGCGGACACTCTACCAACTGAGCTATAGGGGCCAGTCCATTTTTAGATGTGGCGGCCATTTTGTTCAGCAGAGAGGAACCATTTTAGCAATTTTGGTAGAGGGTCACCCAAGGAACATTTCTGTGAAATTATTTTGAAATCGGGACATTGACCTTGGAGGAGATGTCGTTTTAAGGTTTTTCTATTTTTAGATGTGGTGGCCATTTTGTTCAGCAGAGCGGAACCATTTTAGCAATTTTTCGTAGAGGGTCACCCAAGGAACATTTCTGTGAAATTATTTTGAAATCGGGACATTGGCCTAGGAGGAGATGTCGTTTAAAGGTTTTTCTATTTTTAGGTCTGGTGGCCATTTTGTTCAGCGGAGCGGAACCATTTTAGCAATTTTGGTAGAGGGTCACCCAAGGAACATTTCTGTGAAATTATTTTGAAATCGGGACATTAGTCTAGGAGGAGATATGGTTTAAAGGTTTTTCTATTTTTAGCTCTAGCAGCCATTTTGTTCAGCGGAGCAGAACCATTTTAGCAATTTTGGTAGAGGGTCACCCGAGGAACATTTCTGCGAAATGATTTTGAAATCCGGCCATTTGCCTAGGAGGAGATGTCATTTAAAGAAATTGTTGACGGACAGACGGACGGACGGACGGACGGACGGACAGACAGACGACGGACGACGGACAAAAAGCGATCCCAATAGCTCACCTTGAGCACTTCGTGCTCAGGTGAGCTAAAAACAGCAACAACAACAAAATAAACACAAAAAACAACAACACGTAAAGTCTTTAACCAGGGCTAGGGGTCAAAATTTAGGACACAGGACACCATTGCAATACTGTGTTAAAAAGTTTCAAATGCTTATGTTTGATTGTTGGATTGTTTTGTTTGATTCAAGGTTTAATTTCAGTTCTGCGTGGAAGCATCATGCAGCCCATCTATTTCTTCAAGCCCCCATGGGCGGGGGCCTATTCAAATGTTTATAAATTGACATTCACCCATCACAAAGCATTCATATTTAGAACTGCGTACCTGAGAGGGTATTCTTAGATTCCGAGGGTCATCTTAGATTTCAAAAGAACACATCTTGGCTTCATGCCTGAGGTCGAGGCTTGTGTCAAAATCTAGGACATATTAATGTGACCACACACGAGTACTGGTAAACCGCTTAGAGGATCTATGCCTGCCCAGGCAAAGCGATGCGAGTCGGACCATCCATGCTTATAAACCCGATTGGTTTCATTGGGCGACAGGGCTTGAGAAGTAATTTCGTCTCATTGTCGGGTAAAAGTCCCACAAAAATGGAAGCAACGTCCCCAACATGACCCATACAGTGTTGACGGGGACGTTAAAACCTCAAATCAAACAAAATCAATATGTTACTGGTGTAAATGACGTTAACGTCTCAACAGGTATACATCAATGTTGACGTTAGACGTTGTTTATCGAAAACGTTACGTCGTGCACATTTGGCAATTCCTAAAAAAAACAGCTTGACAGTGAAAGGGTTAAATTCAGTTTACCTCTGTTGTGAGAACTAGAGACTAAATTCCCATCACGGGTCCTGGTGTATGAATGTCATTTGATGCAGTTCTGATTCTGATTCTGTTTAACGTTTACTCGGTTCATAAACAATGACATTATTCGCGGGTTCTTAACGCTGTCTTTGACGTCACGTTTTATTACTACCTATCGGTGTGTGCAATAGTACTGAGATTGGTCAAATTACTACCTCTGACCTTTAAAATTTAAACGAGCAAACTCTATTGATATTGGTCACAGGACTGTCACTGATAAAAGAAGTTAAAACGTTCAAACTGTATTGCTATTGGTCACACGACTATTACTGACCAATGAAGTTAAAACGTGCAGACTGTATTTCTGTTGGTCAGATGACTGTCACTGACCAATAAATTAAAATTGCCATACTGTATTCCTATTTGCAACATGCCTCTCACTGTTCAATGGGGTTAAACATCCAAACTGTATTGACATTGGTCAAATGAGTCTCACTGACCATTGAATTTAAAACTTCCAAACTGAATTGTCATTGTTAGCTCACCTGCCGGAAGGTCATGGTAAGCTTTTGTGACTGTGAGATGTACGGCATCGTAGTGCGTCGTCCATCGTCCGTGCGTAACCTTTCTTGTGAACACGCCAGAGGCCAACGTTTTGGCCAAGTCAACATCAAACTTGCTTAGGATGATCATTATGACAATATCACGGTCAAGTTCGAATATCGGTCATGCCGGGTCGAAAAGTAGGTCAGTAGGTCAAATCATAGAAAAACCTTGTCAACACACTAGAGGTCACAGTTTTGGCCCGAGCATCATCAAACTTCCTCAGAATGATCATCTTGACAATATATCAGTCAAGTTTGAAAATGGGTCAAGTCGTGTCAAAAAGTAGGACAGTAGATCAAATCATTGAAAAACCTTGTGAACCTAGAGGCCACAGTTTTGGTCCGACCGTCATCAAAATTGCTAAGAATGATCATCTTGGCTATATCTCGGACAGGTTCGAATATGGGTCCTGTCGGATTAAAAAGTAGGTCAGTATGTCAAATCATAGAAAAACCTTGTGAATCCCCTAGAGGCCCACTTTTGATCCAAACATCATCAAGCTTGCTCAGAATAATCAGCTTGACCATATCTCGGTCAAGTTTGAATATGCATCATGTCGGATCAAAAAGTAGGTCAGTAGGTCAAATTATAGAAACAAACCTTGTGAACACACTAGAGGCAACAGTTTTGGTGTAATCATCATTAAACTTGCTTAGAATGATCACCTTGACAATATCGCGGTCAAGTTCGAATATGGTCATGTCAGGTTAAAAAGTAGGTCAGTTGGTCATTTCATAGAAAAAACTTGTGAACACGCTAGAGACAACACTTTTGATCCAATCATCATCAAACTTGCTCAGAATAATCTCCTTGACAATATCTCGTTCAAGTTCAAATATGGGTCGTGTCGGGTCAAAAATTAGGTCAGTTGGTCAAATCATAGAAAAACCTTGTAAACAACTAGAGACCAGTCCAGTTCATTCATCATCAAACTTGCTCAGAATGATCATCTTGACAATATCTTGTTCAAGTTTGAATATGAGTCATGTCGGGACGAAAAGTAGGTCAGTAGGTCAGATCATAAAAACCTTGTGGACACTGTAAAGGCGACACGTTTGGTCCAATCCTTATTAAAATTGCTCAAAACAATTATGTTGACAATATCTAACACAAGTTCGAATATGGACCACGGTCAAAATGTATGCCAGTAGGTCAAATCATAGAAAAACCTTGTGAACAATCTAGAGGCCACAGTTATGGTCCAATTATCATCATTCTTGCCCAGAATGATCATCTTGGCAATATCTTGGTCGATTCGAAAGTGGCTCGTGTCGAATCAAAACGTACATCAGTAGGTCTTTTAAAAATACCTTTTGAACAGTTTGAGATAATCTTCATATTTGGCATGTGAGTTCCTTCTGACAATCGCTTACCACAAATACCAAAAAAAATGACCTGTGACCTTGACCTGCGACCTACTTTATCATACATTTTGAAGCATTTGAGATAGAGCCTTCATATTTGGCATGTATGTTCCATGTGTCAAGGTATTCCCACCCATACAAATTTTTTACCTATGACCTTGACCTTTGGCCTACTATGTCATAACTTTTAAAGCATTTGAGATAGAACCTTCATATTTGGCATGAAAGTTCCTTGTGACAAGGGCTTCCTATTCATACGAAACTATTACATGTGACATCGACTTTGACATGCGACCTACTTCAGCATAATTTTAACCGTTCAAGATAAAGCCTTCATAATTGACATGTATGCTCCTTGTGACAAGGACTCCCCACACATACAAAAAATTTGACATGTAACCTTGACCTTTGACCTACTTTGTCATAACTTTTGAACCATCTAAGAAAGAGCCTTCATATTTGGCGTGTAGGTTCCTTGTGAACTTGTCATTTGACCTACCTGGTCATACCTTTTGAACTATTTGACATAAAGCCTTCATACTTGGCATGTACGTTTCTTGTGACAAGGGCTTCTTACCTATACAAAACTTTTTCTGACCTGTGTCCTTGACGTTTGCCCTACTTTGTCATAATTGTTCTACCATTTGAGATAGAGCCTCCTACTTGGGATGCAGGTTCCTTGTAACCAGGGCTTTCCACTCATACAATAAAATTTTGACCTGGGATTTGTTTGACCTTGATTTTGTGACCTACTTTATTATACCGTTTGAACAATTCGAGATAGCGCTTTTATATTTTGCATGTATGTTCCTTGTGACAAGGGCTTCCCACCCTTACAAACATTTTGACCTGTAACCCTGACCTCTGACCTACTTTATCATAACTTTTGAATTATTTTAGATAGAGCCTTCATATATTGCACGAATGTTCCTTCTGATAAAGGCCTCCCGTTTTACAAAAAAAGACCTGTGACCTGACGTTTGACCTACTTTGCCATAGCGTTTGAACTATTTGAGATAGAGCCTTCATATTTGGGATGTAGGTTCCTTTTGACAAGGGCTTCCCACACATCCAAAACTAATTTAACATGTGACCTTGACCTGCGACCTACTTTATCACAACTTTGAACAATATTAGATAGAACCTTCATATTTTGCATGTATTTACTTTGTGACGAGGGCTTCCTACCTTCACAAAAAGTTTGACCTGTGACCTTGGACTTTGACCTACTTTATACTGACTTTTGAACTATTTGAGATAGAGCCTTCATATTTGGCATGTATGTTCCTTCTAACAAGGGCCTCCCACCCATACAAAAATTTTGACTTGTGACCTTGAGCTTTGACCTCTTTTGTCATCACTTTTGAACCATGTTGGAATGTAGGTTTCTTGTGACAAGTCTAGCCCCCTACCACCCAGTCACCAGAACTAAAAAATATACAATTAGGAAAATGACTTCTACTCCTAAATATACAAAATAATGTCAAAGAAATGTTTCTTGTGTCACTGTTAAAAGCAAAAGTGCTCAAACCATCCAATGCACCTTACATCACCTACTGTTTTATTTCTACAATTAGGATCAGGTGAGCGATCCAGGGCCACTATAGTCCTCTTGTTTTCATGACTGCACAGATTAAATAAACCTCCAAACTGTATTGCTATAGGTCACATGACTGTCGCTGACCAATAAAATTAAAACGTCCAAACTGTATTTCAATTGGTCACTTGACTGTCACAAACCAAAAAGAGTCAAAACGTCCAAACTGTATTTCTGTGGCCACATGACTGTCACAAACCAAAAAGGAAAACAAATTGCATTGCGGTTGGTCACTTGACTGTCACAAACCAGAAAAGTCAAAACGTCCAAACTGTATTTCTATTGGTCACTTGACTGTCACAAACCAGAAAAGTCAAAACGCTCCAACTGTATTGCTATTGGTCGCTTGACTGTCCCAGACCAATAAAATTGAAATGTGTAAACTTTATAACTATTAGTCGCATGACTGTTACTGACCAATGAAGTTGAAACGTCCAAAATGTTGGTCCCATGTCCCCCTCCCCACCCCTCCCTCCTACCAATAAATTTAAAATGACCAAATTGCATTTCAATTTGTCACATGACTACTAATTACCACTGAGGTTTTTACAAATGTTCAAACAATATTGCTGTTGGTCACATGACTATCACTGACCAATAAAGTAAAACACCTAAACAGCATTGCAATTGGTCACATGACTATCACTAACCAATAAATATAAAAAGTCCAAACTGTATTGCTGTTGGTCACAGGAATGTTACTTACTAATAAAAATGAACCATCCTTACTGTACTTCTATTGGTCACATGACTTTCCCTCACCCATAAAGTAAAGTATCAAAACTTTATTGCTATGGTTACATGACCGTCACTGACCAATAAATAGAGGATCTTACACGAGTGCTCATGTAATATTGAATTTATTAAACGAGTTGAGGAAAAGGGATAAAATGCGAGGCTTTCCATTTTTCTCAACCAGTTTAATAAATTCAACTAGAATACTGTCGATGGCGCGCCATCGCAAATCCCCACGCTTTCTACAGAGGGGCCAAGTACCGAAAACCCCTCACCCTGGGCCCTAATTTGACCCCATGGTCAAAATATCACCTGTATTATATTCTACTAATCATGCCCTTCAATTTGATATGCCACATGACTATGTTCCAACAAACTTAAATTTTGACCCTTTGACCCCTCCCCCAGGGCCCCAATCTGACCCCAGGGTCAAAATTTTACTTGTAGTTTATTCTACTCATTATTCCCTTCGCATACATATGCAACATAACTTTGTTCTGAAAAACTTTAATTTTGACCCCCGACCCCCACCCCCAAGTCCGACCCCCAGGGCATGACCTAGGGGTCTCAGCCAAAATCCCGTTAAATATGTTTTACTTTTTTCATAACTAAGTACATGAGCAAAGTTTGGTATCAAAATCTTCAAAATTGACTTTGTAATTGAATTTTATTGATATTTGACCTTTTGACCCCTCCCCAGGGCCCCAGGGGGCGGGGTCAAAAATGAACGTGATCTCGCGCAAGCCATTAATGTAAGCAACTCACATACCGAATTTGGTTGGATTTCGGACAACGGTTTAGGAGGAGATCGCCGGACAGACGGACGGACGGACGGACGGACAGACGGAGGCGATAACAATATCCCCACTTTGCTTCGAATAACGTGGGATCACTTTTTTCCGTCTTGCGTGCGTGCGTCGTTGCGTGCGTCCGTCCATGTGAGCGTAAACAATTTCTTCAAACGACATCTTCTAAACCACTGATCGGAGTTTGACCAAACTTCACAGGAATGATACTTGGGTGGTCCCCTTTCAACGTTGTTCAAATGGTTCCGGTTCGTTGCACATCTATGTCACAGGAGCTAAAAATAGATTATCTTTTACTGAAAACTTAAAAAAAAAATCTTCTACTCTGAAGTAGCATGGTGCAGGTCTTTGATATTTGGTATGAAGCTTCATCTAGTTGACCTCTATTGTTCAAATTATAGCTCTGGGACCAAAAATGCCCCCGCCCCGGAGCCCTGTGATTTTCTTAGGCGTATAGAGGGAAATTCTTTAAAAATCTTCTTCTCTGAAACTGCAAGGCCCAAGTCTTTGATATTAGGTATGAAGCTTCATCTAGTGGACTTCTACCAAGATCGGTTCAAATTATAGCCATGAGGCCAAAAATGCCCCCAACCCCGGGGCCCTCATGTTTTACATAGACTTACATACTGAACATCTTAAAAAAATCGTCTTACCTGAAACTACAAGGCCCAAGTCTTTAATATTTGGTGTGAAGCTTCATCTAGTGGACCTCTATCAAGATTGTTCCAATTATAGCCCTAGGGCCAAAAATGCTCCCACCCCGGGGCCCTTTGGTTTTACATAGACTTTGGTTTTACATAGGGGAAATCTGTAAAAAGCTTCTCTGAAACTGCAAGGCGCAGGTTTTTGATATTTGGTATGAAGCTTCATCTAGTGGACCGTCATAAAGATTGTTCAAATTATAGCCATGGGCCAAAAATGCCCCCTTCCCGGGGCCCGTTGGTTTTACATAGACTTAGGTTTGTCTTTGGGTGTTTGTACCGCTTGTGTTATTTTATTTTGGATAGCCTATTGGCCATTTTGTGCGAAAGTGACTGTCATTTTGGCTTTCCGCTGTTGATGTTTCCATTAGGGTCTGTTGTTTCATGTTTGTGTTTCTTTTGGTGTATCTGATGGAAGCTGAGGGTTAATTGTATCGATTCCTGATCATTGCCTCCACTTCTACTTTTTATATAGGGAAAATATTTGAAAATCTTCTGTGAAACTGCAAGGCCGAGGCCTTTGATATTTGGTGTGAAGCTTCATCTAGTGGACCTCTATCAAGATTATTTAATTTATAGACCTAGGACCAAAAATGCCCCTGCTTCGGGGCGCTCAGGTTATTTCATAGCCTTATGTAGGGAATATCTTGAAAAGCTTCTTCTCTGAAACCGCAAGCCTCAGGTCTTTGATATTTGGTGTGTGGCTTTATCTGGTGCATCTCTATCAAGAATGTTCAAGCCATGTCCCTTGGTCCAAAAATGCCCCCGCCCCGGCGCCCTTTGGTTTTACATGGACTTATATTAGGAAATTTAAAAAAAAAAAACTTCTTCTCTGAAATCGCAAGTCCCAGGTCTTTGAAATTTGGTGTGAAGCTTCATATAGTGGAACTCTATCAAGATTGTTCAAATTATAGCCCTAGGGCCAAAAATGCCCCCGGCCCGGGGCCATTTGGTTTTACATAGACTTATATTGGGAAAATCTTTTAAAATCTGATTCTCTGAAACCGCAAGGCCCTGGTCTTTGATATTTGACGTAAAGCTTCATCTAAAGGACCTATATCAAGATTGTTAAATTTATAGCCACAGGGTCAAAAATGCCCCTGTAATAGGGTCCTTTGGTTTTCGTCGTCTTATATAGGGAAAATCTTTAAAAATGTTTTTTGTCTGAAACGAGAAGGCTCAGGTCTTTGATATTTGGTATGAAGCTTTGTCTAGTGGACCTCTATCAAGATGGTTCAAATTATAGCACTGGGTCCAAAACAGGCCCACCCTGTTGCCCGCTGGCTTAACATAGACGTATATTGGGAAAACCTTTGAAAATCTTCTTGTTTGAAACCAGAAGGCCTAGGTCTTTGAAATTTGGTATGAAGCTTGTCTTGTGGACTTCTACCACGATTGTTCAAATTATAGCCCTGAGGCGCAAAATGGACCTCCCCCGGGGCCCGCAGACTTATAGACTTATATAAGGAAAAAATTTACTTGTCTGAAACCAGAAGGCTCCGGTTTTTGATATTTGGTTTGAAGCTTCACTTTGTAGACCACTACCAAGATTATTCAAATTATAGCCCTGGGTTCAATAATGGCTCTCCTCGGTGGCCCACTTGTTACCCTATGGATCAGGTGAGCGATCCAGGGCCATGATGGCCCTCTTGTTGTTAATAAAATTGTCATGCTGAGATTTGCACTGTATATCATAATTCATTTTAGATGCCTAAAAAGTCAGCTCTATATTTTGGAAGGTAATAAATGCCCAAAACTTCACAAATGCACTTAAAACGTGAAATTACTATGGGAAAATGCAACGACGACACTGGGTAGGGCCTGAAATTGAAAATGGTAGGGTCGGTATTTCAATTTCTATTTTGTTCTTTTAATGATAAAAATAGTAGAGTCGGAGTGTGTGTGTGTATGTGGGGGTTGGGGGGGGGACTGAAGCATGGTCGGTCGGGTTAGTGGAAACACGGCTGTTTTTATGCCCCCGAATCTAAAGATTTTGGTCCGTCTGTCTGTCCGTCTGTTTGATATGTCTGTTTCTCTGTCCACAAAAAAAAAACCCTTAACATTGGGCATATCTTTTGAATGGTAACTGATAGGGCTTTCAAATTTCACATGTGCATTCCTTATCACAAGACTTTTCAAGAGGTACCATAAATTTTGACCTCGTGACCTTGACCTTGACATTTGATCTACTTTTTACCTCCTTTTCAAAACTTCAACATTGGCCATAACTTTCGATTGGTAAGTGGTAGGGTTTTCATATTTCACATGTGCATTCCTTGTCACAAGCCTTTCCTAGTGGTACCATAATTTTGACCTCGTGACTTTGACCTTGACGTTTGACCTACTTTTTCAAAACTTAAAATTGACCATAACTTTCGATTGGTAAGTGATATGACTTTTATGTTTCACATGTGCATTCCTTGTCACAATCCTTTTGTAGTGGTACCATAATATTTGACCTCGTGACCTTGACCTTGATGTTTGACCTACTTTTTAAAAACTTTAACCTTGGCCATAACTTTCGATTGGAAAGCGGTAGGTCTTTCATATTTCACATGTGCATTCCTTGTCACAAGCCCTTTCTAATGGTGACATAATTTTTGACCTCTTGACCTTGGTAAGTGGTAGGGCTTTCATATTTCACATGTCCATTCCTTGCCACAAGACTTTTCTTGTGGTACCATAATTTTTTACCGTTTGGCCTTGCCTACTTTTTTACGATTTGAAGATTGGCCATACCTTTCGGTTGCTTAGTGATACTGCTTTCATATTTAACATGCGCTGTCCGGGGGCATCATTGTTTCACAAACACATCTTGTTTTAGGCCTGAATTTCGCAGTCGGGACAATGAAGAACCCCTAGACTCAATAACAATCACTGAGGTAAAAGTTTTGAAAAGTACAAAAGAGCTCAAAAAAGGCATATCCCAGGGCCCTGACCAAATTCACCCCATCCTCCTAAAGGAAACCAGTTCAGCAAAAGCCCCACTTCTATCTTCCATATTTAAAAAAAAAGTCACTTGAAGAATCCACATTACCAAGTAGCTGGAAATAAGCCAACGTTAGTGCTGTTTTTAAAAGTGGTGACAGGAAGTTTGATAAAAACTACAGGCCAATTAGTTTGACATCTGTTCCATGTTAGAAATGCACTTGTAGACCATGTGACAAAGAATAAGCTTCAGCATGGTTTCGTCGCTGGCAGATCGTGCATTACTCAGTTAAAAGAGTTTGTAGAAGAAGTCTCAGATGCCATAGACAATGGTGAAGATGTCGACGTCATTTACCTGGATTTTAAGAAAGCATCCGACAAGGTATCGCACGAACGCCTTCTTAAAAAGCTTATGCTTGGATAAAAGAATTTCTAGCAAATCGAATGCAAAGGGTAGTAGTGAACGGTCGATGCTCTGAATTGTCAAATGTAACCTCCGGTATACCCCCAGGGCTCTGTTTTAGGGCCAATATTATTTGTGATTTTCAAAAAATGACATGCCGGATGCTATCGCATGTTGTAAAAAGCTATATGCTGAAGATGCAAAGATATGTAATAGTGTCAAATACATAGTCACTAGGTAAGAAAAATCTGTTATCAACTCCGAAGAGTGGGCCCTTGAGTGGGAAATGTTTTTAACTTTGGTAAATGTAAACATGTCCATATTTAATCTCACGGCCAAAGTTTTAGATGTCTGATGAATACTAGTGGTGAATTAAGTGAAATACAAAAGGTGTCATCTTAAAAAGATTTTGGCGTTATTATGGATATTATGCTTCTGTTCAGAGAACACATTGCCAAAAAAGTAGGAATTGCTAATAGAAATATTCGGCTTAAATACAAAATATTTGAATTCATGACATGAAATTATTTTTGAATCTGTACAAATCCATTGTTAGACCCGGTTTGGAGTATGCAACGGTTGTTTGGTCCCCAATTTTAAAACGGACATTATATCATTTGAAAACGTTCAACGCCGCGCGACCCGCCTAGTTAAGTCAAAAAGGCATCACAGTTATCCAGAGAGGCTTAGTCAGGCCTCAGATTCTATGACGGTTCCGGCGTCAAGGCTTACTGAGAATTATAGAGAATTTTGTTTTATGTAATGTTGGTTGGTGGCTGATGCTCTGTCTCTGGTTCGGTCCATCGGAGTCTAACTGTTGGTTTTCTTTCGCTCCAGCATTTCAGTGAGTCCTCACCGTTGTTTCATCTCTGTTGTTGATTGATTTTTGTGTTCACGGGGATGTTGCACTGATGAGTCAGGAGGCATTCATGCGGACCCAACAAAATATGTGTCGTAATCGCGACGGAAGTAAGGGCGAGGATTGTGGCCACATAAAATCGATTTAAGCCCCCAACTGGAATTTGTTTCACTGACCGTTCCAAGGCGGATCTTCTGTCGTGGTTAATTTTTGTTATGGCTTGTCTTTGAGTATGTGTATATAGCTTTTATTATTTTGCTTTGGATGCTTCCATTAGGGTTTAGTTGATTCATGTTTGTGTTTCATTCCCTTGGTGTCCCTGATGGGAGCTGCGAGTTAGTTGTATCGATTCCTGGTCATTGCCTTCACTTCTATTTAGAAATCTTTGTCTTCCCACACTCGAGTATTGAAGAGATCGTGCGGATATGATACAAGTGTATAAAATTCCCAATGTCATTGACAATTTGGATACGGATATATTCTTTACTATGGCTACAGCAAGATCAACATTCTTTACTATGGCTACAGCAAGATCAACAAGAGGCCACTCTAAGAAAATGTTCAAAAACACTCCAGATTATAGATGAGAGCAAACGTATTAAGTAATAGGGTAGTAAATGCATGGAATTTGCTCAGTGAAAACATAATTTTACCCTCACTCAACACGTTCATGTCAAGACTTAACCAGTGCTGGAAAAGCCACCCACATAAGTTTGAGACCGCATGTTATTCTGCACTTCCCCCAACTACCAGCCATGACCAGTGTCGAGAAGCGTCAGAAGAAGCCGTAATGCTTACTACCTTCTGACGCCTAATTAATAGGTATTACAAGTATTACTGATATGACCAATTCTAGCTCTGAACTGTCTGTTGCAGAAAGAGCAACAGGGGCTAGAGGAAGACGGCTCTGTTGCCGATGTCTTAGCTCTGGCGTTGCGCTGTGCGCGTTTCTGTTCAGCTTCACTGATTGTATTATATTTATACATTTTACCAATAAGTCCGTCGCGAATCAGACAAATAATGTGTTCCAACCGCATGAAGGACTCCAAACTCATCAGTGCAACATCTCTGAGAATACAATCCTCTTCCTAAATGGGGAACAAGCTATTCAGATTATTATTATTATTATTATTATTATTATTATTATTATTATTATTGTCGCTGACCAATAAAGATAACACACACTTCCCCGCCCATAGGGGCTTGAAGAAATATATGGGCTGCATGATGCTTCCACGCAGAGCTGAATCCAGCCCGCACACTAGTACTGGTAAACCGCTTAGAGGATCTAAGCCTGTCCAGGAACCGCGGTGCGAGGCGGACCGTCCATGCTAATAAACCCTATTGGTTTCATTGGGCGACAGGGCTTGAGATGTCATTTCATCTCAATGTCGGGTAAAAGTCCCACAAAATTGGAAGCAACGTCTCCAAAATGACCTTTACAGTGTTGACGGGGACGTTAAACCTCAAATCAAACAAACAAACAAAAACACACACTTACTGTATTGATATTGTTCTCATTAGTGTCAGTGAGCAATACCGATGACACACTCTTACTGTATTGATATTGGTCTCACTATTGTCACTAACCCATAAAGATAACACACCCTTACCGTTTTGATATTGGTCTCCTGGCTGTCAATAACCAATAAAGAAAACACACCCTTACCGTATTAATATTGGTCACAAAATTGTCACTGACGTATAAAGATAACACACTCTTGTTGCATTGATGAAGGTCTCAATATTGTAATTAACAACAAAGATTACACCACAATTGTTGTATTGATATCGGTTTCATGTCAGTCACTGACCAATGAAGACAGAATCGATGTTGGTGCCATTATGGTCTCTGACCAACAAAGATAACAAAACCTTCCTGTACTGATATTGGTCTCATTATTGTCACTGACCAATAAAGATAACATACTCTTTCTGTATTGATACAGTGCCTTTTCACATCTCAAAAATGGCTACTTATCTGATGGATATGATGTTTTTCTCACATAGGCTGTGAGTGCTTCTAAGAGCCGCTTCATTGAGGTGGTTCTTATGAGTACCCAAAGTCTTTGTCTTGGAGAAAAATAATATATTAATGTACAAGTTTACTCAATATCCAAGTTTTCTCTATATTTTCCAGTTCTGTGGTGTATTCCTTTCTTCCAAAGAATAACACTTATAGATCATATTTCATGTCTCTACAGCTGATGTCTGGGAATGTGTGGCGCCCGTAGAAAAGTCTGCCTCTCCTACATCATAGTGTAATTTCTTTTTTCTTGTCCTTTAGGATCATTGATTCAATTGTGGAATGTGAACATATTTGAGGGTCATCGATGAGGCCTAATTTGCCGAAACTAGCAAGTGAGGCCCAAAAAACATGTACCCTTCATATTTTCAGTTCTTTGGTGTATTCCTTGCTTCAAAAGAATAACACTTCTAAAGAACATATTTGACGTCACTACAGCTGATGTCTGGGAATGTGTGGCGGCCGTAAAAAGTCTTCCTGTCCTACATAATAGTGTAGTTTATATTTTCTTGTCCTTTAGGATCATTGATTCCATTGTGAAAATTTGAAAATATTTGAGGTCACTGATGAGACCTAATTGGCTGAAACTAGCAACTGAGGCCCAGAAAACATATACACCTTATATTTTCGAGTTTTGTGGGTATTCATTGCTTCCAAAATAGAAGTGGGATCAATGATCAGGAATCGATACAATCAACCCACTGCTCCCATCAGAGACCAGGACTTGTTCACGTGATGACAACCTTACTGTATTGATATTAGAAGCCTCCGTGGTGTAGTGGTTGGGCTACTCGCCTTGTAAACCAGGGATCGCAGGATCGATCCCGGGCTTCTCCAGACTTTCGGATGAGCCTTTAACCGAGATCCCGTCTCCGTATGACCTTAGCTGTTGGTGGGACGTAAATAAAGATAACACTTTTTTACTGGATTGATATTGGTCTCCTTATTGTCACTGACCAATAAGATAACACATTGTTACTATATTGACATAGATTGCATTAAAGTCACTGACCAATAAAGATATCACACTCTTACTTTATTGGTATGGGTCTCATTATTGTCACTGACCAATAAAGATAACACACCCTTACTCTATTGCTATTGGTCTCATAATTGTCATTGATCAATAAAGATAATACACTCATACTGTAATGATATTGGTCTCATTATTGTCCCTGGCCAACAAAGATAACACACTCTTACTGTATTGAAATGGGTCGCATTATTGTCACATTGTCACGGACAATTAAGATAACTAAACCTTACTGTATTGAGTTTGGTCTTTTTAATATCACTCAACAATAAAGATAACTAATACGATAACACAACCGTGCGACATTGTGCCTTTTCACATTATTGTCACTGAGCGATAAAGGTAATTCACACTTAACTGTATTGATATTGGTCTCATTTTTTCACTGACCAATAAAGATAACAAATTTTTACTGTATTGAAATTGGTCTCCTTATTGTCACTGACCAATAAGATAACACATTGTTACTATATTGACATAGATTGCATTATAGTCACTGACCAATAAAGATATCACACTCTTACTGTATTGGTATGGGTCTCATTATTGTCACTAACATCTAAAGCTAACACACCCTTACTCTATTGCTATTGGTCTCATTACTGTCATTGATCAATAAAGATAATACACTCATACTGCAATGATATTGGTCTCATTATTGTGACGGATCAATAAAGGTAATACACTCATACTGTAATGATATTGGTCTCATTATTGTCCCTGGCCAACAAAGATAACACACTCTTACTGTATTGAAATGGGTCGCATTATTGTCACGGACCATTAAGATAACTAAACCTTACTGTATTGATTTTGGTCTTTTTAATATCACTGAACAATAAAGATAACCAATTCGATAACACAACCGTGCGACATTGTGCCTTTTCACATCTCCAAAATGGCTACTTATCTGATGAATATGATATTTTTCTCACATAGGTTGTGAGTGCTTCTTAGAACCTAACGAAACTAGCAACTGAGGCCCAGAAAACATGTACACCTTATATTTTCGAGTTCTGCGGTGTATTCCTTGCTTCCAAACTAGAAGTGGGGGCAATGATCAGGAATCGATACAATCAACCCACAGCTCCCATCAGAGACCCGGACTTGTTCACGTGATGACAACCATACTGTATTGATATTAGAAGCCTCCGTGGTGTAGTGGTTACGCTACTCGCCTTGTAAACCAGGGGTCGCAGGATCGATCCCGGGCTTCTCCAGACTTTCGGATGAGTCTTTAAACCGATATCCCGTCTCCGTATGACCTTAGCTGTTGGTGGGACGTAAAACTGAAACACTCAATCACTGTATTGATATTGGTCTCATTATTGTCACTGACCGATAATGATAATACACTTTTACTGTTTTGATATTGGTCTCATTATTGTCACTGTCCAATAAAGATTAATACTCCTAAATATTGAGAAGCCTCCGTGGTGCAGTGGTTATGCTACTCGCCTTGTAAACCAAGGGTCGCAGAATCGATCCCGGGCTTCTCCAGACTTTCGGATGAGTCTTTAAACCGAGGTCCCGTCTCCGTATGACCTTAGCTGTTGGTGAGACGTAAAACTCAAACACTCACTAACTGACTCACTCTTAAAATATTGATAGACGTCTCATTATTGTCACTGAGCAATATAAAGGTAATTCACACTTAACTGTATTGATATTGGTCTCATTTTTTCACTGACCAATAAAGATAACAAATTTTTACTGGATTGATATTGGTCTCCTTATTGCCACTGACCAATAAGATAACACATTGTTACTATATTGACATAGATTGCATTATAGTCACTGACCAATAAAGATATCACACTCTTACTGTATTGGTATGGGTCTCATTATTGTCACTAACCAATTAAGATAACACACCCTTACTCTATTGCTATTGGTATCATAATTGTCATTGATCCATAAAGATAATACACTCATACTGCAATGATATTGGTCTCATTATTGTGACAAATCAATAAACGTAATACACTCATACTGTAATGATATTGGTCTCATTATTGTCCCTGGCCAACAAAGATAACACACTCTTACTGTATTGAAATGGGTCGCATTATTGTCACGGACTATTAAGATAACTAAACCTTACTGTATTGATATTGGTCTTTTTAATATCACTGAACAATAAAGATAACCAATACGATAACACAACCGTGCGACATTGTGCCTTTTCACATCTCCAAAATGGCTACTTATCTGATGAATATGATATTTTTCTCACATAGGTTGTGAGTGCTTCTTAGAACCGCTTCATTGAGGTGGTTCTTACGAGTACCAAAAGCCTTTGTCTTGAAGAAAAATAATAAAATTAATGTACAAGTTTTCTCAATATCCAAGTTTTCTCTATATTTTACAGTTCTGTGGTGTATTCCTTGCTTCCAAAGAATAACACTTATAGAACATATTTGACGCCACTACAGCTGGTGTCTGGGAATGTGTGGCGGCCGTAAAAAGTCTGCCTGTCCTACATCATAGTGTAGTTTTTATATTTTCTTGTCCTTTAGGATCATTGATTCCATTGCGGAATGTGAAAATATTTGAGGGTCATTGATGGGGCCTACTTGGCCGAAACTAGCAAGTGAGACCCAGAAAACATGTACACTTCATATTGTTCAGTTCTTTGATGTATTCCTTTCTTCTAAAGAATAACACTTTTATAGAACATATTTGACGTCACTACAGCTGATGTCTGGGAATGTGTGGCGGCCGTAAAACGTCTCCCTGTCCTACATCATAGTGTAGTTTATATTTTCTTGTCGTTTAGGATCAATGATTCCATTGTGGAATTTTGAAAATATTTGAGGTCACTGATGAGGCCTAATTGGCCGAAACTAGCAATTGAGGCCCAGAAAACATGTACACTTTATATTTTCGTGTTCTGTGGTGTATTCCTTGCTTCCAAAATAGGAGTGGGGGCAATGATCAGGAATCGATACAATCAACCCACAGCTCCCATCAGAGACCCGGACTTGTTCACGTGATGACAACCTTACTGTATTGATATTAGAAGCCTCCGTGGTGTAGTGGTTACGCTACTCGCCTTGTAAACCAGGGGTCGCAGGATCGATCCCGGGCTTCTCCATACTTTCGGATGAGTCTTTAAACCGAGATCCCGTCTCCGTATGACCTTAGCTGTATGTGGGACGTAAAACTGAAATACTCAATCACTGTATTGATATTGGTCTCATTATTGCCACTGACCGATAATGATAATACACTTTTACTGTTTTGATATTGGTCTCATTATTGTCACTGACCAATAAAGATTAACACTCTTAAATATTGAGAAGCCTCCGTGGTGCAGTGGTTATGCTACTCGCCTTGTAAACCAGGGGTCGCAGAATCGATCCCGGGCTTCTCCAGACTTTCGGATGAGTCTTTAAACCGAGGTCCCGTCTCCGTATGACCTTAGCTGTTGGTGAGACGTAAAACTCAAACACTCACTAACTCACTCACTCTTAAAATATTGATAGAGGTCTCATTATTGTCACTGAGCAATAAAGGTAATACACACTTAACTGTATTGATATTGGTCTCATTTTTTCACTGACCAATAAAGATAACAAATTCTTACTGGGTTAATACTGGTCTCCTTATTTTCACTGACCAATAAGATAACACATTGTTACTATATTGACATAGATTGCATTATAGTCACTGACTTATAAAGATATCACACTCTTACTGTATTGGTATGGGTCTCATTATTGTCACTGACCAAAAAAGATAACAAAATCCTACTCTATAAATATTGTTTACATTATTTTCAATGGATAATAAAGATAACGTAAATTCACACTTAACTGTATTGATATTTTTTCACTGACAAATAAGGATAACAAATTCTTACTGGATTGATATTGGTCTCCTTATTGTCACTAACTAATAAGATAACACATTGTTACAATAATGACGTAGATTGCATTATAGTCACTGACCGATAAAGATATCACACTCTTACTGTATTGGTATGGGTCTCATTATTGTCACTGACCAATAAAGATAACAAAATCCTACTCTATAATATTGGTTCCATTATTTTTAATGGATAATAAAGATAACACAACCTTCCTGTACAGATATTGGTCTCATTACTGTCACTGAACAATAAAGATAACACAGTCTTTCCATACTGCAATGATATTGGACTCATTATTGTGACGGATCAATAAAGGTAATACACTCATATTGTAATGATATTGGTCTCATTGTTGTCCCTGGCCAACAAAGATCACACACTCTTACTGTATTGAAATGGATCGCATTATTGTCACGGACCATTACGATAACTAAACCTTACAGTATTGATTTTGGTCTTTTTAATATCACTGAACAATAAAGATAACCAATACGATAACACAACCGTGCGACATAGTGCCTTTTCACATCTCCAAAATGGCTACTTATCTGATGAATATGATATTTTTCTCACATAGGTTGTGAGTGCTTCTTAGAACCGCTTCATTGAGGTGGTTCTTACGAGTACCAAAAAGCCTTTGTCTTGAAGAAAAATAATAAAATTAATGTACAAGTTTTCTCAATATCCAAATTTTCTCTATATTTTACAGTTCTGTGGTGTATTCCTTGCTTCCAAAGAATAACACTTATAGAACATATTTGACGTCACTACAGCTGGTGTCAGGGAATGTGTGGCGGCCGTAAAAAGTCTGCCTGTCCTACATCATAGTGTAGTTTTTATATTTTCTTGTCCTTTAGGATCATTGATTCCATTGCGGAATGTGAAAATATTTGAGGGTCATTGATGGGGCCTAATTGGCCGAAACTAGCAAGTGAGACCCAGAAAGCATGTACACTTCATATTGTTCAGTTCTTTGATGTATTCCTTTCTTCCAAAGAATAACACTTTTATAGAACATATTTGACATCACTACAGCTGATGTCTGGGAATGTGTGGCGGCCGTAAAACGTCTCCCTGTCCTACATCATAGTGTAGTTTATATTTTCTTGTCGTGTAGGATCATTGATTCCATTGTGGAATTTTGAAAATATTTGAGGTCACTGATGAGGCCTAATTGGCCAAAACTAGCAATTGAGGCCCAGAAAACATGTACACCTTATATTTTTGAGTTCTGTGGGGGTATTCATTGCTTCCAAAATAGAAGTGGGGGCAATGATCAGGAATCGATTCAATCAACCCACAGCTCCCATCAGAGACCCGGACTTGTTCACGTGATGACAACCTTACTGTTTTGATTATTAGAAGCCTCCGTGGTGTAGTGGTTACGCTACTCGCCTTGTAAACCAGGGGTCGCAGGATCGATCCCGGGCTTCTCCAGACTTCCGGATAAGTCTTTAAACCGAGATCCCGTCTCCGTATGACCTTAGTTGTTGGTGGGACGTAAAACTGAAACACTCAATCACTGTATTGATATTGGTCTCATTATTGTCACTGACCGATAATGATAATACACATTAACTGTTTTGATATTGGTCTCATTATTGTCACTGACCAATAAAGATTAACACTCTTAAATATTGAGAAGCCTCCGTGGTGCAGTGGTTATGCTACTCGCCTTGTAAACCAGGGGTCGCAGAATCGAACCCGGGCTTCTCCAGACTTTCGGATGAGTCTTTAAACCGAGGTCCCGTCTCCGTATGACCTTAGCTGTTGGTGAGACGTAAAACTCAAACACTCACTAACTCACTCACTCTTAAAATATTGATAGAGGTCTCATTATTGTCACTGAGCAATAAAGGTAATTCACATTTAACTGTATTGATATGTTTTCACTGACCAATAAAGATAACAAGTTCTTACTGGATTGATATTGGTCTCCTTATTTTCACTGACCAATAAGATAACACATTGTTGCTATATTGACATAGATTGCATGATAGTCACTGACTTATATTGATATCACACTCTTACTGTATTGGTATGGGTCTCATTATTGTCACTGACCAATAAAGATAACAAAATCCTACTCTATAAATATTGTTTACATTATTTTCAATGGATAATAAAGATAACACAACCTTCCTGTACAGATATTGGTCTCATTACTGTCACTGAACAATAAAGATAACACAGTCTTTCTGTATTGATATATTTCTCATTTTTGTCACTGACCAATAAAGATAACACACCCTTAATCTGTTGATATTGATCTCATATCTGCCACTGATTGTCACTAACCACTAAAGCTAACACACCCTTACTCTATTGCTATTGGTCTCATAATTGCCACTGATCAATGAAGATAATACACTCAAACTGTAATGATATTGGTCTCATAATTGTGACGGATCAATAAAGGTAATACACTCATACTGTAATGATATTGGTCTCATTATTGTCCCTGGCCAACAAAGATAACACACTCTTACTGTATTTAAATGGGTCGCATTATTGTCACGGACCATTAAGATAACTAAACCTTACTGTATTGATTTTGGTCTTTTTAATATCACTGAGCAATAAAGATAACCAATACGATAACACAACCGTGCGACATAGTGCCTTTTCACATCTCCAAAATGGCTACTTATCTGATGAATATGATATTTTTCTCACATAGGTTGTGAGTGCTTCTTAGAACCGCTTCATTGAGGTGGTTCTTACGAGTACCAAAAAGCCTTTGTCTTGAAGAAAAATAATAAAATTAATGTACAAGTTTTCTCAATATCCAAATTTTCTCTATATTTTACAGTTCTGTGGTGTATTCCTTGCTTCCAAAGAATAACACTTATAGAACATATTTGACGTCACTACAGCTGGTGTCAGGGAATGTGTGGCGGCCGTAAAAAGTCTGCCTGTCCTACATCATAGTGTAGTTTTTATATTTTCTTGTCCTTTAGGATCATTGATTCCATTGCGGAATGTGAAAATATTTGAGGGTCATTGATGGGGCCTAATTGGCCGAAACTAGCAAGTGAGACCCAGAAAGCATGTACACTTCATATTGTTCAGTTCTTTGATGTATTCCTTTCTTCCAAAGAATAACACTTTTATAGAACATATTTGACATCACTACAGCTGATGTCTGGGAATGTGTGGCGGCCGTAAAACGTCTCCCTGTCCTACATCATAGTGTAGTTTATATTTTCTTGTCGTGTAGGATCATTGATTCCATTGTGGAATTTTGAAAATATTTGAGGTCACTGATGAGGCCTAATTGGCCAAAACTAGCAATTGAGGCCCAGAAAACATGTACACCTTATATTTTTGAGTTCTGTGGGGGTATTCATTGCTTCCAAAATAGAAGTGGGGGCAATGATCAGGAATCGATTCAATCAACCCACAGCTCCCATCAGAGACCCGGACTTGTTCACGTGATGACAACCTTACTGTTTTGATATTAGAAGCCTCCGTGGTGTAGTGGTTACGCTACTCGCCTTGTAAACCAGGGGTCGCAGGATCGATCCCGGGCTTCTCCAGACTTCCGGATAAGTCTTTAAACCGAGATCCCGTCTCCGTATGACCTTAGTTGTTGGTGGGACGTAAAACTGAAACACTCAATCACTGTATTGATATTGGTCTCATTATTGTCACTGACCGATAATGATAATACACATTAACTGTTTTGATATTGGTCTCATTATTGTCACTGACCAATAAAGATTAACACTCTTAAATATTGAGAAGCCTCCGTGGTGCAGTGGTTATGCTACTCGCCTTGTAAACCAGGGGTCGCAGAATCGAGCCCGGGCTTCTCCAGACTTTCGGATGAGTCTTTAAACCGAGGTCCCGTCTCCGTATGACCTTAGCTGTTGGTGAGACGTAAAACTCAAACACTCACTAACTCACTCACTCTTAAAATATTGATAGAGGTCTCATTATTGTCACTGAGCAATAAAGGTAATTCACATTTAACTGTATTGATATGTTTTCACTGACCAATAAAGATAACAAGTTCTTACTGGATTGATATTGGTCTCCTTATTTTCACTGACCAATAAGATAACACATTGTTGCTATATTGACATAGATTGCATGATAGTCACTGACTTATATTGATATCACACTCTTACTGTATTGGTATGGGTCTCATTATTGTCACTGACAAATAAAGATAACAAAATCCTACTCTATAAATATTGTTTACATTATTTTCAATGGATAATAAAGATAACACAACCTTCCTGTACAGATATTGGTCTCATTACTGTCACTGAACAATAAAGATAACACAGTCTTTCTGTATTGATATATTTCTCATTTTTGTCACTGACCAATAAAGATAACACACCCTTAATCTGTTGATATTGATCTCATATCTGTCACTGATTGTCACTAACCACTAAAGCTAACACACCCTTACTCTATTGCTATTGGTCTCATAATTGCCACTGATCAATGAAGATAATACACTCAAACTGTAATGATATTGGTCTCATAATTGTGACGGATCAATAAAGGTAATACACTCATACTGTAATGATATTGGTCTCATTATTGTCCCTGGCCAACAAAGATAACACACTCTTACTGTATTTAAATGGGTCGCATTATTGTCACGGACCATTAAGATAACTAAACCTTACTGTATTGATTTTGGTCTTTTTAATATCACTGAGCAATAAAGATAACCAATACGATAACACAACCGTGCGACATAGTGCCTTTTCACATCTCCAAAATGGCTACTTATCTGATGAATATGATATTTTTCTCACATAGGTTGTGAGTGCTTCTTAGAACCGCTTCATTGAGGTGGTTCTTACGAGTACCAAAAAGCCTTTGTCTTGAAGAAAAATAATAAAATTAATGTACAAGTTTTCTCAATATCCAAATTTTCTCTATATTTTACAGTTCTGTGGTGTATTCCTTGCTTCCAAAGAATAACACTTATAGAACATATTTGACGTCACTACAGCTGGTGTCAGGGAATGTGTGGCGGCCGTAAAAAGTCTGCCTGTCCTACATCATAGTGTAGTTTTTATATTTTCTTGTCCTTTAGGATCATTGATTCCATTGCGGAATGTGAAAATATTTGAGGGTCATTGATGGGGCCTAATTGGCCGAAACTAGCAAGTGAGACCCAGAAAGCATGTACACTTCATATTGTTCAGTTCTTTGATGTATTCCTTTCTTCCAAAGAATAACACTTTTATAGAACATATTTGACATCACTACAGCTGATGTCTGGGAATGTGTGGCGGCCGTAAAACGTCTCCCTGTCCTACATCATAGTGTAGTTTATATTTTCTTGTCGTGTAGGATCATTGATTCCATTGTGGAATTTTGAAAATATTTGAGGTCACTGATGAGGCCTAATTGGCCAAAACTAGCAATTGAGGCCCAGAAAACATGTACACCTTATATTTTTGAGTTCTGTGGGGGTATTCATTGCTTCCAAAATAGAAGTGGGGGCAATGATCAGGAATCGATTCAATCAACCCACAGCTCCCATCAGAGACCCGGACTTGTTCACGTGATGACAACCTTACTGTTTTGATTATTAGAAGCCTCCGTGGTGTAGTGGTTACGCTACTCGCCTTGTAAACCAGGGGTCGCAGGATCGATCCCGGGCTTCTCCAGACTTCCGGATAAGTCTTTAAACCGAGATCCCGTCTCCGTATGACCTTAGTTGTTGGTGGGACGTAAAACTGAAACACTCAATCACTGTATTGATATTGGTCTCATTATTGTCACTGACCGATAATGATAATACACATTAACTGTTTTGATATTGGTCTCATTATTGTCACTGACCGATAATGATAATACACATTAACTGTTTTGATATTGGTCTCATTATTGTCACTGACCAATAAAGATTAACACTCTTAAATATTGAGAAGCCTCCGTGGTGCAGTGGTTATGCTACTCGCCTTGTAAACCAGGGGTCGCAGAATCGTGCCCGGGCTTCTCCAGACTTCCGGATGAGTCTTTAAACCGAGGTCCCGTCTCCGTATGACCTTAGCTGTTGGTGAGACGTAAAACTCAAACACTCACTAACTCACTCACTCTTAAAATATTGATAGATGTCTCATTATTGTCACTGAGCAATAAAGGTAATTCACATTTAACTGTATTGATATGTTTTCACTGACCAATAAAGATAACAAGTTCTTACTGGATTGATATTGGTTTCCTTATTTTCACTGACCAATAAGATAACAC
The DNA here is from genome assembly GCA_963580285.1 of Lucinisca nassula. Lineage (NCBI taxonomy): Eukaryota > Metazoa > Mollusca > Bivalvia > Lucinida > Lucinidae > Lucinisca > Lucinisca nassula. Next base: position 116,522,860 of record OY757016.1, read on the forward strand.
ATTGTTGCTATATTGACATAGATTGCATGATAGTCACTGACTTATATTGATATCACACTCTTACTGTATTGGTATGGGTCTCATTATTGTCACTGACCAATAAAGATAACAAAATCCTACTCTATAAATATTGTTTACATTATTTTCAATGGATAATAAAGATAACACAACCTTCCTGTACAGATATTGGTCTCATTACTGTCACTGAACAATAAAGATAACACAGTCTTTCTGTATTGATATATTTCTCATTTTTGTCACTGACCAATAAAGATAACACACCCTTAATCTGTTGATATTGATCTCATATCTGTCACTGATTGTCACTAACCACTAAAGCTAACACACCCTTACTCTATTGCTATTGGTCTCATAATTGCCACTGATCAATGAAGATAATACACTCAAACTGTAATGATATTGGTCTCATAATTGTGACGGATCAATAAAGGTAATACACTCATACTGTAATGATATTGGTCTCATTATTGTCCCTGGCCAACAAAGATAACACACTCTTACTGTATTTAAATGGGTCGCATTATTGTCACGGACCATTAAGATAACTAAACCTTACTGTATTGATTTTGGTCTTTTTAATATCACTGAGCAATAAAGATAACCAATACGATAACACAACCGTGCGACATAGTGCCTTTTCACATCTCCAAAATGGCTTCTTATCTGATGAGTATGATATTTTTCTCACATAGGTTGTGAGTGCTTCTTAGAACCGCTTCATTGAGGTGGTTCTTACGAGTACCAAAAGCCTTTGTCTTGAAGAAAAATAATAAAATTAATGTACAAGTTTTCTCAATATCCAAGTTTTCTCTATATTTTACAGTTCTGTGGTGTATTCCTTGCTTCCAAAGAATAACACTTATAGAACATATTTAACGTCACTACAGCTGGTGTCTGGGAATGTGTTGCGGCCGTAAAAAGTCTGCCTGTCCTACATCATAGTGTAGTTTTTATATTTTCTTGTCCTTTAGGATCAGTGATTCCATTGCGGAATGTGAAAATATTTGAGGGTCATTGATGGGGCCTAATTGGCCGAAACTAGCAAGTGAGACCCAGAAAGCATGTACACTTCATATTGTTCAGTTCTTGGATGTATTCCTTTCTTCCGAAGAATAACACTTTTATAGAACATATTTGACGTCACTACAGCTGATGTCTGGGAATGTGTGGAGGCCGTAAAACGTCTCCCTGTCCTACATCATAGTGTAGTTTATATTTTCTTGTCGTTTAGGATCATTGATTCCATTGTGGAATTTTGAAAATATTTGAGGTCACTGATGAGGCCTAATTGGCCAAAACTAGCAATTGAGGCCCAGAAAACATGTACACGTTATATTTTCGAGTTCTGTGGTGTATTCCTTGCTTCCAAAATAGAAGTGGGGGCAATGATCAGGAATCGATACAATCAACCCACAGCTCCCATCAGAGACCCGGACTTGTTCACGTGATGACAACCTTACTGTAATGATATTAGAAGCCTCCGTGGTGTAGTGGTTACGCTACTCGCCTTGTAAACCAGGGGTCGCAGGATCGATCCAGGGCTTCTCCAGACTTTCGGATGAGTCTTTAAACCGAGATCCCGTCTCCGTATGACCTTAGCTGTTGGTGGGACGTAAAACTGAAACACTCAATCACTGTATTGATATTGGTCTCATTATTGCCACTGACCGATAATGATAATATACTTTCACTGTTTTGATATTGGTCTCATTATTGTCACTGACCAATAAAGATTAACACTCTTAAATATTGAGAAGCCTCCGTGGTGCAGTGGTTATGCTTCTCGCTTTGTAAACCAGGGGTCGCAGAATCGAGCCCGGGCTTCTCCAGACTTTCGGAGGTGTCTTTAAACCGAGGTCCCGTCTCCGTATGACCTTAGCTGTTGGTGAGACGTAAAACTCAAACACTCACTAACTCACTCCCTCTTAAAATATTGATAGAGGTCTCATTATTGTCACTGAACAATAAAGATAATTCACACTTAACTGTATTGATATTTTTTCACTGACCAAAAAAGATAACAAATTCTTACTGGATTGATATTGGTCTCCTTATTTTCCCTGACCAATAAGATAACATATTGTTACTATATAGACATAGATTGCATTATAGTCACTGACTTATAAAGATATCACACTCTTACTGTATTGTTATGGGTCTCATTATTATCACTGACCAATAAAGATAACAAAATCCTACTCTATAAATATTGTTTACATTATTTTCAATGGATACTAAAGATAACACAACCTTCCTGTACAGATATTGGTCTCATTACTGTCACTGAACAATAAAGATAACACAGTCTTTCTGTATTGATATATTTCTCATTTTTGTCACTAACCAATAAAGATAACACGCCCTTAATCTGTTGATATTGATCTCATGATTGTCACTAACCACTAAAGCTAACACACCCTTACTCTATTGCTATTGGTCTCATAATTTTCATTGATCAATAAAGATAATACACCCATACTGCAATGATATTGGTCTCATTATTGTGACGGATCAATAAAGGTAATACACTCATACTGTAATGATATTGGTCTCATTATTTTCCCTGGCCAACAAAGATAACATACTCTTACTGTATTGAAATGGGTCGCATTATTGTCACGGACCATTAAGATAACTAAACCTTACTGTATTGATTTTGGTCTTTTTAATATCACTGAACAATAAAGATAACCAATACGAATACACAACCGTGCGACATAGTGCCTTTTCACATCTCCAAAATGGCTACTTCTCTGATGAATATGATATTTTTCTCACATAGGTTGTGAGTGCTTCTTAGAACCGCTTCATTGAGGTGGTTCTTACGAGTACCAAAAGCCTTTGTCTTGAAGAAAAATAATAAAATTAATGTACAAGTTTTCTCAATATCCAAGTTTTCTCTATATTTTACAGTTCTGTGGTGTATTCCTTGCTTCCAAAGAATAACACTTATAGAACATATTTGACGTCACTACAGCTGGTGTCTGGGAATGTGTGGCGGCCGTAAAAAGTCTGCCTGTCCTACATCATAGTGTAGTTTTTATATTTTCTTGTCCTTTAGGATCAGTGATTCCATTGCGGAATGTGAAAATATTTGAGGGTCATTGATGGGGCCTAATTGGCCGAAACTAGCAAGTGAGACCCAGAAAACATGTACACTTCATATTGTTCAGTTCTTTGATGTATTCCTTTCTTCCAAAGAATAACACTTTTATAGAACATATTTGACGTCACTACAGCTGATGTCTGGGAATGTGTGGAGGCCGTAAAACGTCTCCCTGTCCTACATCATAGTGTAGTTTATATTTTCTTGTCGTTTAGGATCATTGATTCCATTGTGGAATTTTGAAAATATTTGAGGTCACTGATGTGGCCTAATTGGCCGAAACTAGCAATTGAGGCCCAGAAAACATGTACACCTTATATTTTCGAGTTCTGTGGTGTATTCCTTGCTTCCAAAATAGAAGTGGGGGCAATGATCAGGAATCGATACAATCAACCCACAGCTACCATCAGAGACCCGGACTTGTTCACGTGATGACAACCTTACTATATTGATATTAGAAGCCTCCGTGGTGTAGTGGTTACGCTGCTCGCCTTGTAAACCAGGGGTCGCAGGATCGATCCCGGGCTTCTCCAGACTTTCGGATGAGTCTTTAAACCGAGATCCCGTCTCCGTATGACCTTAGCTGTTGGTGGGACGTAAAACTGAAACACTCAATCACTGTATTGATATTGGTCTCATTATTGTCACTGACCAATAATGATAATACACTTTTACTGTTTTGATATTGGTCTCATTATTGTCAGTGACCAATAAAGATTATCACTCTTAAAAGATTGAGAAGCCTCCGTGGTGCAGTGGTTATGCTACTCGCCTTGTAAACCAGGGGTCGCAGAATCGATCCCGGGCTTCTCCAGACTTTCGGATGAGTCTATAAACCGAGGTCCCGTCTCCGTATGACCTTATCTGTTGGTGAGACGTAAAACTCAAACACTCACTTACTCACTCACTCTTAAAATATTGATAGAGGTCTCATTATCGTCACTGAGCAATAAAGGTATTTCACACTTAATTGTAGTGATATTGGTCTCATTTTTCACTGACCAATAAAGATAACAAATTCTTACTGGATTGATATTGGTCTCCTTATTTTCACTGACCAATACGATAACACACTGTTACTATATTGACATAGATTGCATTATAGTCACTGACTTATAAAGATATCACACTCTTACTGTATTGGTATGGGTCACATTATTGTCACTGACCAATAAAGATAACAAAATCCTACTCTATAAATTGTTTACATTATTTTCAATAGATAATAAAGATAACACAACCTTCCTGTACAGATATTGGTCTCATTACTGTCACTGAACAATAAAGATAACACAGTCTTTCTGTATTGATATATTTCTCATTTTTGTCACTGACCAATAAAGATAACACACCCTTAATCTGTTGATATTGATCTCATATTTGTCACTGATTGTCACTAACCACTAAAGCTAACACACCCTTACTCTATTGCTATTGGTCTCATAATTGGCACTGATCAATGAAGATAATACACTCATACTGTAATGATATTGGTCTCATTATTGTGACGGATCAATAAAGGTAATACACTCATACTGTAATGATATTGGTCTCATTATTGTGCCTGGCCAACAAAGATAACACACTCTTACTGTATTGAAATGGGTCGCATTATTGTCACGGACCATTAAGATGACTAAACCTTACTGTATTGATTTTGGTCTTTTTAATATCACTGGGCAATAAAGATAACAAATACGATAACACAACCGTGCGACATAGTGCCTTTTCACATCTCCAAAATGGCTACTTATCTGATGAATATGATATTTTTCTCACATAGGTTGTGAGTGCTTCTTAGAACCGCTCTTACGAGTACCAAAAGCCTTTGTCTTGAAGAAAACATACCGAACTTTTTCCTTCATAGGCGGCGATCGGAATAAGTCGTGAATTTCCGTTAAAACCCATCTGGGCGAGATATTCGAGTTATCTCCCTGTACACCACTGGGATCAAGGTAAAGACTAGCCAATATTTTTTCTCCAGTCGCTGACCTCAGGCAATCATTAATCATATATCTGCAGATATGACACTTTGATCTACCTGTAGGTATTCAAAGGAGCGCTTATGTAGTGCTCAAATTAAGGATATCTAAATATGAAAAAGAACTTCTTGAAGTAACAACCATGCCTTTTCATTTCGAGCCATCTAGTATGAACGAACATATTTAACATATTGAAGAGCTACATTATGTAGAATTGCTTAATAATAATAATAATAATAATAATAATAATAATAATAATTATTATTATTATTATTATTATTATTATTATTATTATTATTATTATTATAATTATCAATATTAGTAGTAGTAGTAGTAGTAGTGTTTTTTGTTTTTTGTTTTTTTTTTTATTATTGTTTTTTTTTTGACATGTAGGATATTGGGTCTATATCTCTTGTCAGTCTCTTGTCCAGTGATTTTAAATAAGGATTAAGGTCAAATATGATACGTGAAATCTCTTGACTCCGATCTTTTTATGCATTTATTTTATCTATTTATTTAAATAAATAACGCCATGAAAAATATTGTTAGCCATGCAATCACGAACACACGCCTATAAGACTCGATCAAGATGAGCTCAGATTTTGTTTGTTTGTTTGATTTGAGGTTTAACGTCCACGTCAACACGGTAAAGGTCATTTTGGAGACGTTGCTGACAATTTTTGGGACTTTTACCGACATTGAGATGAACTGACATCTCAAGCCCTGTCGCCAAATGAAACCAATAGGGTTTATTAGCATCCGCCTCGCACCGCAGTTCCTTGACATGAGGCTTAGATCCTCTAAGCGGTTTACCAGTACTATTGTGCGGGCCGGATTCAGCTCTGCGTGGATGCATCATGCAGCCCATATATTTCTTCAAGCCCCTATGGGCGGGAGCCGAGATGAACTCAGATGAGAAAGTTCTTACATTAAACCCAATTTTGTTCCATGACGAAAACACGCCTATACATATACTTTGTAAATTTTACCACCAAAAAAATTAAAATTTTCAGATGAAAAAAAAAGAAGATATTTTTCTTATTTCTGCTCAAGACATAGATTGTGGATACTCGTTAGAACCGCCTCGGCGAGGCGGTTCTAACGAGTACCCACAATCTAGGTTTTTAAGAAGAAATAAGAAAAATAATGTATACCCCTGCAAACCCAAGTTTTACCATATGAAAGAGGGGTTATAGGGGTCAAATTTTCGTGATGGTCTGCCGCGGTCATAATTGACACCTTAAGAGTTATTATCTTACACCGATATACAGTATATTGTATAAGATATTTCCTGACGCCATAAAAAGTAACTTCTAGGTAAACACATTTTGAAAAATGTTGTCTTCCCAAGTCATGATTGACACCTTAAGAGTTAACACTACACCGATATACAGTATATTGTATAAGATATTCCCTGAATACTTGAAAGGACGCCATAAAAGTTACATAATGTGTAAACACAGATTAGTCTATTTATTTATTTATTTATGTATTTAATCATTTATTTATCATAAAGGACATTTCACTCATATTTGAATTGGCTGTAATGTTTGTCCTAAACAATTTTAACACAATTTCGAAAAATGTTGTTTGTCGAGCTATGGTTGACACTTTAAGAATTCAAGAAAGATATAAAAAGTGCCTTAAAAGTCGGTCACAGAAGGTGATTACAGATACGGCATATTTATTCCATCAATTTATGTTTCGAGAAGAAATACGAAAAGTAGCAATTTTTTTTATCTGAATACTTTCATTTTTTGGTGGTAAAATTTTCAATATTTTTTCAATAGACGTGTTTTCGAAATTAATCAACTCAAAACCTGGAAAATGTCATCTGCACTAGTTATGATTTACACTTTAAGGGTTAATAAAACTGTACATAAATGAAGACACCACAAAAATTGTCTATCAAATCAATCACAAAAAGTGAACAATGATGAGACTGTTAATTTATTTATTTATTTATTTATTTTATTTTATTTAATTAATCAAATTGTTATCTTCAATATTATGATTGGCACTTTAAGGGTTACACTTGATTGACACTTTAAAGATTAACACATAGTGGGGGACGACGGGCACGCGCCAACTCATTGTTAAATTAAAGCACGTTTGTTAACTTCTTCATCACGATAACACACCTATATAATTCTGACCCACGTGTACCCCACTTTTATATAGTACAACTGGGGTTTATAAGGGTATACATTATTTATTTATTTGACTGTTACTCTAAAACCTCAAATCAAACAAGCAAAAGAAATGCCTTTATTAACCTTTAAACAAAAGACATACCTTTGATATGCGGAAAATAGTGGTAAATTCGGATAGAGGACGGTTTCTACTAAAGTAGATTCTTTCATCACTGAATTAATATAACAATTGTTTGTATCGCCTTATATTGCCATTATGTATGATAGATTGAGAGAATAAAATATTTGATTAAATGATTGATCCAGCTCTCATCATAAATACACACCTATATTATCGTGAATCCTTAAATAAGTTCTGAATAGTTAGATCTTTTGGAAGCAAAGAATACACCAATTAAACGAAAATAGCAGACTCGGTTTTATTGAGTCTGTTCATGACCAGTACTGAAATGTGCAATACCTGCCACGCCCTCTAGCACTGGCTTAAGCAGAACTCTATTTTCAAAATGATTCTAAATGAACTCAATGATGTCAAAGGACCAGAAAACATAATCTGCACTATGATGGATGTACGGGGAGACTTTTTACGGCCGCCACACGGCACAGCACCAGCTGCAGTGAAGATAAATAAGTTCTGAATAGTTAGATCCTTTGGAAGCAAAGAATACACCAAATAAACGAAAATAGCAGACTCGGTTTTATTGAGTCTGTTCATGACCAGTACTGAAATGTGCGACACCGGCCACGCCCTCAAGCACCGGCTTAAGCAGAACTCTATTTTCAAAATGATTCTAAATGAACCCAATGATCCCAAAGGACCAGAAAATATAATCTGCACTATGATGGATGTACGGGGAGACTTTTTACGGCCGCCACACGGCACAGCACCAGCTGCAGTGAAGATAAATAAGTTTTATACAGTAAAACTGGGGTTTACAGTAGTATACATTATTTTTTCTTATTTTTGATCAAAACAAAGATTGTGGATACTCGTTAGAACTGCCTCACCGAGGCGGCTCTGACGAGTTCCTATAATCTATTTTTGGAACAGAAGTATGACAAATAGCAGAATTTTCTATCTAAACATTTTCATTTTTTTTTTTTCTGTGGTAAAATTTGTCAGTATAGGCGTGATTTCGTAATGTGAATTTAGACAATTCCATTTTTATTGACGGTGGTTTAATCAAAGTCATCAACAGAATGGCAAACAGTGTAGATCTGGAGAAAAGACGGCTCATCCTGAGCAGTCGCGCCATGCTCTACACTGTTTGCAAAGTAACTGTGCGGACAGGCAGAGTTGAAACTCATTAACAGAAATTAACAGATTAGCAAACAGTGTTTTGTTCTGCACAAGACATAGATTGTTGGTACTCGTTTGAACCCCCTCGATGAGGCGAATGTGCACTGTACTGGTTAACCGCTTACGTATAAGCTTGCTCAGGAAAAGTGTGGGCAGGTAAACTGACAGGCTCAAAACTGACCTAAATAGTGTTGACTGGGCCGTTAAACTCCAATACAAACAAACAAAATCAGTCACTGGCTTCAGCCTGCCAATTAACTTTTCATGGTGGTTTTAATCGCCATTTAATCGCCATTTCACAGTTAATGATTTCGACATTTGTTGTCCTTTTGACATATTTGCCCCCGATTCATAATGAATGAAAACAAAAATGTAACAAAACTGAGACAAAATAAAATAAAGAAATCCGAGAAATATAACCACTGTATCAAGTATATTATCCGCATGTTGTTTATTACTAGTAATTACAAAATTAATACAAAAAAGCTTTACAGGTTTGATACGATTTCTGGTACATATAATGTGGACTTAGTGATTTTCGCATCATGAACGGCAGTACTAAAAAACAGCTTATAAACGATTTTTAAGCTCTCGGGGAAGCAATTTATCATTTTTCAGTAGAAATAAACTTTATATCATCGTAAACTTTGAACAACAGTCTAACAGTATATAACAAAGACTTAATTCCAAACAAATCATTTCTATTTAATATTGGCAACCAAACATGGAAATCTGAACGTTTTTTTAAAAAATACATTGCCGTCTATGGAGCATATAGGCATGACATTAAATTGCAGATGGAAGCAATAAGAATTAATTATTCATCACTTTGAAATGCACCAAATAAAAACTGAATAATTTTCTTACATGAGGATAACAGTGACTTTTTTCTAGTGTTAAGGATAAATAAGATACGAGGAGTTAAGATTTTTTTCCTTCATAATTTTAATATAAAAAACCTTCAAAATATACAGGTAACTTTAACTGCCGATTTCCTACGGAAATCGATATTCAACTCGGTAATTTCCGGCGAATGAAGGAAAAAGTTCAACATGATAATAAAATTAATGTACAAGTTTTCTCAATATCCAAGTTTTCTCTATATTTTACAGTTCTGTGGTGTATTCCTTGCTTCCAAAGAATAACACTTATAGAACATATTTGACGTCACTACAGCTGGTGTCTGGGAATGTGTGGCGGCCGTAAAAAGTCTGCCTGTCCTACATGTAATGTACTGGGACATGATACTTCAGTGAGGCAGCACTATAAAAGTGAGCATTGAGCTCCCTGTCGCAACCAGACACCGTCGTGATAAAACTGACAAATTGTTGAAAGCGATGTTGAACCCGAATTCACACACACACACACACACACACACACACACACACACACACACACTGACCAATAAAGATAACACACTGTTCCTGTCTTAGTATTGAACTCATTATTGTCTCTGACCAATAAAGATAAGACCCCAATACTGTATTGATATTGACCAAAAAAGCCAACAGACTTTTACTCTTTTGATATCGGTCTCATGATTGTCACCTTTACTGTATTGATATTGGTCTCATTATTGTCACTGACCAATAATAATAGAACCTTACTGCATTGGTATTGGTCTTATGATTGCCACCATAATAAAGTTAACACTCAATTGTATTAATATTGGCCTTATGACTGTCACTGATCAATAACGATAACCCATCCTTTCTGTATTGTTATTGGTCTATTGGATGTCACTGACCAATAAAGATAAACACTGTTTCTGTATTGGTATAGAACTCATTATTGCCTTTGACCAATATATAAGCCACCCTAACTGTATTGATATTGGTCTCATTATTGCCATTGACCAAAACAGCCAGCACCCTCTTACTCTCTTGATATCGGTCTCATTTTTGTCACCCTTGCTGTATTAATATTGGTCTCATGGATGTCACTGACCAATAAAGATAACACACTGTATCTGTATTGGTACAGAACTCATTATTGTCACTGACCAATCACGTCAGTCACGTTTTTACAATTCATATTTCCCAGCCGATGGGTCAGGCCTCAGATTCTATGACGGTTCCAGCGTAAAGGCTTATTGAGAATTAGAGAGATCTAATTCAAGGTAATGTTGGTTGGTGCCTGATGCTCTGTTTCTGGTCGGACCCACCGGAGTCAAACTGTTGGTTTTCTTTTGCTCCAGCATTTCAGTGGTTTTTTGCTGTCGAGTTCTCACCGTTGTTTCATCTCTGTGGTTGTTTTATTATGTGTGTTCACGGAGATGTTGCACTGATGAGTTAGGAGACCTTCATGCGCACTGAACAAATTATTTGTCTAAATCGCGACGGAAGTAAGGGCGAGGATTGTGGCCACGTAAAATCGATTTAAGCCCCCCCAGAGGAATTCGTTTGCGCTGACCTTTCGAAGGCGGTTTATTTTTTTTTTTTTTGTTATGGTTTATCTTTGGGTGTTTGTGTCGCTTGTATTATTTTATTTTGGATAGCCTATTGACCATTTTGTGGGAAAGTAACTGTCCTTTCGACTTTCCGCTATTGATGTTTACATTAGGTCTGTTATTTCATGTTTGTGTTTCTTTCCCCTTTGGTGTCTCTGATGGGAGCTGTGGGTTGATTGTATCGATTCCCGATCATTGCCTCCATTTCTATTTGGTCGTAAGGGCACTTATTTGTGGATAAACCCTTCCATTTATCTTAAGGGAATCCCAGTAGTAGTGCCTTCGTCAGACTTCCAATTTTTCTTTCAGACACCATCCGGGCTATAGGCTCATTTTAAAAATTTTTTAGCCTCATCGATCAGGGCTTATGGGACTCTGCCTCCCAAGCCTTTCATACCATAAATATGGAATTACTAACCGTATCCAGTTTTGTATATTAAATCAACACCATCAAGAAATAATCTTTATCATGTATTAACATCAACGTTTCGCCTCCAAGGCTTCTTCATGATGTTATAAACAATAGACATTGATGGCGTCGCACACGAAAAGGTAACGTGATGCGGTGCGCCACGCTCGCTATGTTACACAAAAGTTAGCGGCAGTGTACAATAAGTAATCCGGAGCAGAGCAATACATGCGGAATGCTAAGTCCAAGATTAGTGTCCGTGGTAACAGCCCCACACCCATACATGCTCAACCCATCCGAGCACGAAACTTGAGCCTAATAAATTTCAAAATTGTTGGCATTTTTAAATTTATAAGCAGGACAAATAACAGTCTCTATTGGTCTTAGCAGGAAACCCGCCTCTTTCGTATGTATTTATGAGCATAATAAATTCAATGCTTAGCAGACATGGGCATTAAAAAGTACTATAACCCGGGGCCAGGCCGCGCAGCCTGATAAGTCCCCATCGGCCGCAAAAAAGATAACTACTAGGTTCCAGCCATCCAAAACACGCACAGCGAAGACCCGAATCAGACTGCGCAAACGCACAGGCTGATCCAGGACATAGCCGGGCGCGCATGTAAATCTAATGAATCGCTGCATCCCTAAACACTATCACCAGCTTAGGCACTTAAACCCTCGTAGTGGCAATAATAACGGCCCGCAAAACAAAAATATTAATAAATTATCAGGCCGCGCCAAAACGCAAGCTGACCAAATTTTAAGCGGAACGTAAAAAGACTTAAGGTAACTATTGGTCGCAGAGTCTAGACCCAACCAGGTTGCGCTACCACCTAACCTGAAAAGGCACAGACACGGAACAGCGTCCACGGGGTCCAGTAGTGCCCTGACACAAAAGCAGACTAGCAAGACATAATTATGGATCAATGATTATGCAAGTAAGTCCAAAAGAGCATATACAAAAGTGATATTTGGAACAATTAAAATGTATGCTAGTCTACTTACTAGTATACAGTAACTTTGAATTCATGCTTTGGATGTAAAGTCAAGTTTATGAATCCAGTAAGACTATCTATCTCATTTTTGACAACATCGATAGGAACAAATCTAAAATCGTCAAGTGAAATTGATTGTACTGTGACGCGATATTGGTAGTGTAGCTTTTACCATCGTACGTATCGATATCAAATAAATGGCTGTTCATACGTTTGGAAACGCGTTGATTTGTTTTACCAATGTATTGCATGTTGCAGCGTTTACATTCTATCAGATAAATGACATTCTGCAATTTGTCAACTTGTCGAATACCGCATTCTGAAAGACGCTAGAGTGCTGCTACTGGAAAAAAAACATCAGTTTTAATGATATTTTTACAATGGGGGCATCTACGTCTGTCACATGTTTGAAAACCATGATGGGTCCTATCAACAAATGACGAGCGTACAAGGTAATCCTGTAAATTTTTAGACCGTCGAAACGCCAAAATAGGTTTATATGTGTGTACAGTATTAACGCTAGCTCTTTGCGATAGCTGTAACAAATCCCAGTATTTGTTTATAACCAGACCTATGTTAGGTAATGACGGGTGGTATTCAATAACAAAGGGTATAACATTTCTATCTCCAATTTTGACTGATGTTTGCAATGCCTCGCCCCGCGTCAATGAAGAAACATTACCCAGAGCCTCATCGACAACAGATGCAGGATAATTTCTCTACGAATAAATGACACAGTTGGAGAATACTTTCTTTGAATTTTGTGTCACCAGAAATAATTCTTCTAAATATTTTACCTTGACTAAAAGGAATGTTGTTTTATTGCACGATCTGGGATAACAAGATGAATATTCAATATACGGAGAACTTTGGTGGACTTCACATATACATCAGTAGCAAATTCCAGGATTTCAGATTTGGAATCAGTAACATCAAGAAAGATTTTTTCTTTGTTTTGTTTGTTTGTTTGAGGTTAAACGTCCCCGTCAACACTGTAAAGGTCATTTTTTGCGACGCTGCTTCCAATTTTGAGGGACTTTTACCCGACATAGAGATGAAATGACATCTCAAGCCCTGTCGTCTAATGAAAGCATTAGTGTTATATTCATGGACGGTCCGACTCGCACCACATTACCTGGGCAGGCAAATGTCCTCTAAGCGGCTTACCCGTACGCGTGACAGTCGTGTGCGGTGCGTGGAAGCATCATGCAGCCCATCTATTTCTTCAAGCCCCAATGGGCGGGGCGGATGTGGAAATGTTATATGTGAATTTAATTGATGGATGAAAAGAATTGAGAGCATCGATGAAACTATGTAAGCTTTCTATGGAATGATCCCATGCCATGAAGATGTCACCCAAACATCTCAACCATATACTGGGTGCAAGAGATCTACTTTTAAGAAAATCCTGTTCAAGTTTACCCTTAAATAGCAACGCACATGCGAGAGTCATAGGAATACTCATCGCCGTACCCATTTGCTTGAGGTAATTGTCCTTCTTGAACTGAAAACGATAATATTCCAGAACAAGACGGATTAAAGTTAAGAATGTTGTCAACAAGCAATTGATTTGTGGTACAAGAAGTACCACTGACAAGATCAACCCTGCATGCGTATAGTGTATAAAACGATACATCCACAATCACTAAAAAGGAATTCGCATGTGCTAACTTAAACGATTTTAACTTTTGAATAAAGTTTGTCGTGTCTTTTACATAGGACGGAAGGGACTGCATGAGAGGTTTTAACCCGAATTGTATGGTGCTTTAGAATATAAATTTAGAAAAATATATGCCTGTAATGACTTTAGTACCCAATTTCGTAAAATCGTTCGTCGATATATAAAGATTGGATACAACATAAATGTTATAAAAGAGACTGCATGCATGGTGGTTAACCCAATCACGGTGGGCAACTTTGCTTCCCTCTTTGATTGCACACCGGTGGGTCGGACTTAGGATTATATGACGGTTCTAGCGTAAAAACATAAATGGAATTTAATTTTAATTTAGTATTCTTTATGATGGTTGGCGCCTGATGCTCCGTCTTTGGTCGGGCCCCTCGAAGTCTAACTGTTGGTTTTCTTTTACTCATGCAATTCTGTTGTTGTATGCTGTCAAGTCCTCAACATTGTTTCAGCTCTGTAGTTTTTTGATTTGTATGTTCTCGGAGATGTTTCACTGATGAGTTAGGAAACCTTTATGCGGACGAAACAAAATTAGAGTATACCACGACAGAGGTAAGGGCGAGGATTATGGCCATGTAAAATCGATTTAAGCCCCCCAGTGGAATTCTTTCCTCTGACCGTTCCGGGGCGGTTCTTCTGTTGCGGTTGGTTTGTGTTGTTGTTTGTTACTTACTGTGCCACAGTATCACTTGTGTCTTTATATTTGTGATGGCCATTTGGCCATTTTGTGGGAAAGTAACTGTCCTTATGGCCTTCCTTTGTTTAGGTTTCCATTATGGTCTGGTCGCTTTATGCTTGTGTTTCTTTCCCTTTGGTGTCTTTGATGGGTTGAGTAAGTTAATTGTATCGATTCCTGATCTTTGTTTTACTTCTACTTTAAGACATTGTCAATAGACTTAGATACGTTATCTGTACTAGAATTTCATGTTGAAACATGGTCAAATGGAAGTTCAGAAAAACTGTTATGTTCCTTTGGTGTATTGTTAGATTGGTCACCCTCAGCAAAGAACTCCTTAAGACGTTTTCTACGTGATTCTAAAAGTTCCTCAGCGAGTTTAATTTTATCGTGACTGTTACTTTTAGGACAAAAGAACAGCCCTTTTTCCAACAAAATATAGTCACCAAAGGACAACCACTGACTAGACAAGTTTAGAACCGTCCTTTGGCCTTTTGGATCCGTTTTAACCTTTTCCTAGTCTTTTTCCACGTATTTCGGTTTCTGCATCTGATGAACCTCCGCGATGATCTTTTTGTATACTCTTTATTAGTTCTTGCTTTATAAGAACCATTGTTTGGAGCGCTTTTCGGTCGTCGCCGGTGCTGCTGTGTTTGTTCTGTTTTTATGACCTCCGAATATGTCATTCCCGTGCCAAGGGCGATAGCGTTTTTTGCTGTTTTTGCTTTTTGTTTCCAGAGCATTCCATTTGTTTTCAATTAGTTCTTAGCATTCATACATGACGTTAGCTTCAGGCGTGTCAGTTGGCTTACCTTTTAAACAAGGGTGGGGCACTTACACGCACGCACACACACACACACACACACACTCTCTCTTTCTCCATTTGCATCCTAGTTTGGGAGCTTCTCTGGTGTCTTCATCAGTATATTGTCCTCGGTCATATTCCGGAGTATGTGAATATATATGTTCAGCGCAAAGTAAGAATCGGTACAATTCTAGAATTGTCTTGCGCAAAGTAGGAATTCCTTCTTTGTTGCGCAATTCTAGAATGGTACCGGTACAATTCTAAAATTGCACAAGGGATTCGAATGTTATATGAAACTGGTAAATGTCTCTGCGCAAAATGGGAATCTTTTGGACAAAGTGAGAATCGAATGTTTCATCCGTATGGACAAAGTGGGAATCTTTTGGACAAAGTGAGAATCGAATGTTTCATCCGTATGGACAAAGTGGGAATATTTGGGACAAAGTGAGAATCGAATTTTCATCTGTGGGAATAGCATTTATCATCTGTATAGTCTTCGTAACATTACTTTGATGGTTTTGTGAGTAGAAAATTATTTGCGATTGTAGGAGCTGAATGTTTTGTGTATTACATGTACACAATGCATTTGCTAATTTCACTTTTTATTTTTCAAATCGGTAAGTCATAAAAGACATAATCAACTCGTGTGATTAATTTCAAGTATGAAAAGAGGACCATAAGTGGAACCAATCGAGCACCTATATCTATGTGGAGAACAGAAAAAAAACTTGTGATGTCGAACACGACAATCCCTACCTTTAAAAATTGTGTAAATCAAGATCAGATGGCTTCTAAAGAAGACATCTGATCAGGATCTACTCTGTTTGCCACTGTTTGTGAATTGAACAAATATTTATTAAGTAATTTGATTGGTTGATAGTCAGAAATGGGTGTGGCTTAATTAATTTATTCAGCAGGATACGAGTTAAAAGGTCTCTACAAGTTACGATCTAAATATATCTGTCTGAATGATGTATGTAGCTGGTATGTTGGCTAGCACGTCAGATTCACAATTATCTGATTAATCCGGAGGTCGTGAAAGCGAATCCCGGCTCGGCCACTTTCTTTCGTAGATATTTGGTTCTCTCCCCACCGCTGATTCAAGTAGAACATGTTTCAGCTACTGGCTAGAGAAAGAGCACTGAGTACCGGTTAGCCGCTTAGAAGGTCTAAGCCTGTCCAGAAACTGTGTGGTCAGGGTTACCTGATCAATTATGCATGAAATGACCACTTGTGTAAGATCTTTTCTGCTCAAAACATTGTGGGTACTCCTTATAACCGCTTCAGTGAGGCGGTTTAAATGAGTACCCTCAATCTGTTTTGAAGCAGAAATAAGAAAAAAATAATGCATATCCTGTAAACCTCAGTTTTACTGTTTTACCTCCAATAAATGAAAACTTTCAGATAAACTCTCATCAAGAGGGCCCAAGAACGAAATTAACAGTTTGAATTATGATTGTCAAAAAGCGAATAATTATGTTCTTTTTTACCTCTAAAAATGAAAACTTTCAGATAAAAATTTCATAAGCAACAGCAGTAAAAATAAAAAATAATATTGATATCGGCAAAAATAAAATGCATTTCAAAACAAATTCAAGTGTACCCAGCCATCAAGAAATCATTTCCAACACTGGACTAATGAGCATCTGCCTATGATATCAGCGGCGTCACGCATAAAAGGTACTTAGCGTATATCCGTAAATTGATCACATAAATGCACATGCGCAAAGTCGCAATTATGCCAGATATTTGATTCTTTGTCTGAACCTTCCTCTAGTCCCATATATACTTCATGCGTACAGCGAAGGCTCTAAAGACCTTTTATGCGTGATGCCGCTCATATTCTTTTAAGAAAATTAAAATGGAATGTCCATGAGATAGAAGCGAAGTTTGGACTACATTTTATAGAGTGATTTTACCACCAGGGATCAGTTTCCATATAAATGTGATAAAATCCCGTAATAATATTTTACTATTCTCACTTTGTCCCGATTCCCACTTTGCGCAAAGGCAATTCCGATACTGTAATTGCGCAAGGTAACAATTCTCACTTTGTCCTGATTTCCACTTTGCGCAGAGAAAATTTCGGAATTGTATTGCGCAAGGTAGGAATTCTCACTTTGCGCAACAAAGTGAGAGTTCTTACTTTGCGCAGGACAATTCTAGACTTGTACCGATTCTTACTTTGCGCAGAATTATCTCATCCAGACCGATTTGTATCTAATGGTCTTGCAGTTGAGATATTGTTCTAGCTCTTTATTAAACGGTTTTTCTTTGCGGCTTCCCTACGTTGGAACTTTTTGCCACCAGATTGAATCACATCCTTCCCCTGTTGGTTTTTAGCTCACCTGAGCCGAAGGCTCATGTGGATATTAGTATACCACGAGCCGGCGTCCGTCGTCCGTCGTCCGTCGTCCGTCGTCGTCGTCCGTCGTCCACACTTTCAAAGAAGTATATCTCCGGAACCAGTTGGCCAATCTTGATCAAATTTCATGTGAAGTATAATCAGGTAGGGGGAAAGGCTGCATACTGTTTTTGGGCAGATCGGATTGGAACTCTGGTTGCCATGGCAACAAATAGCTCCCATAGACTTAACATAGGAAAAAGTTTGTCATCACTCTAGCTCCGTCAATTTTTTTCTGATCGTCTTCATTCTTGCAGATAACGAGGACAGGCATGAAATCTCGATCAAGTTCGATTTTGGGCTGAATCGGATTATTCACTCAGGAGTTACGTGCCCTTGAGCGTTCTTAACATAGGAAAAAGCTTGTCATCACTCTAGCTCCGTCAATTTTTTTCTGATCGACTTCATTCTTGCAGATAACGAGGACAGGCATGAAATCTCGATCAAGTTCGATTTTGGGCTGAATCGGATTATTCACTCAGGAGTTACGTGCCCTTGAGCGTTGAAAAAATTGCCTTTTGACTTAACATGGGGAGAATGTTGTCATCACCGTAGCTGCTTCAATTATTTTCAGATTGGCTTTATTCTTGCAGATAACCAGCACAGCCATGAAATCTCGGTCAAGTTCGATAACTGGCAGAATCGGATCATTCACTTAGGAGTTACCTGCCCTTGTGTGTTTTTGCATTAGGTTTAATGGGAATTTCAAAAATGTATATCTTAAAGACTACTTGGCCAACTTTGATCAAATTTCATGTGTCGCATTATTGGGCAAGTGGAAAGGCTTCATTAGGGTTTTCAGGCAGATCTGAGTGGAACTCTGGTTGCCATGGCAACATCTAGCTCCCATAGACTTCACATAGGAAAAAGCTTGTCATCACTCTAGCTCCGTCAATTTTTTTCTGATCAACTTCATTCTTGCAGATAACCAGTACAGGCATAAAATCTCGGTCAAGTTCGATTTTGGGCCGAATCGGATTATTTGCCTTGGAGTTACCTGCCCTTGAGCATAAAAAAATACGTTGTGACCACGATAGCAACTTTATTTTTATTCAGATCAGCTTCAAACTTGCAGGTAACGTGGACAGGCATAAAATCTCAGTTAAGTTCGAATCGGAATATTGACCTCGGAGTTACATGACCTTGAGCGACAAAAAATTTGCCCATAGACTTTACATAGGGAAAATGTTGTGACTACGATAGCGACTTGAATTTTTTTCAGATCAGCTTCAAACTTGCAGGTAACGAGGACAGACATAAAATCTCGGTTAAGTTCGATTTTGGGCCGAATCGGATTATTTGCCTTGGAGTTACCTGCCCTTGAGCATAAAAAAATACGTTGTGACCACGATAGCAACTTTATTTTTATTCAGATCAGCTTCAAACTTGCAGGTAACGTGGACAGGCATAAAATCTCAGTTAAGTACGATCGGAATATTGACCTCGGAGTTACATGACCTTGAGCGACAAAAAATTTGCCCATAGACTTTACATAGGGAAAATGTTGTGACTACGAATAGCGACTTGAATTTTTTTTCAGATCAGCTTCAAACTTGCAGGTAACGAGGACAGACATAAAATCTCGGTTAAGTTCGATTTTGGGCCGAATCGGATTATTTGCCTTGGAGCATAAAAAATGCGTTGTGACCACGATAGCAACTTTATTTTTATTCAGATCAGCTTCAAACTTGCAGGTAACGAGGACAGGCATAAAATCTCGGTTAAGTTCAATTTTGGGCCGAATCGGAATATTGACCTCTGAGTTACGTGACCTTGAGCGACAAAAAATTTGCCCATAGACTTAATTAGGGAAAATGTTGCGACTACGATAGCGACTTGAATTTTTAGCTCACCTGAGCCGAAGGCTCATGTGAGGTATTAGTATACCACGAGCCGGCGTCCGTCGTCCGTCGTCCGTCGTCGTCGTCGTCGTCCACACTTTCAAAGAAGTATATCTCCGGAACCAGTGGGCCAATCTTGATCAAATTTCATGTGAAGCATTATCAGGTAGGGGTAAAGGCTGTATTAGGTTTTCGTGCAGATCGGATGAGAACTCTGGTTGCCACGGCAACAAAAAGCTCCCATAGGCTTAACATAGGAAAAAGCTTGTCATCACTCTAGCTCCGTCAATTTTTTTCTGATCGACTTCATTCTTGCAGCTAACGAGGACAGGCATGAAATCTCGATCAAGTTCGATTTTGGGCTGAATCGGATTATTCACTCAGGAGTTACGTGCCCTTGAGCGTTAGGAAAAAGCTTGTCATCACTCTAGCTCCGTCAATTTTTTTTTCTGATCGACTTCATTCTTGCAGATAACGAGGACAGGCATGAAATCTCGATCAAGTTCGATTTTGGGCTGAATCGGATTATTCACTCAGGAGTTACGTGCCCTTGAGCGTTGAAAAAATTGCCTATTGACTTAACATGGGGAGAATATGTCATCACCGTAGCTGCTTCAATTATTTTCAGATTGGCTTTATTCTTGCAGATAACCAGCACAGCCATGAAATCTCGGTCAAGTTCGATAACTGGCAGAATCGGATCATTCACTTAGGAGTTACCTGCCCTTGTGTGTTTTTGCATTAGGGTTAATGGGAATTTCAAAAATGTATATCTTAAAGACTACTTGGCCAACTTTGATCAAATTTCATGTGTCGCATTATTGGGCAAGTGGAAAGGCTTCATTAGGTTTTCAGGCAGATCTGAGTGGAACTCTGGTTTCCATGGCAACATCTAGCTCCCATAGACTTCACATAGGAAAAAGCTTGTCATCACTCTTGCTCCGTCAATTTTTTTCTGATCGACTTCATTCTTGCAGATAACCAGTACAGGCATAAAATCTCGGTCAAGTTCGATTTTGGGCCGAATCAGATAATTCACTCAAGAGTTACGTCCCCTTGAGCGCCCGAAAAATTGCCTATCGACTTAACATGGGGAAAATGTTGTCATCACTGAAGCTAGTAGCGAGGACAGGCATAAAATCTCGATTAAGTTTGATTTTGGGCAGAATCGGAATATTGACCTCGGAGTTGCGTGACCTTGAGCGACAAAAAATTTGCCCATAGACTTAACATAGGGAAAATGTTGTGACTACGATAGTGACTTGAATTTTTTCAGATCAGCTTCAAACTTGCAGGTAACGAGGACAGACATAAATTCACGGTTAAGTTCGATTTTGGGCCGAATCAGATTATTTGCCTTGGAGTAACCTGCCCTTGAGCATGAAAAAATATGTTGTGACCACGATAGCAACTTTATTTTTATTCAGATCAGCTTCAAACTTGCAGGTAACGAGGACAGGCATAAAACCCCGGTTAAGTTCGATTTTGGGCCGAATCGGAATATTGACCTCGGAGTTACGTGACCTTGAGCGACAAAAAATTTGCCCATAGACTTAACATAGGGAAAATGTTGTGACCACGATAGCGACTTGAATTTTTTTTTCAGATCAGCTTCAAACTTGCAGGTAACAAGGACAGACATAAAATCTCGGTTAAGTTAGATTTTGGGCCGAATCAGATTATTTGTCTTGGAGTTACCTGCCCTTGAGCATAAAAAATACGTTGTGACCACGATAGCAACTTTATTTTTATTCAGATCAGCTTCAAACTTGCAGGTAACGTGGACAGGCATAAAATCTCAGTTAAGTTCGAATCGGAATATTGACCTCGGAGTTACATGACCTTGAGCGACAAAAAATTTGCCCATAGACTTTACATAGGGAAAATGTTGTGACTACGATAGCGACTTGAATTTTTTTCAGATCAGCTTCAAACTTGCAGGTAACAAGGACAGACATAAAATCTCGGTTAAGTTCGATTTTGGGCCGAATCAGATTATTTGCCTTGGAGTTACCTGTCCTTGAGCATAAAAAAATACGTTGTGACCACGATAGCAACTTTATTTTTATTCATATCAGCTTCAAACTTGCAGGTAACAAGGACAGGCATAAAATCTCGGTTAAGTTCAATTTTGGGCCGAATCGGAATATTGACCTCGGAGTTACGTGACCTTGAGCGACAAAAAATTTGCCCATAGACTTAATTAGGGAAAATGTTGCGACTACGATAGCGACTTGAATTTTTTTCAGATCAGCTTCAAACTTGCAGGTATCGAGGACAGACATAAAATCTCGGTTAAGTTCGATTTTGGGCCGAATCGGAATATTTGCCTTGGAGTTACCTGCCCTTGAGCATAAAAAATACGTTGTGACCACGATAGCAACTTAATTTTTATTCATATCAGCTTCAAACTTGCAGGTAACGAGGACAGGCATAAAATCTCGGTTAAGTTCGATTTTGGGCCGAATCGGAATATTGACCTCGGAGTTACGTGACCTTGAGAGACAAAAAAATTTGCCCATAGACTTAACGTAGGGAAAATGTTGTGACAGAAATAGCGACTTGAATTTTTAGCTCACCTGAGCCAAAGGCTCCAGTGAGCCGATAGTATACCAAGGCTTCGGAGTCCGTCGTCTGTCGTCCGTCCATCCGTCGTCCACACTTTCAATGAAGCATATCTCAGAAGGCAGTGGACCAATCTTGTTTAAATTTTATGTGTAGCACCATTGGGCAAGGGGAAAGGCTGCATTAGGTTTTGGAGCTAGTCTGGTTCATTTGTTCCTTCATTCTTCTTTCTCTCCATATAGAGATAATAGACCAATGTTAAATTTTTAATCAAAGATTTCTCAGGAACTATAAAAGCTAGAAGCATCAAATTTGGTATTCAATAGAATAATGATGACTTATTTTGTGTAAGAGACATTGGGCTTTCTCAGCTTATTTGTTCATCTGTTCTTTCATTCTTCTTTCTCTCCATTTTGACCAATGTCAAATTTTCGTCAAAGATTTCTCAGGAACTATAGAAGCTAGAAGTCTCAAACTTGGAATGCAATGCAATAATCATGACTTATATCCTGTAAGGGTCAATGGGCTGGATTCTATTAGCAGATTTAGTAGTCAAGTCTGTGAATTGTTAAAACTTAAGTTCCACAGGTGAGCGGTTTAGGCTCATTGAGCCTCTTGTTTATTCGATGGAGTTGATATTTAGTGTTTGAGTTTTACGTCTCACCAACAGCTAAGGTCATACGGACACGGGACCTCGGTTTAAAGACTCATCCGAAAGTCTGGAGAAGTCCGGGATCGATCCCGCGATCCCTGGTTTACAAGGCGAGTAGCGTAAGCACTACACCACGGAGTTGATATTTACGTTCCCGCCAACACTAAAGGTCATTTTGGAGACGCTGCTTCCAATTTTGTGGGACCTTCACCCGAGATTGAGATTAAATAACATCTTAAGCCCTATCGCCCATAGAAACCGCTAGGGTTTAAGAAGCGGTCCGACTCGCATCACTTTTCCTGGGCAGGCTTAAACCTAAGCTGTTTACCAGTACTAAAGTTCGGTCGGTTTCAGCTCTGCGTGGAAGCGACGTGCAGCACAATTTTTTATCCAGGCCCCGATTGGTGGGAGCGATCCCCTGTTGGTGTCTCCATGTCCGGACCACAGGGCTTCTACTTTTGTACTTTGGATGCTATATTATATGTCTCTTGAATGGAGGACTCTATAATCATATGTCTTCTCTCCTTTTAAACTGGTTTTGCTGATTCTGATCAGGATCCAAGAATCCAATAGCTACTTTTTTTGGCTCAGATGGCTTAACTTTCAGTTATTCTGACTTCATCTTCCACTGACCGTTCCAAGGCGGCTTTTCTGTGGCGATTTATTTATGTTGTTGTTTGTTACTTACTGTGTGTATCACTTGTGTCTTTTAATTTTGGATGGCCATATGGCCATTTTGTGGGAAAGTAACTGTCCATATGGCCTTCCTTTGTTTAGGTTTCCATTATGGTCTGGTCGCTTAATGTTTGTATTTCTTTCCCTTTGGTGTCTTTTATGGATGGAGTAAGTTAATTGTATCAATTCCTGATCTTTGTTTTACTTCTACTTTTCATGTCGTTTTTTGTCGCGCCTGCTTTTAGCATGGCGCGATATAGGCGTCCGGTTTTCTGTCCGTTCGTTCGTCCGTTTGTCAAGGCATCAACATTTGCGACCACCCTAGCGTCCACCTCAAGGTTCAAGTTTATTTCTCAAGAACTATAAGAGCTTCATTAATGATACTTGGTACAAACTTGTATCTGGTGATGGAAACTTATATTCAAGCATCCGTATTTGACCTTGACCTACATTTTATGGTTCAATGACTTTGTAAAATATTGCGACTACCCTAGCGTTCAGCCTGATGGTCAAGTTGATTTCTCAAGAACTATAAGAGCTTCATTAATGATACTTGGTACAAACTTGAATCTCGGGATGGCAACTTAAATGCAAGCATCCATATTTGACCTTCACCTACATTTTATGGTTCACTGACTTTGCAAAATATTGCAACCACCCTACCGTTCACCCAAATGGTCATTTTAATTTCTCAACAACTATAAGAGTTTCATTAATAATACTTGGTGCAAATTTGTGTCTGGGGGTGGCAAGTTAAATGCAAGCATCCATATTTGACCTTGACCTACGATTTATGGTTCACTGACTTTGTTAAATATTCCGACCACCCTAGCGTTCACCCAAGTGGTCAAGTTCATTTCAAAATAACTATAAGAGCTTTATTAATGATACTTGGTACAAACTTGTATCTGGAGGAGGAAATTTAAATGCAAGCATCCATATTTGACCTTGACCTACATTTAATGGTTCACTGACTTTGTAAAATATTGCAACTACCCTTGCGTTCACCCTAACGGTTAAGTTCATTTCTCGAGAATTATTAGACCTCCATTAATGATACTTTGTACAAGCTTGCATTTAAGAATGGCAACTCTTAAGCAAGCTTCTATGTTTGACCTTGGCCTAGATGTCATGGTTCGGTGACTTTGCAACCCCACAGGCGGGACATAGCCTTCGGCGGAATTCTTGTTTTTTGTTTGTTTCAACTTCCCGAGTCATTACCATAACCTGCTATCATTCCAAGTTAGTCTCGATCTTGTGGGTCTGATTCAGGTGACCGACTTTCATGCCTTGTAAAAGCTATATTTATTGGTCAGTTACGGTCATGTGACCAATATCAATAAAGTTTGGATGTTTAACTTTATTGGCCAGTGTCAGTCAAGTGACCATTAGCAATACAGTTTAGGTGGTTTAGATGTTTTATGGGTCAACGACAGTCATGTGACCGATTGCAATACAGCAATGGTGTTTTAACTTAAGTTGTCATTGACAGTCATGTGACCAATAGCAATATAGGTTTGAGGTTTTACTTTATTGGTCAGTGACAGTCATTTGACCAATAGCAATAACGTTTGGATGATTTAATTTACTTGGTCAGTGACCATCATGCGACCAATATCAATACAGTTTGGATATTTTACCTGTTTGGTCAGTGACAGTCAACTGACCTTTAGCAATACAGTTTAGATGTTTTACATTTACTGGTCAATGACAGTTATGTGACCAATAGCAATAAAACATCTCCAAAATGACCTATACTGTGTTGACCTGAAATCAAACAAACAAACCAAAAGCAATACAGTAAGCGTGTTTTAACTTTATTTGTCAGTGACAGTCATGTGACCAATAGCAATATAATTTGGACGTTTTACTCCATTGGTCAGTGACAGTAATTTGACCAAAAGCAATGAATTTTGATGTTTAAATGTTTTGGTCAGTGAGTCATGTGACCAATTTTTAACTGCATTGGTCAGACCAATAGCAATGAAGACTGGATGTTTAATTTATTGGTCAGTGCCTGTTATGTGAACAATAACAAAACAGTTTGGACGATGTAACTTTATTGGTAAGTGACAGTCATGTGACCAAACCAAAATAATTCAGACGTTTTGCCTTATTTGTCAGTTTCAGTCATGTGACCAGTATCAATACAAGTTAAACGATTTCCATAAGCAATACAGTTTAGACGGTTTAGATGTTTTACTGGTTAATGACAGTCATGTGACCAATAGCTATACAGTAATGGTGTTTTAACTTTATTTGTCAGTGACAGTAATGTGACCAATAGCAATATAGGTTGGACGTTTTACTTTATTGGTTAGTGACAGTCATTTGACCAATAGCAACAAAGTTCGGATGTTTTACTTTATTGGTCAGTGACAGTCAAGTGACCAATAGCAATACAGTTTGGATGTTTTACTTAGTCAGTGACAGTCAAGTGGCCAATAGTTATACAATTTGGATATTTTACTTCATTGGTCAGTGACAGTCAACTGACCATTCGCAATACAGTTTGGATGTTTTACATTTACTTGTCAAAGACAGTCATGTGACCAATAACAATACAGTAAGTTTTTTTTAACTTTATTTTTCACTAACAGTCCAGTGATCAATAGCAATATAATTCGGATGTTTTACTTAATTTGCCAGTGACAGTCATTTGACCTATAGCAATAAACTTTGGACGAATTAACTTTATTGGTCAGTGACAGTCATGTGGCCAATAGCAATAGAATTTGGACTTTCTTTTCGTATTTTTGTGCTGCATACTGCACAGTTTTCGGCAGGTTATACCATAATTTGAGTGATATAGCCCTTCAAGAACAGAGATTTACTCTTCACAAAGGCTAGACTTCCCATGATATGTTGTAGAAGGCTCCCATGGCACGGGTCGCTGCAAACAGATGAATGTTTGCTGCAGCCCTATGCATATCCTGCCTGGTCATGCATGATTTGAGTTTCATGGCCCTTAAGAATATAAATTTTTCGGGTAGTAAGGCTAGCCTTTGTAGGTTATGTTGAAGAATTCTCCATGGCGTGGGGCACTGCACACGGATGAATGGGTATTGTTTTTTTTTTTTGTTTTTTTGTTTTTTTTCATTTTATGTGCTGTAGTACCGTTCATATGTTTTAGGACATGTCTGAATTCAGTACTATGGCCCTTCAAAAATTATAAAGTTACCCATTACAGAGGCAAGGTTTACTTTGTTATGTTGAAGGTGATACGTCAGATGGGGCCTTTGTTGCTACTGGGCAAGCGCCATACAGAACAAGTATAACCTGTATCATGATGGGAGTTGTCGCGTTGTAAACGTGTGCGAAGACGCGTAATGGGGAGCTGCGCATTGTTGGATTTCAGTTTTTCTTTTTTTTAAATTTTTGGTGTTGCGGTACTAGCTGGAAGGTTACCCATTATTTGAGAGCTATGACCCGTCGTGAATATACATTTCCCCTGCACAAGGGCTAGACGTCTCCTGCTACGTTGAAGAAGGCTACAATGGCACATGGCGCTGCGCACAGATGATTGTTATTTTTGGTGTTATTTTTGTGTGTGTGCTGCAGCCCTGTATATATGTTAGTAGAGTGTGACATTTGAGTGTAAAGGCTCTTCAAGAATATAAATTATCACCACACATAGGCTAGCCTTCCTTTGATAGATTGCATAATTCTCCCATGGCGCGACACATTGCGCACGGTGCGGGGTTTTGTTGTTTTTTTTGTGATGCAGTGCTGCACATTGGCTGGTAGGTTACATCTGATTTGAGTACTATGGTCCTTCAAGAATATAAATTTCCCCTGTACAAATGCTAGACTTTCCATGGCATGTTGAAGACTCCAATGGTACGGGTCGCAGCTTACAATTTTTTTTATTTTCTATTTTTTTGTGCTGCAGCCCTGCACACATACACATGCTGGTAGGTTATGTCTGATTTGTCCTTCAAGAATATATTTTTTCAGTACAATGGCTAGCCTTCCCATGTTATGCTGAATAATTGTCCCATGGCACGGGGCGCTCTGCATGGATGGATGAGTTTTGTTTTTCTTTTTTTATGAGACCTATAGTACTTACATAAAACCGGTGGGATATGTCTGTTTTGAGTACTACGGCACTTTAAAACTATAAATTTGCCATATACAAAGGCTAGCCTTGCTATGTTGTGTTGAAAGTTTCCCGCTTATCAGTATCACACCAAGTAAGATGGGGCCTGGTTTGTTCTGTTCGCTTTATTTAATTGTTCTGGAGTACTGTATGTTAGCAAGTAGACTACCTGATTTCAGACCTGTGCCCTTTAAGAATATAAATTTCCCCTGCACAAAGTCTCGACTTCCTGGTATTTCGAAGAAGCTTCCATGGCACGTAGCGCTGCGCACAGACATGAATCGTGCAGGCATGTACATATGTTTTAAAGGCCGATCTTGGTGGCACTCAAGGCCTCACTGATAATCAGGAAAATTGGCTATTTACATGACATTGGTGGATATTTATTAGTCTCTGGACACCCAACAGCCTGAAGCTGATAATCCCTGCAGTTTCACATGCATATCAGCCAGTCAAGCAAAAGATCAAAAACTTGATCCCTCAAATTAATTGAGCTATTTCATGTGTAATTATAGACCTTTTCATGTAGGCCGTGTGCCCTAAACATAGGGAAAATTTGTTGTTGCTTTCTTGTTTTGCAATACTTACACAGTAACATTAAATATTCCAAACATGGGCGGAGACATGGTTCTTTGCCGGCTGATGTTACATGTCTCTAAAAGGAAAGGCGTTGGTGAGTCTGTCCATATGCACAGGCTCGCCCGCGAGTCTGCTGTTCACCTATATCATAAGTACCTTTTCACAAAGTTAATATGTGGTAAAATCAAAAGCAAACATGCTGAAGAAGCTCAACATGGGGCATGTGTAAAAGACTTTGTATAGCTTCTTTGCGTTTTTTAGCTTTCTCAGTATTGCATTACAGATTCACTATGTCAACCAGTTGAAGCATAATATTTTGACATACCTTTAACACATGAACTCCGATTGAACACGGTGTTGTTTAAACATAGGTACCACCAAGTTTCTTCACTGAACGTCTCTTTGAATTTTAGGCATTTCTTGTGTGGAAGCTACCATCCTAATTTCAGAAATGAAAGAAAATCAGAGATATAAAACACAATATATTTCAACAGAAACAAAAACTATACAAAACTATCACAATTTCGAAAACACGCATATTCAAATATATTGGACCCCCCACCTGCCAAAAAGGAAATTTCAGATGAAAAATTCTGATATGATCCAATCAAAGACTGTGGGAACACATTAGAACCATATCGTTCTAACTAGTACCCACAATCTCTGTTTTTAGCAGAAATAACAAAAATAAGGTTTACCCCTATTAAACCCAGTTTAAAAAGTGGGGTTTAAGGGGTTCAAAGTTATATAGGTGTGCTGACGTGATGATTTATATTGTCACATTATGTTAACAAGTCCATGAAAATGTATACTCCGCTGTGTACAAATGAGGCGGTACTAACGAGTACTAATAACCTATGTCTTGGAGTAATATACAAATAAATAATGTACACCCCTATAAACCCCAGTTTTCCATATAAAGTGAGGTTTAGAGGGGTGGTCCATGGACTTATACAGCTCGGGTCGCAGCGCACGAATGGGTGCTATTTGTGTGCTGCAGTGTACATATGCTGGCAGGTTATGTCTGATTTGAGTGTCATTGCACTTCAAGAATATATATTTCCCATATTTCATAATTCTGGCGTGTTTGGTGAATGCACTGGTTGAATACGACCTCATATGCACCGTCGTTAAGGTTGACGTCACAGCACGTTACGTGACGACACTAAACATTCCTGTTACGTCATCACAATATGGCGGACGTTGGTGACCGAAGTGACTGCAGCGCTAAGAAATGTAAGGTATGCAGGAAAAAGAATCCAGTATGGGTGTGAGGGGTGGATATATAAATTTGTCCCTCGAGATCACTGTCCGGCATCACTCGGCAAGCCTCGTGATGCCAGACAGTTACCCTCGGGACGGATTTTTCGATCCACCCCTCACACCCATATACGATTTGTATATTCTTTTTTGCGCAACAGTACAGTACATATGCCAGTAGGATATGTCTGATTTGAGTACTAAGGTTCTTCAAGAATATGAGAATCTTATATGGGTATGAGGGATGGGTGGAAACATCCGTCCCAAGGGTCACTGTCTGGCCTCACAAGGCTTGCCGAGTGATGCCGTACAGTGATCTCGAGGGACGGATTTTTCCATCCACCCCTCACACCCATATAAGATTCTTTTTCTTGCACACCGTCCAATTCTAAGCGCTGATTTTAATGCTGCAGTCACTTCGGTTACCAACGTCCGCCATATTGTGTTGACACTGCAGGAATGTTTAGTGACGTCACGAAACGTGCTGTGACGTGAACCTTAACGACGGCGCATACGAGGTCGCAATCAACCAGTGCATTTATCAAACACGCGATTATATTCGATTTCGGATCGGAACACCAGAATCAGAACATAAATTTCTATCCAAGGGCCAAACACGGATTTCTTTGTCTGGCTTGCAAGAAAATGAATTTCTCCTGTGCAAAGGGTGGTCTTGTTGAAGAAGGGTTCCAGCTTGTCGGGGTTTTTTTTTCGGATTTGACTTGTCTTGCTACTGGGCAAGAGCCATGCAGAATCAGTCCAACTTATACCATGTTGGGTGGTGTCACGTTGTACAAGGAGCGCCATGGTGCACTGCGGAGTACTGCGCACGGAGGGTGTGTTTTTGTTTTATCTTTGTGTTTGCAATACTGTACTTAGCTGAAAGTTAATATATGAGTGCTATCGCCATTGAAGAATATAATTCAATGGCACAGGTCACTGCACAAGGATGATTTGTGTTTTCTTGTGCTGCAGCCCTGTACACATGCGGGTATAACATGTATGATTTGAGCGTCACGGCCCTCAAAATATATATTTCCCCTAAAAAAAGGCTAGCCTTCTTATGTTGAAGAATCGTCATATGACGCGGGGCGCTGCGCAAGGAGGCTGGGTTATGTATGCTGCAGCACTATGCACTTGCTGGTAGGTTAAGAATATAGATTTCCCCTGTACAAACGACACCGTTGCTTTGTGCTGTTTCCAGCTTTTCAGGTCAGGTTAGACCACGAGGAACTAATACAACCTGTATCATGGCTGGAAGTTTCACGTTGTGCAACGTGTGCCATGGCCAGGTGCGCGGCGCTGCACACGAAAGGTGGATTTTCTTTTTCTTTTTTTGTGCTTAAGTACTGAACATAATCTGGTAGGTTGCGTCCGATTTGAGTACTTTTGCCCTCAAAGAATATAAATTTATTAGTCTCTGGACACCCAGCCTGAAGCAACATATTAAAAACTTGATCCCTCAGATTAATTGAGCTATTTCATGTGTAATTATTGACCTTTTCATGTAGGCCGTGTGCCCTAAACATAGGGAAAATTTGTTGTTGCTTTCTTGTTTTTCTATACTTACACAGTAACACTAAATATTCCAAACATGGGCGGAGACATGGTTCTTTGCCGGCTCACGATACATGTCTATAAAAGGAAAGGCGTTGGTGAGTCTGTCCATATGCGCAGGCTCGCCCGAGAGTCTGCTGTTCACCTATATCGTAAGTACCTGTTTCACAAAGGTGGGCTCAAATTAATCTGTGGTAAAATAAAAAGGAAACATGCTAAAGCAGCTCAACCTGGGGCATGTGTAAAAGACTTTGTATATCTTCTTTGCGTTTTTTAGCTTTGTCAGTATTGCATTACAGATTCACTATGTCAACCAGCTGAGGCACAATATTTTGACATGCCTTTAACACATGAACTCCGGTTGAACGCGTTGTTGTTTACACATAGGTACCACCAAGTTTCTTCACTGAACGTCCCTTTGAATTTTAGGCCTTTCGTGTGTGGAAACTACCATCCTAATTTCAGAAATGAAAGAAAAAAAAAAAGCGATATAAAACACATTATATTTCAACAGAAACAAAACTATACAAAAATCGTAACTATCACAAACATTCTGCATGCAGTAGAATTTATACAAAATTGTGATCGCTTAATGTCCGACGTGCGTAGGGGAAGGGCCGTAACTAATGTTGGTAGAACTTGTGGCCCAACCCCATATGCTATCATGAAAGGCAATAAAATATGTTTAACTATACAAAATATTTCTCGACGAAAATGCAGGTTATGCAAAATGTCTATTTTCAGATTTCGAAAACACGCATATTCAAATATATTGGAACCCCCCCCCCCCCCCCCCGCCTGCCAAAAAGGAAATTTCAGATAAAAAAAAATTTGATATGATCCAAACATAGACTGTAGGAACTCATTAGAACCATATCGTTCTAACTAGTACCCACAATCTATGTTTAGGTAGAATTAATAAAAATAAGATTTACCCCTGTAAACACCAGTTTTAAAAGTGGGGTTTAAGGGGGTCAGTTATATAGGTGTGCTAACGTGATGATTTATATGGTCTAATTATGCTAACAAGTCCATGAAAATGTATACTGCGCTGTGTTCAATGAAACGAGTGGTTTACAAGGGCAATACATTTTTCTCATTTTTGTTCCAAGATCTGCCTCATTACCACCTCATTTAGGCAGTTCTAATGAAACACGTTTTTACATTTACAGATGTGAAAAAATAGACCCATTAGACAAAGTCCATGAGACAAAGTGCATTCTTTGATATCCAAAGGGTTATTTTTCTGATAAAAATGTTAAAGTATTCCAATATATATTCCAAACATTGTTTGTTGGTGCTCGTTAGAACCGCCTAAATGAGGCGGTGCTAACGAGTACTCATAACCTATGTCCTGGAGTAATATATAACGAAATAATGTACACCCTATAAACCCCAGTTTTACATATAAAGTGAGGTTTAGAGGGGTGGTCCATGGTCTTATACTGCTCTGTGTCTACACTGTTTGCCATTAAGTACATTTTGTGGATCAAACAGGAAATATGCATTACATATTACTTCTGGCTTTTTCCAGCACAGGCATAGTTCAGTAATCTGTACATGTACTTGACCTAGCTGATAGCCAGCAGTTATTCCAGACCACTGACATGCTGAGCGTGTTATGGCATTTAGCTGATTAAAAGAAGAGATTATGTCAACCAAGTTTCAGTTCTACAGTGCTACCAAGATCGGCTTTTAAGTGCTATTGCCCTTCACGAATGTAATTTTTCCCTGCACAAACGCTAGACTTCCATTGGTATGTTGAAGACTTTCATGGCACGGGTCGCAGCGCACGAATGGGTGCTATTTGAGTGCTGCAGTGTGCATATGTTGGTAGGTTATGTCTGATTTGAGTGTCATTGCACTTCAAGAATATATATTTCTTCTATTTCAGACACGCCCTTCTATGTTTTGTTGAAGAATCTTCCCAATGACGCGGGATGCTACAAACGGGTGGATGTTTTATTTTTTCTTGCACAGCAGATCAGGAAATCAATAGTTTTAGCTTGGGATAGAAATTCGGTTCTAACCATGCTGTTCTTACCAAAAATCGAATATTCTGGCGTGTTTGGTAAATACACTTGTTGAATACGACCTCATATGCACCGCCGTTAAGGTTGACGTCACAACACGTTACGTGACGTCACTAAACATTTCTGTAACGTCATCACAATATGGCGGACGTTGGTGACCGAAGTGACTGCAGCGCTAAGAAATGTAAGGTATGCAGGAAAAAGAATCCTGTATGGATGTGAGGGGTGGATATATAAATTTGTCCCTCGGGATCACTGTCCGGCATCACTCAGCAAGCCTCGTGATGCCAGACAGTTACCCTCGGGACGGATTTTACCATCCACCCCTCACACCCATATAAGATTTGTATATATTTTTTTTTTGCAACAGTACTGTACATATGCCAGTAGGATATGTCTGATTTGAGTACTAAGGTTCTTCAAGAATATAAAAATCTTATATGGGTATGAGGGGTGGATGGAAACATCCTTCCCAAGGGTCACTGTCTGGCCTCACAAGGCTTGCCGAGTTATGACGTACAGTGATCCCGAGGAACGGATTTTTTCATCCACCCCTCACACCCATATGGGAGTCTTTTTCTTGCATACCGTCCAATTCTTAGCGCTGATTTTAATGCTGCAGTCACTTCGGTTACCAACGTCAGCCATATTGTGTTGACACTGCAGGAATGTTTAGTGACGTCACGTAACGTGCAGTGACGTCAACCTTAACGACGGCGCATACGAGGTCGCAATCAACCAGTGCATTTATTAAACACGCGATTTTATTCGATTTTTGGTCGGAACACCAGAGTCCGAGCATAAATTTCTATCCCACGGTCAAACACGGATTTCCTTGTGTGGCTTGCAAGAATATGAATTTCTCCTGTGCAAAGGGTGGCCTTGCTAAGTTATGTTGAAGAAAGGTTCAAGCTTGTCGGGTTTTGTTTAGATTGGACTTGTTTTGCTACTGGGCAAGAGCTATGCAGAATCAGTCCAACCTATATCTTGTTGGTTGGTATCACGTTGTACAAGGAGCGCCATGGCGCACTGCGGAGTACTGCGCACGGAGGGTGTGTTTTTGTTTT
Source organism: Lucinisca nassula (assembly GCA_963580285.1). Taxonomy (NCBI): domain Eukaryota; kingdom Metazoa; phylum Mollusca; class Bivalvia; order Lucinida; family Lucinidae; genus Lucinisca; species Lucinisca nassula. Next base: position 116,557,175 of record OY757016.1, read on the forward strand.
ATCTTTGTGTTACAGTACTGTACTTAGCTGATAGTTGAGATATGAGTGCTATCGCCATTGAAGAATATAAATTCAATGGCACAGGTCACTGCACAAGGATGGTTTGTGTTTTCTTGTGCTGCATCCCTGTACACATGCGGGTATAATATGTCTGATTTGAGCGTCACGGCCCTAAAAATATATATTTCCCCTAAAAAAGGCTTGCCTTCTTATGTTGAAGAATCGTCAAATAACGCGGGGCGTTGCGCAAGGAGGGTGGGTTATGTATGCTGCAGTACTATGCACTTGCTGGTAGGTTAAGAATATAGATTTCCCCTGTACAAACGACACCGTTGCTTTGTGCTGTTTCTAGCTTTTCAGGTCAGGTTAGACCACGAGGAACTAATACAACCTGTATCATGGCTGGTAGTGTCACGTTGTGCAACGTGTGCCATGGCCAGGTGCGCGGCACTGCACACGAAAGGTGGATTTTCTTTTTCTTTTTTGTGCTTAAGTACTGAACATAATCTGGTAGGTTGCGTCCGATTTGAGTACTTTTGCCCTCAAAGAATGTAAATTTATTAATCTCTGGACACCCAGCCTGAAGCTGATGATTCCTGCAGTTTAACATGCATATCAGCCAGTTAAGCAACATATTAAAAACTTGATCCCTCAGATTAATTGAGCTATTTCATGTGTAATTATTGACCTTTTCATGTAGGCCGTGTGCCCTAAACATAGGGAAAATTTGTTGTTGCTTTCTTGTTTTTCTATACTTACAAAGTAACACTAAATATTCCAAACATGGGCGGAGACATGGTTCTTTGCCGGCTCACGATACATGTCTATAAAAGGAAAGGCATTGGTGAGTCTGTCCATATGCGCAGGCTCGCCCGAGAGTCTGCTGTTCACCTATATCATAAGTACCTTTTTCACAAAGGTGGGCTCAAATTAATCTGTGGTAAAATAAAAAGGAAACATGCTAAAGCAGCTCAACCTGGGGCGTGTGTGAAAGACTTTGTATAGCTTCTTTGCGTTTTTTAGCTTTGTCAGTATTGCATTACAGATTCACTATGTCAACCAGCTGAGGCACAATATTTTGACATGCCTTTTACACATGAACTCCGGTTGAACACGGTGTTGTTTACACATAGGTACCACCAAGTTTCTTCACTGAACGTCCCTTTGAATTTTGGGCCTTTCGTGTGTGGAAACTACCATCCTTATTTCAGAAATGAAAGAAAAATCAGAGATATAAAACACATTATATTTCAACAGAAACACAAACTATACAAAAATACAAAACTATCACAAACATTCTGCATGCAATAGAATTTATACAAAATATTTCTCGACGAAAATGCAGGTTATGCAAAATGTCTATTTTCAGATTTCGAAAACACGCATAATCAAATATATTGGACCCCCCGCCCCCCCCCCCCCCGACCTGCCAAAAAGGAAATTTCAGATAAGGTACCACCAAGTTTCTTCACTGAACGTCCCTTTGAATTTTAGGCCTTTCGTGTGTGGAAACTACCATCCTAATTTCAGAAATGAAAGAAAAAAAAAGCGATATAAAACACATTATATTTCAACAGAAACAAAACTATACAAAAATCGTAACTATCACAAACATTCTGCATGCAGTAGAATTTATACAAAATTGTGATCGCTTAATGTCCGACGTGCGTAGGGGAAGGGCCGTAAATAATGTTGGTAGAACTTGTGGCCCAACCCCATATGCTATCATGAAAGGCAATAAAATATGTTTAACTATACAAAATATTTCTCGACGAAAATGCAGGTTATGCAAAATGTCTATTTTCAGATTTCGAAAACACGCATATTCAAATATATTGGACCCCCCCCCCCCGCGACCTGCCAAAAAGGAAATTTCAGATAAAAAAAATTGATATGATCCAAACATAGGCTGTGGGAACTCATTAGAACCATATCGTTCTAACTAGTACCCACAATCTTTGTTTTAAATAGAATTAATAAAAATAAGGTTTACCCCTGTAAACCCCAGTTTTAAAAGTCTTTTGGTGTCTTTTATGCGTGGAGTAAGTTAATTGTATCAATTCCTGATCTTTGTTTTACTTCTACTTTTAAGGGTGTCAAAGTTATATAGGTGTGCTAACGTGATGATTTATATGGTCACATTATGTTAACAAGTCCATGAAAATGTATACTCCGCTGTGTACAATGAAACAAGTGGTTTACAAGGGCAATACATTTTTTTCATTTTTGTTCCAAGATCTGCCTCATTACCACCTCATTGAGGCAGTTCTAATGAAACACGTTTTTACATTTACAGATGTGAAAAATAGACCCATTAGACAAAGTCCATGAGACAAAGTGCATTCTTTGATATCTCCATGGACTTATACTGCTCTGTGTCTACACTGTTTGCCATTTAGTACATTTTGTGGATTAAACAGGAAATATGCATTACATTTTACTACTGGCTTTTTCCAGCACAGGCATAGTTCAGTAATCTGTACATGTACTTGACCTGATAGCCAGCAGTTATTCCAGACCACTGACATGCTGAGAGTTTAATGACATTTAGCTGATTAAAAGAAGAGATTATGTCACCTAAGTTTCAGTTCTACAGTGCTACCAAGATCGGAAAATCCGTCCCAAGGGTTCCTGTCCGGCATCACAAGGGTTGCCGAGTGATGCCGGACAGTGATCCCGACGGACGGATTTTTCCATCCACCCATCACACCCTTATAGGAGTCTTTTTCTTGCATACCGTCCAATTCTTAGCGCTGATTTTAATGCTGCAGTCACTTCGGTTACAAACGTCCGCCATAATGTGTTGACACTGCAGGAATGTTTAGTGACGTTACGTAACGTGCTGTGACGTCAACCTTAACGACGGCGCATACGAGGTCGCAAACAACCAGTGCATTTATCAAACACGCCATTATATTCGATTTTGGGTCGGAACACCAGAGTCAGAACATAAATTTCTATCCCAGGGTTAAACACGGATTTCCCTGTCTAGCTTGCAAGAATATGAATTTCTCCTGTGCAAAGGGTGGCCTTGTTGAAGAAAGGTTCCAGTTTGTCGGGTTTTGTTTAGATTGGACTTGTCCTGCTACTGGAAAAGAGCCATGCAGAATCAGTCCAACCTATATCATGTTGGGTGGTGTCACGTTGTACATGGAGCGCCATGGCGCACTTGGGAGTGCACGGAGGGTGTGTTTTTGTTTTTGTTTTATCTTTGTGTTGCAGCACTGTACTTTAGCTAATTGATATATGAGTGCTATCGCCATTGAAGAATATAATTCAATGGAACGGGTCACTGCACAAGGGTGGGTGTTTTTCTTGTGCTGCAGCCCTGTACACATGCGGGTATAACATGTCTGATTTGAGCGTCACGGCCCTCAAAATATATCTATTTCCCCTAAAAAAGGCTAGCCTTCTTATGTTAAAAATCGTCCAATGACGCGGGGCGCTGGTGGTTTTTGAATGCTGCAGTACTATGCAGTTGCTGGTAGGTTAAGAATATAGATACCCCTGTACAAAGGACACTGTTGCTTTGGGTCAGCTTTCAGGTCAGGTTAGACCATGAGGAACTAATACAACCTGTATCATGGTGGGTTGTGTCACATTGTGCAACGTTTGCCATGCCAGTTGCGCGGCGCTGCACACGGAAGGTGGATTTTCTTTTTCTTTTTTTTGTGCTTAAGTACTGAACATAATCTGGTAGGCTACGTCTGATTTGAGTACTTTTGCCCTCAAAGAATATAAATTCCCTCTGAACAAAGTCTCGACATTACACGGTATGTTGAAGAAGGCTCCAATTGCACAGTACCCCGCGTACGAATATTGTTTTGATGCAGCCCTGTGCATTTGCCGATATTTCTGATTCGGGTGCCATAGCCCTTCAAGAATATAAATTATCTCCCATACAAATGTTAGGCCTCCTAGGATATGTTGAAGAAGTCTCCCATGACACGGGGTACTGTGTGCGGTCGTGTGGATTTTGTTTATATTTTTTCAACTGCAGTACTTTACACATGCTGGTAGGTCGTGTCTAATATGGGTACTATGGCCCTACAAGAACATAAATGTCCCTTGTCAAAGGCTAGCCTTCCTATGTTATAAAAGAGGAGGGTTGGTTTAAGTGTTCATTTGTTTTGTGCTGCAGTACTCTACACTATTAGCTGGTAGGTTACATACGGTTCAAGTGCTTTGACCTTTCAAGAATATAAAGTTCCCTTGAACAAAGGCTAGACTTCCCATTGTACGTTGAAGAAGGCTCCCTTGGCATGGGACCCTTCGCACAGATGCGTTTACTCTACATTTGCTGGTAGGTAAAATCTGACATGCGTGCGCCCTCCAAGAATATTGATTACTCGTGTTCAAGGGCTAGACTTCAGGTTGTATGATGAAGAAACCTCCTGTGGCATGGAGCGCTGAGCATTTATGGGTTTATTTGGTAATATTCTCGTAGGTTATGTCAAATTGAAAGTCATGGCTCTTCAAGAATATAAATCCCCCCACCCCCTACAAAGGCTAGCCTTCCTATGTTACCTTGAAAATGGCTCCAATGGAGCGAGGCGCTGCACACGAACCGGTATTTTTTTTTCTTGTGCTGCAATACATTTGCTGGTAGGTTACCTCTGATCTGAGTGCTAAGGCCCTTCAAGCATGTAATTTTCTCCTGAACAAAGGCTGGACTTTCCATGGTATCTTGAAGAATGCTCCTTTGGCACGAGGCGCTGCGCACGGATAGATGTTTTAGGCGTTGCAGCCCTGTACACACACGCTGGTAGGTCACAAATGATTTCTGGGTTATAGCTCTTCAAGAATATATATTTCCCCTGTACAAAGGCTAGACTTTTTTGATATGTTGAAGAAGGCTCCCAAGGCATGGGGCTCTGCCCATGGATGTAATTTTAGGTGCTGCAGTCTATACATATGCTGATAGGTTATATGTGCCACCCACTGCAGTTCAGGAATATAAATTTCACATCTTCATCTTGTGTGTTGCAGAAGGCGCCCAATGTGCGGGGCGCTGCACATGGCTTGCTACTTGGGAACAGCTACGCAGAACCAGTACAACGTGTATCCTGGTGGATGGTTTCGCATTGTACAACGTGCGCTTTGGCGTGGTGCGGAACACCGCGCACGAAGGGTTGGGTTTTTTTTTTTTTTTTTTTTTTTGCTGCGGTATTGTATATAAGGTAGTAGGTGACATCTGTTTGAGTGCTATGGCATTTCATGGATGTAAATTTCACCTGTACAAAGACTAGAATTTCCACGGTTTGTTGAAGGTTCCAATGGCATGGGGCGCTGTGCATGGATGCGTGTTTTTGTGTTGCTGCCCTGCCAATATGTTGGTTGATTGTTTGATTTGATAACTATGGCCCTTCAAGAATATAAATTTATCTGTAAAAAGACTAGGTTTCCAACGGTATGTTGAAGAAGGCTCCTATGACGTGGGGCGCTATGAATGAATGAGAGTTTTTTGTACATAACTTCGTAGGTTATATCTGATTTGAGTGCGACGGCCAATCAAAAATATACATTTATCCTATACAAAGGCTGGCATTCGTTTGTTGTTGAAGAAGGCTCCCTCGACATAAGCGCTGCGCACGGACGGTTTTGTGTTTTGTTTTTGCGTATTGCAATACTGTACATATGTCAGTGGGCTATGTTTTTTTTTTGTTTTAACCTTTCCGGAATAAGGTAATACCCTGTACACAGGCTAGCCGCCTTTTGTTATGTCATCTGTCAGGTCGTGGCTTGCTGCTGGTAAGTGTCATGCGACCAGTACAACCCGTTTCATGGTTGCGGGTACCGTGTTGTACAACGTGCGCCATAGTGCGATGCGGGGCACTGCGTACGGAGGGTAGGGTTTTGTTTTTCATTTTTTGTGCTGCAGTAGTGTTGAGTGCTCTGTCCTACAAGAATATAAATTTCCCCTTTACAACTGCTTGACTTCCCATAGTTTTGTTGAAAAAGCCTCTAATGGCACGGGGCGCTGAGCACAGGTGGATTTGCATGTATTTGTTTTGTTTCAAATCAGTATATATGCTGGTAGGTTATGTCTAATTAAAGTGTTATGGCCTTTCAAGAATATAAATTTTCACTATCTAAGATATGTGATGCATGTTAACTACCCCGAATACCTATATAGTTCAGATCAGCCTGTCTCATTATTGTATCTGTTCTGCTCGTTTTGCTTTTATCCGTTCTTTCCGATCTCTTGTTTTCTGTCATCTAGCATCCACGGCTCCAGGGCTTTTAAAAAATACAGAGGTGGCCTGGTCTTGCCAAAGGAGTAATTATGTTTTATAACCGGGTTGAAGCAAGGACTACATCACGAAACTGTAAATTGCGGGGTTCGAAAGTTTTTATACGCCCGATAGAATGCGTTTTCCGGCCGGCCGTCAGTTCGTCCGGAATATTCTGACCAATCTTGAGTATGAGGTCAAGATAGGGTGTCAGATACAAAAAAAAAATGCTCTATTTTTCTGCGTTTCGTACTTCATTCCCTCTGATTAGTTTTCTTTTGTTTTCGGACTACCCTTGTGTGCGCCATAGGTAGATAATTATATCTGAAAGATACTCCGTTGCAATATATACGAGATACGAGCTCTCCTGACTACTTTGGTTTAGTTGTGTTATTAGTTGGTCATTTTTGGCTATTATTATATTTGTCGTTGTGTTCATTGTTGAGTTGGCATGTGTCTTTTTTGTCACGTGTGTTATTATTTTGTCATTTTAATGGTTCTTTTGGTGTTTGCCGTTGTGTTCATTACTGAATCCTACTTTAGTCGTATCTCTGTCTTTTTTAGGGGCGTGGGGTGTGGTACTTACTTGAATAACAGAGTTTATGTGCGTTATGTGGTCTTTTCTTCTGTTTGTGTTTCTTAATGTGATACTTTTGCTTCATTGGCTTTTTAAATTTGTTTTTAGAGGTTTCTGCTGTTGGACTTTTCCATGGCTATTTGGTGTTTTGTTTGTTAGTTTATCAGGCATGTTTTAAGTGGTTTTGTTGCTTGCGTTGGTCTTTGAAAGGACAGTTTTGCTTCAGTAGGTCTTAGATGTGTGTGTATTTGGATTGTCGCCCTTGTGTTGGTATTCGGGCGTTTGTTTGCGACGAGGTCTTCATTGAGTTGATCTGTCATGAATGTTTTTTTCGTCAGTCGGTGTTAAATTCACCTTTTTTGTTTGCCTTGTTTTTAGTTATATCCAAAGTTGCTTCGTTTTGAATGTTTCATCTTAATGTATAAATGTGTTTATGCATGTTTGCCGGTAATAAGAACGAAAATTTGTCTTATTTATATGTATTTATTGTATGTCATTTACTTGTATTTGTTTTGGCATTCATATGTATTTGTTTTGTCATTCATAAATATTTGTTGCAAATGCTTTCCATCCATTTGTTCATCCATATGTTTGCTCGCCAAGCCCTCACATTTGCTATAACCTTAGTGTTCATCCTTAGGTTGAAGTGCATACAAGCGAGACATATTTTCGCTGGAATTCTAGTTCTTAATTAATGCTTTGTTTTACGGGTTGTTACGTTTACTTAATTCAGCTTTGCATTTCAGACTCTTAGTAGTTTACTTTTGCTTAAAATTTCTATTATCCTGCTTTAATCCGTCACGAAAATACGCCTATATAATTTTGACCCATTAAAGCCCCACTTTTATATAATAGAAAAATGGGTTTACAGGGGCATTCATTATTTCTCATTTCTGCTCAAAAGCATAGATTGTGATTACTCGTAAGAACCACCTAAAAAGCATTGTGGTTAATAGTAAGAACCAGCTCGCCGTGGCGATTCAAACGAGTCCCCACAATCCATGTTTTGTTTGTTCGTATTGATGTTTAACGGCCCAGTCAACACTATTTAGGTCATTTTGAGCCGGTCAATTAACCTATAAACACTTTTCCTAGGCAGGCTTATACGTAAGCGGTTAACCAGTACATTGCACATTCTTTCGCCAGAAACTGACATCTGCCCTTCTTGAATCAGGGGAAGAGAGAGAATGACCGTAGAAAATATGTCGTGATCAATCTCAACGAAAGAATGTTGCCGACGCAAGTAGATATCGAACCCGCGCCCTCCTGATCACCAGACAGACGCCCATCCGACTGAGCTACCGAGGCCGGCACAATTTATGTTTAGAGGCTTTTTTGTAATGCATATCGGGATATGGGTTTACCAGCATTCTTTCAATCATCAAGCAACCGCAGTAGCTCCATCGGATGCGCGCCTGACTGGTGATCAGGAGGACGCGGGTTCGATACCTGCCCGGATCGGCAGAATTCACTCGTGGAGATTGATCATGAAATCTTTTATCCGGTCATTCTCTCCCTTCTGCTGATTCGATCAAGACTGGTAGTTGTCCGGCCCCGCCCATCGGGGCTTGAAGAAATATATGGGCTGCATGATGCTTCCACGCAGAGCTGAATCCGACCCGCACACGATAACTGGTAAACCGCTTAGAGGATCTAAGCTTGCCCAGGCAAAGCGGTGCGCACGAGTCGGACCGTCCATGCTTAAAACCTTATTGGTTTCATTGGGCGACAGGGCTTGAGATGTAATTTCATCTCATTATACCTCAATGCCGGGTAAAAGTCCCACAAAATTGGAAGCAACATCTCCAAAATGACCTATACAGTGTTGACGGGGACTTTAAACAAACAAACAAACTGGTAGTTGTCAGTTTCTGATGAAAGAATGTGTATTGTACTGGTTAACCGCTTACGTAAAAGCCTGCCCAGGAAAAATGTGGAGGTATGAGCTAAATAGTGTTGACTGGGTCGTTAAACTCCTAAACAAACAAACAAAAAATAAGCTTTTGTGGCAACAGTCCAAGTCCATACAGACAGGACATAACCTTCGGTGCATTATGGGAACACGTCTTTTCAAACATAGTGAGACGCCTACCAACAAAAAGTGAAAATTTTCAGATAAAGATTCTGAAAGTTTTCGTACCGCTGCCGAAAAAAAAAAAAAAAAAAAAAAAAAAAAAAACATAGATTGTGGGTACTCGTTTAAAACGCGTCGACGAGACTGTGATAACGAGTATCCACAACGTATATTTTTAGCAGAAATAAAAGAAACATAAAAATTGTATACCCTTGTAAACCCCAGTTTCACTATAAAAAGTGGGATTTCAAGGGGTCAAAATTATATGCGTGTTTTCGTGATTGGAATTCTTGTTCTAACTAATACTTTATTTTATTACATGACATCATTGATAAGCAGTGGTTAACGTCCTGTAATAAATATCGTATGACCACACGTTCAATAACACTTTGGCGGGATTAGGTAACGTCATGACGACGTCCATGTCAACAATGCATTTTTTTGCGAAAACAAAATGTCAAATTCAAAAGGGATCAAATCCTTTTTGTTGTCATATGATAAACATAATCTTGCATTCGTGTTCATTTCATATGAAATTTATGAAATTTACCAAGGGCTCGTTTCATAAATATCATATGAAATGGCCACTCGTGAAAAATCCTCTATTTACAAGCTGCTATTTTTGCTTAATTCAACTTTGCATTTCAGGCTCTGTGTATTTTGCTTCGCTATTTTTGTTGAATCTATTTTAAGCATGGCATTATATAGGCGTTCAGTTTCCGACCATTCGTTTATCAAGCCGTCAACATTTGCGACAACCCCTCGCAATAACGTTCAAGTCCATAAGGCACAACATAGCAATCTGCGGATTTCTTGATTAACAATACTTGGTTCCTTTGTAGCCGTATGGAAATGATGGCAGTGATCAGGAATCGATAGCATCACGTGAGCCAGTCCGTGAAATGAACACCCCCTAAACCCAACATTATGTAGAGAAAACTGGGGTTTACGGGGATTGACATTATTTTTCCTGTTTCTGCTCCAAGACATAGCTTGTGGGTACTCGTTAGAGCCGCCTCAATGACATGGTTCCGATAGACCGGACTATTTGTCTTGTCGTTAACAACGCCGTGTAGTATAGTCAGGTAGAGATATGTCACGTGGTCAGTTACCGTGATGTAGTCAGTTCCTACAGTGTACAGCTCACAAAATAATTTTGTATTGATCGGATCAGGCAGTTTGATCCAATGGTGACGAATGATCGCCTGTTTCAACAAAATTCCACTCTGCAACAAATTACGCGTTATGAATGTATCATATTTGAGAGAAACCTCGTGTTCTGCAAACGTTAACAATCAGACATTCATGTATAAATCTAATATGTTGTCACACACAGTCCTCCGGTAATGTCAGAAATATCGAATTATTATTTCCTCAACGCCTTTTTTCAACGATCACTACGCACTCTTTGTCCATTAGGCGCGTCAATCTGCACCAGTTTGTTGGTTATTTGTTTTAGTCAGAAGTTAAGACGAGACATCGGCTATACAAATATGCAAAGACGAACTGTAACAATAATACACCACAAAAGAATAACCGCCTTGCTAAGGTCAGTAAAGACGTTTTATTTATTTATTTTACATAGCCATAATCCTCACCCTTGCTTCAATCGTGGTTTTGACAATTTGTTCAGTCCGCATGAAGGATTTGTAACTCATCAGTGCATCATTCCCGAGAACATTAAATTAAACGAAAACGACGAGGACTCCACAGCATTAAATAATAACTGCTGGAACAAAAGAAAACCAATTGTTGGACTCCGCGGTGGGCTCGACTATTTTGTCTCTTTACCAGCCAGAGGCATTCTGGCTTTCTGCAGATGTGCATGTCTGCAAAGAGGCTGGGCACTTCCTTGCATGCGACTTCCTAATTACCTTTTTCGCCGAAGCTCGCAGTGAGGGTCTACTTGAAGTAATGTAGTAATTCCTGTGTCATAGTTACAAATGGGTTCTCTTTACTGATGACGGTCTTTCTTCACGTCAGGGTCTGAGGTCAGAATTGGAAAATGGAACCCCATCAAGGAATTTGTCTGTCCCCAGTGGGCACACAACGTTAAAATGACGTATCAACGTCGGAGCGATGTCATCTCATCGCATCGATGTTGATAGGACGTCATTTTAACGCTGAGTGCCTGCTGGGTGTTATGGCTAATACCAGTCTGCTTAGCCATTGCAACAGCCCTCTGTTGCCAGCAACTGCTCTCAGTTGCCAATGCACCAGCATGTCTGTTTCCAGCCTGCATCCGGTCCGTGGGGACTACGAAAGCAGGGTCCTCGTCCCAGTCCCCGGGTACAATTGTTTACGATGCTGTCATAAAATTAATTAGATGTTGTTTAGAAGCAGTTTATCATTAATAGGACCCATCTGGAATTTCTTATTCTAAATAGTTTTTGTTTATATATTTTAAAAAATTGGATATTTTAATAATAATTTAAGAGCATCATAAAACAATTGTAGCGAATGCTTTCATAATTGATTTTGTTTGTTTGTTTGTATTGGAGTTTTACGGCCCAGTCAACACTATTTAGGTCATTTTTGAGCCGGTCAGTTTACCTATCAACACTTTCCTGGGCAGGCTTATACGTAAGCGGTTAACCAGTTCAGTGCACATTCTTTCGCCAGAAACTGACAACTGTCCTTCTTGAATCAGCGGAAGGGAGAGAATGACCGTAGAAAAGATTTCATGATCAATCTCCACGAAAGAATGTTATCGACCCCGGCGGGAGTCGAATTCATAATTGATACCTTGAGACATGTTAGAGATAGGATATTTTTGTTTTACGGCACTTTCAAGATAATTAGCCCCCGATTTCGAGGTGGGCGAAAACTGGAGTATCCGGAGAAAAACCACCTGACCTTTCGTCTCACATGTGACCCGAGCGGTCACCGCTCTTAACCCCTAATAATCTTACCCGTTAGGTCACTCTAGCTTACAAATTGATGATGCTGAAAGACTGGCGATTATCGTCAGGTTTTTTTCGGCACTCTTATACAAAATTTCCGTCAGAACATAAACCGTTTTGGCGATATGAATGAATGTACTCTGTCGCACGGTTTTGTTATCATGATGCTGTATTTTGACAAGTTTTATGTTCTCGGAGTTGTGGCGATGAAAAAGAAATCCTTCACGCAGCCTGAACGAATTATTAAGACAAAACCAAGGACGTGGATTGTTGTCATGTCAAATCTATTTTAGCCCCCATCACGAAAACACGCTTATATAATTCTGACCCCCTTGAACCCTACGTTTATATTGTAAAACTGGGGTTTACATAGGTAAACCTTATTTTTGCTTATTTCTGCTCTAAAATATAGATTGTGTATACACATTAGAAGAGCCTCGATGAGGTGGTTCTAACGTGTACCCCACAATCTATATTTTGAGAGGAATTTGGAAAAAATATCAGAATTTGACATCTGAAATTTTGTTTTCGGCGGTGAACTTTGCAATGAATTTGAATAGGCGTGTTTTCGTTAAGCAGAGTTGTTTGTTCCACGCCTTTTCGAAGAAAAGCGAGGGGACATAGTATTCGGCTTTCCGTGGTGCGGGGTGCGTGATGCGCGGTGCGTGGTTCCGAGCTTGAAGTAGGTACCTTGTGAGCGCAACTCCTCCTACAGTTTTAAACCGATCCTTCTGAAATTTTATAGGTGTCTTTATCATGGTTTGACGTTGTGCATGTACATTTTTCAGAATTCTTGAATTATTTTTCCCCTTTTTTACATTTTTAACTTAGACTTTTTTGCATTGTTCCGAATTCATAGTAGGTACCTTGTGAGCGCAACTCCTACAGTTTTATACTGATCCTTCTGAAATTTTACAGGTGCCATTATTGACGCACCTGCTTTAGCAGGACGCCATAGGCGTGCAAGTTTCCGTCCGTCCGGTTGTCCGTCCGTCTTGCCGTCAACTTTTGACACTGGGTGTCTTGTCATCGCAACTCCTCCTACAGTTTCATACCGATTATTTTGAAACTTGCCATGGTATGAGGATGCGCATGTGGTTTGGACCGATCAATTTTTGTGTGGTCCGATGAATTTTTGTCACCTTTTCAACATTGTGAACTTAGTCATTTTTAACCTTCAATTGATATATGGCAGGTAGCTCTTTTCATCGCAACTCCTCTTGCAGATTTATACCGATCATTTTGAAACTTTGCGTGTGCTTTCGCCATGGTTTGAGGGTGTGCATGTGGTTTCAACATAATTCTCAGAATATTTTTTTCACTTTTTGCACATTGTGAACTTGGCCATTTTTAGGCTTCAGTTGATAAACAATAGGTACCTCATGTGATCGCAACTCCTCTTACAGTTTTATATTGATCATTTTGAAACTTTGTGTGTGTGTTTTTCTATGGTATAAAGATGTGCATGTGGTGTGGACATATCTTCGGATCAATTGTTATCAGTTTTTCAACATTTGAACTTAGTCATTTTTAACCTTCAATTGATATATGATACGTACCTCTTGTCATCGCAACTCCTCTTTCAGTTTTTAATCAATCGTTTCGAAACTTTGCATGTGCTTTTGCCATGGTATGAGGATGTGCATGTGATTTCGACATAATTCTTAGAATAGTTTTTTTCGCATTTCGCGCATTGTGAACTTAGTCATTTTTGAGCTTCAATTGATATACCATAGGTAACTCTTGTCATCGCAACTCCTCTTACAGTTTTATACCAATCATTTTGAAACTTTGCATGTGCTTTTACCATGGTATGAAGATGTGCATGTGGTTTGGACATAATTCTCTGAATATTTTATTCCACTTTTTGAAAATAGTGAATTTAGTCATTTTTAACCTTCAATTGATATACATGAGGTACCTCTTTGTCACCGCAACTCCATTTATAGTTTTATACTAATCATTTTGAATTTTTGCATGTGTTTTTGCCATGGCATGAGGCTCTGCATGTGGTTTGGACTTAACCTTTGGATCAATTTTTGACACTTTTCCACATTGTGAACTTAGTCATTGTTAACCTTCAGTTGATATATGATAGGTAACTCGTCATCGCAACTCCTCTTACAGTTTTATACAAAACATTATGAAACTTAGCTTGTGTTTTCTCCATGATATGAGGATGTTAATATGCTTTGGATATAACTCTTGGACCATTTTAGTTCATTTAATCACGTTGTGAACTTTGTCAGTTTTTAGCTCACATATATAGGCTATGGTTTCTACTCAAAGCCCTATATTCATTTCTTCTGCTTTAAATAAACTTTATTTTTAGTGTTGGGCAGGTGGGGAGCAGGTGCGACATCAACTTCACCGAAGTTGAATTTCTAATCATGATTTGAAGTTATGCATATGCTTTTTCCAAAAGTCTTCAATTGTTTTTTTTTTTTTTTTTTTTTTTTTTTACTTTTTTTCACACTTTTAACTGAGACTTTTTTCATGCATCAATTCAATGAAAGGGTATAATGTAGTAGGTACCTTGTGTGCGCAACTCCTCCAATGTTTTGAAAGCGATCCTTCTGTAATTTTATAGGTGTCTTTATCATGGTTTAAAGTTAAACATGTGCTTTTTTCAGAATCCTTGAATTAATTTTTTCACTTTTTTTCACATTTTTACCTTATGTTTTTTTGCATGGTTCCGAATTCATAGTAGGTACCTTGTGAGCACAACTCTTCTTACAGTTTTATACATATCCTTCTAAAATTTTTCAGGTGTCTTTATCATGGTTTTGAAGTTGTGCATATGCTTTTTTCAGAATTCTTTAATTATTTTTTTTTTCACCTTTTTAACATTTTTAACTTAGACTTTCTCCATGCATCAATTCTATGAAAGAGTATAAGGTAGTAGGTACCTTCTGAGCGCAACTCCTCCAACAGTTTAATACAGATCCTTCCAAAACTTAAAAGTTGCTTGAATTGTGGTCTGCTTTTTTACAGAATCTTCAAATAATTCTTCTCACTTTTTTCACATTTTTAACTTAGTTTTTTTGCTTTTTTGCACATCTATAATATGAAACTGGATATGTAGAAGGTACATTGTGAGTGCAACTCCTCCTACAGTTTAAAACCGATCCTTCAGAATCGTTACAGGTGTTTTGATCATGGTCTGTGCCTTTTACAGAATCTTTTATTTTCTTATTTTATTTTATTTTTTTTTTTTTTTTTCACTTTCCGCGTTAAGTTATACCAATAGTTGTCTGGTTAACTTACTTATTTTTAACAGCACAAATGAAAATAAGGCGGGGGACATAAATTCTCTGTGGAATTTGCTTGTTACCTACTGTCTGGTGTGGTTTATTATCGTCATACCTCGTCTTCGCATGTACTATGTACTGCTATCTCTTTATTTTTGATAGCCATTTGGCAATTTGTGGGAAAGTAACTGCCCTTTTGATCTTTGCACTTATGACGTTTTATTTATGGTTAACTTGATTTATGCTGGGCATTACAAAAACACGCCTATACAAATACTATGTAAGTTTACTAACCAACGAAAAATCAATAAGAAAAGTAATGTATACCCATGCAACTCCCAGTTTTACTGTATAAAAGTGTGGTTTAAGGGGGTCACATTTTTATAGGCGTGTTTTCGTGATGGATTTCTTTCCCTTTGGTGTCTTGGCTGGAGGTGTGAGGTATTTGTTATTACGATAACATTTGTGCGTCATATGTAGGATCCTACTTGATTTACATGAGTGTTCATGTATAATTCGATTCATTAAACGTGTTGAAGAAAAGTGATAAAATGCGAGGCTTTGCCGAGAATTTTATCACTTTTCTTCAATAGGTTTAATTAAGTCAATAATACATGAGCACGAATGCAAGAGTCCATGTAAAACGGATCTTGTTCACTAGTTCACTACTGATCAACAATAATGTCAATATTCGCCATAAGTAAACGCCGTACATGTAACGTTACGGGGCGGATCTAACTAATTTGCATATTTAATCCACTAGTGTTTTTCCAAATTTATTACACGACGTTATTACATTCTCAGACGATAAAGTGTATTCTTTCATTTCTCCAAAATAGTGAAGTATTTTTTTTTTTGAATGAATGAAAATTTGTAGTATTCATTTTTTTCCTCATGTGCTCATTTAAGCCGCCGCATTTAGGCGGTTCTAACGAGTACCCACAACCTATGTATTGATCATTGATCATGAATAAGGAAAAAAAACGCGTACCCAGGTGAACCCCGGTTCCGGGGCTGTTCATTACACGGACTTATTCTGGTGATGTAAATTTTCGTCTTCGTCTGCTTATCGGAGAATTTTCACATGCTTTCGTGTAGTCTTTTTATTTTACTAACTAGCGGCTTTTGGTTTAAATGCCCTTGCAAGAATACACATGTACTTTTATTGTAGTGTCACGACCAGACGTTTCTTTCATAAACCCCAAACTTACAAGCATATAAATGCTAAGATGGCTCAGAACAGTTCAAGTGCGCATATACGACTTGTTGACTTATATCCAACGGTTGATATGCTCTGTCAGTATAATGGCCTGCTCATATTTTTCTTAATAACAGTAAATTTATTTGCTTTCATAGGCAGTTTCATTCATGCCCGTAACATGTTATTTTATCCCCTGTCATATCAGACAGCTTTAGTCAAAAGGTTGTATTTTCCAACCCTTTGAATGAAGTCGCAGCTTTTGATATTCGCTTCTGGTTGGCCTATGCAATATTCCATACAGGCGACAGGTCGATCATGCAAATCGATTTTATGTGAGCAAATGCTGTATGGCCATCGCATGATCGAATTACTTGGCCTGACAAATCCCTTTACGGACCTTTAAGCGTCGTCTGTAGGAGAGAACGTTGCCATAGTTGAAGTTGCAGGGTCAGCAATGAGTAAAATAGTTTTATTATCCCTTATTTTTTCTAGATACAGCGCTTCTCTTTCATTAATGTTCTTCTCGTGTTAATATTGTCATTATCTACCTGTACAGCATACAGGGATGGCTCTTTGTGTTGTGCAGATGAGAAATGGGTCCCAAGCGCTGGATTTGTTGCTTCCATAGCTCACCGGTGATTGTAAGGGTAGATAATTGCGTAACAATTTCTGTACCATTCATTGCAGGGGCAGATAACCGTGTTACGAGATGGAAAAGGAAACCTTTCTGGTGCTTATGCACATCTAGATTATTTTATTAGGTATATGGCAAGGCAGTGCGACTGAAAATTTTTAGTGAAATACGGTAGGCAAAATATGCCTCTCCACGCACAAATCGTGCACATATCATACCATGTATGCATGAGAGGTTTGTTGTGGAAATTATTTACCATACAGTCGGCCGCTATAAGGTTGATTTCTATATAGTTTGCTTAAAAGTCGCCAACCGCCAAATTGTTCATGTCAGTTACAATGTTGTGGATGTTCGTACTGTCGAGAGTTATACTAATGATCTGTAGGGAAGTTTCATCATTTTTTCCCTAAGGGAAATACAATTGTAACGTAAATCGGTGATCTGCTGAAATTTGTTATATGGCTATGATTGTGGGTGGTATCTTTGCTTGTCACAATTTTAGCGAGCTAGCACGGGTATGCATGATTATGATTTTCCTGTAGTATTCATAGATATAAATACCCTGAAAAATGAACAGTATACTAGCAGAAGATCAATTGTGAAAATATACCTACAGTATTGTGACGAGCCATACGAATAATCTTTGACGTTATGTTAAAATCTATGTTTAGTATTGTTTCTTGTATGAACATGCTTGTAGGTTTTGGAGGGGTTTACTTCTAGTATTCCCCAACTTTCTGAAGCCTATTCTGGATTCACTTTTGAAGCTTCTATGGTGTAGTGATTAGGCTACTAGCTTTGCCAGCTAGAGGTCGCAGGATCGATTCCAGGCTTCTTCAGAAGTAGAATGAGTCTTTTAAGCGAGGTCCTGTCTCATTTTGACCCTAGATGTTGGTGAGACGTAAAGTTTGGACACCCGCTCATTCTAGATTCATTTAGGCGATTAGACCCCTTTTGTAGAATATAATTAATAAACGCCGGGTCACTTGTTTGATCCATAACCTTTGACTTGCAGTGGTTAGAAAACGTTGGTCCCGTCTCTATATGATATTAGGTGTAGAGGAGACGTAAAATTAAGACTGGTTTAAACATATCTTCATCATCAGGGCAAACACTTACAAGAGCCTGTCGGGTTATCCGTGATGATGAACCGTGATGAATTTGATTTTACAAGCATTTCATGTTGAGTAGAAATAATTTTGTTCAAGATGAATTACGAGTTCATTTTGTAATGATGCCGTTTTTTGTTTGAGAACTCGGTTTGTGCATGTATGTACATAAAAAGAACGTGATGATGATAAGTGAGAGTATTTTGTCCTCACACGTCATTACGGCCTGAGTGACGTGGATGATGTCAGCTGCGTTATCAGCGTCACGCGGACGGTTGTGACGTGGTGCCTACCAAATACAGAAAGAATTTACGACAAACAGTGTTGGTCCTTCTGAGACACTAACAAATGTTGTGGAGAATCGATGAAAATCTTCCTGTTTTTAGTTTCTAGCTGTTGTTAATGTTATGACTTTATGAATATCTATATTTGTGAGACGTGTCGCGGAGAAGGGTATGGAATAGTTTGTTGTGTTAACTGTAATTTGCGGGGGAACATATAGCGCAAAGGCGTGGTCTGTTCAATTGCATTTTACCTGTGCTATTGTAGTGAGCACGAATTTGATGGGTATTATGCTCAGTAGTAGTGAGCGTTAATTGATTTCTGTAGTGCTCAGTAAGGAAACATAAACTTCGAGTACTCTTGTGTCAAGCGCTGCGTGCTGCTAATTTGATGCACAGTCCAGTTGAGTTCTGCTGTGCAGTTATTTGTCGCATGCACTGATCAGCCTGTGTGTCTGGTCGGCGCATTGTTGTTTTTGTTATTTGCTTCTGTAGACATTCACGTCACCCCGTTCCGAGCACAGAACATTGTTTTGCCTTCGATGCGGACGTCGTGAGGGGGCTATAGAAGCAAATGCATTTGATGTTTTGTGTTAGTATTGTTGTATATAGATTTCTTGTGCCTTATCCCACAGCTGCCCGTGCACCTGTCAGAGATCACGCTCGGTTGTCTTGTCAGCATGGGGGTTCACGGGACGTCATAAACCCACATGTAACAGTATGATGTTGGTGAGACGTAAAACTCGGACACTCGCTCATTCTAGATTCATTTAGGCGTTTGTAGAATATATTTTTAAACGTCGGGTCATTTGTTCGATCGATAACTTTTGACTATTGGTGGTTAGAAAACCGTGGTCCCGTCTCTATATGATATTATGTGTTGAGGGGACGTAACATTAAGACGGGTTTAACCATATCTTCATCACCAGGGCAAACTCTTAGACAAGAGCCTGTCGGGTTATCCGTGATGATGAACCGTGATAAATTGATATCGCAAGAATGTTCATGTTATGAAGAAAGAAGAATTACGAGTACTTATTGTAATGATGCCGTTTCTGTTTAAGAAATCTGTTTGTACATGTATGTACATGTAAAGAACGTGATGATGATAAGTTAGAGTAGTTGGTCGTCACACGTTATAACGGCCTAAGTGGCGTGGATGGCGTCAGCTGCGTCATCAGCGTCGCAAAGGCGGTTCTGACGTGCCTACCAAATACGGTAAGGATTTACGGCAAAGTGTTGATCCCTTTCAGACACTAACAAATGTTGTGTAGAATAGATAAAAATCTTCCTGTTTTTAGTTTCTAGCTGTTGTTAATGTAATGAATTTGTGAATAGCTATATTTGTGAGCCGTGTCGCGGAGAAGGGTATGAAATAGTTTGTGTTTCCTGAAATTGGCGGGGGACCCGGTATCGCAAAGGCGTGGTCTGTTCAATTGCCTCTTACCTGAGCTAATGTACTGAACACGAATTTGATGGATATTATGCTCAATAGTAGTGAGCGTTAATTGATTTTCTGCAGTGCTCAGTAAGGAAACATAAACTTCGAGTATTCTTGTGTCAAGCGCTGCGTGCTGATAATTTGATGCACAGCCCAGTTGAGTTCTACTGTGCAGTTATTTGTCGCATGCACTGATCAGCCTGTGTGTCTGGTCGGCGCATGCGCAATAACGGTATATGCATGAACATATTCTTACTTCTCCGGGAGGGGGATCATGATATAGCATGTACGTTTTGTGAACTGTATCTTAGTCGATTATCGTAATTTGCAGGCACAACGATGTGTGGTGACCTGCTGCTCCCTGCAAAATAGGAACAGGTACTGGTGCGTCGCTGTCGGTTTGGTGTCCAGCAAGGGCGGACAGACCCAATAACAGACCGTCGAGACCATATTAGACAGGTAGTTGAAAACAACCTAGAATCGATTCGACCATATTAAGCAGGTCGTGGAAAACAACCTTGAGTCGATTCAAACGAAGAAGTTACCGGGACTTAAAGTTCGTATGAATAAGAATCGATGAATAATATAAATCAACTTGTGGTCGACAACAAGGTCGACAAACTAGTTTACAGCAGTGCGCGAGAAGTGGTTCACCCTAAGTGAACGTATAATCTGGCCAGTCGCGTTTTTGTGTTTCACTTTCTTATTTTATTGTTGTTTTTGTTATTTGCTTCTGTAGACATCAACGTCACCCCGTTCCGAGCACAGAACATTGTTTTGTTTTCGGGGCGGACGTCGTGAGTGGGCTATAGAACCAAATAAATGTGATGTTTTGTGTTAGTATAGTTGTATATAGATACTGTAAATAATTCATGTTATTCATTTGATATCTTTCTTGTGCCTTATGACCTGCTGCTCCCTGGTCGATAGGAGCAGTTACTGGTACGACGTATCGGCCCAGATGCCATGCAGAGGCGGGCAGCACCGTTACACAGAGCGTCATGATAGCCAAGTTGTTGGTGATAGTCGAGTTGACAGTGCTAGTCAACTTATAGTCAAGTTGACAGTGATACTTGACAGTGATAATCAAGTTGACAGTGATAGTCAAGTTAACATGATTTAAATTCTCAGTATACCAGCGCGTCGGCGCAGTTCACCCCAAGTGGACTGAACACATTATTTGTCTAAATCGCGACGGAAGTAAGGGCGAGGATTGTGGCCACGTAAAATCGATTTAAGCCCCCCCCCCCCCCCCCCAGTGGAAATCTTCCACTGACCGTTCCAAGGCGGCTCTTCTGTGGCGATTTATTTATGTTGTTGTTTGTTACTTACTGTGTGTATCACTTGTGTCTTTAATTTTGGATGGCCATATGGCCATTTTGTGGGAAAGTAACTGTCCTTATGGCCTTCCTTTGTTTAGGTTTCCATTATGGTCTGGTCGCTTATTGTTTGTATTTCTTTCCCTTTGGTGTCTTTTATGGGTGGAGTTAGTTAATTGTATCAATTCCTGATCTTTGTTTTACTTCTACTTTTTATATCTGGCCAGTCACGTTTTTTTTTTTTTTTTTTTTTTGTTGTTCGTTTATTTTGTTATTTGCTGCCGCTGTCTCGAGCACAAAACGTAGGTTTGCGCCGTGAAACGATTATATAGGCGAAAAATATAATAATTAGTGTTCGTATTGTTGATTGTTGTAAATAGTTACTGTTAATAATTTATGTCTTCCATATGAGCCCCGCCAAGCGAATTTGTGTCTTCGAGCATTCCGCCATGACAAATTTTAACTGCGCATGCAAACCCATTCAGAGGGGCCAGGGATATGGCTTTCTGTCTGAAGGTTCCTCTTGATTCACTGCTTGTATGAGCGAGCAGAGAAGGTTCTGGCGAGACTGCGCGGATGCGCAGGCTCGCCTGAACCTTCGCTGCTCGCATAGGCGATAAGTACCAAAATCGCTTGACGGGGCCCATATAATATCTTTCTTGTGCCTTACACCACAGCTTCCCGTGCATTTGTCAAAGATCGTCCTCGGTCGTCTTGTCAGCATGGGGGATTTCGGGACGCCGTAAACCCACATGTAACCGCGTGACGATTTATAAACCGTGTATGACGGTGTTTGTTCATGAGCACACACGCATGCATGCATGCATGCACGTATTGTTAGAAATGTAATTAATGTAGATTCTTATCAGGCACAGTTTAAGGTCACACACATTACTCTTTATTAAGCATTTTATTGGCTTGAGGGTGTTGATCAGACGCAGCATTGGATAATGCAGTAATGGTGGTATTGTTCATTTTTGCCCTTCATTGAAGTCTCTGATCAGATGCAACGAAAGGTTATAAAGAATTATTATCAATGTAATTATTATTTATTGTCAAAGGCTCTGATCAGACGTCACGTGCGTCTTTATGCACTGTTTTTAACCATCGTGTGGTTCCAAGCGAAATTTGAGGGTGTACCTTGTGCTCGCCGGTCCAGTATATAGGATTGGAGCGGTTACACTGTACTCGCTGTTGGTTGTCAAAATTGTACCCTTTATTCGTCATCGGTTGGCAAGGTGATGAGTACCCAGCATGTACTGCTGGTTGTCAGTACGATTGAGTACCCTTCACTCGTCGATTGCGGTGTACTCGTATCAGAGTACCCTCTAGCGACCCGTCGCTGTGATTATATGACGTTGATGCACTTACTTTTTTCTTGTTTCTGCTTTGGAGTGTGCAGATTGTGGGTACTCGGCCTCACACAGTGACAGGGTTCTAATGCGAGGGCGCGGTACGTGTCCTTGGCAGAAATAGGAAACGATATCAAACTTTTCCACTGTCATTTGTAGCCATGTGTTTCATTAGAAAACATTATAACTGTGATAGCACATTTTTAGTTTGCGCACTTGCGGTTCAAAGAGATGATTTCAGTATTTTAGAATTTAAAAGTTTCCGTATTTATTTGTGTATTTAAAAGTTTGCCTTAAATCTGGTTAGCTTATGTCTTAAATCTTAAATGCCGTAAGATTTTGGTGCACTGACGAGGCTATATCGCCCCTCCCCCACGCGTGTCCGACTGCAACGTCGTGACGTCAACTTTACGTTGACGTCATAGCTGACGTCGAATATCCGTTGATATAACGCTCGCTTGCACCACTCCTAATGATCTGTGTACGCAGGTTGGCCGTGCAATGAGGGGTGGCTAATGATTAGATGAATGCTACACAACCCTCCATTTGCGCGGGCATGGCATCACACATCAGGGAGGAAGAGGTTATTATAAAATATTTATTAGATCTATTTTCAGACGGTTATATCGCATATCGGCTTTATCGCCTACACCTCATGGCCCAGCTTTAGACGGCTATGTGACCCCATACCCTAATGGGTAGAGGGTAGTCAGCTAAACTGTCTTGACTGTGTCTGCAGTTGTCACTTGTGCTAGTATACACTTAATGTACTAATGTACGACACTGTGAAATATTGCTATAAGGGCGGCCTTAAAAATAGCACTTTGCAAGTAGTAAATTAGAGTCTTAATTTTATTGCGTGTGTTCAAAAGCAGTAATTAATTTGAAACACCGGTTGCGACCTGTAGCGTAAACTTGAGCACAACTTGATTTTCGAATCTACTAAAAATAAGATATTGAACCGAAATAAATAAAAATATAAATAAAAATCAAAGATGAGTTCCTTTAAGAGCAATGAAAACATTCATAAGAAAGCAAATGGGTCATAATTCGTAGTTTCGGCTAATAAAGCCTCTTTTATACTGTTTGAAGATTCAAGTACTCAAAATAAATCAAATCACTGAGAGTACTGGTGGGTCGATTGTCTTTGATTGTAGGTTGAGCAAATAGTCCTGAACTGAGAATTGAGCTTTCGTTTAAAAATTAAATTCCAGTATTTTTAAGCAAGCAGTGTAGACCTGAACAGATGCCGCGTTATGTGGCGTCTGATTAGATATCCACTGTTTGCCAATGTTCCAATGCACAAGCTCAGTCAAGATTTCGCTCTTATGTCACATGGAGATGACTACCGATGCTATAAACAACCGGTACTTGAATGTTATACATGGTCAGCGACAGTCAGTTGGAAAAAGCAAACGGGAACGTTCCCGTCTGTACTTAGTTACTTTGGGTCGATTGATAAGCCAATACCACGTACACGAACCCAGTCTAGATTGTCATTGGGTCGATTGATAAGCCAATGCCTCGTACACGAGCCCAGTCAAGATATTACCTTCGACACAGCGCTCTGACGTTACAGGGAGCAGACTAGCATTGCAATAAATAACCGATACATTGGTTTTGTACAGGGGCAAAAAGTGTAGACAGAATTGCAAACAGTGTGGACCCTGATCAGACTGCACCTTCAGAAGCAATCTGATAAGGGTCTGCACTGTTCGCTTAAGCCTGTCAGTCCCAATACTATGGGCAACTATAGTAATACATTACTAAATTTTGTCCTTAAGCTTAAATATTCATGTGCGAATATTTAGCTTTATCAAGACAGGACTACACGGTATAATCATTATTAACATAGTCTTGTATTATATGCACCCTGTCAACCCCAACTGTTTGGCGTAACAACATGGTAGAGGTGCATTAGCACAGCCTCACCGAGGCAATCACACTAAGTTCGGGGTTTTAGATTTGAATGTTATTCCTGCTGGCCAAGCTGGGGGTAGGAGCATATTTCAATGAAATATTATTGCAGTGATGAATTTATTATTGACCATCAACTCTGTGTGTGTCCCTTATGAAGTCTGCAACAATATTTATTATACCCCCGACATACGAAGTATGTCAGGGGGTATATATTTTTCGTCTTTCCGTCCGTTCGTTGGTTCGTTCTTTCGTTCGTTCGTTCGTACTTTCGTTCGTCCCGCCGTTTGTCAACCTTCACGTCAAAGTTTTGCGTTAAACCTTTTTGATAACATATCTCTGTAACCACATGTTAAATTCTCTTCATATTTGGTAAAGGGTATCTCTATAGCATTACCTTTCATATGGAATAACTAAGCCCCTGGGTGGCTGTCTGTCTGTCCGTCTGTCTGTTCATCTACTTCTACGTCAAAGTTTTGTGTTAAACCTTTTTGATTGCTCATATCTCTGTAACCACATGTTAGATTCTCTTCGTATATGGTAAAGGATATCTCTATAGCATTACCTTTCATATGGAATATCTAAGCCCCTGGGGCAAGCACCTGGGTGGGCTGTCCGTCCGTTTGTCAACTTTTACTTCAAAGATTTGTGTTAAACCTTTTTGATTGCAAATATCTCTGTCATCATATGTTGGATCCTCCGCATGTTTGGAACAGGATATCTCTATAGCATTACCTTTCATATGGAATATCTGAGCCCCTGGGTTAAGCCCCTGGGTGGCTGTCCACCCGTCAGTCCATTCATCAACATTTACGTCAATGTTTTGTGTTAAACCTTTTTGATTGCTCATATCTCTGTAACTACATGTTAGATTCTTTTCGTATTTGGTAAAGGATATCTCTATAGCATAACCTTTCATATGGAATATCTAAGCCCCTGGGTCAAGCCCCTGGGTGGGCTGTCTGTCAGTTTGTCAACTTTTATGTCGAAGTTTTGTGTTAAACCTTTTTGATTGCTGGTACAGAATATAGCTATGGTATTAACTTTCAAATGGAATATCTAAGCTGTGTCCAGCCCCTGGACGGGGCTATGGGTCAATATTTAGGACTTACACATTTTGATCACGTCCTAGTTTTGTGTTAACTGTTTTGGTTTAAACAATATTTATTAGAATAAATTCACATGTATACATCGCATCATAGTATATGGTACAGGATTTGATAACTGTTTTCATTATAGTCCTTGCCTACAAAGTATATCAAAGGTTATAGTTTTTGTCTTTCCATCTGTTCATTATTAGTTAGTTTATTCTTTCTTTATGCTGTGACCCTTGTCAGATTTGTCAGCTTATACATGTATATTGGCCCTTGTGATCTAAAAACAACAGCGACTAGAACAGTTAAATTTTACATAATATTTTCTCTTGAAATGCAGACAATAATAAATGCAAGTAATAATAAAAACGCATTGCTTTATTATGTCATTATACAGCTAGTTTAATTCAGCAAATGTTCTAGGACAGCCTATTCTATGTTTGTTGTTGCCAGGTAAAATTATTCCAAATTGCAACAAACTTTGATTTTTTATTATTCAGCAAAGACAAGCAGTTTCATCTTTGGATATGATAAATTATACTATATTTGTTGAAATGCAATAGTTATTCTCAGTGGACTAAATGGAAAGTTTATATGGAAAGGTTCAATACTACAAACAATTTTCATTTCCACTAAAAGGGGATGGCACTGGTCAGGGGTATACGTGCCCCACTGGGCACTTTCTCTAGTGAGTTAAAGGTTATATTCCTCAGAAAAGGAATTAATGCCTGTTACAAGGCAGGCTGCAGTTAGTTTAATATTACTGTATAAAAATGACAAGCTTGAAGATTATTGGTCATTTCCATTCTTTGTTCTATAAATTTAGTACATTCAAAATAAAAAGAATACTGTTGTTTTCGTTATGTTATCATGACAGTTATTACAGAAGGGTAAGTCATTAAGATGGTCTTTAAATAGATCGCTGTTTAACTGACTTTTTCTCTTTTCTTAGTTGACATATAATAATGTAGTACCTTCTTGTTGCAAAAGAAAAATGTTTAGGATGTTCGGTTGTTTCTCTTTTTAGCAATTTCTTAAATGTGTATAGTGGTGTTGCGTTGTTTAGTTCAGGTGATAAATTATTCCAAAGATTTGTTGTTCAGATAAAAAAAAAAAACGTCTGATTTAGTTTTGGGCGTTGGGTGTTTAATTTTTACACTCGGACTGTTGCTCATCGAATCTGTGCAGAATAGTATCCAACTAATTAGGGACTTCATTATTTAAAATTTTATAAAACTGAATTTACTTATGTTGTTTTCTCCTTTCAGCAAGTAGGCATAGGCCTAACTCATTGTACAGTACATTATGAAATGTTCCCTAATGCAAACCCGTGATGATTCTACATGTATCGAGTTGAACATTTTCGAGAAAAATTGATTTTGTTGGCTGATGTTGTCCCAGACTATGTCACCACATTCCAAGGTAGATCTAATGAACGATGTATAGAGAGATTTTCTATCTAAGTCATGTTTAAGCATTCAAAGGGTGTTCAGTCTATATGCAGCTTTTAAATAGATTCTTTTAATATGTTCATACCAAGGTGCATCAGAGGTAAGTGTTAGACCAAGGTAGGAATGGTGTTTTGCATCTTTCAGTGTTTTATTGTCAAACTTAACATCGAGTGACTGTGAAAGTCTTTTTTTAGTAAATGTCATTGCGGTACATGTAGTTTTAGATGGATTACGAATAACGCAACAGTCCTCGAACCACTTGGCAGTCATCCTTCAAGGCCTGTATGGAGTTAGCGTTTTCAATTACAGTAAATAAAGATGTCATCTGCAAACAATCGAATATTTGTGTCGGTGTTATTTACGATGTCATTAATATATAACAAGAAAAGATAGGGACTTGTACAGACCCGTGTGGTACTCGCGCACAGGTAGGTAGCCAAGTTAAAGAAAAGCCTTCACTTGTTATACGCTGTTTTTTCTGTCAGATAGATAACTTGTAAACCGCTTGAGAATATTTCCATTGATACTATAGTTTCTAAGTTCATCTAAAAGTCCTTGGTGCCAAACTATGTAAAATGCTTTACTTATATCGCAAAAAAATTAATTTCAATTCTAATCCTTCGTCTAAGTTTTCAACAAGAATTTGATACAGTTCAAGAAGCCGGTTTACTGTTGAGTCTCTAGATCGGAAGACTGATTGATAGTTTATTAGGATTTTGTTTACTTCTAAATAATTATCCAGATATTTGAATAATATTTTTCAGGATTTTGCCAAGGCAGCTAGTAACTGAGATGGGTCTATAGTTGGTTGAGTCTGGTCATCTCCGTTTCCTTTGAATATAGCAGAGAGATGTTTGCCTTATTCCATTGGTGTGGAACTAGACCAAACTCAAGAGATCTATTGAAAAGTAAGGGAAGTGGATAATGAATACAGTTAAATATCAATTTTAATAATTTAAGGAAAATTTCATCAGGTCCCGCAGGTTTTGATGTCGCTCCCGCGCTTCGGGGCTTTAAGAAATATTTGGCCTGCAAAATGCTTCCACACATAGCTGAAACCAACCGCACACGAGTACTTGTAAACCGCTTAGAGGATCTAAGCTTGCCCCGGCAGAGCAGTGCGAGTCGGACCGTCAATGCTTATAAACACTATTGGTTTCATTGGGCGACAAGGCTTGGGATGTCATTTGATCTCAATGTCGGGAAAAAGTCCCCAAAATTAGAAGCAACGGCTCCCAAATGACCTATACAGTGTTGACGGGGACGTCAAACCTCAAATCTGAAAAACAGGTTTTGATGGGTTTTAGTAAGTGTAATTGGTCGTTTACATCTTGGCTTGTAACCTGTATAAAACTAAGGGAAAAGTCTGTAATGTGGACTGTTCGTTTATATCAGTTCTCATATACGCTGGCAAATGTCCACATACCAGTCTCCGACAAAATGCATAGGCAAACATTGTAGATCATTATCGGACTGCTCCTACATGAGCCGCCCGTCCGTTACTCGAGTTCGCTGAAAGCGACGCTTTTTATTTCCAGAATTTCACTTTGAGGCGTGACACGCCGAGAGCAGAATAACTTGCGACTATAAAAACTTCGTTCAGCTTGAGTATCCACGCAGTCTGATCTTATTCTTCGATACCCGTTCGAGGCTGTTGTTGTTTTAACCCATTTGGTACCGAAAACCCTCAAAGGGGTAAGTGGCAGCCAGCGCAGGCCCAGATCACACACCGCGAAACGCAGAACACGGCGTCTAATCAGGGCTTATACTGTTTGCAAAAATGTTGAGCCAATTTCCAAATAAATTTTGAAGAAAACACAACCTGACGACCCTAAAGTTTGATGCTTGTTTGTTTGTTGATTTGAGGTTTAACGTCTCCGTCAATACTGTATAGGTCATTTTGGATACGTTGCGTCCAATTTTGTGGGACTTTTACCCGACATTGAGATGAAAAGACATCTCAAGCCCTGTCGCCCAATGAAACCAATAGGGTTTATAAACACGGACGGGCCGACTCGCACTGGTTTGCCTGGACAGGCTTAAATCCTCTTAGCGGTTTACCAGTACTCGTGTGAGGACGGTTTCAGCTCTGCGTGGAAGCATCAAGCAGCCCAACTATTTCTTCAAGCCCCAATGGGCGGGGGCGACCCGAAATTTTGAAATGGACTCCTGTCATATATAATGAGAAAGATTGCATTTGGTACAAAAATGGTAAAGAAAGTATGATCATTACGAAAACAATGAAAATTGTACCACCAAAAAAGGAAAACTACCAGAAAAAAAAACGGATAATTTTCATATTGCTGCGCAAAACAGATTGTGGGTACTCGTTAGAGCCGCCTCGGCGAGGCGGTTCTTCGAGTGCCCACACACTGTTTTAGGCAGAAATAAGAAAATTAATGTAAAGCCCTGCATACCCTAGTTTTGTCATATAAAAGTGTGGTTTCGAGTGGGGAGGGGATTATGTCGGTCTGTTTTCGAGGTGGAATTTTGTTAAACTGTTGTTTTTTTTCCTAGCGCATTGCTAATATTTCTAGCGCTACTCACTATCCCAACTGATGAGAGAGATGAGACTGATGTTGAGCCTCCTATACTGGAACTAACTACCCCAGCCGAGGAGAGAGATGAGACTGATTTTGAGCCTTCTATACTGGAACTCACTACCCCAGCCGAGGAGATAAATGAGACTGATGTTGAGCCTCCTTTACTGGAACTCACTACCCCACCTGAGGAGAGAGATAAGACTGATGTTGAGCCTCCTTTACTGGAACTCACTACACCAGCCGAGGAGAGAGATAAGACTAACGGTGAGGCAAGGCCACCTATTTTGGAATGTCTGGCAAGTTAACAAAATGGCACAAATTGTCTAGGAATTTTCCGACGCAAGTGTCTCTGAGTAGGCAGAAGAATGTTTATTTATTTGATTGTGGTTTAACTTCCCCTTCAACACTGTTTAAGTCATTTTGTGGGTACGCTTTTGGAATGTTCGGTAAGTTAAGAAATTGGCACGCAAGTGTCTCGGAGTAGGCAGAAGGATAATGTTTGTTTGTTTGATTGAGGTTTAACGTCCCTTTCAACACTGTTAAGGTCTTTTTGTGGGACAGTCTTTAACCCGACATATAGGGTTTATATGCATGGACGGTCCGACTAGCATCACTTTGCCTTGGTAGACTTAGACCATCCTTAACGAAAACACGCCTATACACACCTATAAAACCTATACAAATGAATTGGAAATTTAAAAAAAAGGAAAGAAAACAAATGTTTCAGATATAAAATCTGATATTTTTCATATCATCTCAAAACATTACGAAAGCACGCCTATTCAAATATATTGGTAAACTTTTACCACCAAAAATAAAATTTTCCAGGGTAAAAATTCTTATATTTTTCATATTTCTGCTCAAAACATAGATTGACGGTACTCGTTAGAAGCGCCCCGGCGAGGCGATTCTAATGTGTACCCACAATCTGTTTTGAGCAGAAATAAGAATGTATACCCCTGTAAACCCCAGTTTTACTATATAAAAGTGGGGTTTGAAGGGGTCAAAATTATAAAGGCGTGTTTTCATGATGCATTGATTTTGGGAACTCGTTAGAACTGCCTCGGCGATATAAGTGTGGCGTCTCGGCGGTTCTGATGTGTACCAACAACTTATGCTTCCATGCAGAAACAGGAAAATATCAGTTATATGTTAATTATTTTCAGGGCCGAGACTCGGAAATAGAACCAGTGGAGAGCGAAACAATCGGCAACATCTCCAGCTTCATCGCCGTGCCTGTTTCCAACTTACCTCCGCGCCAGACATCCTCCATCCAACAGGTCGAGCTGAATGAAAGTACTGGAATGAAAGGACGTTGTAAGTAAAGCTTTCTCTGCCTTAACTGAACCGTTCTTTCCATCACCCCACCCCCTTGACACAGTTTATTACTGCTTCCTCGGCTTTTAATAAATTTCATTGATAAAGGAATAAAAAGATGTTTGCCCTTTCGATGTAAATACATTCATCAAATGCTCTGAAATCATAGTTTCACGGATGCGAAGCGCGAGTGTAATTACAACAACAACAGAAATAACAATAAAGCTTAAATATGATAACATGCATTCCTCAGTACTTGTATTTGTATGTTCATGAAGATCATATTACAACCGTATCGCCGCCTAACACATCGGGGCTTTAAGAAATAGATTGGGCTGCATGAAGCTTTCATGCATGCTGAAAGCGGCCGCGCATGAGTACTGGTAAACCGCTTTGAAGGTCTAAGCATGCCCAGGCAAATTGGTGCGAGTCGGACCGTCAATACATTAAACGTCCCACAAAATTGGAAGCAACGTCTCCAAAATGACCAATATATTTTTGAAGGAGACGTTAACCTCATACAAACAAACAAACAAACAACCATTGCAATGCAACAGTGATGTTTGTATGTTTGTTTTTCTGATGGAGCGATCTTGATTCTGTTTATTCCTGGGACCCCCAGGTATTAGACTTCCTGCCTTGCCGTGGCCCTGGGGGCTCAATTCCCACTGGCCACATTGCCGCTGTGGTCTTTGTGCCCACTGGGAAGAGCTAAAGGAAGTACCACCCGTTTGCCGTGGGTGGCGTCCTGTAAGCCGGAAGAAGGGATCCTGGAGGTTGAGGGTTACCTGAGGTGGCGGTGCTTCAGGTTCCCAACACGCCTCTTTGGCCTGGCTTTTCGGTGTAGACGGGTGGCCGTGCGGTCCGGCACGGTCAATCGGCTGGTCACGCCGAGCCCTAGAGATACCACTTTGCTTTCTCTTCAACTCTTTTTGTATCTTTCCTGATACCAACCATATGCCCATTTACCTTACCCTTTTCTGTCTGTTTATCTCTAGAAGGCGGTGGCAAAACGGATCAATCGTGTAGGCATTTTGTTTATGCGAGTATATCTCACGTGTATCTCTAACACCTGCGAGTTGGATAACCACTCCATTATGGTGTTCCCTTGTAGGGCTCCACGGAGGGCGGAGAGCACTTGGGACGAAACTAGGAATTTTTTCTCATGGCTCATGGAAAAAAACACAACCGCACCCACGCACCTAACCGCAACGCACCTAAACGTAAAAAAGACGAGGATTCATCCGAATCGGATGAACACAGTCAAAATTCCAGTCAGCAGTCAAGTCAACAATCAAGTCAGCAGTCTGCTGAACCAAACTTTGACAATGTTCCGCGTTTCTTGGTCGTCACGTCGCTTGACGATACACGAACGGTGTCAAGCCTTTCTCCCTTTGTTATCGAGAAAAGTATTGTCGCCATAGCCGGACACCCAAAGAGTATTAAATCACTCAAATCAGGTGACCTTCTCTTGGAACTCGAGAGAAAACCGCAAGTTGTAAGCCTGCTCGCCACCAAAAAACTCTTTGATCTTTCGGTAAAAATATCTCTTCACAACACACTAAACTCATCTAAAGGAGTGATTCGCAGTCCAGAACTGCGTCCTTGTTCAGACGAAGAGATCATTGATAACCTGAAAGATCAAGGGGTTATTGGTGTTCGTAACATCAAAGTCCGTAGAAATGGTGTACTAAAACCAACAGCAACTTATGTGTTGACTTTTAATACACCAATTCTACCCAAGAAAATCAAAGTAGCATATCTTTCCATTAACGTAGAGGTATACATCCCAAACCCTCTTAGATGTTACTCTTGTCAGGCTTTTGGCCATCACGAAAGCAGATGTCAGAGAAAACAACTCTGTCCTAATTGTGGTGAAGAAAAGCATGTTGATAATCACCTCAACTGCAAAAATGAACCCAAATGCGTAAATTGTGATGGCAAACATGCTGTTTTCTCCCGAGACTGTCCGGCGTGGAAAAAAGAAAAAGAAATACTCACCGTCAAATACCAAAGGGGGATAACATTCCCAGAAGCGCGGAAGATTGTCGAAGAGCGATACATAACACCAACCACCAGTTTCGCCAGCATCACAAAGGGTGCTGGTGTAAAATGTACCAGCTCCGCAACACAGACTGCTGAATCATACATTGCTGAACTGAAAAAGTCTGGTGCATGGAGTAAATCCACTCCAGCACCACAAAGTTCAACCAATTTATCAAAAGGCGCAATCCAGGTTGCTTCGGATCGGTCGACAGCGACCGTACCGAAGCCAGCGCCGAATGTAAAAGAGAAACCCGACTCAGGTCGAACTAATAAGGGGTCGCAAGATCCGATCAAAAAACATCAATTGTCTCAAAGACAGACAGACAGACAAAGTAAAATGGAAAGAGACAATATAAAATTTCAGAACAGATTCGGATCTTTGAGTGACAGTGATATGGAGTTGACTGAAACTCCATCATCACCAAGTGGCAATAACAGATCGAGGTCTGCCACACCACGAGCTGGTGGTAGCAGATCAATATCACCAATTGCACCTCCATAATAGTTTCTAGTCTTTAAATATCTCTCCTTAAAATGGATTTAAAACACAAAATAATACAATGGAATTGTCGAGGTCTTAAATCAAATTATAATGAACTCTTATTACTTATTTCGCTACTAACCCCATCGGTGTTTTGTTTGCAAGAAACTTTTTTAAAAACTGATGACAACATAGATGTCAGGGGTTTCAATACATACAACTATATCTATTCTGATGGTAACAAACCATCTGGTGGCAGCTCAATTTTTGTTAAATCATGTTTACCACAAAGAGAGATCAAATTAAAAACAGACCTTCAAGCTGTAGCAGTATCGGTTTCTCTGGATAAAGAAACTACAATTTGCTCTCTATATATCCCACCCTCATTTTCTTTAAAGCCCGAACATCTTGACTCATTGCTGAGTCAACTTCCATCGCCATATCTTTTAGTTGGCGACTTCAATGGTCACAATATTCTATGGGGCTGTAAAGATGTCAATAACAGAGGAGCACTTGTCGAAGATTTTATTGCAAAGAACGATCTTTGCTTGATGAATGATAAATCTTATACTTACCTTCACCCTGCGACAGGTCATTTGTCTTCTTTAGATCTCTCTTTGTGTCACCCATCTCTCTTCTTGGACTATGACTGGTCTGTTCATGATGATCAGTGCGGAAGTGATCACTTCCCTGTTATAATAGAGAGCGTAAACGAACCAGATGAAGACTGTAACCAGAAATGGAAAATGAATAAAGCCGACTGGGAATTATTCCATAATTTATGTGAAGAAGAGTTATCATTTGATCAATTTAATGAATCATCCGACATTGTTTCTGACTTCACAGATACACTTATTAATATATCAGAACAATGCATTCCAAAGACCTCCACAAATACTAAGAAAAGCAAGCCTTGGTTTAATAATGACTGTAAAGAAGCTATTAAAAAGCGTAAACAGGCTCTAAATAAGTTCTGCAAAAGTCCCACTTCAGAAAAGCTAAACGACGTAAAAGTTTTTAGAGCTAAAGCTCGGCGAACAATCCGAGCTTCAAAACGAAAGTCATGGAGAGAATATGTCTCCAAATTAAACTACAAAACCCCCATTAAAAAGGTTTGGGATATGGTACGAAAAATTTCAGGAAAAACAAAGTCCTCTAGTTTTACACATTTAAATACTGAATTCGACACAATAGCTTCAACAAAAAAAGATATTTCAGATACTCTTGGGAGCACATTCTTGAATAATTCATCATCGCGTAATTATTCTGACACTTTTAGAAATTTCAAAAAGGACCAGGAGAAAAGAAAACTTAACTTCAAATCCCTTAATCACGAAGAATACAACACACCTTTTAACTTATCCGAACTAGTTGAAGCCATTGAAAAATCACATGATACGGCAACCGGCCCCGATGAAATTCATTATCAGATGCTTAAGCATCTGCCAAAAAGTTCTCTTACAACACTTTTAGATATCTTTAATAATATTTGGGAAACGGGGGTCTGTCCTGAGAGCTGGCGTGTAGCTACAGTTGTACCAATTCCGAAACCAGGGAAAGATCATGCAGAACCTACAAATTATCGTCCGATAGCTTTGACAAGTTGTTTGTGTAAAACATTGGAGAGAATGATAAACAAGAGATTAGTCTGGTACTTAGAGTCCAACAACCTCATTTCAGAATATCAATCGGGTTTTCGTTCGGAACGCAGTACCAATGACAATTTAATAAGACTAGAAACATTTATACGAGATGCTTTTATTAACAAAGAACACGTAGTAGCTGTCTTTTTCGACTTGGAGAAAGCATATGATACAACATGGCGTTATGGTATATTGAAAGATCTCCATAACATTGGCTTAAGAGGAAAACTTCCCAGTTTTATTGAAAGCTTTTTAGGGGAGCGCATGTTTCAGGTACGTGTGGGGTCTACCCTGTCAGATTTCTATGATCAAGAACAGGGTGTCCCACAGGGTAGTATTCTTTCAACTACGCTATTTAACATCAAAATAAACAATATTGTACAATGTTTGGACGACAAAACTGATTGTTCCTTGTATGTTGACGATTTCTGTATAAGTTACCGTTCAAAAAATATGAAAACAATTGAACGAAAGTTGCAACAAAATTTAAAACGAATAGAAGAATGGACTGATAAAAATGGTTTCAAGTTCTCCAAGTCGAAAACGCAGTGTGTTCATTTTTGTAAACTACGAAAGAAACATGAACATCCTTCCTTGTTTTTATACGGATCACAAATTCCTGTTGTTGAAGAAGCCAAATTTCTTGGGGTCATATTTGATCAAAAGTTATCTTTTATTCCCCATATTAAATATCTTAAAGCGAAATGCTTAAAAGCTTTGAATCTTTTGAAAGTTTTAGCCCATACAAGTTGGGGAGCAGATCGGTATACTTTATTGCATCTTTACCGGTCTTTAATAAGATCTAAATTAGATTATGGGTCTGTTGTTTATGGTTCTGCCAGAAAGTCCTATTTAAAATCATTGGATACTATCCATCACCAAGGCCTTCGTCTGGCTATGGGAGCCTTTCGTACTTCTCCCGTATTAAGCCTTTATGTAGAAGCAGGTGAACCATCTTTATCTTCGCGCAGAGAGAAACTTTCTCTTCAGTATGCTATTAGAATTGCTGCTAATCCATCTAACCCGGCATCCAAAATTTCATTTCCACCTCAATTTATAGATAAATATGAAACTAAACCCACAGCAATCAAACCTTTTGGATTACGAATTTTACCACTGCTAGAAAATTCAGGCATCGACCTTAAAAATATTCAAAAACATGAAACCGCCGAAGTTCCATCTTGGAGTATTAAACAACCTTCTATTCTGTTCGACTTGCATGATGGCAAAAAATCTGAATCAAATCCGATACTTCTCAAACAAAACTTCCACTTACTGCAGTCACGTTACAATGATTACCAGCAAGTCTATACTGATGGTTCCAAAGAAGGAGATAAAGTTGGTTGTGCGTATGTTTCTAAAGATACGCACAAAACCATGCGCCTTCCAGATGATATCTATTTTTACAGCTGAAGCCAAAGCAATAGACCTAGCTTTAGATTTTATCAGTTCTTCAACAATTCAAAAAACAATTATATTTTCTGATTCACTTTCTGTGCTTAAGGCTTTAGACCATTCATCATCTAAAAATCCTCCAATTCAAAAATTGATCGAAAAACATCATGAAATTTCTAAAACACACCAAATCTTGTTTTGTTGGCTTCCGAGCCATATTGGCATTGTCGGAAATGAATATGCTGACAAGAAAGCAAAGTAATCGCTCAATCTTGATCCATCTGTTTTTAAAATTCCTTTTAATAATTTTAAACCATTTATCAACAGATACATCTTGTCGGAATGGCAAGGCGAATGGGACCGTGCAATAAATAACAAACTCCATGCCATTAAACCTGTCGTTAGTACAAAATGCTCTCCTCCACAGTTTTCCAGGAAAGAGGATGTAGTATTAACACGACTGCGCATTGGCCATACTAGAGTTACTCATTCTTTTATTTTTAATGGTGATGATCAGCCTTCTTGTGTAGGTTGTGATCAGCCATTCACTGTGAAACATATCTTAATTGACTGTGTTGACTTTTCAACCTCACGTATTTTATATTTCAAAGCTGACACTTTGCAACAACTGTTTCGAGATGTACCTGTTGATAATATTATTTTATTCTTAAAAGAAATTGGACTTTTTCATAAGATTTAACTGTTTCAGATTTTTATACATTATCATTCTGACTTTTAATATCATCATAATTACTCATGCCGTTTAACCATTAACCGTTTGACGCTTATGACCCACAAAGAGGGTTGACGCGTCGTTAAACACGAAATCATCATCATCATCATTATTCCTGGGACGCTATGCTTTCAGAAATGCAATTTATTTCAGGCCTTAGCTACTTCAGCTCCAACAGTCAGAACCCGACAGAATGAAACATTCGTGGTACAACCGGCCGTGGATACATCTTCCTTTGATATTGGTAACATTCCATATATCCGTCCTAGACAGCTCACAGACGAGTAAGTGTAAAATATTTATAATGTAAGCGTTTCAACGAATTTTTGTGATTTTCCCGTGAAATTAAAACAAAAACAACTGTCAAACAGTTTTTTTTTGCGCTCGAACCCCTGGCGTCAGTTTCTGCGCTAACGTAGCTCTGAATGCCACGTGAGACATTTTCTCCGTCTTTGTATCTTGTTTTGTATAGATTTTAACCCTGAAAATGGCCAGGAAAAAAAGTTTCACGTCTACCCGTTAATGCCTTGTTTTATGGAAGTCTGTACTGATTTGTTTGTAAGAATTAGGTTTTTAACGTCCCCGACAACACTAGTTAGGTAATTTTGGAGACATCGCGTCCAATTTTGTAGGACTTTTAGTCCTTCTACGCGAGTTACCAGTACTCGTGTGTGGTCAGATTCAGCTCTGCGTGGAAGCATCATGCAGCTCAATCTATTTATCCAAGCCCCGATGGGCGTACCGAGCGCGAAATAATCGTTGCGGTATCTGATCTGGGTCTAAAGTGTATGTATTTTTGAGACGCTATGCAATAATCGACTAATCAGAAGTTTAGGCTAAACTCTCCACCTGCCTTTTCAAATCTATTGAAAAACTCACCACCCAAAAAAATTTTCAGATTAAAAAATCTGATATTTCCGTTCAAAACATAGATTGCGATACTCGTTAGAACATCCTCAGCGGAGCGGTTCTAACGAGTGGGTTTTTCTGCTTAAAACATAGGTTGTGGGTATTCGTTAGAAACGCCTCGGTGAGGAGGTTCTAACGAGTACCCACAATCTATGATTTTGAGCAGAAATAAAGAAACTAGTGTATAGTACACAATGTAAACCCCAGTTTTACTGTATAAAAGTGGGGCTTAAAATTACATAGGTATGTTTTCCTGATGGATATTATTATATTTTTCATCCGGAAAACACACCCGTATAACTTTGACACCATCGAACCCACTTTTGTATACTAAAACTGGGGTTTGCAGGGGTAAACCTTAGTCCTAATTTATGCTCTAAAATATTGATTGTGGGTACTCGTTAGAACCGCCTCGATGAGGCGGTTATAACGAGTACCCACAATCTATATATCGAGCAGAAATAAGAAAAATATCACAATTTTTCATCTTAAATTTTAGTTTTTCGGCGATAAAGGTTACAATGTATTTGTAAATTGCGTGTTTTCGTAATGTATAGCAGGTCGCTGACAGACACCACGCTACACAGGGAAGAGCCTGATGAGGTAGACGTAACATTCCAATTAGTCGAGAGTGGTTCTAGTGACGGGTTTACATTCACTGTAAAGAGAAAGAACAGAGGAGGAACAGTTGAGTGGCGATGTGGCGTCAGAAACAAGACGGCGACGTGCCCTGTAACAATCCAACAGCGTGGAAACGACTGCGTACAGCACAAATACCATCTACATGCTGCTAGACCGGGTATTTTGAGAACCGTTGAAATGCAGAAAATGTGGGTTTCACTTTAATGGCTAATGTATTTAACTATTTTAATTACATTCAACCCGTTTTAAATGAATCAGTGACATGAAGACACATAATTATAACTTATGACATATATACTAGTATTTTTGCAGACAAAAATGTGAGCAGCTTCCTGCTCATTGCCTCCACTTCTATTTCGCTCACATTTTTCAGCAAAATTAACATACACTTACAAATTGCCTAATGGTCAAAGCGGCGTCTAATAACCCAGTCAACAAAGAATGGCGGGTCAACGACGTGCCGATAGCGATAAATCGTATCGCTGTCGGCCCGACGGTGGTCTGTTGTTGAATGCTACTGAAAGGTTTTTGTCGCACCTGCTTTAGCAGGAAGACATCGGCGTGCAAGTTTCCGTCCGTCCGTCCGTTCGTTCGTCCGTCCGGTTGTCCGTCCGTCTTTCCGTCAACATTTTACACTGGGTGTCTTGTCATCGCAACTCCTACAGTTTCATACCGATTATTTTCAAACTTTTGGTGTGTTTTTGCCACGGTATGAGGATGCGCATGTGGTTTGGACTTCTGTGGTGTATTCCTTGCTTCCAAAGAATAACCCTCTTATAGAACATATTTAACTTCACTACAGCTGGTGTGTGGGAATGTGTGGCGGCGGTAAAACATCTGTCTGCCCTACATCGTAGTGTAGATTATATTTTCTTGTCCTTTGGGGTCATTAATTCCATTGTGGAATTTTGAAAATATCTGAGGGTCACTGATGTGGCCTAATATGCCGAAGCTGGCTAGTCTGGCCCAGAAAACATGTACACTCCATATTTTTTACTTCTGTGGTGTATTCTGTGCTTCCAAAGGATAACCTTTATAGAACATATTTATTTTCGGATCAATTTTTATCACTTTTTCCACATTGTGAACTTAGTCATTTTTAACCTTCAATTGATATATGATAGGTGCCTCTTGTCATCGCAACTGCTCTTGCAGTTTTATATCGATCATTTTCCAACTTAGCATGTGCTTTCGGCATGGTATGAGAATGTTCAAGTGGTTTCGACATAATTCTCAGAATATTTTTTTCACTTTTTGCACATTATGAACTTAGCCATTTTTAAGCTTCATTTGATATACGATAGGTACCTTTTGTCATCGCAACTTCTCCTACAGTTTCATACCGATTATTTTGAAACTTTGTGTATGTTTTTGCCATGGTATGAGGATGCGCATGTGGGCTGGACTTTGTCTTCGGGTAAATTTTTGTCACTTTTTCCACATTGTGAACTCAGTCGTTTTTAACCTTCAATTGATATATGATAGATACCTCTTGTCATCTTAATTCCTCTTGCAGTTTTATACCGATCAGTTTGAAACTTTGCGTGTGCTTTCGCCATGGTATGAGGATGCGCATGTGGTTTGGACGTTATCGTCGGATCATTTTTTGTCACTTTTTCCACATTGTGAACTTAATCATTTTTAACCTTCAATTGATATATGAACCTTCAATTGATATATGATAGGTACCTCATGTCATCGCAACTCCTCTTGCAGTTTTATACAAATCATTTTGAAACTTTGCGTGTGCTTTTGCAATAGTATGAGGTTGTGCATGTGGTTTCGACATAATTCTCAGAATATTTTTTGTCACTTTTTGCACATTGTGAACTTAGCCAATTTTAAGCTTCAGTTGATATACAATAGGTACCTCTTGTCATCGCAACTCCTCTTACAGTTTTATATTGATCACTTTGAAACTTTGTGTGTGTTTTTGCTATGGTATGAGGATGTGCATGTGGTTTGGACTTTATCTTGGGATCAGTTTTTATCACTTTTTCCACATTGTGAACTTAGTCCTTTTTTTACCTCACATATATAGGCTATGGATTCTCCTCAAAGCCCTATATTCATTTCTTCTGCCTTAAATAAACTTATTTGGTAGGGCAGGTGGGGAGCAGGCACGACATAAACTTCACCGAAGTTGTATCTCTGGTTGTTTTGTTATTGTAGAAAATAAAAAGGCCTGAGACTTCATGCAGATTATCTACTGTAATTATCTCCATTCAGGCGGTGAAAAATGATCACTGTACTGGCTACCCGCTTAATTTGTGTGTGGGAAACTGACCAGCTCATACATGAGCTATAAAGTGTTGACTCGGCCGTAAAACACCTGAAAAGCAACCCAAAAATCAGGCTGGGTGATATTCATACTAACTGACCGGATCTTAGGCACAGGGTATTAACTTGCGTTTGTGAAAGAGAGTGACTACCCCGATACCTGGATGTAAAATGTTTGTGTGTGAACTTGGCTTGGGATTCGCGGCTTGGAATATCGATTTTGTCTAACATTCACAAATATTTTACTATACTTTACTACTACGGAATAAATCGAATTCCAAACTCCATACTCCAGACTCCAAGCCAACTTTATACACTTAATGTTTGTTTACTTAAGTTTGTTCATCCATTTTGTCTTTCAGGTAAAAGAGGTTGCAGTGGTCCATGTATTTGAGCCTGCAAATGTCATTATAGACCAGATACTTGAAGAAGGCGCTGACCCGCGAGAACCAGAGGCCTCAAGACCAGCCTACCAGAAATTACTACGTAACAGTAACCGGATTAGACAAAATACAAAGGCCAGAATATTAGGACTAAAGATATGGATTTCGAGGTAACTGTGTAATTAATTAGCTACTTTTGGCCTTCAAGGCCTCGTCTGTGATCATAAATACAAAACTGACGATGTAACATAAGACAGAAAGTGTAAATCTAGACTTATCTAAAAACACACTGCTACTAAACTCACTGTTTTGTTATCAATTCTCGTATACCGAGCCGAGTATCAGGAAAAGATACTTTTGTCCTTGCCGGAAACACGCAGCCTCCGCATCTGTTCAATCATGCTTTGTGCCCCCGTTGCACGGTAGTGACGGGGTATTAAAGTATCGAGTAGGTCGTCCGTTTGTTCGTCTTTATCTTCATTTCCGAACAATAACTGGAATATCTGTCAATGGATTTTCACTGAACTTAGTTCGTGTTTTATATTGTGAAAATCTGGCAAATCACCACAACCATGATAGTCAAATTGTACGAATTCGGGTGATGATGAGTTTTTGATAACCGAGTGTCCAAAAGACACATTTTCGGGGGCACGACCTATAGTCTTTCAAAACGCAGTGAGGCGTGACTGCACTTTTAATTTTGGACTAGTATGTGTTTTAGGTAAGTCGCCTTCTGTTGGGATTTTACATTGGGAGATATAGTTTTACTGAGATTCGTACTGCATCATTCTAACCATTTGACCACGACATCTGAATAATGGCATTATCAAAAAAAAAATATTTATAATTTTAAAATCCAATGTAAAAAGAAATCCGAAAAGTGTTTACCCTAAAACATGGAACAGTCTTGCCACGCTTGAACGTTGAACTCTCAAAGGTCGTTGGTAAACTATATCTGTTTGTTTGTTGTTATTCCAGCTTGATCGTGATTTCATTGGTTTCAAGACACCAATAGTGTTTTTTCGACAAGACGTTCGCCATTCAGACAGTCAACATTTCCTGTTCGCCACCGACAAACAGCTGGAACTCCTGTGTAAAGCGAAAACCTGGTACAAAGATGGGACATTCAAGATAGTGAACAGGCCGTCCTATCAGCTACTATCCACCCATGGTTTTGTGAAGTCTGGCGAAGATATGAAGCAGTTACCACTTATGTTTGTTTTGATGTTAGGGAAGAGTAAACGGGGTTATAAAAAGGTAATTCAATCATCGTCGAGACAAGACTTTCGTTACTATTTGTCACAAAGTAGAAGTAAAACAAAGATCAGGAATTGATACAATTAACTTACTCCACCCATAAAAGACACCAAAGGGAAAGAAATACAAACATTAAGCGACCAGACCATAATGGAAACCTAAACAAAGGAAGGCCATAATGACAGTTACATTCCCACAAAATGGCCATATGGCCATCCAAAATTAAAAGACACAAGTGATACACACAGTAAGTAACAAACAACAACATAAATAAATCGCCACAGAAGAGCCGCCTTGGAATGGTCAGTGGAAGATTTCCATGGGGGGCTTAAATCGATTTTACGTGGCCACAATCCTCGCCCTTACTTCCGTCGCGATTTAGACCAATAATTTGTTCAGTCCGCATGAAGGCCTCCTAACTCATCAGTGCAACAGCTCCGTGAACACAAAAATCAAAGAACCACAGAGGTGAGACAACGGTGAGGACTCGACAGCAAAAAAACCACTGAAATGCTGGAGCAAAAGAAAACTAACAGTTAGACTCCGATGAGCTCAACCAGAGACAGAGCATCAGGCACCAACCAACATTATCTCTCTAATTCTCAATAAGCCTTTACGTTGGAGCCGTCATAGAATCTGAGGCCTGACAAACCGGCATGCAATTAAAGAGGGAAGGAAAGTTGCCAACCGTGATTGGGTTAACTACCATGCATGCAGTCTGTCGTATAATATCCATGTTGTACCCAATCTTTTTATATCGAAGAACGATTTTACGAAATTGGGTGCTGAGGTCATTGCGGTTATATATTTTTCTGAATTTATATACTAAGTCACCATAAAATTCGGGTTCCGATAGACCTTGTTGCAGAAGAGATTTAAGTCCAATATTGAATTTCGAAATTAAATCAGAATGGCGTCTATAAAATTTTGAAAAGGCTTTGCGTAGTTTATGGTACCGATAACCCTGATTAAGGTGTTTAGCCGTTAATAATTTATTACGAGTGTTGAAGTCAGTTACATGACTACACACTCTAGCAAATCGAATTAATTGCGAAATATAAACGCCATAGGATGGCGCACAAGGAACATCACCATCCAAAAAAGGAAAATTTACAATCTCAAAATCAAAGTCATTGCGTTTATCATAAATTTTGCACGAAACAAATCCATCTACAATAGATAGATGTAAATCCAAAAACGGGGCCTCGGTATCAGAAAAATTTGCTTTATTTAACTGAAGTTCTAGGGGGTAAATCTGACTGATCAAACCATCAAAATAGGTATTATCAATATTTAATAAATCATCTAAATATCTAGAAGTAGAGCTAAAAGCTTCAATAATTTCAGATTGGTTATCAATGGAAAGCGACAAAATGAAGTCTCTTTCATAACAATACAAGAACAGATCAGCCACAAGAGGTGCGCAATTAGTACCCATCGGAATACCCACAATTTGTCTAAATAACTTAGTACCGAATCTAATATAAATATTGTCAAGTAGAAAGGTGAGGGCATCACACACTTTCTGACATGACCAAAGTGTATAATTCTTATGCTCTTTAGAAGTGAAAAATGCATTTCTGACATTACATGCAAGATAGAGAGAATCTTCTCTGTGAAAAGCCCATTCAATTAAATCATTAAGCTTTTCTTTTATAAGATTATGAGGAAGTGTAGTGTAAAGAGTGGAGAAATCGTAGGTAGACAGACTAGAAGCACGAAAATGTCTAGATTTCAATTTATTTAAAACCTCATTCGAATTTTTTATAGACCAAAACAGATTTCTTCCTGATCTTTCAAAGACTTTATCACAATATTTAATAACATGCGTTTTAATAGCAGTAAGACGGGAAGTTAATAATTTAGAAAGTTCAGTGGTAGTGCAAGAGCTAGAATTTGCAATAAACCGTGCTTTGTAAGGTTTTGTATGAAGTTTTGGTAACCAGTAAAGCGTAGGAAGCTTGTCTTGGCCTTCAAGTCTTATATTTACTAGTATGCGCCCGCATTGATGCATTTATTGTGCGTCCAAACACGATTTATTGTTTTGTGGTACATTGTTTACAATCGACCCAAAGTAAACATGCACAAAGATTTCCTTGCTGTTCATGTGATTATCATGGACAGATGGATGGGAACCGCGTATTGAAAATAGGAACGGATTATTTA
This sequence comes from Lucinisca nassula, assembly GCA_963580285.1. Taxonomy (NCBI): domain Eukaryota; kingdom Metazoa; phylum Mollusca; class Bivalvia; order Lucinida; family Lucinidae; genus Lucinisca; species Lucinisca nassula. The sequence continues at coordinate 116,601,807 of OY757016.1, forward strand.
CCCAGATTACACTCTGAGACCATCAGTCCTGTCGGTGCTTTGATAACTCTAGTTGCGCATGACTTTTGGTTTTACTTATATTTCACTTATATTGGGCCGATCATTAATAAGATGTGTGCGAACAGTGGAGTCCCCGGAGAAAAAATACCTGACCTTCCGTTGCAGAACTTAGCGTCTCACCTGTGACCTGCATATGACTGTAATATTATGATGTTATTAAGCAAGTAATTTCGTTTTGGCCCAGTTACAGGTCCGAGGTCTGCTGTATTGGCCCGAGGCCGAACGCCAAAGCCAAAACAGCAGGCCTAGGACTGGTAACTAGGACAATACGGAATTATTTTATTAATGACAATGTTATTAACTGACACCATTAAAAACAGGATTATTGGTTTTTGACATCGGTGTTAATATGGATGACTTCCAAACAATATAGGATAGTCACTTAAAAAGTCAGAGGATTTTGTTTTACATTGCCAGTGCAGCCTTATAAACAGTGGTATCTTTTCGTTTAGTGGGATTATTTTGTATGTTGCAGGTTTTCCAGGCGGTTCTTTATATGCTTTCAGTTCAGCCATCCGTTGAGAGATTCGTAGCACATTTTGAAGTAGTGATATGGCAAGGTCTCAGATGTGTCTTTGACAACCCAGATATTCGTGGCTGCGTATTCCATTGGTGTCAAGCTGTTTGACGGCAGGTTCAGCAATTCAGGTATATCGTCATTGACATATTATGTTTAAATGTGGCATGCATGATACATATATACCACATGCTGAAACCGATTATATTCATTTATTGTCGTTCACAGTGTTAGGGTCGCTCGTTTTGTTTACAATCGACCAGATCGATAGTTTGCACTCGACCCAATGTTTTCGTTGTAATATCTCCAATTATAAATAATAACTTGAATAAATGTCAAGGGTTTTTCACTTAACTTATGATGTGCATTGATATTATGTAATGGATATCTGGTGTTTGATTGTAAATTGACAATTTCTTCAATTTTTGACTTAGTTATGTTTCAATAATAGTGGGGTAATAGCCTATCGTTTTACATTTTGATGTGTTATATTGGATAGCAAATATTGATATGTTTCAGGTAGCCTACGCGCAACGAGACGACGTATACAAGTTCATCAGAAAGGTCTTCGCTCGCCCCTTCCTACCTGCTGAACACATCGAGCCAACCTTCCGGAATCTGCGAAAGAAAGCGGACGGCGAACAAGGGACGGCACTGATGAGATATGTTGAAGACACATGGTTGTCCAGTACTTTATGGGAGATCCAGTCGTGGTGTGTATTCGGCCAGACTATACAAACCAATAACGACTGCGAGGGATGGCATCACAGAATCAACAGACGGGCGCAGAAGGGAAATTTACAGTTCTATCTTCTCATTAGTCTCCTCTACAAGCAAGCTTACTTCCAACTCAAGTCAAGATGGTATCGGAAGGAAAATTGCGACGCTAGCAGAGAAAGAACGTAGAGATATACATGGGAAACTTTTTCGTCTCTGGAGTGATTATGAAGCACAGACTGTCAGCGTGAATGATTTGCTGAAGTGTGGTGGAATATATGGTGTAATATCTTTGGAAAATATTTTCGGTGATGTCTACATATATAAGTGTCTGTTTTTAGTTTTCAAATTATTTCTTAAAAGTGACGAAGGTAAAAAAAAGAAATTAAAAATTAACAATTCTACTGGATACATAGTTATATTTTGGTGTGGGTTCTGTTTGGAGTATGTAAAATTATTGGTAACTTTCCAATATGATTTTAAAAGTGTCAAAAGATGTGGCTGAATTTTCCAAATAGTGAAGAAAAAGGCTAAAATAATCAAACTTTTTGACTTGAAGCGCCTCCTCGTGGTGTGGCCTGGATACATTTTTAACCTTATTAAAAAAAAGAAATGAAAACAAAACCGTAAAAGGGCTACAAAATGTAACTAAACGCTTCTAGTTTTTAACGGAAAGAGCTACTAGTGGGGTTCATTAAATTTGAGACCCATTGAATGCACATATAGATGCACATTCGATCCGAGGTTACGGGACTACATGTACAGGTTAATTATCCTTTGCTTGTGATCGAATTTGTTGCACTATCTGAATTCTTCAGACAAAGAGTAATAAAGGTGCCACCATCAAACTATTTTAATACATAAAGAGGTGCATGGGGTGATTGTTTTTGGGCCGAGATGTCTTCTACTGGTTCTGTCGATTTGGGCCGAATTGTCTAAAAATTTAGGACGACTTGGGCCGAGTCGTCTTGGATCAAATTTTTATGGGCTGAGTTCTCCTGGGCCGACTTGACTTTGGGCGAGTTGTCCTGAGATGCTCGCCTTCTATTGTTCTACAAGATAGTATATGGCCTTGTCGAGATTCCGCTCCCTACATACATCCGACATCCAATCAGAACTACTAAAAACATGCATACTATGCACTATATTCAAATCCCTACTACTGCCAGTTACTAAAAATACAGTTTCTTCCCCTTGGCTGTGGTACAATGGAATCACCTTCCTCCTCATGCTGTTGTGTGCTCCGATCTGGATTCTTTCAGATCGACCATATGCACCCTCCATCACCCAATGCCATGAACCGTGAAACATTGTTTTTATCTGCTTTTAATCTCTACTTTACTAACACTGTTTTTACTTTCAATTCTCCTAAAATCTAATACTTTTTCTTCTATCACACTTTTCTTTTTCTGACGCGCGCAGCTGCACATAATCCTCGCGAGATAGATAGATAGATAGATAGCACAGTGTCAAGTGTAAAACAACACGAATAGCCACTGTCTGTTGAGATTATGCCGAATGAGCAAAATGAGCTAAACCCGAATACTGTTTCTCACATTTCTGTTTTCATTTTTTTCTTTATCTTTTTCTTCTCCTTTGTGACCGTGCTTCCTCCGACTGCTTTCTCTGATTATCCCGCCTTTAAAAACGTAAATCACGATATACTATACAAATAACATAGAACACAAAAAGCAAGAACCAAAAATACAGAACTCAAAATTTGAAACACAAAACACAATGTCACATATAGGCTTCCGTAATATTGTTTCTGTTTCTGTTTGAGATTTGTCGCATCAACAGTATGAAGAATACTTTATACACTAAACACTACTTCGAAAACCCGTGATTAACAATTTCAAATTACTGTCAGAACCATTTGTAATGTCTGTTTAGGTGATGATGCTGTCCCTTCTTTTCAGTTTAGCTTTAGCTTTGCTTTCTGCAGCATGGACTGTTCAGTGTTTGACTGAAGGATAATTGTGTGAGTAACGCATACTTATAAAGCAATAGTAACCTAAGCTGATGGCACTATGAAGGATTTATGGACTACCCGAGGGCCAGGGTCTGGACCGCCGGGTTGATATGGCCCGAGCCGCCGCCATATCTACCCGGCGCTTAAGGCCCTGGCCCGAGGGCAGTGCATGAACCTTAAACGTACCCGAAGCTTAGGTTTCTATTGCTTTTCGAGTATTGAATAACTACTGCAACATGAAATTCCACAAACATACGACAATTGAAAGATAAAGGACGTGTTACTGTTAGGCTGTTTTCCTGCAATTCAACGGAACGACAACCCGAATTAACAAGAAGTCCATGGGCCACTACGCTCACAAGAGGTCATGTGGGTTTTACCATGTGCGGGCATGGTGCCCATCTTGGTCATGTGACTTCAATCCCTTGAACAACTTTTCATTAGTATCAATTCTGATGCCACAGGCTGCAACAGAATCAGAAAAGTACACCGTTTTGCCTTTTTTTCCATACAAATGCCCAAGTGACAAAATTTGACCTTGACTTAAACAGGTCAGGGTCAACCAAAGGTCATCATTTGAACAAGCTTGGTGGAACCCAAGTCCCTTATTCTACATACAAAGTCTGCAGGTCATTGGTCTTTCCGTTCCGGAGAATATTATTACCATGTATGGACATGGTGACCACATTGGTCATGTGACCCAGTCCTTACTAACAAACGTCCATTCCTTCTTCCCTTAGAGGCTCAAAATGTAATTTGGTTTCAATCAACCCAGCAGATTAAGTCGAGAAGAAGATAAAAAAAACTGAATTTAAGCCATCAAGGACAAAGGTCAATCAACGACATTCACTTTCGAATCGATAAACTTCCATTCAGCTTATTGTAAATATCATTTCTGATGCCACAGGCTACCTACAATTAGAAAAATCCACTATTTTGTCTTTTTTCCATACAAATGTCAAAGTGACCAAATTTGACCTTTCTTTAAAACAGGTCAAGGTCAACCACAGGTCATCATTTTAACAAACACGGTAGGACCTGAGACCCCGATGCTGCATACCAGGTTTCAAGGTTATCGGCCGTTTGATTCTTGAGAAGAAGATTTTTAAAGGTTTTGTTCTATATATGGGCATGACGGCCATATTGGTCACGTGACCCAGTTCGTTAGAACAAACCTCCGTTCCCCTTTTTTTTCATAGAGGCTCCACAGGTAATTTGGTTGCAGTCAACCCACCAGTTTAAATGTCTTTCTTTCTTTATATCTGCAACACCTCACGAGGATTGCGTGCTGGTTTACAATACATACACTCCAGGTTTGCAGGATGAAAGCCAACACAGTAATCATGTAATTACAGTAGAGATCTTTTATCTGCACAGGGGACGGTTCTCCCTGCAAAGCGGGCATCCAGTTAACATCCCAATCCGAAGTACGGTGCACTTTTCGCATTCATCTCTGCAAATGATGCCAGTGGAGCATGTTCGGACACCGCGATTTTATTACCGCTGCCGCAATCGAAACGGGGGCCTCTAGCATAATAGGCAAGTGCACTAGCCACTGCGCTACCAGAGAAGAAGAAAAAAGGACTGAATCCGAGCCATCCGGAAGAAAGGTCAGTAAATGACCTTGACCTTTGGAATTGATCAACTTCCATTCAAATAGCATGTTTGATGCCGCAGGCTACCATACAATCAGAAAAATTCATTGTTTTGCCTTTTTTCAATACAAATGTCTGGGTGACACGGATTGACCTTGACGTAGACAGGTCAAGGTAAATCAAAGGTCATCATTTGAACGAACTTGGTAGGGCCAATCCTGCATACCGAATTTCAAAACTTTGGCCATTTGTTTCATGAGAAGAAGATTTTTGAAGGTTTTTACCATACACGGCGGCCATCTTGGTCATGTGACCAAGTTCCCATGAATAAACTTTCCTTCCCCCAACCCATGAAGGATCCACATGTAATTTTTTTTTTATTGGCCAAGCAGTTTCTGAGGAGAAGTCATTGGAAAATGTTGACGCGGACGCGGACAACGACGACGGACGGCGGACCACTGCCTGTACCATAGGCTTTCCCCGGAGCCTACGGCGTCCAATAAATTTATCATGATTGTTCGAAAAAAAATCCGGTTATCTCCGTAGCGGGCACTATAAAACTGGACTTGGATGGGTCCGATTCAAATGTGGTAGTGCCCACTGTGCAGAATAGCGACTTCCACATGATTCGTTTCTAGCCAATTAAATAAAAACGTGTTTTACGAGTATGCACTAATGCATATTAACCGGGGTGATGGTTTGAGCTCACCTGACCGAAGGATATGGTGAGCTTTTGTGACCGTGAGATGTCCGGCGGCGTCGTCCGTCGTGCGTGCGTAAACTTTTCTTATGAACACACTAGAGGTCACAGTTTTGGGCCAATCACCATCAAACTTAGTCCGAATGATCATCATGACAATATATTGGTCAAGTTAGAATACGGGTCAAGTAGGGTCAAAAAGTAGGTTAGTAGGTCAAATCATAGAAAAACCTTGTGAACACACTAGAGGTCAGTTTTGATACGATCGTCATCAAACAGTTTCAGAATGATCATCTTGACAATATCTCGGTCAAATTCGAATATGGGTTATGTCGGGTCAAAAAGTAGGTCAGTAGTTTAAATCATAGAAAAACCTTGTGAACACACTAGAGGCCACAGTTTTGGTCCGGTCATAATCAACCTTGTCTAGAATAATCATCTTGACAATATCTCAGTCATGTTCGAATATGGGTAATGTTGGGTCAAAAAGTAGGTCAGTAGATCAGAACATAGAAAAACATTGTGAACAGACTAGAGGACACAGTTTTGGTCCGATCATCTTCAAACTTGCCCAGAATGATCACTTTGACAGTATCTCAGTCAAATTCGAATATGGGTCTTGTCGGGTCAAAAAGTAGGTCAGTAGGTCAAATCATAGAAAAATCTTGTGAACACACTGTAGGCCACATTTTGGCCTGATTATCATCAAACTTGCTCAGACTAAACATCTTGACAATAACTCGGTCAAGTTCGAATATGGGTCAGGTCGGGTAAAAAGTAGGTCAGTGGGTAAGATCATAGAAAAACCTTGTGGACAGACTACAGGCCACAGTTTTGGTCCGATCATCTTCAAACTTGACCAGAATGATCATTTGACAATATATCGGTTCATTTCAAATATGGGTCATGTCGGGTCAATAAATAGGTCAGTAGGTCAGATCATAGAAAAACCTTGTGAACACACAAGAGGCCACAGTTTTGGTCCGATTATCATCAAACTTGCTCAGAATGATCATCTTGACAATATCTGGGTCAAGTATGAATATGGGTCATGTCGGGTCAAAAAGTAGGTCAGCAGGTCAGATCATAGAAAAACGTTTTGAACAGTCTAAGAGGCTACAGGTTTAGTTCAATCATCAAAAAACTTGCTCAGAATGATCATCTGGACAATATCTCAGTAAAGTTCGAATATGGGTCATATCAATTCAAAAAGTAGATCAGTAGGTTATTTTCTCATAACAACTGAACCGTTTGAGATAGAGCCTTCATATTTGGCATGTATGCTCTTTGTGACAAGGGATTCCCACTCATATAAACAAATTGACCTGTGACCTTGACCTGTGACCTCCTTTATCATAACTTTTGAACCATATGAGATACAGCCTTCATATTTGGCATGTATTTTCCTTGTGACAAGGTTTTCCCAACCATTCAAAAATTTTGACCCATCACCTTGACATTTGACCTACTTTGTCATAACTTTTGAAGCATTTTAGATAGAACCTCCATATTTGACATGCAGGTTCCTTGCGACAAGGGCTTCCTTTTCATACATAAAATGATCTGTGATCTTTACCTTGACATTCATTACGTGAACAAGTCCGTGAAATGAACACCCCCTTACACCCCACTTTGTATAGAGAAAACTGGGGTTTACGGGGGTAAACATTATTTTTCTTATTTTTACTCCAAGACATAGGTTGTGGGTACTCGTTAGAACCGCCTCAATGAGGCGGTTCTAACGAGTACCCACAACCTATGTTTGCAGTATATATAAGAAAAATATCATGGATTTTCATCCGAAAAGTAGTCATTTTGGAATTGTGAAAAATGCACTATGTCGCACGGGTGTGTTAGCGTAATGTGACCTACTTTATCATAACTTTTGAACCATTTGAGATAATGCCTTCATATTTGGCAACTGTGTTCCTTGTGAAAAGGTCTTCCCACCCATACAAAAATTTCGTCTTAAAACCTTTACCTTTGACCTACTTTTTAATAATTTTTTAGACAGAGCCTTCATATTTGGCATGTAGTTTCCTTGTGGCAAGGGCTTCCTATTGATAAAAAATGACTTGTGAACTTGACCTGGACATATCACCTACTTTATCATAACTTTTGAACCATTTGAGGTAGAGCCTTCATATTTGGCATGTAAGTTCCTTGTGTCATGGACGTTCCACCCATACAAAATTTCGACCTGTGCCTTTGACCTTTGACCTTCTTTCTCATAACGTTTGAACCATTTACGATAGAGCCTTCATAGTTGGCATGAAGGTTCCATGCAATTTTTGACCTGTGACCTTTACCTTTGACCGTTTTTGTCATAACTTTTGAACCATTTAGGTAGAGCCTTCATATTTGGCACGTGTGTTCCTTGTGACAAAAAACTCGTGCAAAAAAAACACTTTTTACCTGTGACCTTGATCTGTGACCTACTTAATAATAACCTTGGAACCATTGAGATAGAGCCTCATATTTGGCATGTATCTTCCTTGTGACAATGGCTTCAGGTCCAAACAAAATGTTTGACATGTGAACATGACCATTGACCTACTTTATCATAACTTTTGAACCATTTGAGATAGAGCCTCCATATTTGGCATGCATTTTCCTTCTGACAAGGCACCTTACTATATTACCTACCATTTCATTTCTACAGTGTTGATCAGGTGAGCGATACAGGGCCATCATGGCCCTCTTGTTATACATTTTAGTAATTAGTTCGCTTGAAGTCTCTCGTGTTCATTAGACGGACTTATTTACGGGATGCGGTGGAATCTTCTACCTGCATGTACCTGCGAGAACACTCATGTAAACTTCATTTTATATAAAAATAGTGCTAGCGGTTTATAAATTCATACTTTTCCTTATTTTTTGGCTAACAACCTTGGATGAACTGCCTTACTTAGGCGGTTTACATGAGCATCCACAATATATAGAACAACATAAGAATAATGCTAATTCTAGAACGACGGCAGTTTAACATACCAGTGTGTTTTCGTAATGCATTATTCCAACGCAGCCACACCCGTGCGACATAGTGCATTTTCTCATCTCCAAAATGGTTAATTTTCTGATTCTGATGAAATCCGTTAAATTTTTCTTAGAAATACTGCAAACATAGGTCGTTGGTGCTCGTTAGAACCGCCTCATTGAGGCGGTTCTAACGAGTACCCACAACCTATGTCTGGGAGTAAACATAAAAAAAAAAATGTTTACCCTCGTAAACCCCAGCTTTCTCTATATAAAGTGGGGTATAGGGGTTATTCACTTCACGGAGTTGTTCACGAGATGTATTTTGCAACAAATTACTAAGCGAAATAGCGCGACGAGTGACGACATGAAAAGCCGATGTTTCATGACGTTTTATGATTCTTTGACATAAAATGGTGTAGCGTCTTTTCGCGCATGAGAAACATTACAAAAAGAATCAAATACATTTGTTACAGTCAAACGTGCCGGCGGGATCCGATGGTAAACGGTTGGAGAATTTGAAGGAAATAACATAATGACGAGAACTCTTCAAATATGAATGCAAGTAGAACGTTTTCTCATGCACTAATGCAAAAATCACCTGGAAATAAATATCACAGCGTAGAAAAACATTTTACCTATACATTGATACCAAACCTGTTAAAATCCGTAAACTTTTGCCATGTATATCGTTCGATAAACAATGTCTACTCTTGTATACTAATACAAAACATGGTTGGAAGAAGGTCAGAGTACGCCGTTGAAAAACGTCCTATATTAAGAATCGTTGTATTCTTGGTATACGGTGCAAAGACATTTTTGATGAAATATGTTCGGTTTATGGGCATAAAGAAATGTCTTTTCCGACTTCGTTGTTGTAAGAAATTCAGCTGTGGGCTAGGCTCAACAGAAGATGCACCACATGATCGTCGGCCGAAAAGAGCAACATCTGTGCCAAGATGGTTGCTAGAGTGGGAGAAATAGTTGCTACCGATGCACGATACACCACTAGGCAAATAGCTAGTATGGTTGGCATCTCATTAGGAGCAGCTCATACAATTCTGTAACGGGATTTGAAAATGAGAAAGATCTGTGCTAGATGGATTCCCCATCTGTTGACAGATGAGCAGAAAAAGACACGCGTTCAGTGCGCCAAGAAGTTGCTTAAAAAGTTTCCAAATTACAATGCACGGTCTTTCGCTAATGTCGTCACAGGTGACGAGACATGGGTTCACTTTTTTGAGCCAAAACGAAAGATTCAGAACAAAATATGGGCAACAAAGTATTGCAAGAGACCATACATTGCAAAGCGGACCATGAGCGTCAAGAAGGTAATGTATGCCATATTCTTTTCAAATCAGGGCCCGGCCCTGCTTTTCAGGTTGCTGTGCCTAAAGGCAAATCTGTAAATGCGAAGTTTTACAAGAATAAAGTTCTTCGAAAATTGAAGAAATATTTCAAAGAACGAAGACCCGCAACTGGTTTGGCCAATGTCAGATTGCTACATGACAATGCGTCATCGCACAAGGCGTTCAATGTGGAAGACTATCTGAAGCAGGAAAAGGTTGTTGAAGTCCCTAACCCCCCGTATTCCCCTGACCTTGCCCCGTGTGACTTTTTTTGTTCCCGCGGCTGAAAAAATACCTTTCTGGTCGAACATTTGTACAGCGCAAACACCTCGGTTCTGCAATATTCCCGTGCCTTCATAGTATACCTCGAAAAGACTACCAAAATGCATTCAATGATTGGATCAGAAGACTGAAAGTTTGCATATCTGTTAAAGGGGAATACTTTGAGGGGACAAAATAAATTCTTCATCGAAATCTATCACGGAATCATTTTTATGTGCTTAGTTGCATTCATATTTGAACAGTCCTCGTATTGTCGATTAAGTGTGTTAGAATCTAAACATTTCGAAAACACTCCAGACTGTTCAAATATATTGAAATTCAACTGCCAAAAAAAAAAAAAAAAAAAAAACCTCAAAATTTTCAGATAAACATTCAAATATTTTTCATATGTCTGTTCAAAATATAGATTGTGGGTACCCAGGGTACTCGTTAGAACCGCCTCAGCGAGGCGGTTCTAACGAGTCTCCACATCTAAGGTTTTGGTGCATTTTGAGTTTTGACCCAAAGCCCATACCCTGTAAACCCGCATCGATGCGAAATCGCCATGGAAAAAGTTTGTTTCCTGTGGTGTTAGCAGGCGCTATGAAATTGCATTAAAATTACAGTATAAAGCATGGAAGAAACAGAAAAAGTTTTGTTTTTTTTTAGCGTAAGATCAATTTTTATTTCACTCATTTTCCCCACTCGTGAATTTGTTTGTTTGTTTGTTTGATCTGATGTTTAACGTCCCCGTCAACACTGTGACGGTCATTTTGGAGATGTTGCTTCCAGTTTTGTGGGACTTTTTCCCGACATTGAGATGAAATGACATCTCAAGCTCTGTCGTCCAATGACACAAATAGGGTTTATAAGCATGGACGGGCCAACTCGCACTGCTTTGCCTGGGCAGACGTAGAACGTAGATCCTCTAAGCGGTTTACCAGTACTAGTGTGCTAGTGTTTGTCCTAATGAGTTATAGCAGGGTGCAGCACCCTGCTGCCCTTCTGGTCCACCCGGCTGCCCTTCTGGCCCACCCTGCTGCCCTTCTCACCTACCCTGCTGCCCTTTGTTGGTGTGAAAGTATTTTCTGGAGAAAATCTGTCAAAAGAAGTTCTTTTGGTCATCATTGTAGATTACAGTATGCTCTAATATATTGGTTATAAAGCATGTGAAGCCTTTATTTAGGCTCTCTTTAAAACATGATGGAAACAAAGTGCCCTTTTAGACCACTTTCACGCGTTAAAAGTGCCCTTTTTCTGAACCAGCACCCTGCCCTTATCCAAGTCTGGGGAAAACACTATACAGTGCGGTCGGTTTCAGCTCTGCGCGGAAGCATCATGCAGCCCACTCGTGAAAACTTTTCTTGTTGATTCTAACTCTGATCGCCTATTTATCATATGACGTCGCGTCTGAGAGTGTAATAAAGCCATGAAATATTTTCGATAATCCACTAGTGGATTAAATATGCAAATTAGTTAGACAAGTCCCGTAACGTTACTCGTACGACGTCCTTTACGACGTCGCGTTGACTAATGGCGGAAAATTGACATTTTTGTAAAACAATCGTGAATAAAATGCGTTTAAATGTTTATGCTCATGTATTATTGGATTTATTAAACTCGTTGAAGAAAAGGGATAAAATGCTCGCCAAAGCCCCGCATTTTATCCCTTTTCCTCAACTCGTTTAATAATTTCAATAATACATGAACACTCGTGTAAGATCCCCTGAATCAACTATTTATTAAACTCGTTGAGGAAAAGGGTTTAAATGCTCGGCAAAGCCTCGCATTTTATCCGTTTTCCTCAACTCGTTGAATAAATTCAATAATACATGAGCACTCATGTAAGATCCTCTATATAGCCGATAATAAACTCTAGTGATATATTGAGTGATAAATCACTAGACGGAAGAGCGCAACGCAAAGAGCCGCCTTTTCATCAAGTTTCATGATGTTTTATGGCTTCATTAAGCCATTACGGGAACAGGCGTATACAAATACATTGTAAACTCATCACGAAAATACGCCTATACAATTTTGACCCCCTCATACCCCACTTTTATACAGTAAAACTGGGGTTTAAGGGGGTATACACAATTTTTTATCTTAAAATTTCGATTTTTGGCCAAAAAATGGCTATGTATTCGTATAGGCGTGTTTTCGTAATGTTTACTGCCGGAAAAAATGGAAATTCTAAGATGAATAAATGTGATATTTTTCTTATTTCTGCTCAAAATATAGATATTTTAGAGCAGAAATAAGAAAAATAAGGTCTACCCCTGTAAACACCTGTTTCACTATATAAAAGTGGGGCCCAAAGGGGTCAGAACTGTATAGGCGTGTTTTCGTGATGTACGATGTTAGGAAAACAGGTAAACCCATCTGATACAGTCAGTTATAATAACGGGATTCTTTTAAACAATGCCGGAAGATAGGGGGATTCTGAAGGCATCAATAGTATTTGTGTCGACTTTTAGTGCATTAGAATCGAAATAGATCAGCTCTGGTTCCGTGATTAAATAAGTGTTAATCCATTGTTTGTCGGTCAATTGTAAGTAGACAGACATATCACTCGCACAACGCGCTCGTGATTTGATCTATTTTACATCTGACCTCCAAACAGTTTTGGATTGTTCAAAAGTTGTTTTAAAGACCACTTTTTCATGCAATTGGATATCTGGGATCATGGCACCTGATAAGAGGATGTATCCAAATATTATTTTTTCTTTTCTCTTCTCGAAAAAAATATGGTGTGGATACTCATTAGAAGCGCCTATATGTTTTCATGCAGAAATAGAAAAATTACAGTAAAATTCCTATTATAAGATCATCTTTGTGAATGTTCAAAAGTGGTCTTTAAGACCACTTTTTATAAAGACCACTTTTTAACAGTTCCAAGTGTTGTGTCTTTCTAGAAGTCACTGAGTGCAGATCAAAACACACAAACTTTCAAATGTGTTTTGTAAAGTAGAATTAATCATAATTTTAGGTGGTCTTAATAGCGGAATATCACTGTATCAGCATTTTTCGGATAGAAAAGAACGCCTGACCTTGAGCTATGTCGCGATGAATGAACTCACAAGCGCGTTCGAATTAACCATGGCAACAATCGGTGCTCGAGGTAACGATGTTTCTGTCACTGCATCACAAAAACACACCGATATAATTTTGACCCCTTGAACCACTCTTTTAGATAGTAAAATAGGGGGATAATCGGGGATAAGCCTTATTTTTATTATTTCTGCTCTAAAATATAGATTGTGTGTGCTCGTAAGAACCGCCTCGATGAGATGGTTCTGACGTGTACCCACAATCTATATTTATGAGCAGAAATAAAAAAAATATCACAATTTTTCATCGTAACATCACGAAAACACACCGATATAATTTTGACCCCCTCGAATCCCATTTTTATATAGTAAAACAGTGGCTATCAGGGTTATATTTCTGCTCAAAAATTTAGACTGTGGGTACTGGTAAGAACCGCCTCGATAAGATGGTTCTGTCGTGTACCTACAATCTATATTTTGAGCAGAAATAAAAAAAAATATCACACTTTTTCATCATAAAATCACGAAAAACACGCCTATATAATTTTGACCCCTTGAACCCTATTTAGTAAAACTGAGGTTTACAGGGGTAAACTTATTTTTCTTATTTCTGCTCTAAGATATAGATTGTTAGTACTCTTTAGAACCGCCTCGACGTGTACCCACAATGTATATTTTGAGCAGAAATAAGGAAAATTTCACAGATTTTCATCTTAAAATTTCGTTTTTTCGGCGGTAAAGTTTACAATGTATTTGTATAGGCGTGTTTTCGTAACGAATTCTTCATTTTGTTTCGGCGAAAAACAAAACTTATTATGTATTTTCGGCCCCCGCCTATCGGACCTTGAGGAAAAAGACAATGTATTTGTATAGGCGTGTTTTCGTAATGAATTCTTCATTTTGTTTCGGCGAAAAACAAAACTTACTATGTATTTTCGGCCCCCGCCTATCGGGCCTTGAAGAAATAGATGGGCTGCATGATGCTTCCACGCAGAGCTGAAACCTACCGCACATGCACGAGTACTGGTAAACCGCTTAAAAGACGATCTAAGCCTGCCCAGGCAAAGCGGTGCGAGACGTCCTTGCTTATAAACGCTATTGTTTTCATTGGGCAACAGGGCTTGATATGTCATTTCATCTCAATGTCGGGTAAAAGTCCCACACAATTGGAAGCAACGTCTCCAAAATGACATATACAGTGTTGACGGGGACGTTAAACCTTAAATCAAACAAACAAAAACTTGTGTTTTTTTCACATTTGCGAACAACAAAGGCGCTGATCAGATTGATTCAGCGCCTTTGTTGTTTGCTGCAGCCTCTTGTCACTGCACCGAAAATCTATAGTCTCCGTTACTGACCAGACCAACCTGTGTCTTACCTGATCGCAATCCACAAAAAGCATGTTTTTGCAATGGTTTGATGTTAAACGTCCCCGTCAACACTTCATAAGTCATTTTGGACACGTTGCTTCCAATTTTGTGAGACTTTTTCCCGGCATTGAGATGAAATGACAGCTCAAGTCCTGTTAGGGTTTATAAGCATGGACGGTCCGACTCGCACAGCTTTGCCTGGGCAGGCTTAGATCCTCTAAGCGGTTAACCAGTACTGGTGTGCGGTCGGTTTCAGCTCTGCGTGGAAGAATCATGCAGCCCATCTATTTCTTCAAGTCCCGATGGGCGGGGCCGACCTAATGGAACAGTAGGCACGTACATGAGTATACATTAATACAGTCGAACTTCAATGGCTCGAACATCTTTGGTACCACGGGGAAAGCTGTTCGAGACAGGGGTAGTTAGAGCCACTGAGTGTTATTACCAGGAGGCATAACGGGGTTAATCATACATGTTGGGGCATCTTTTCGATGTTCTATAATAAAATGTAGGTTGTGTGTACTCATTAGAATCGCCTCACCGAGGCGATTCTAACGCGTACACACAGCATATATTGGCAAGATAAAAGTCGAAAATCGTCTTAATTATCCCACACTGTTTCTGATGAAGAGGAATTCCCTCGTGGGGGAGGGGTGGGGGTTGTGGTCAAGAACGGGTTCGACTCAGCCTTGGTATAGGAGCCATATGTGTTCGAGCCATCGGTGTTTCTGCTGTTTAAGACTTTTACCAAGTATGCGACGCCAAAACAATGTTATATATATTGGGTTCTCTGCAGACACATGACGTAATTGTGGCGTAAGTGTTTATGCAACGTCACATCTACGTCGATGCAACGTCGTTACGTTGCACCGACGTTGATTTGACGTTGCCCTAGTGACGTGTGCCTGCTCAGTTATGTGCCGTTCTCCCCTATTATTTCCCCCAGTCATTTTCAGTTTTTTTTGCCATGATCATCACAAATCGCATTTTTGGTTTGGTCGCCATGAGGCGAGTCACCAGATTTTAATTGTTCCGTGGAGGGGAGACCAATCGGATTAATAAACTGCGGCCCATGCAATTACCGAAAACAGTCTACCTAAATATCGAAAAAGTTGTTCCTGTAATTACCGAAAATGAAGTAAATCAAAATAATGAAAAAAAAAACATCATATACATGGGAACACATTTAGCGATTTCTAGTTATGACTTTCTTTGGTTCTTCTGTAATAATACATTATTATTTTCTATGCAGTTCTGTGAAATATAATAATTACTCTTTTAAAGCATTATCAACCAGTCAAATCGCCCCATGTCACCTCCAATATACCCCAGATAACACAAATAGACCCAAAGACAGTTTAATGTCTTTTCTTTGTTCGTAATTCCAATCGTTAACGTTGAAAGGTAGAAATCAAAGCACTGACAGCGCTAGTGGATCGATTGAGAGTAGACTGGGAAAGTAGTCCTGAACTGAGGCTTAGACTGATTTAGTCAACCCTTAAATGCCAGTATTTTAAGCAAACTGTGCAGACCCTGATCTGGGCGTCTGATCAGGGTTTACATTGTTGGTAAAACCCAAACAAAATTCTATAGATAATAGAACTGATGGAAATGATCAGAAATCGATACAATTAGCTCCCATCCAAGACAACAAAGGGAAAGAAATACCAACACAAAACAACATCATAATTAATTAAAACGTCACAAGCGGATATCCAAAAGGACAGTTCTTTCAAAATTGCCAAACCGCTATCCAAAATAAAATGATATTAGCAGTATATACATACAAAACCAAACTATAACAATAAATTGGAACGGTCAGTAAAATAAAAGTGAACGCAATGACCAGGAATCGACACATTTAACCCACAGCTCCCATCAAAGACACCAAAGGGAAAGAAACACAAACCTGAAACAACAGACCCTAATGGAAAACATCAATAGCGGAAAGCCAAAAGGATAGCTACTTTCCCACAAAATGGCAAATGATCCAAAACAAAATAATATAAGCGATGCAAACACTAAAAGACAAACCATAACAAAAATAAACATCGACAGAAGAACCGCACTGGAACGGTCAGTGAAACGAATTCCACTGGGTTTAAATCGATTTCACGTGGTCACAATCCTCGCCCTTACTTCCGTCGCGATTTAGACATAAAAATTTGTTCAGCCCGCATGAAAGCCTCCTAACTCATCAGTGAACACAAAAAAATCAAACATCCACAGAGAAGAAACAACGGTGAGGACTCGACAGCAAGAACCCACTGAAATGCTGGAGCAAAACAAAACCAACAGTAACTTTTTTGCAGGGGGGGGGGGGGGGGCTAATATCAATTTCACGTAATTTAGTTTGACTTAAGCAGTAGTTAGAGATACCCGTGTATGAGATATTGTGACGAAATCAAATCTCGTCATTGACGCTTAAGATGTTATTTTGTCAAGTGTGTCATTTAGGCTAAAATTCTGATTTTGTCCTGCTTGCGCACAGACCAAACGGTATAGCATTGTGCAAATGCGATAAATAAAACCAAATATCCCAAGCCACCTAAACAAAAAAAGACTTTGTGTTCTATGATGGCTGATATGAGTAATCTTGGTTCTGAACACTCGGATGCATGTAGAGCATAGTCTTTGATGCCTTAGCTCTGGCTTTCCGCCGATAACGTTTCTGTTCGGCTTCCCTGATTCGTTTTGCTTCGTACACACAAGTATCCCTGCACTTTGCTCGGTCATGTGCACTCAGCTGGTATGCTGAAGTACTTGAAAATTGAATAGACAGTGTCCTTGTATCGCTTCTTCTGTCTGCCATCTACCATGGGGCGTTTTCCCATTTGTAGTTCTCCACAGAGGATTTTCTTCGGCAAATGTTCATCAGGCATTTCGACAACATGACCAGCCTATCTTAATTGTGCCAGTTTTATACTCAGTATCTACACTGCAACTCTGCCCTCTCAGGAATTTTGTCTGAATCCTGTCTTGCGACTTAATCTTTAGAAAACAGCTTAAATAGAAGACGTTCAGTTTTTTTTTTAAATGTCGTTGGTAATCTGTCTAATGTTGACACGCGTATAACAGTGTTTGCAGCACCACGGCTGCATAGATGTCTAGCTTTGTGCCAAGCCTGGTTCCAATTCGATCCCAAATACTTTCCCATAGTCGGCTATACATGCTGTGCTAGCTTTGACAGTTCTGACTTTTACTTCATCATCAATGTACACAACTCTTTGACAATGTAATCCCAATGTACGTGACCTTGTCTAGAACTTGCAACCGACAGTTGACCGTTAACTGTGATGGTATTCTCCTTGTAAGGCCGGCCAGGTGCCGGCTGATATACCACCACATATTTTTATACTGACTGTGAGATCATAGCTGTCTCACCAATATAATAATAATAATAATAATAATAATAATAATAATAATAATAATAACTTTATTTCAAGAGGATTAAATATTTGACACGAGTGCCAGTCTACGAATGGCCCCCACTGTAACATTTATATGAGCATGTATGCATTGTTGATAAAATTTTCCGCACCCAATGATACGACCTAAAGTTAAAAGATATTTATATATATCATCTGCTTTAACGGGACCAAATATATTTATTGTTATGTATTAGGGGGACCGCTGGATTAAGTGGACATTTTTCGGTCCACCTAATAATTTAGCTTATCCCCATATGTAGGCCAGTGGATTCCAACAAATAATTTCGAGATAGTGGCTTCAAATAAAAGTCAGTTTATCATTCTTTTGCTGTTTGTTGACATTGCACTAACCAGTAAGGAAAAAAGATCATTAATTAAGATGTGACTGTATATTTCTTTGGTCACAAAAATGTGTTTTAAGGGGACCACACAAAATATGAATTAATTCGTAATATTGACTATATATCAAAAGGAAGAAATGGGTTTTATTTAATTTAACATCTTTTCAACACGAGTGAAAAACAAAAAAGTCTAAATTCCCTTAAATGAAAAAATCGATAATTTGTACCCTAATTTCTAATTTCAAATTTTTGCCCGTGAAATATACTGGTGGTTATAAAAGCCGGGAGTAACGGTCGTGATTAAAAGTCGGAAGTCAAATTTGACAATCGAATATAAAGGTATAAAAGTAAAATAATAATAATAATAAAAACAAAAAACCTATCTCGATGAAATTTGGAACTTAAGTAGAATATAGACTCTTTATGATGCATGTAAGATTTAATGCAACACTATCATTATGTCTCCCCCTGTTTTCGGGGAGACATATGGTTTTTCCCCGGGCGTCTTGTCTGTCCGTCTGTCATAAAACCATTCAAGCTATCTTCACGAAACTCCATACAAATATTAATCAACATTAAACGACGTGCAGAGCGCAAGAACTTTATACTTTTTGAGTTATCTCCCTTGGAAGTTTGTCGGTTTGTATGGGCAAATCGAGTCCGGTCAATAACTTTCTTATTTTTTGATGGATTTTGAAATTACATGGCGGAAATGGTAACCACCATGAGACGATGTGTCGGGCGCATGACCCAGGTCAGTACCTCAAAGGTCAAGGTCCTTCTTACAGGTCAAAGGTCAAAAACGGGCATTTTTTCGTGTTTGGTCAATAACCTCATTTTAGATGGATTTTGAAATTACTTGGCAGAAATGTTAACCACCATGAGACGATGTGTTGCGTGCATGACCCATGTTGGTACCTCAAAGGTCAAGGTCATACTTAGAGGTCAAAGGTAAAAAAGGGCCTTTTCGTGGTTGGTCAATAACTTTTTCATTTTTAGGTAGAATTTGAATTTACTTGGCAGAAATGTTAACCACCATGAGACGATGTGTCGCGCGCATGATTCAGTTTGGGTATCTCAAAGGTCAATGTCATACATAGAGGTCAAAGGTAAAAAAAGGGACCATTTTTGTGTTTGGTCAGTAACTCTTATTTTTAGATGGATTTTTAAATCTTCGATATCAGTCACCTCGCCAGTGCCACAAAAGTTATTCCCGATCCTAAAATATGCGGCATGGTCCTATATTTCAGATTAAATCGTGAAAAATTATTTGTAATAATATCAAACCTTCTATGCATTTTGAAGAGGAGTCTACTTTTGTTCCGCCCAGATACTGTCAACAGGATATAGTCAACAGTCAAAATTGACTTCAGATGTGCGACCGTTGGTCCCGGCTGTTATACTCCACCATTTGATCCCGAACTTTCTCGCGTGATCCGAATCAGATGTCATAAACGGAGGCCATTTTAAAAACAGATGAACTTGTTGACAAGAGAACAGAAGCGAGAGTTCTGCATTCCAGATGTTCATATTCACATTAATATGCTGGTATTTATGTTATTCTTCGGAATGTACAACTTTAAAAGACAAATCCGATAAATGAGTGCATAAAGGGGAGCGTGATAGCTCAGTGGTTAGCTGGTATTTTAAAGCACAGATGCTTGGGGACAGGTCACTTGCTAATGTTTTTTTCAAAGTTATTTTTGCATTTTGCTATAATTAGGGCCCCGCACTGAAAGTGTGGGTGCCCTATAGTAATCACTCTGTCCGTCCGTCTGTCTGTCCGTCCGTCTGTCCGTCCACAAATTTTTTTATCCTCCATAACTTTTTATTATAGTCGCGTGCTTTAACTTCGAGGGTTCAACAAGTTCGACGTCATCGTTTGTTTTCGTATAATCGGATTGTTTCTGTCGCTATCCTTTTGGAAGAAACAACACAGAAAAAGAAAGTAGAAAACTATCTGTTGCACTTCAAAGGTTCTAAAAATGCCGATCAGGGAGGTAAATATATGGTCGTCCACCCAGTTTTCGACTACACTCGGTTTTCGACGATATAAGCGGCTGCGAGATTTTCGCGTGATTTGTGACGTCACTGGGGTTCTTATATCAAACTAAAGGAAATTCCATCTGTCTGTCCTAAAGAATAACCGAAAATATACATCAAGCCTGTAAATATTATCAGATTAATTACACTTTTTTAATTGCCTGTAATTGTTTTAGTAACTGGATTCTGTCCAAAAACACATACTAAGCCATTGTACGCAAAATGATAAATTCGGTGGTGTTCCAAATGAGTGGGTTTTGCAGAACGGCATTATCTTGTGGGTATTGTAACTGATTTTGTATGGACCGATAAAAATAGTTATTTATACATGGTTTTCCACATTTATGATGATGCTAACTGTCCATCGTCGATAACTGAGTGCTGACGTCCTGACATGTTGACATGCCATGTGATCAAATATGGCGTCCGGTAGCAAAGCAAAGCGGCATGAACCGTTACAATGACTGGTTGTAACTGGTATAAAGAGTGTATTTTCATATTTAAACGAACCACAGTAATGTAAATTATTTTCCTTTTATCCGCTACATAAGTGGTAAATCTTTGATCGTCGAAAACCGGGAGGGGCGGCATAGCATAAAAGTTTTTAAACTTACAAAATAACATCATTTCCCAAGCGACACTTCACCCCCAAATATTATTGTGTATTTTGTTCTTCAGTCTGACAGCCCATTCCTTTTTTTTGTCGTCTGTGTTTTTCACCGAGGTATTCCAAACAGAGCTAGGTCAAAGTCAGTTTCATATGAGGCGCCTAAGGGGAAATTATGTAGTACTGAAAATAGGCCTGTTCTTATGATCAATTAACAGTTTTATTGATTTTTTAATTTGCTTCACAGACAGAGGTAATACTCTGAATGGCATTACTACATAAACTACACCAAATCTGTTGATGTGACAAAGAATATTGAGCAGACATGTAATAAGCTGCCTCTCTAGGTACTAAAAAGTTGTTTTGCACATTTTAGTGGAACTGTCAACTGTAAGAAATTCTGCAGTAAGTCAACCTACTACAGTTTTCCTTACAATTTGCACTTCCAGATCTTCAACATCAAACGAGGTCCCTACCATACATATGACCAGTCTTCCCTTGATGCTGCATACAATGCTGTTAAAGATGGTATGAGTGTCTGTGGTGCAGCCCGTAGTTTTGGGGTACCAGTGTCGACTCTAAGGGACAGGGTAGCAGGAAGAATCAGCATTGACATCACAACCACGGGTCATCCTACACTGTTTAGTCAGGAACAGGAGGCGTTACTTGTTGAGCACATCAAAAGCATGTCAGAAATAGGCTATGGTTATACACGAGCAGAAGTGGTACAGCTTGCATCAGATTATGCTCATGACATGGGTAAAAAGGGTGAAGATTCACATATCAGTCAGGGTTGGTATTACCACTTTTTAAAAAGATGGCCAGAGTTACATTCTATAAAACCTGGAAGCTTATCAGAACTACGGGCAAAGGCAGCATCTAAAGAGTGTGTTTCAAGTTATTTTAGTGAACTAGATACAATCCTTACTAAGTACAATTTGAAAGACAAACCTCAGTTTATTTATAATGTTGATGAAAAGGGAATTAATACTGGGGGAGGAAAACCACCTAACATAATTGCTTCCAAAGATAACAAAGCACAAGTTGTGACATCAGAAAGGGCACAGACTGTTACAGTTCTTGGGTGTGGAAGTGCATCCGGGTGTTTAGTTCCACCATATTTTGTTTTTCCTGGAAAGCGAATGTTACCCGAGTTACTAGAAGGGGCAACGCCAGGGTGTGATGGGACTGTTAGTCAAACTGGTACTGGTTACTCAAACACAGAAATTTTCACCAACTATGTCAAACATCACTTTCTTAAATATGTGCCAGGTAGAGATATTCACCAACCAATCTTATTACTATATGATGGTCATAAGAGCCATATTTCTATTTCTTTGATACAGTGGGCTCGTGAAAATAGCATAATATTATTTGTATTACCACCACATTGTAGCCATATTTTACAACCCATGGATGTCGGCTGCTTTAGTCCTTTTGAAAATTTATATCAACAGGAGGCTCATAAATTCATGCGGCGTTCAGGTGGTCGGTCCATCACCAGGTACGATGTTTGTGGGCTAGCTTGTAAAGTTTACGAGCAAGCCCTCAGCCCATCAAACTTACGTTCAGCATTCAAAAAGACAGGTATTTTCCCTTTTTGTGCAACAGTTGTTGGTGATGACCTTACTGCACCATCCCTGCCTTTTATTGGGAAGTCAATTTCTGAAGCTGAAACTTCCAATGTTAAATTGTCATCTGACCGTTGCATAAATTCAGAGTGCCCTCCATTAAATACATCTGTGAACTCATCAGAGGCTTGTGCCAAGTTTTTAGAAAAACGTGGTGGGTCTGTCTTAATGCAGGTCAAAATTGCTAAAATACCAAGGAGGAGTATCAGTAAAGTTGTTGGAGGGAAAGCAATGACTGAAGACCTTGTATTTAGTAAGGTCCAAGATTATGTGTCTGAAACAAAGAAGCCAGATAGAAATATTAAAAACAAGAAATGTACAGGCATTAAGAACCAGGCTAGCATGAAATCTGTTCAGAAGAAATGCAAAACTACTTCTGATGCAGAGCCTGTCCCTGGTACATCTGGTACCGGCATACCAAATATCCCAAAGCCAGCTCAGCCAGACGACTCAGTTATTAATTCTGAAAGTGACTGTGACTCGACAGATGAATCAGCAAAATGTTGTGTCTGCAATAAATGGGAGCCTGCTGCCTTGAAACTGAAACCATATGTATCATTTGTTCAGTGGGGGGAATGTGATCACTGTGGTCACTGGTGTCACTTGTCTTTCTGTGTTCCTGAGAGAGTTATCAGGAGGGGTGATAAGTTTCAATGTCCTCATTGCAGAGGCTAGGCTCTGAGATGCTATGTAACATATATATTATAAGACACATAAATGATCAAGTGGCCCAGTGATCAAAGTTACCAGTACATTTTTTAAAAGGTAAAGCTTCAGTCACACACACAAATGTTTTTAATGTTAACTGTTATTTAATATGAATTTTTTATTTTGTGTTTAACATTTGAAAATTATATCATTTTCAAACAGTCTCTGACTGAAATTACATATGATGTGAATTGAAATTATGTTGTCATTGATTATTTCCCTTTATTTCAAATTTCCCCGTATGGAGCCTCTCATTTCCGGGAAAGAAACAAAATCGTCGAACTTGTTGAACACTTCAAAAACTTCATGTTTTTACCGGTCCGTGAATCAAAGGTAAGAAATGTTCAGTTTTGTTGTTAATTCTTTGCATTTTTCTATGATATTTCATTGCAAAATAAGTAATTTGAATTTTCTTTGCAATTATTTAATTTTGTTACTATTTTTAGCCATGTTTCATTCATCCGTCGCTTACGTCGTCGAACTTAGGTTACGCCAGTATATTCCTGGATGGATTTAAATATTACTTGGCATCATTCTGTCTGTCTGTCCGTCTGTCCGTCCACAAATTTTTTTTATCCTCCATAACTTTCTTATTCCTGGATGGATTTAAATATTACTTGGCAGAAATGTTAACCATAATGTGATGGAGTGTTGCGCGCAAGACTCAGGTCCGTACCTCAAAGGTCAAGGTCATACTTAGAGGTTAAAGGTCAAAAAAGGGTCTTTCCTGTGTCCAATTAATAACTTTGTTATTATTCCTGGATGGATTTAAATATTACTTGGCAGAAATGTTAACCATAATGTGACGAAGTGTCACACGCAAGACCCACAGCCGTACCTCAAAGGTCAAGGTCATACTTAGAGATAAAAGGTCAAAAAAGCGTCTTTTTTATTGTGTCCAATCTATAACTTTCTTATACCTGGATGGATTTAAATATTACTTAGCAGAAATATTAACCATAATGTGACAGTGTGTCACGCGCAAGACCCAGGTCCGTACCTCAAAGGTCAAGGTCATACTTAGAGGTGAAAGGAAAAAAAAACGTCTTTTTTAACATCAACACTTTCCTACTCCTCTGATAGCGCTGCCGGGGCCCTAGTCAGTTTCACTGACAGCTCTAGTTGGAACACTTACCATCATCATAAAACATGTTTAGGAACTTCTAGACAAAGTTTTAAAAAACCTCCTTTTTACTATCAAGGCTCAAATAAGTAAAGATAACACTCTTTTTGAAAACAAAAGTAGACATCCATGCAAAAACTATGAAACATGCACAAATCAAACAAACGCAACAACAACTTACTTACATCATTCGATTTCATTCGATTACTTATTTGAGCCTTGATAGTAAAAAGGAGGTTTTTTAAAACTATGTCTAGAAGTTCCTAAACATGTTTTATGATGATGGTAAGTGTTCCAATTATAGCAAAATGCAAAAATAACTTTGAAAAAACATTAGCAAGTGACCTGACCCCAAGCATCTGTGTTTTAAAGTGCACTTGCGTCTGATGCTTCGGATCGGGGCGTTAACTGGAGGCCCCCTGTGCAGGGAGAGTCATCCCCTCAGGGCCTGTGCTGGTGTACCCTTTCGGTACCAAATGGAATCTTCCTCCTTGTATATAGCAGGAGTCCATTTCCAAAATTTAGGGGTGTCAGGTTGTGTTTTGTTCATATGGAAAATGACTGAACATTTTGCAAACAGTGTAGGCCCTGATCAGACGCTGTGTTCTTCGGCGTCTCATCTGGGTCTGCACTGTTTTCCAAGGTACCCCTTTTGGGGTTTCCGGTGTAACGGTCAGTTTCTTCCCCCGGCCCGGTTCTTCCCCGGGGAAGAACTGGGCCGGCCCGTTTCTTCCCCGGGGGAAGAACTGGGCCGGCCCGTTTCTTCCCCGGGGGAAGAAACTGACTAGTCAGTTTCTTCCCCACCCAGTCAGTATCTTCCCCACCTGAATTTTTTTCAGAACCATAGTCAACGAATAATTTTAGCTTGTTGTAAATGAGAAAAGAGACCATTCTGAATAAGTTCTGAGTCCTTTTAGCTTGAATGACAAAATTTTCTCTATACTTCACCATTCATGGAGATGCAATAAAATATGCATCCCAATTCAAGCATCTTTCATGAATTTTCATTGCTTTTTAAGACATAAATTAGTATTAACTAAACAGATATGATAAGCCACAAATGTTTGACGCTCAAATTTAAATAGAATTTGGAGACTGGGGGTGGGGAAGAACTGGGCCGGTCCAGTTCTTCCCACCCCACAATTTTCTGTCTACTAATAATTCTTGTGAAAAATTTCCTTTGCTTTTTAAGACAAAAATTGGTATAAACTAAAAAGATATAATAAGCAACCAATTTTTGGAGCTCAAATCTAAATACAGTTTGGAGACTGGGGGTGGGGAAGAACTGGGCCGGCCCGTTTCTTCCCCACCCCAGATTTTTCTGTTTACAAAAAATTCTTGTGATAAATTTTCTTCGCTTTTTAAGACAAAAATTGGTATAGATTAAAAAGCTATAATAAGCAACAAATGTTTGGAGCTCAAATCTAATTAGAATTTGGAGACTGGGGGTGGGGAAGAACTGGGCCGGCCCGTTTCTTCCCCACCACAGATTTTTCTGTTTACAAAAAGTTCTTGTGATAAATTTTCTTTGCTTTTTAAGACATCAATTGGTATAAACTAAAAAGATATAATAAGCAACAAATGTTTGGAGCTCAAATCGAAATATATATAATTTGGAGGCTGGGGGTGGGGAAGAACTGGGCCGGCCCATTTCTTCCCCACCCCAGATTTTTCTATTTACAAAAAATTATTGTGATAAATTTTCTTTGCTTTTTAAGACATAAATTGGTATAAACTAAAAAGATATTATAAGCCACAAATGTTTGGCGCTCTAGCTAAATAGAATTTGGAGACTGGGGGTGGGGAAGAACTGGGCCGGCCCGTTTCTTCCCCACCCTAGAGTTTTCTGTTTACAAAAAATTCTTGCGATAAATTTTCTTCGCTTTTTAAGACATAAATTGGTATAAATTGAAAAGATATAATAAGCAACAATTGTTTGGAACTCAAATCTAAATAGAATTTAGAGACTGGGGACGGGGAAGAACTGGGACGGCCAGTTTCTTCCCCACCCCAGATTTTTCTATTTTCAAAAAATTCTTGTGATAAATTTTCTTCGCTTTTTAAGACAAAAGTTGGTATAAACTAAAAAGATATAATAAGCAACAAATATGTTTGGAGCTCAAATATCAATTGAATTTAGAATCTGGGGGTGGGGAAGAACTGGGCCAGCCCAGTACTTCCCCACTCCAGTTTTTTTGTTTATAAAAATTCTTGTGATAAATTTTCTTCGCTTTTTAAGACAAAAATTGGAATAAACTGAAAAGATATAATAAGCAAAAAAATGTTTGGAGCTCAAATCTAAATAGAATTTGGAGATTGGGGGTGGGGCAGGACTGGGCCGGCCTAGTTCTTCCCCAACACAGAAAACTTAAACATCATTACTGATTCAATTGTACATCACTACACAAGGGTGGGGAAAAAATAGCCATCGGAAGAGATGGCAAATCCCCCGACCAAAAGCCAATATGGCCTTCAGAAGACTGTTCACCAATAGAAAGTGCCCGGAATTAAACCAGCAATATTTCACAAAAGTGTTGCAGTTATGGCCATCACAAGATTATACTGTCAGAGGAGATAACTAAAAAACCAGGGCACTCAGAATTGTGGTTCTTGTGCATGGCATGCCTGCTTAAGCGCATGTATTTCTGTACAAAATACCATCAATATGTCTCAAAGGGTGTTGGAGATATGGTGATCACAAGCTGGTCATACTGTTATATTGGAAGGGTAGATAACTCAAATATCACAGCACCAACAGTTGTGGTTCTTGCACATGACACCCCTTCTGTACCTTGTATACAATTGCGCCAAGTTCCTTCAATATATCTCAAAGGGTGTTGGAGTTATGGCCATCACAAAGTTATATTGTCAGGGGAGATAACTCAAAAACCAGAGCAACCCGAGTTGTAATTCTTGAGCATGACACTCCTGTTTAACCTCATATACATCTGCATCAAGTACCACCAATATGTCTCAAATGGTATTGGAGGTACTGTGATCACAAAGTGGTCATACTGTTATATTGGAAGGGAAGATAACTCAAATATCATAGCACCCAGAGTTGTGGTTCTTAGGCATGAAGCGCCGTCTCAACCTTGCATACAATTGTACCAAGTACCATCAATATATCTCAAAGGGTACTGGAGTTATGGCCATCCCAAGGTTATATTTGTCAGGGGAGATAATTAAAAAACCAGGGCACATGGAGTTGTGGTTCTTGCACGTGACACAGCTGCTTAAAGTGATTATTCAGATCTTTTTCTTGCTTATGTATATGAAAAATAAATATCTTCACATGTATAAATTTAATTGGCACAAGTCATATCTTTATCTGACAAGGTAATTATAGCCCTGTGTTTTCCTCTTATCTCAAGAATCTGACAGCAGACATGTTTGCAATCATTTTCTCCTGGGTGCATGTAACACCTTGATTTCAAGCGCCTATTTGATACAGATTACAGGTCATGGCAGCACATTTGGAGGATTTTACTGTGCTTCCACATAGATTTTCAACAATTTAATATTTCAGTGTTTAACCCTTTTTGTAACAAATGGAATCTTCCTCCTTATACATGTATATAGTGGGAGTCTATTTCAAAATTTAGGGGTGTCAGGTTGTGTTTTCTTCAAAATTTATCTGGAAAATAGCTGAACTTTTTGCAAACAGTGAAGGCCTTGATCAGCGGCGTCTGATCTCGGCCTGCACTGTTTGCCAATTAACCGTTTAGGGATTTCCGGTATGGAGTGGGTTAATCATGTTGTTTGATGAAAATGATTATGAAAACTATAACAGTTGGAGCCTGAGTTTACAGGAGGAGAGTTAGCTGAGCAATTTTCAGCACCAAAAAACAGCAATCATGTCAATACTGGACATGAAAGGAGCACAAGTCTCTCAAGGTGTAAATGAAGTCATTGCATTTGTAAAGTTGATCAAAGCTTTCAGTTGGTACATAACGTTGAGACAACATTGAATCAATGTTGATTTGACACCTTGCCGTCGAATGCCTCCGTGTAGTAGTGGTTACCCTACTCTCCTTGTAAACCAGGGGTCGCAGGATCGATCCCGGGCTTCTCCAGACTTTCGGATGAGTCTTTAAACTGAGGTCCCGTCTCCGTATGACCTTAGCTGTTTGTGGGACGTAAAACTCAAACACTCACTCCAACATTGTGTTCTTTCGTTTTTGTTTGATTTGAGTCAACACTGTACAGGTCATTTTGGAGACGTTTCTTCTAAATTTTGTGGGACTTTTACCCAACATTGAGATGAAATGATACCTCAAGCCCTGCCACCCAATGAAACCAATAGGGCCTAAAAGCATGGACGGTCCGACTCGCACCGCTTTGCCTGGGCAGGCTTAGATCCTCTAAGCGGTTTACCAGTACTTGTGTGCGGGTCGGTTTCAGCTCTGCATGGCAGCATCATGTAGCCCATCTATTTATTCAAGCCCGATGGGCGGGGGTCGAACATTGTGTATGAATATACATAAATACTTATGCCCTGCCCTCTCTTGACAGTGCAAAATTTAACTTTGCACTGAGGCATTTTTTTCTGTCTGTATTCTCACAACTTATACCTGTTCGAGAGAGAAAGTGCTGCCAGTTGCAAGCTGAACTGATAAAATGGCCGGTTCCCACAGCAGGTATAAATAATCAAATTACTGGCTAATTAACCTTGTGTTTGCAAAAATTATAGCAGTAGTGGTCTTTTTATACATTTAATATCTAAAATAAAGGTATTGAAGAAAGAGGTGAATAACCACTTTAACCTCATGTACAACTGTACAAAGTACCATCAATATATCTCAAAGAGTCTTGGAGATGTGGCCACTATAAGGTAGTGATTCTATATTATTGGAAGGGGAGATAACTCAAAAACCATGGCACCCAGAGTTGTGGTTCTTGTGCATGACACACCGTCTCGGCCTTGTGAACAACTGTGCCAGGTATCATCAATATATCTTAAAGGGTATTGAAGTTATGGCCATCACAAGGTAGTCACTCTATTTTATTGGAAGGGGAGATAACTCAAAAACCATGGCAACTAGAGTTGTGGTTCTTGTGCATGATACATTGTCTCAGCCTGGTGAACAGCTGTGCCAGGTATCATCAATATATCTCAAAGAGTCTTGGAGATGTGACAATTATAAGGTAGTGATTCTATATTATTGGAAGGGAAGATAACTCAAAAATCATGGCACCCAGAGTTGTGGTTCTTGTGCATGACACACCGTCTCGGCCTTGTGAACAACTGTGCCAGGTATCATCAATATATCTTAAAGGGTATTGAAGTTATGGCCATCACAAGGTAGTCACTCTATTTTATTGGAAGGGGAGATAACTCAAAAACCATGGCAACTAGAGTTGTGGTTCTTGTGCATGACACGCTGTCTCAGCCTTGTGAACAACTGTGCCAGGTACCATCAATATATCTCAAAGGGTATTGGAGTTATGGCCATCACAAAGTAGTCATTCTATTTTATTAAAAGGGGAGATAACTCAAAAACCATGGCATCCAGAGTTCTTGTTCTTGCGCATGACACACCGTCTCAGCCTTGTGAACAATTGTGCCAAGAACCATCAATGAATCTCAAAGGGTATAGGAGTTATGGCCATCACAAGGTTGCGTCTACGGACGGACGGACAGACGGACGGACCCCAGGCTGATCGCTATATCCCCCGAACCTTTTCAGTCGGGGGATAAAAAAGGGTTGCCCCAGTTCTTCCCTACCTCAGACATCCTCTGATATAACTGACATAACTGTACAACACTAGCCAAAGGGTGGGGAAGAAATGGGCAGGCCCTGTTCTTCCCCACCCCAGACACCTTCAACGTCATAATTGACTTAACAGTACAACATTTACCAAGGGTGGGGAAGAAACGGGCGGCCCAGTCATTCCACACCCAAGACATCTTCAGCACTATAACTGAAATAACTGTACAACACTACCCAAGGGTGGGGGAAGAAATGGGCCACCCCAGTTCTTCCCCACCCCGGACATCTTCAGCAATATAACTGACATAACTGTACAACACTACCCAGGGGTGGGGAAGAAATGAGTCGACCCAGTTCTTCCCCAACCCGACACCTTCAATGTCATAATTGACTTAACAGAACAATACTTACCAAGGGTGGGAAAGAAACGGACTGGCCCAGTTCTTCCCCACCCAAGACATCTTCAGCAATATAACTGACATAACTGTACAACACTACCCGAGGATGGGGAAGAAACAGGCTGGCCCAGTTCTTCCCCACCCATGAGTCTCCGAATTCGATTGAAATTTAAGTGCCAAACATTTGCTGCTTATTATATCTGTTTAGTTAATACCAATTTATGTCTTTAAAAGTGAAGAAAATTTTTCACAAGAATTTTTAGTAAACAGAACATCTGGGGTGGGGAAGAAACGGGCCGGCCCAGTTCTTTCCCACCCCCAGTCTCAAAAAATTCTATTAAGATTTGAGCTCCACATTTGTTGTTTATCATATCTGTTTAGTTTATACTAATTTATGTCTTAAAAAGCAAAGGAAATTTATCACCAGAATTATTGGTAAGCAGAAACATCTGGGGTGGGGAAGAACTGGGCCGGCCCAGTTCTTCCCCACCCCCAGCCTCCAAATTCTCTTGATAATAAAGCTCCAAACATTTGTTGCTTATTATATCTTTTTAGTTTATACCAATTTTTGTCCTAAAAAGCAAAGGAAATTTATCACAAGAATTATTAGTAAGCAGAAACATCTGGGGTGGGGAAGAACTGGGCCGGCCCAGTTCTTCCCCAGCCCCAGCCTCCAAATTCTCTTGATAATAAAGCTCCAAACATTTGTTGCTTATTATATCTTTTTAGTTTATACCAATTTTTGTCCTAAAAAGCAAAGGAAATTTATCACAAGAATTATTAGTAAACTGAAACATCTGGGGCGGGGAAGAACTGGGCCGGCCTAGTTCTTCCCCACCCCCCAGTCTCTGAATTCTATTGAAATTTAAGGGCCAAACATTTGTTGCTTATTATAGCTCGGTAGTTCATACCAGTTTATGTCTTTAAAAGTGAAGAACATTTATCAAAATAATTTTTAGTAAACAGAAAAATCTTGGGTGGGGAAGAAATGGGCCGGCCCAGTTCTTCCCCACCCCCACTTTCCAAATTATATTTAGATTGGGGCACTAAAGGGTTGTTGCTTATTAAATCTGTTTAGTTAATACCAGTTAATGTCATAAAAAAATTAGAAAATTAATCATAGATACTGGAATTGGGATGAAAATTTCCTTGAATCTCCATATATTGTATGGCATAAAGAAAATTTTGCCATTCAAGCTGAAAAGACCCAAAACTAATTCAGAATGGTTTCTTTTTGAATTTTTAACAATCTGTGAGGCATAAATTACTCGTTCTCTATGGTTCTAAAAAAAATTCAGGTGGGGAAGAAACTGACTGGGTGGGGAAGAAACTGACTAGTCAGTTTCTTCCCCGGGGAAGAAACGGGCCGGCCCAGTTCTTCCCCCGGGGAAGAAACTGACTGGGGGGAAGAACCGGCCTGTTACACCGGTACTAAATGGGTTAAAGACCCCTACCATAATTATGGACTAGCCATTTGTAACAATAGTTCTACAGATAGAACGTCATTGGCCCTTTTTACATTTTTGTTTATATCGGACATTTTCATTTTTATTATAGTTGGATAGTCAATGAAAACAAAAATGAAAATATCAGTATAAAAACATAATAAATAAAAGTCAGGCTACCCGAACTCTCATGTATGGGAGAATTGTAACCACTGCCCCCCCCCCCCCCCCCCCCCCCCCCATTGGGTAATTACCCTCTGTGTTCCCCAGCAGTGCCAGGTTAATGCAGGGGTTATGATATTTGTGAAAAGTCGTTGTCCCTGCTATCCCCCTATGTGGGGGGGGGGGCAGTGGTTACAAATGACTGGTGCATTACGATGCAGTCCGGTAACATTGCGCACATAAGGTTTTGATAACTTCGTGTGACTTTGTTAAAGCCACCTTTCAAACAATCACAATCAGAACGATTGCAACACTTCCTTATCTACTTGCTGCAATAGAAATTGGCCTCTGAATTTTTAACGGGCGGGATATATAATTGTATGACATTGGATACCCTTGAAATTTGATTACCAATTTTGTCGCCCAACATTGCACACAATAGGAGGTTTTAGGAATTCCGTTGATGACGTCATTCTTGCGCATGCGCAAAGTACTGGCTGTCAATTGAAACAGCCATTGCTATTCAAATGTATTGGCGGAACTTAAAATGCTAACAATATTCAGTCATTTTGAGAGAAAATATACCCGTTTTCATTGAAATAATGCCTCGAGAAGGAAAGATGTGGGGTGATGTTGCTCGTTCACAGAGATATCCCTCATATGCCATTCATGGAACTGGAAAACGATTCAGAATCTGTTTGGGTTAAGGTTTTTGCAAACAAAACTTCCCACTTTATTGCAAGTTGGTATCAACCACCTAACGACACTGTCGAAAACTTCCACTTATTTAAAGATCAGCTTGATCGCATTAAGTCTCAGAATAAGGGTAAAAAACTTACTGCAGTACATGTCTTAGGCGACTTCAACTTCAGAGAGATTGTTTGGCCAGATAGGCTCAGCAAACAAGGCACGATGCTGAGTCCGTCAGAGGGACAGGTGTTGGTCGACATCATGAATGATCATGGCTTGGAACAGGTTGTTGACTTCCCTACTCGAGATAGAAACACTTTGGATTTGATTCTTACAACTTTGCCAGGACAGTTTGGGGATATTCAATCCCCGGACAGACTAAGTGATCATGATATTGTCTCTGGATTTTTGAAAATCTTCATACCACCTATAAAGAAACCTCGTAGAAAGGTGTACTTATATCAAAAGGGTGACTATGAAACTATGAGGAAGGATGCCCTAAAATTTGCAAGAGAGAAATACTTTAATGGTCATTCAGACGCTCGGTCTGTCCAGGAGAACTTTGATTTGATAAAGTCTTTCATTCAAGCTTCGTCCGAAAATCATATCCCCTCCAAAACTAGCAGGTCTGTATCTTCAATTCCTTGGATCACACCAGAAATAAGAAGAAAAATTCGGAGGAGAAATAAGATTCATGCTAAGGCAAAAAAGTCGGGAAGTGGTAAACTCAGAGCAAAATTTGAAAACTTGAGACGAGAAATTAAAAATGACATCAAAAATCAGCATGATCAGTATGTAAATAACTTGGTAGGTGATGTAAAGGCGAATCTCAGAGACTTCTACAGATATATCAATAGCCAGAAGAAAGATAGGCAAGGTATCCCACCCCTTAATAAAAGAGGAGGGAATGGGGTCGCTGAATCGGACTCTGAAAGGGCAGAGGAATTGGTTGGTCAATTCAATGATGCATTTAATAAAACTGAGTTCAACGAGGTTCCATTGACTGGAAGATCGGCCCCTTTCATGGAAAATATTGTTGTATCCTCTGCGGGAGTGATCAAATTACTTAAAGGCTTGAACCCTTCTAAAGCTTTAGGGCCTGATGAGCTTCATCCTAGAGTCCTGAAGGAACTAGCAAACGAGTTAGGTCCAGTTTTTGCTCATCTTTTCCAACAATCTCTCGATACGGGTGAAATTCCCAAAGAATGGCTCCTAGCGAACATCTGTCCACTTTTCAAAAAAGGGGACAGGGCTCTTGCTCGTAATTATCGCCCGGTGTCACTGACCTGTGTTCTATGTAAATTGCTTGAACACATAGTCTGCTCAACCATCATGGCCCACTTGGATGAACATAAGCTTTTGTCAGACAGACAACATGCATTTAGGAAAAGGCATAGTTGCGAAACTCAGTTGAGCACGGTTATTAATGATTGGGCAAAAATCCTGGACAAAGGGGGGCAGGTGGACACATTTATTCTGGACTTTGAGAAGGCTTTTGACACCCCTCCTCATGAACTACTTAAATCCAAATTATTTGGTTATGGAATTGGTGGGAAGACTCTTAAATGGATAGATTCCTTCCTTTGCTACAGAAAACAGCGTGTTGTTGTTAATGGTGAATCTTCAGTATGGGCGCCAGTTTTGTCTGGAGTCCCACAAGGAACCGTTCTTGGTCCTCTATTGTTCTCCCTGTACATCAATGATATTTCCACTGATATTGACTCAGAAATAAGACTGTTCGCAGATGTCTGTGTTTGTTACCGGGAAATTAGAGATACAGATGACTCACTGAAACTTCAGGCTGACATAGATAGATTAGGATGTTGGGCCAGAAAATGGGGCATGAGATTTCAACCAGTTAAATGCAATATTATGCAGATAACAAGGAAGAGATCTAATAAAGTTGAGGCTTCTTACACCTTAGAGGGAACGGTCCTCGAAAATGTGAATTCCATTAAATACCTTGGTGTGACAATCACTCACGATTTGAGATGGAATACACACATTAGCAATATGTGTACAAAGGCGAATAGAACACTTGGTTTCCTGAGGCGAAATCTTCATCAGTGTCCTCAGGATGTGAAAGAAACAGCATACAGGGGACTTGTTTGCCCAATCTTGGAATATGGTAGTTGCATCTGGGACCCAAGCGGAGTGGTCCTAAATGAAGAAATTGAAAAAGTTCAGAATAGAGCTGCTAGATTTGTAACTGGAAATTATTGCTTTGAAACTGGGAGCATGACTGGAATTCTAGGAAAATTAAGATGGGAGTCTCTAAAGAAAAGGAGAAGAGACAGTAGGCTCATACTCTTATACAAAGGTCTAAAGGGTGCTGCCAGCATTCCAACAGATGACCTTGTTCCCCCAGCTAGGCATTGTAGAAAACACCATTCAATGACGTTTCAGACCCTTACTGCAAGAACGGATATTTATAAAGAACGTTTTTCCCCCGAACCATTAGAGATTGGAATGCCCTTCCCGATTCTATTATTTTGACGGCTGAAGGTGCTGAGGATTGTGTAGCTAAGTTTACATCTTTGGTTAGAGCTAGGAACTAACTTCCCATATCACAGGTCCTGGTGTATGAATGTCATTTGACGTGTCACCAGTAACAATTCTGATTCTGATTCTGAATGATATTTTGCTTTTATTACCGAAATTCATTTATCCTAAATCCGTTTTTAATTGCCGAAAATCTCTTCGTTAATGACCCATGTCAATGGCTTGAGATACCGTTATTCCGAAAGCTTACTTACGAAATAAGTTTTTACGTAACTCTCGTTTTATTCGCTATCCAAGTCTATCTACATGTATCTATCTATTGAGAAGTCTGTCCGACGATCTGTCTACATGTGCAATTTAAAAAAGAATGTCCATACTGACAGTCGAAATAAACGAATCAGAGGACTGATGGAGGGTCGTTGACTAAATGTTGGTTCGACGTCATGCCATCGACACCCACTCCAATGCACTTCATTGTCACATGGCCGTTCGCATGAGAGAGAGGTTTGACTGACAAACTGACAGTAGACACACAGACGACAGACAGACCGACTGACTGACTAACAGACGAATGGACGGATAGTTAGACAGACAAATAAACATACTGACAGCCAAAAAAATAACAACTAATGAGTGGACTGACAGACGGGCGTCGAGTCAACGTTGGCTCGACGTCAGGTCGTCGACAACCACTCCAACTCACTTCAATGTCACGTGACTGTTGAGATGAGAGAGAGGTCTGACTGATCCCTGTACCCAAGAAGCCCTTAACCCTTTTTGTACAAAATGGAATCTTCCTCCTTATATATTGCTGGAGTCATTTTCAAAATTTAAGGGATTCAGGTTGTGTTTTCTTCAAAATTTATCTGGAAAATGGCCAAACTTTTTGCAAACAGTGTTGGCCCTTATCAGGCGCCGCGTTCTGTGACGTCTGATTTGGGCCTGCACTGTTTGTCACTTACCCTT
Organism: Lucinisca nassula; assembly: GCA_963580285.1. Lineage (NCBI taxonomy): Eukaryota > Metazoa > Mollusca > Bivalvia > Lucinida > Lucinidae > Lucinisca > Lucinisca nassula. The sequence goes on from OY757016.1 coordinate 116,638,135, forward strand.
TTTGGGGTTTCCGGTACCAAATGGGTTAATGTAGACCTAAGGACTGGGCAGGTTGAACCAATCTACAAATCTACCAGATTTTACTGTAAAATCTGTGCACTTGCGAAGGAGTGTTTAATTCTCATGCACTGAAAGGGTGTTCTATGTTTGTTTTGAACTTAATGTTCCAATCCCACTGAGTTTTGATTGGGTCCGAGCACTGGGCAAATGACATTTTATTAAGCAACGCCGTATTATCGCCAACGCAACTTTCTGATGTTTCATCGACGTTGCAGCATCACTTTGAAGTTGGTTTGATGTAGACACGATGTTGTTGACACACTACATGTCAGCTGAAGTGGCGTCATTTAACGGCAAACTGTAATTTACATCTGCCTGCCCTCGCTAATTGTTGGTGCGCTATGAGAGTGTGTGAGAGAGAGAGGACCCTGTTGGGTCGTATGTACAATATATCATCTTCGTAATGCGAAATTTCACATCTGGCAGTGTTTCTCCCATTATCTTACATTAGAATTTGTCAAAAGTTTAAAAGAATTCCACTGTTTTACGCTGTAATTAACACTTTATCTGTGCCGCTGCATTTGAAGCAATACGACAGATGACGGCCAGGGCTTTTCCCGTTCTATTTTTAGAACCGGAAGTACGTCACGAAAAAAGCTCCTATAAGTGCGGTTACCCTAAAGTGCGAAAAGGACTCCTTTTCGCGAAAAGGACTTACCCTAATATGCGAAGAACCTTTTTAAAAAGGACGATTTCTGATGGTGAAAAGGACTGCTCTCTATCTACTGATACTGCATCGGTCACATTTGACAATTACCACAGGTGTATGTTACATACACTCCAGGTTTTGCAGGATGAAAGCCTACACAGTAATGATGTAATTACGGTAGGGATTTTACCCTGCACAGGGAATGGTTCTCCCTGCACAGGGGGCCTCTTGTTAACGTCCCGATCCGAAGGACGGTGCACTTTATGACATTCGTCCCTGCAAATGATGCCAATGGAGCGTGTACTCATTAGAATGTGGTTCTAACGAGCACCAACGACATATGATTGGAGTAAAAATAAGAAAAATACCACACGTTTTCACCAGAAAAGTAGCCATTTCGGAGATATCGAAAATGCACTATGTCGCATGGTCGTGTTATTGTAAACCCCACTTTATATAGAGAAAACTGGGTTTACCGGAGTATATACTCTTTTCTCATTTCTGCTGCAAGACATATGTTGCGGGTACTCGTTAGAGCGCGGTTCAAATGAGCACCCATGACCTACTATAGCAGTAGAAATAAGAAAAATACCACACATTTTCATCAGGAAATTAGCCATTTTGGAGATGTGAAAAATGTACTATGTCGCACGGATGTGTTAGCGTAATAAGATATTAAATATTCATAAAATAAATAAATCATCACGAAAACACACCTATATAATTTCGACACCCTTGAAGGCTTGAACCCCGCTTTTATATAGTAAAATTGATGTTTGCAGGGGTATACTTTATTTTTCTTATTTCTACTCTAAAATATAGATTGTGGGTACTCATTAGAATCACCTCGATGAAACTGTTCTAATGAGTACCCACAATCTATATTTTTATGTTGAAAAGACTATCGGTGTCTTCCTTCCTTCGTCTTGTCGTGTCTGACTCTCTCGGCCTTTTGATTGCAGATCAAAAGAAATACCTTCGCAGACAAACTGCGTACAGGTAGATTATAATTCGGATTAGAATTTGGATTAACGATGTAGTAAAAGTTCTTTATAACTGAAAAAGAGGGACATTCGAAGAAACACAAATTAAAGGTATCGCTCTCCTATATAAAAGTTGAGTTTATGGTTTCATAATTATAAACATGATAAAGGCATGTTTTCGCTATGTAAGTGCTCTTTAGAATTCACTAATTAATGCGGTCCTAACGAGTACCCTAAACTTCGCGAATTGTAGTTTTTGAGAAGTTAGTCCAGGTCATTTTCTGCCTGTTCAGCAGGGCCGAAATTCGGCCCCATTCCCAATGCCAAATAGCCTAAATTTTTCCCAATTTCACTATATTTTTCCCCCAAAAAATGAAGAAAGAAAATGCCACAACAAAAGGAACAGTGACAACAGTAATTAACATGAAGATTCACCACACTGAAGCTACAGCTGTATTGCACTGCTTAGCTATCAAATTCATAAGACTATCATGAGCAACATTCATAGTCCTGGCATTTCTCCGATGAAACTGTGTTCCCTATTTTGGTATTTTGTCTGTAATTTTTTCCCAATTTTGCCCAGGGGCCTTTTCCCAAATTACCTGGATAAAGACCTGTAGTCTCTCTCTCTGTCCCGTCCTCATATTTCAGTCGTTTCATACAGGTGCGTGTGTTTAATTTTCTCTCTCTCTCTCTCTCTGACTATTATCTATCTGTCTCGTCCCCGCCCATCGGGGCTTGAAAAATAGATTGAGCTGCATGATGCTTCCACACAGAACTGAAACCATAATACACGACTCACTGAGGCTGATTTAACGGGTACAACAATATCTCGGATGAGAGAAAAATGTATACATATCTATGATAGGCTACATAGGCTTATATAGGCAAAATCTTTAAAAATCTTCTCTGAAACTACAAGGCCCAGGTCTTTGATATTTAGTATGAAACTTCATCTAGTGGAACCCTACCAAGACTGCACAAATTATAGTGCTGGGGCCAAAAATGCCTCGCTCTGGGGCCTTTTGGTTTTACATGGGCTTATATAGGGAAAATCTTTAAAAATCTTCTTCTCTGAAACTGCAAGGCCCAAGTCTTTGATATTTGGTATGAAACTTCATCTAGTGGGCCCCTACCAAGATTGCTCACAGGGATTTTCCTAGTGCAACATTTGGGCCGGTAATCGGCCCCTATTTTTCCCAATTTGAAGACAGATATTCCCAAATTTTATTACAAATTTCCCAATTTCTGATGTTGTGCTTCATGTTGATAACAATTTCATGAAAATTGAACCAAAATTGACAAAAGTACAGCTGATTTAAATTCCCAACTATAAATATTAGCAAGCTGTTTTTCCCAAACCCAGCGGCCCCTGGACCCTGATTCTGAAGGGTAGGAAAGTCCCTTGCTCAAATTATAGTGCTGGGGCCTAAAGTGCCCCCGCTATGGGGCCCTTCGGTTTTACATGGGCTCATATAGGGAAAATCTTTAAAAATCTTCTTCTCTGAAACTGCAAGGCCCAAGTCTTTGATATTTGGTATGAAACTTCATTTAGTGGACCCCTACCAAGATTGTTCAAATTATAGTGCTGGAGTCAAAAATGCCCCCGCTCTGGGGCCCTTTGGTTTTACATGGGCTTATATAGGGAAAATCTTTAAAAATCTTCTTCTCTGAAACCGCATGGCCAGGTCTTTGATATTTTGGCAGGAAACTTCATATAGTGGACCCCTACCAAGATTGTTCAAATTAAAGTGCTGGAGCCCAAAAAAATGCTCCCCCCCCCCTCCGGCGGGGCCCTTTGGTTTAACATGGGCTTATATAGGGAAAATCTTTAAAAATCTTCTCTGAAACCACAAGACCCAGGTCTTTGCTATTTGGTATGAAGCTTCATCTTGTGGACCCCTTCCAAGATTGTTCAAATTATAGTGCTGGGGCCCAAAAATGCCCCTGCCCCAGGACCGTTTGGTTTTACATACACTTAATAGGGAAAATCTTCTTCTCTGAAACCACAAGGCCTGCATGTAGGTCTTTGGTATTTGGTATGAAGCTTCATCTAGTGGACCTCTACCAAGATTATTCAAATTATAGTGCTTGGGCCAAAAATGTCCAGGGCCCTTTGGTTTTACAAGGGCTTACATATAGAAAATCTTTAAAAATCTTATTTTCTGAAACTGCAATGCCCAGGTCTTTGCTATTTGGTATGAAGCTTCATCTTGTGTACCTCTACCAAGATTGTTCAAATTATAGGCCTTGGGTCAAAAATGCCCCCGCTCAGGGGCCCTTTGGTTTTACATACACTTAATAGGGAAACTCTTTAAAAAATTCTTCTTCTCTGAAACCGCAAGGCCAAGGTCTTGTATATTAGGTATGAAGCTTCATCTTGTGGACCTTTACCAAGATTGTTCAAATTATAGTGCTTCGGCCAAAAATGCCCCCGCTCCGGGGCCTGCCCAGGACCCTTTGGTTTTACAAGGGCTTATATATGGAAAATCTTTAAAAATCTTATTTTCTGAAACCGCAAGGCCCAGGTCTTTGCTATTTGGTATGAAGCTTCATCTTGTGGACCACTACCAAGATTGTTCAAATTATAGGCCTTGGGCCAAAAATGCCCCCGCTCAGGGGCCCTTTGGTTTTACATACACTTAATAGGGGAAATCTTTAAAAAAGTCTTCTTCTCTGAAACCGCAAGGCCAAGGTCTTGTATATTAGGTATGAAGCTTCATCTTGTGGACCTTTACCAAGATTGTTCAAATTATAGTGCTTGGGCCAAAAATGCCCCCGCTCCGGGGCCTTTTGTTTTTACACACACTTAATAGGGAAAATATTGAAGAATCTTCTTCTCTGAAACCACTAGGTCTTTGGTATTTGGTATGAAGCTTTATCTAGTGGACCTCTACCAAGATTATTCAAATTGTAGTGCTTGGGCCAAAAATGCCCAGGGCCCTTTGGTTTTACAAGGGCTTATATATGGAGAATCTTTAAAAATCTTCTTTCCTGAAACCGCAAGGCCCAGGTCTTTGCTATTTGGTATGAAGCTTCATCTAGTGGACCCCTACCAAGATTGTTCAAATTTAAGTACTGGGGCCAAAAATGCCCAACCCCCAACTCCCTGTCCTGGGGCCCTTTGGTTTTACATAGGCTTATATAGGGAAAATCTTTAAAAAATCTTCTTCTCTGAAACTGCAAGGCCCAGGTCTTTGATATTTGGTATGAAGCTTCATCTTGTGGACCGCTACCAAGATTGTTCAAACATAGGCCTTGGGCCAAAAATGCCCCCGCTCCGGGGCCCTTTGGTTTTACATACACTTAAAAGGGAAAATCTTTAAAAATCTTCTTCTCTGAAACCGCAAGGCCCAGGTCTTTGATATTTGGTATGAAGTTTCATCTTGTGGACCTCTACCAAGATTGTTCAAATTAGAGACCTTGGGCCAAAAATTCCCCCTCTCCGGGGCCCTTTGGTTTTACATACACTAAATAGAGAAAATCTTGAAAAATCTTCTTCTCTGAAACCACAAGGCCCAGGTCTTTGCTATTTGGTACGGAGTTTCATCTTGTAGACCTCTACCAAGATTGTTCAAATTATAGCCCTGTGGCTAAAATGCCCTCGCTCTGGGGCCCCTTGGTTTTACATGGGCTTATATAGGGGAAAATCTTGAAAAATCTTCTTCTCTGAAACCACAAGGCCTACGTCTTTGATATTTGCTATGAGCCTTCATCTAGTGGACCCCTACCAAGATTGTTCAATTTATAGTGCTGGTGCCAAAAATGCCCCCGCCCCAGGCCCTTTGGTTTTACATAGGTTTATATAGGGTAAACCTCTAAATAAGCTTCTTCTCTGAAACCATAAGGCCTACGTCTTTGATATTTGGTATGAGCCTTCATCTAGTGGACCCCTACCAAGATTGTTCAAATTATAGTGCTGGTGCCAAAATGCCCCCGCCCCGGGGCCCATTGGTTTTGCATAGATTTATATAGGGAAACCTTTAAATAATCTTCTTCTCTGAAACTGTCAGGCCCAGGTCTTTGATATTTGGTATGAAGCTTCATCTTGTGGACCTCTACCAAGATTGTTCATATTTTAGCCCTGGGGCCAAAAATGCCCCTGCTCCGGGGCCCTTTGGTTTTACATAGACTTATATAGGGAAAATCTTGAAAAATCTTCTCGTAAACCACAAGGCCTAGGTCTTTTGCATTTGGTATAAAACTTCATTAAGTGGACCCCTATCAAATTTATTCAAATCATAGTGCTGGGGCCAAAAATACCCCCGCACCAGGGCCCTTTGGTTTTACATGGACTTATATATAGGGAAAATCTTGAAAAATCTTCTCTGAAACCACAAGGCCCAGTTCTTTGATATTTGTTATGAGCCTTCATCTAGTGGACCCCTACCAAGATTGTTCAAATTATAGTGCTGGTGCCAAAAATGCCCCCACCTCGGGGCCCTTTGGTTTTACATAGTCTCATATAGGGAAAATCTTTAAAAATCTTCTTCTCTGAAACTGTAAGGCCCAGGTCTTTGATATTTGGTATGAAGCTTCATCTAGTGGACCCCTACCAAAATTTATTAATTATAGTGCTGGGGCCAAAAAAGCCCCCACTCCGGGGTCCTTTGGTTTCACAACGATGCGCTACTACAAGCCATGACCAACATGGCATAGATATCGACTTTCACTCATGTACAAAATCACACATGACCTTGTCGCTATTCCAAGAGACCTCACAGACCTGCGAAGACAGTCTAGAACCTCACACCAAATGGCTTACAGACAGATCTCTACCCCCCACAGAATATTATATATAGCACTATTGTACACTGGAATTCCCTCCCTACAGCAGTAGTCTTGCTGCCCAAGGTTGATGAGTTCAACAGGGCAGTCGGCCATATCAACAACTGCTCACCTTAACCAACCAAAGCCTTAGATAGATAAGATAGATAGATAGATAGATAGATAGATAGATAGATAGATTTTCTTAGAAAGTCAGCTAATATGCCCATATTATTATTTACCTATTTACAATGTGTTTATATGGAACCAGGTGCTTTTTGCCAACCACGAAAGATCGTTATCAAAAGGAAAAGTAATTTTGCGCATGCACAGTGACATGTAAACAAGGTCATGTGTCAAAACATTGGATCCGTCTATAGTTAAACGATAAAAATAGATACTGGCATTTAAGGTGTTCAGTGGACTACCTGGCAGACAGCTGTGCTAAACTGTGCCATGGTAGGAAGAACTGTAATGTGGGCTGGCAGGGGTTTCAGTGATGCGGGGAAAGAATGTGCACTTGTAGTAGTCTCTCAAGAGTCGTGATCTGTCTGTTCTCTGTATGCAAGGGGGTGATTTTTGGTAGAAGGACATGTGTATAGGATCAGGTTGTCAGCAGCAGGTATCGCAACAAGGTCATATGTGGCCTTATATAGAGGGACCAGGCGACTGTCTATGGGCTGTTGGTCAAGGGTACCCCAGTTAAGAACCTGAAGCATTGCTGAGACACAAGATGTATATCAGTAGTCTCTGGTTACCTATCTAGCAGCCCTTCTTTGAACTGATTCAAGCTTGTAGGAGTCAGATGCCGTGTAGGGGGGTGGGAGGGGGGGGGGGCACATGGTAGAAACATACTCTGTGGGCGGACCAGAGTTTTATACATGTATGCTGTGTCTCTATTGTGGACCCGAATATTTCGCTTGAAGTAGCCTAGGGTCTGGTTGGCTTTTTATACCCCACCACACGATAGTGGCGGGGTATTATGATATACCCTCCGGTGTCCGTCCGTCCGTCCGTCCGTCCGTCCGTCCGTCCGTCCGCACCATTTCCGATCGATAACTTGAGTAATTTTTAACGAATTTTTTTCAAATTTTGCATACATGTATATATCGGGAATGAGTGGTATGGGATTGTTAATGGGCAAAATCCGTTAACATTTGACAGAGATATGGCCCTTTTTAGTTCAAAATAAGGGGTTTTGGGGCGTTTCCGATCAATAACTTGAATATTTTTTCACGGATTTTCTTCAAATTTTGTATACACATTGGCATTGGGTATGAGTGGTTTGGGATTGTAAATGGGCAAAATGCATTAACATTTAACGGAATTATGGTCGTTAAAAATTCCGATTAAATGGTTTTTGGGGACTTATTCCTTTACTATATGGAATATTTGGATGAAACTGCACTGATGTATAAACGACCATAATAAGCAGGTTTTGTGTTGTGAATACACAAAATGCGTTAACATTTAACGAAAAATTGGTCGTTAACAATTCCCATTAAATAGTTTCTGCGCATTTATTCCTTTAATTTATGAAATATATTCATTATCACTGCCAGTGTAGTGGTTAGAGTGCTGGACTACAAATCCTATTGTTGACTATGAATCTGAGGGGCGTGAGTTCAAATCTCCGTCGAGGAATGGAAATTTTTTTTTTTTTTTTCGTATTTTCTTCTTTTTTTTTTGTGTGTTCTTTTTTCTTTCTTTTTCATTTTGGCAATGAATTTATTTATTTTTTTTTATTTTTTTTAATTTTCCTCATTTTTGGTTTTCCATTCCTTTTTTTCCCCTTTTTTTTTCACCCTTTTCTTTTTTTTGTTATACCCCATCACACGATAGTGCTGGGATATTACAATATACCCTCCGGTGTCTGTCCGTCCGTCCGTCCCCACCATTTCCGACCAATAACTGGATTAATTTGTGCTATGAATCTGAGGGGCGTGAGTTCAGACCCCCGTGGAGGAATGGAATTTTCTTTTTTTTTTCCTTTTTTTCTCGTTTTTTCTTTCCTTTTTTTCCGTTTATTTTTCTTTTCTTTCTTTTTGCAATGAATTTTTTTTTTTTTTTTCGTTTTTTTTTTTCTCATTTTTTGTTTTTCATTCCTTTTTTTTACCTTTTTTTTTGTTTTCCTTTTCTTCTTTTTGTTATACCCCATTACACGATAGTGCTGGGATATTATAATATACCCTCCAGTGTCTGTCCGTCCGTCCATCCCCACCATTTCCGACCGATAACTTGATTAATTTTTCACATTTTTTTTTTCAAATTGTGCCTACATGTTTGTATCGGGAATGACTTTTTTTCTTTTCTTCTTTTTGTTATACCCCATCACACGATAGTGCTGGGGTATTATAATATACCCTCCGGTGTCTGTCCGTTCGTCCGTCCATCCACACCATTTCCGACTGATAACTTGATTAATTTCTCACAATTTTTTTTTGGAGTTTGCGATCAATAACTTAAGAATCTTTTCATGGATTTTCTTCAAATTTTAAAACACTAAAGGACACATATTATTGCCAAGGACAGTCACTCTGCTTTTCTGGTTATTGTATTATCTGCCCTTTTGATATACATGTATGTAGTTCCTTTACTATATTGAATGCCTTAGTGAAGTTTTACAGATAATAGGAGTGTAACGATGCATCGGACCATCGATGCATTGCGATAGGCACTGGGCCGATAGTACTGCATCGATGGTAAAGTCAAACATCGATGACTATTGCCGATAGTGTTTTGAACTATCGATAGTTTCGATAGTTTTCTATATCACAAGTTTTTCAGATAATTCTCGAAGTTGTTTTCATTCTTAAATATATTCTTTATTACGACCTGCGTCTTGTACCCGGTCAAGCATCAAACTGTATATTGTCTTAATTGTAATCCAATAATCTGTGCCAGTGGGAGTCAACGTATGCTTGCAACAGCTGCTTGTCGCGAGATAAGGGTAATAAAATTACTGCCAAATCATGATTTGGCGGTAGCCTACAGATACACGGTGTTTATGCATCCTATTTGTTATGGATTATCCACTTAACACCAAGTCGGTATAGAGTCAGAACCCTGAATATTCCTTCATTGAACTGGTAAATTTACAGCTTTCTGAAGCGCATTTCAACAGTAAATTAACACTTTAATGTTAATTAAGTTCGAAATAATTGACCACATATTTTGATTCGCTAATCTGCAAGCTGTCTGTAAGCTAGTGATATGAAAAGCGATAATTAATGCGTGTTTACACAGAGGTATTTATTATCAAAGGGTGCCGCCCGCATTAGCACGTGAAGCATGGAAAGTCCGCATGTGTCATTGCCGCTTCAAAAGGTGCAAAAATTGTTCTGGTTGATGTTTTAGAGGATTCTTATTTTTGTCAATAGCAGACATCAAAGGAAATGAAATACGTGTCGTCGTGCAAAGAACGTTTATAATTTGGGCATCCAGACAATGTCTGTACAGCCGAGGAATTAATTTTAAATCTTGGACATCGTGCATTCAAAATACGCACAGGAAAATACAGCACTAGAAAACAATTAAAGAAAATAAAAACGTGGTTCGATTTTCTGTTTATTTGTATTGCTAAAAGATTTGACCAAACAACAAAAGAAATATACAAATGATTTTGGGAAAATCAATTCACAATAAAAATGATGGGCAATTAGATAAGTTGGCAGATGCAATAATGTCGGGGATGACATTATAAGGCATGTTCGGCACGGTACTGATGACGTCATCGGTCGGCCGGGGCCGATTTGGAGTTAAAAATATGTTAGCCCCGATTTCAATGGTGTTCCGTTTAACAAAAGCATGCGATCGATTGTGTACCGAAACACTGAGACTTATATTAAAATTGCATCAGATTTTCTGCCAGAAGATTCAAATCTAACTTCCTGTATCACAGGTCCTGGTGTATGAATGTCATTTGACGTGTAACCGGAAACAATTCTGATTCTGAATCGTGTGCTTTGCCGACCTAGTTTCTCAGATATCTACTACCATTTTTAATGGGGCGTATTTCTTTCATAAAATGTGATAGCTAAACTGTTGTGGATAGAGAACGGAACTTTGCACAATTCCTGGATTATCCTCGGATGTATTATTTAAGTGTACGACTTTTCCCACCAAGCGTCTTCTATTTTGGCGCCAAAACATAACCATGCACGAGACAGTAGAATAGTCTGTTTCATATTTACATGCATACATCGTCTGTTAGATGTAGCTAATCCTCTTAGGCCCGGAGCGATTTAATTGTGGATTAAATTTTATGATAGAGACATAACCTGATCTTATTTTCACACCTTGTCATGCGAAACGTTGTAGGCTTTACGATAGCGCCGGAGGCTTGTGTTTTCAGTGTAATAGTCGAACAGACTGATCCGTGACAAATTCGGTCGGCGTTTATAACACGATTCGGTTAACTAACACGGTTGGTTGGACCCGAAGTTCTGTGTTATAACGAGCTTGAAGTGTATTTAGTCACATTATCATGTCTGAAGTTGTTTTTGAAGACAAGCAAAGATTTCATTGCCTTCGTGAAGAGCTTACATTTATTTTGATTAAGAAACTGATGTTACATGTACATTCTCATTGTGAAATGATAAATGTACTTGGCTGGAATCTTCTTGGCTACTTCTAATAAAATGAGTTTCCCGGCTCTTCCAGGAGAATTTAAACTTAAAGAAAAAAGTTGCTCCTGGGGAGTTTTTTCTTCCTGTAGGGCTGACAGAAAAGCAAACAGGAGTTTACAACAGTAATCCCTCTGTGTAAATTATCTTGTTTATATCTTTTATGTAGATATAACATACAGCAAAACAGTTTGAAGGTTTGAGTAGTTTTTATTTCCATCTTAAATAAGAAAATATGTATCCGGCAATAGTATCGCAATAGTATTGCAATAGTAGTCAGCAATAGTAATAGTATCGCAATGGTTCTTCTTGCAAAGTCAATACTATTGCAATAGTCATTTTCTGACTATCGTTACATCCCTAACAGATAACTATAACACTTAAAAGTACCACTATTATGGGCAAGGCTATAACCATATTATCTTGCAGTGGTGGGGTATCATGCAGTGTTAGCGTGCTTTTATTTGCTTATATAAATGTTATTTACATGTACATGGTCTGTCCATGAGGTCATCTGAAATGGTACACAGCCATGAAGAATAGTTGGTCTGAAAGGGAGTTCTACGACCAGTCACAGCCAAGCTAGGTAGCTCAGTAGGATGCGTGTCTGACATGAGGATGCTGGTTCGATACCTGCCGGGGTCGGCACCATTCTTTAGTGGAGATTGATAATAAAATCTTTTGTGGTCATTCTCTCCCTTCCACTGATTCAAGAAGGGCAGTAACTGTTGTCAGTTTTTGAAGAAAGAATGTGCACTGTACTGGTGAACCGCTTACATATAAGCCTTTCCAGGAAAAGTGTAGATAGGTAAATTGTCTGGCTCAACAAAATGACCTAAATTAGTAAATAGTGTACTGGGGCATTAAACTCCAATACAGACAAACAAAACATTGGGTTACATGAATGACCTGACACTATGAGGGATTAAAATTTGTATCCCAGAGTTTTTCCCATATTTCAAGTTTTTCAAGGTCTTCCTGGGGGATCTTTGAGTCTTTCTAGGTACATGGCTGTGCCATATGTGAATGACCTTACTCTGGATCTAACCTGATCCGGGAGGTCATTTATATAGACCTAGAACAGCATGTGGCCGAGAACCGAGCCCTGCGGGATGCCTGAAGGAACTGGGATGTTATCAGAATTAGAGCCATAAAGTATAACTGACATCTGTTGTCAAGGAAGGCTTTTATCCAAATTGGTGTGTTCCCCCTTATGGCCTTATGTCGTAAAAATGTAGTTTCAAAAGCAATTTTTCGTGTGCCACTTTGTCGAAAGCTTTACTGAAATCAGAGAGTATAAGGTCAGTTTGTTTTCCAAATAGCATATTTTTCGCAAGTTCATCGACCAGCATGATAAGCTACATGTATGTCTCCCAGGATCTCTTTTCCTGGAACCCATGCTGTAGTTCAAATAAGATATTATGGTCAGTGAAGTGTTTGGAGATGCCGGAAGCCACAACATGCTCTAGCACTTTGCAGAGGACACAAAGTTAGGGATATGGGCTGGTAGTTGGACGGGTCAGATTTATCACCTTTCTTAAAAATAGGGGTTACATTTTGCTTCGTTCACAGGGCAGGAGCTTTCCTGAATCAAGGGATCTTTGGTAGATAAACTTAAGTATAGGGGCAAGCTCTTTGTGAAGGGTCTATAGGACTATGGGTTTGAATTTGTCAGGCCCAGCAGCCTTATGTGGATTTAAGCCTTTCTGGAGTTTTTCAAGCTCTTTGTGATTAGGGTCTACAGGACTATGGGTTTAAATTTGTCAGGCCCAGCAGCCTTATGTGGATTTAAGCCTTTCGGGAGTTTTTCAATGCCTTGGGTAGAAACTTTTTGGGGTGTGGGCTGGGTTGTAATGGGAGATCTATTCCAGAATCATGCAAGTCCTGCAGGGACTGTCCTCTGGGCAAGTTGCTCTTTTCGGTCTAAAACAGAAATAAATTATCCATTTGGTGGGTGTGCATGGGCACAAGTTGTGTGCTTCCAAATTCACAGGAAGACATTTGGGATTTTTTTTTATTTATTTGGAGTAACCTGGATGAGTTAGTTTGTTATTTAACTCAATCTAACTTATAGACGGGCCTCCGTGGCCTACTGTATTTGTTAGGAGGGCTCTGACTCTTGATCATTAGGTCTCTCACCGCTGTAGTTCGAGCCATGCTCGGGTCACATGTGAGAAGCCAAGTTCTGCAAAGGAAGGTCAGGTGGTTTTTCCCTGGGTACTCCGGTTTTCGTCCACCTCTGATAAACGATTGGCTCGATATGAGTGCAATAATCTTAAAAGGGTCGTAAAACCCAAACCAAAAAAAAAAATAAATAAATAACTTATAAATTTACTTCTTCTCTTTCAGCGTTTACCCTCACTTTGATACTTTTGTTATTTGAGTAGCCCTTTTAATTTTGTTTTGGTATTTTTCTACCTATGCACAGGAACCGGTTCTGGCAGATTGGCCGTTCTGTAAATAAACAACAATTAAAATTGGGAACTAAAGTGATTCACTTTGAAATTGTTCATCAGAGGAGACTTTCCTAGACACTTACAATTAATATATGCCCTTCTAATCAAAGGAAGTCACCAAACAACTCAATCATGAGGAGTCATTTTACATTTGACATCCTGTGTGGTGTCTGTTGCTTGCTGTTGGCAACAAGCTTGGCTTCTTTTTTTAGTAGTAGAGGACAAGACCTACAGCGGAATTTCCTGTAGATCTTAAAACTCTTCTTGTCTGAAACCAGATGGCCCAGGTCTTTGATATTTGGTATGAAGCTTCATCTAGTGGACCTCTACCAAGATTATTCAGTTTATGGCCATGGGGCCTAAAAAGGCCCCACTTTGGGGCCCACTGGTTTATATGAAAACTTTTAGAAATCTTTTTGTCTTAAACCAGAAGACCCATGTCTTTGGTATTTGATATGAAGCTTCACCTAATGGACCTCTACCAACGTTGTTCAGTTTATGGCCCTTGGTTTTACATGGACTTAAATGCGAAAATCTTTTTGTTTGAAACCAGGTGGCCCAGGTCTTTGATATTTGGTATCAAGCTTCATCTAGCCGACCTTTACCAAGATTGTTATGCCCCCAACTTTGAAAAAGTTGGGGTTGTCATATTGCTTCTGGCTTGTCCGTTTGTTCGTACATTCGTCACACATTCTTCTGCATGGCATAACTTAAGAACCATGTAGGCTAGTGTTTTGAAATTTCATATAATGGTTTCCTCATGAAAAAATAGTTGACCCATCCTTTTTATTTATCCGAATTATCTCCCCTTTTTGCATTATTTCCCTTTTAATTAAATAACAGAAATCTCGTTAGCAAGATATCTCAAAAAGTATTTGAGCTAGAGCCTTGATATTTGGTATACTGCTTGGGACTGAGGAGGAGATCACCTGATTAAATTTTCAACCAATTTAATGAAATTTTGTTAGAGACTTAGTAATGGCCCTTTGCAATTTCTGGCCATTTAATTGTGTTGCTTTCTAGTGCATACATGTAGCATAACTTTATAACCATGTATGCAAGTGTTATGAAATTTCATATATGGATTTCTCATGAACAAAGTAGTTGACTCATATTTTTCATTTCCAAATTATCTCCCCTTTTTGAGTGATTGTCCCTTTAATTAAATAACATAGAAATCAATTAAATAGCATAGAAATCTCGTTAGCAAGATATCTCAGAAAGTATTTTAGCTGTAGCCTTGATAATTGGTATACTGATTTGGACTACGGATGAGATTACCTGTTTGAATTTTTAACCAATTTTATGAAATTTTGTTAAAGTTATGGCCCTTTGCAATTTCTGGCCATTTATTTGTGTTGATTTTTCGTGTATGACTTAACTTTATAACCATGTATGCTATTGTTTTGAAATTTCATATTTGGTTTCCTCACGAAAAAATAGTTGACCTCTGTTATTTTTCTTATCTGAATTATCTCCCCTTTTCGCGTTATTTCCCTTTTAATTAAATAACATATAAAGCTTGTTAGCAAGATATCTCAAAAAGTATTTGAGCTAGAGCCTTGATATTTTGTATACTGATCGAAGACATATATTCTTGTAACAGCAATTGTGTTCATAATTGTTTTATTGCCCCCCTTTGATATACTGTCTATAGCAGATCAAAGGCGGCCCTTAATAGGGTCATTAGTAGCTCTTGTTGAATCCCCTGACTGAGGCATATCAATGGGAGGGGAATATCAATAATGGACACTCTAGTCAACAGTTAGTAAATTTTTGATTTTCCCCAGGGAGGCCCTTTACCTGGTGGAGACAGAGGACTTCTTTTCAGTCTGCTCTGAGAGCTACTTAATATTATGTATTGAAATGATAGTCCTCAATAATCAAGAATAAATGCCTTTAAGACTGAGGAGATCACCCAATTAAGTTTTCAACCAATTTAATGAAATTTTGTCAGAGTTATGGCCCTTTACAATTTCTGGCAATTTAATTGTGTTGATTTCCTGTGCATAGTATTACTTAAGAACTATGTATCCTAGTGTATTGAAATTTCATATATGGTTTCCTCATGAAAAAATAGTTGATTCGTATTTTTTTTTTATCTGGCTTGACTGACTTATCTCCCCTTTTCGCATTATTTCCTTTTTAATTAAATAACATAGAAATCTTGTTAGCAAGATATCTCAGAAAGTATTTGAGCTAGAGCCTTGATATTTGGTATACTGATTGGGACTGAGGTCACATGATTAAATTTTCAACCAATTTAATGAAATTTTGTTAGAGTTATGGCCCTTTACAATTTCTGGCCATTTAATTGTGTTGATTTCCTGTGCATAGTATACTGTATTACTTAAGGACTATGTATGGTGGTGTTTTGAAATTTCATATATGGTTTCCTCATGGAAAAAAACAGTTGACCCATATTTTTTTTTTTTTTATCTGACTTTTCTCTTTTTTTCACGTTATTATAGCCCCGCTTGAAAAGTGGGGCTATATTGGATTTGCCCTGTCATTCCGTAATTCTGTAATTCCGTAATTCTGTAATTCTGTAATTCCGTAATTCCGTTATTCCGTTATTTTTTCGTCACAGTTTTCCCCGAAACTAAGAGAGCTAGAAAACTAAAACTTTGTATACACGTGGACAATGGGTGCCTCCACGGACCTTACCGAAATTATGACCAAGGGCCCATAACTCTTGGAGTTATCTCCCCTGATAGGTTTTTTTAAATGAAAATGTTTGGTCACAGTTTTCTCAGGAACGAAAGAAGCTAGAAAGCTCAAACTTTGCATAAATGTGGACAATGGGTGGATATAGGGAGCTTACCAAAATAATGGCCAAGGGCCCATAACTGTTGGAGTTATCTCTCCTGATAGGTTTTTTAAATAAATGAAAATATAGGTTTTTTTTAAATGAAAATGTTTGGTCACAGTTTTCTCAGGAACTAAAGAAGCTAGAAACCTCAAACTTTGCATAAATGTGGACAATGGGTGGATATAGGGAGCTAACCAAAATAATGGCCGAGGGCCCATTACTTTTGGAGTTATCTCCCCTGATAGTATAGTTTTTTTTAATAAATGAAAAGGTTTGGTGACAGTTTTCTCAGGAACTAAGAAAGCTAGAATACTGAAAATTTGTATGAACATGAAAAGTGGGTGGATGTATGGCCCTTACCAAAATAATGGCCAAAGGCCCATAACTCTTGGAGTTATCTCCCCTGATAGGATATTTTCTGCAAGTAAAAAAATCATTTCACTTTTCTAACCATCAAACCATGAAAAATATTTTCGATACAGTTTTCTCAGGTACTAAGAAAGCTAGAAAGCTGAAACTTTGTATAAACATGAACATTAGGTGGATGTAAGTAAATAATGGCCAACAACATTACTCTTGGGGTTATCTCCCCAGCAAAGAAAAAAAAAAATATTAAAGTTTTCTCTGGAACTAAGAAAGCTCCCCTGATAGGTTAAAAGCTTTTAGAGTCAATGTGTCTTACTCCTCTGATAGCGCTATAGCGGGGCTATAGTCAGATCCTCTGACAGCTCTAGTTTCCTTTTAAATTAAATAATATAGAAATCTCATTAGCAAGATATCTCAAAAAGTATTTGAGCTAAATTTGGTATACTGATTTGGGATGGGGAGGAGATCACCTGATTAAATTTTCAACCAGTTTAATGAAATTTTGTTGGGAGTGATTGCCCTTTGCATTTTCAGGTCATTTAATTGTGTTTCTTTCTTGTAGCAAGATATTTAAAGAAACTATTTAAATTGTTGCCTAAAAACTTGACATGCTGATTTGGAATGACTAGTACATCACCTGATTAACATTAAATTTTGAAAAATAAATCTGTTTTTTTTTTTGTTTTTTTTTTTGTCAATAATGGCCTTTTGAAAATTGGGTATTTATGGACAAGCATATGGTTGGGGGCATAGTGTTTTACAAACACCATTTCTAGTTTAAATTATAGCCCTGGGGCCAAAAATGGCCATGCCCCGGGGCCCACTCACAGGCTTTACAAATGTTTAAAACAATGTTTGTCTGAGACCAGAAGGCCCAGGCCTATGATATTTGGTATTAAGCTTCATTTGGTGGACCTCTACGAAGACTGTTCAAATTATACACCTGGGGCCAAGAATTGCCCTGGGGCCAAAATTCCCACATGTTAAACTCTAAGCTCAGGTGAGCAATACAGGACCATCATGGTCCTCTTGTATTTTCTGACCCAAATTATCCCCATTTTTGAAAGTTGATACTTGTATCAACTTTATATGTTATCGCATTTCTACTTCCGGTACTGGACCGCGTTACTACACTTCCGCTGTTCGTTCGCTGCATAAAATAGTCCAAATTAAGCACTTGCCTCATTTCCTTTTCCAGTTTTTTTAGTTTTTTCTCTTTTAATAAAATAACAAAGAAAATTAGGAATGCTGAATTGATTGCGTCATTCCCAACGAAAGTGACTTCTACCGACCCTGTATATCTCACTCATTAAATGAGGCGGAATTCTCAATCATCATTAGTAAAGTTCTCTTAAAAAAAAGTATTGTTTGAATTTTTTGACGGGATGTTGTACCCAGATTTCTTTTTTTACCAAACTTTTTACTACGGTAGACAAATGTTACTGCAATCGTCATGCACCCATTTATGGCTTCTTGACAGTAATGTTTGTTGTTTATGGTATGACAGAACCTGGCAGTAACAGGCCTCTCTTGCCTCAGTGGATAAGAACGCTGACTCTTAATCATCAGTTCTCTCACCACTTTGGGTTCGAGCCTGGCTTGGGTCACATGTGGGACACCAATTTCTCCAACGGATGGTCAGGTGGTTTTTCTCCAGGTTCTCTGGTTTTCACCCACCTGATGTAGGACGGACTCCATATGAATGAAATAGACTCCAGGTACCCCAGTTTTCGCTCAACTCTGATTACCAATCAGTTTGATATGAGTGAAATAATTTTAAAAGGGCCATAAAACCAAATACCCCTAAAAAAAAACAACAAACCAGATTGTGCAGTCAATGGTATACCATTGCAAATTCCTGCTTTTTCTATGAATAACAAAAAATCCTACTTTTTTACCTTTGAACTTTGGGCCATGTTGGGGTCAAGGTCACATAAAAGAGCCATGTTATGGTCAAGGTCACAAAAAAGTAGCCCACTGCCATCTTCATACCATGTACAAAAGTGCACTATCTGCATGCAAAGTTTCAAAAGTGTAACTTCAGTGGTTGCAGAGGAAATCCATTTACAAGAAAAGGTACAGGCAGACTGATGTACGGACTGACGATCACTCAACTCTGGTACCAGAACAATATACCCGATTTTCTTCGAAAAAGCGGGTATAAAAACAGTGAAGTCCCAAAAAGGACGGAGTTTACACCACAGTGTAGGCCCATGTCAGAATGTATGTGATCTGTTTGAAATTTTCACATACACGTATGTAGAAAAGTTGATTCAAATTATGCTCATCATGTCCCAGGTTTACTTTTAAGAATTAAAACTTACTTCATCTTTTTTCTGAAGTCTCAGTGTTAAAGTACATGTATGTGGTTTATAGTTATACACCTCATATATCAGTGATTGCGGGCTTGATTTCAGGCTTCTCCAGGCCAACCGATTACTGGTTTTGAATCAAGATCCCAGTCTCCATATGATCTTAGTTGTTTTTGATACATAAAACCACACACACACACACACTCACATATATATTTTTGCTTATTAGATCTTACGTTATTAAAGGTATCATAGCAGTAAGATGGACAGCATCGTCTGAGGCATTTGTGACTTCAGCAGTATGTGGTTTATAGTTATACACCTCATATATCAGTGATTGCCGGCTTGATTTCAGGCTTCTCCAGGCTCTCGGATTACTGGTTTTGAATCAAGATCCCTGTCTCCATATCCATATGATCTTAGTTGTTTTTGATACATAAAACCACACACACACACATATATATTTTTGCTTATTAGATCTTATGTTATTATAGGTATCATAGCAGTAAGATGGACTGCATCGTCTGAGGCATTTGTGACTTCAGCAGTTTGAGAACATTTTTCTAACTAATAGGGTGAGTGACTGTATTTGTATGGCTATCAATTATTAACCCATATGATGCCAATCACCACTATTGTCGCCTGCTTTGTTGTCTACTGGTAACTTTTAAAGTCATTTTTGCAAACAGAGTGGACCCAGATCAGACTGCTCAACTAGAAACAGTCTGATCAGGGACCACACTGTTTGTCTGAATGCAAAAATATATTTGAAAAGTTTTTAAGAAGAATCAGCAGATGCTGTAAACTGACCACACTTTTGATAATTTAGTTTTTCTTGGTGTTAAATGGCAATATATATTGTGCATTCAAGTCTAAAGCTGATCCATAATAAACTACACCTAATCTTGTCATAACATTGGCTCATATATATTCTAGGACTTGTGATTTGGTCGCTTGTGCACATTCTGCTGAGTTATTCATACATCTCATGTTGTATTTATATAACGGCCCCCACCCATCGGGGCTTGAGGAAATAGATTGGGCTACATGATGCTTCCACACAGAGCTGAAACTGACCTCATGATTAGTACTGGTAAACCACTTAAAGGTTCTAATAGTGGTGTGGGTCCGACCATCCATGTATAAACTAAACCTTATTGGTTTCATTGGGCGTCAAGGATTGAGATGTTCTTTCATCCCAAGGTCAGGTAAAAGTCCCACAAAATTGGAAGCAACGTCTCCAAAATGACCTAAATAGTGTTGACGGGGACGTTAAACCTCAAATTAAACAATGTTGTATAAATGGTGAAACTGAAACATGCATACAATGTATGTCATATTGTTATAACAACATCGAGGCACATTTAGACTCAGATTTCTGATAATTTGTCAAACACATAAATTGTGATGGTGTGAAGGCAATCTCAATTACATGTATCGAAACAATGTAAATTTTGTTCTCTTACATGTAGTTACATGTAAGAGATACAGTGAAGTGCTGGTAGCAAGAGCCCATATTAATGAATAAATGATTTGACATTCGTCAATATTTTCGTATAATGCTATTTTCTAAGTTATGTCTTAGTCATTGCAACATCTATAATCATATTTTTAGCTCACCTGACCAAAGGTCATGGTGGGCTTTTGTGACCGTGAGATGGCAGGCGCTGTGGTTCGTCATTTATCATGCGTATACTTTTCTTGTTAACTCAACTGAACCGAAGGCTGCGGGTGAGCTATTGTGATCACTCACCGTCCGTCGTCCTCCGTCCATCCGTCCGTCCATCCACAATTTCTTCAAACAACATCTCCTAAACCACTGAACAGATTCTGACCAAACTTGGCAGAAATGATCCTTAGGTGGTCCTCTCTCAAAGTTGTTCAAAGAATTCAATTCCATGCAGAACTCTGGTTGGCCATGGCAACCAAAAATGGGAAAATAAGAAAAAATCTTTAAAAATCTTCTTCTCTGAAACCAGAAGGCCTAGATATTTGGTACGAAGCTTCATCTAGTGAACCTCTACCAAGATTGTTCAAATTATAGCCCTGGGGCAAAAAATTCCCCCGTGCTGGGGCCCACTGGTTTTACATAGGCTTATGTAGGGAAAACCTTTAAAAATCTTCTTGTCTGAAACCAGAAAGCCCAGGTCTTAGATATTTGGTATGAAGCTTCATCTAGTAGACCTCAACCAAGATTGTTCAAATTATAGCCCTGGGGCCAAACACTTGTATGCCCCGGGGCCCACTGGTTTATATAGGCTTTTATAGGAAAAACATATAAAAATCTTCTTGTCTGAAACCAGAAGGCCCAGGTCGTTGATATTTGATATGAAGCTTCATCTAGTGAACCTCTACCAAGATTGTTCAAATGATAGCCCTGGGACCACTACCATGATCATTCAAATCATAGCATGGGGGCCAAAAAATGCCCCCCCCCCCCCCACTGGTTTTACATAGACTTGTATAGAGAAAACCTTTAAAAATCTTGTCCGAAACCAGAAGGCCAATGCCTTTGATATTCGATGTCAAGCTTCATTCAGTGGACCTCTGCTTAGATTGTTGAAATTATAGACCTGGGTCCAAAAATTGTACCGCCCAGCTAGCTGGGACCTACATATTAATCTCTTAGCTCAGATGAGCGCTATAGGACCATCATGGTCCTCTTGTTAACACTTAGAGGCCACACTTTTGATCCAATTATCACCAAACTTAGTCAGAATCATCACCATCTCGGTCAAGTTCGAATATGGGTCATGCCGGGGCAAAAAGTAGGTCAGTAGGGCAAATCATAGAAAAAACCTTGTTAACACTCTAGAAGCCACAGTTTTAGTCCAATCATCCTCAAACTTGCTCAGAATGATTATCCGGACAATATCTCAGTTAAGTTTGAATATGGGTCATATCAGTCCACTGCAAATCAAGGTCACAAGAGCCAAAACTAAAGGTGACCAAGGGCCATTATGGCCCTCTTGTTCTATGTAATCTACACATTTTTTTTATATATAACATGGTTGTTTAACTAATATGGTTTCTGCTTTTGACTCCATTAATAGTGTTATAAAGAGTTTATGGTGTACTCTTACTACTGTATTCTGTTCTTCTCCAGAAGATTGGAAATTAGAATGCTGTCTTTACTCTCAATCACAGAATTTGGTGGCCATATTGTTTGGCAACAGTGACTGAAGGAATAGCACAAAATTACCGACATCTCTCAGCTGAAAAACAAACTGTAATTCGATTCAAAAGAAAAATTGGTATGTATTCACTGCATTTATGAAATGTTAGGTTTGCTTTCAATGGGAACACCCTGAGGTACATAACGGTTATTAGTTCATAGAGATGTTTCCCTATTCTTTCTGATGTTAGGTCAGAGTTTTGTGCAAGAGGGTTATCAGTAGAATCTGGTTGGGTTTGGCAAACCGTGTGGACCCAGATCAGATGCTGCAGAATGCGGTGTCTAATCAGAGTCTTCACAGTTTGTTTAAAATACTGGTATTTAAGGGTTAAGCCAAACACTATAAAGTATAAGTCTCAGTTCAGGACTGTCAACCAATGAGTGTGTTAATACGTAACCAGAGACAACAATTTTGTAACGGTTATGGATAAATACCACTTCTACAGCCTTGCTGTAGGAGCAGACTCTTTTAGCAATGCGGGTAGAGTGGTTGGCTTTTTCACGAAGTTAAGCAACGAAGAGTGCGGTTAGTACCTGGATGGGTGACCACATTGCTTGACTTTGTGGACCACCCAGTGCACGCTTCAATTTAAAGTAGATTACATTGTTGTGATTGGTATCTTAAGGATTAAATTTGCACCTGTCAATGACATTAAACATTTTTTATACTCTATCAAATTATTTCTTGAAAGGCATATCCTCCTGTTTACTTTTCAATAATTACAGATTTTAGCCAGGGGTTGCACCATGTACAAGATTTATGGATGAAAACATCGCTATAATGTTACAATAGGTACCTTTTCATAGTGTATATTTATAGCTAAGAACTGATTCCATGTGTCTGTTAATAATGGGCCTCCGTGGCCTAGTGGTTAAAAGCGCTGACTCTTGATCATTAGGTCTCTCACCGCTGTGGTTCAAGCCTCGCTCGGATCGCTTGTGAGACGCCGAGTTCTGCAACGGAAGGTCAGGTGGTTTTTCTCCGGGTACTCCGGTTTTCGCCCACCTCTAATTAATGATCGGCTCGATATGACTGAAATAATCTTGAAAAGGCCGTAAAACCAAAACCCCCCAAAAAATGTGTCTGTTAATAGCACAAAGTATTGCAAATTGCTATTCTTTGTTTGCTAATAGTGACGCTTTTCAACCATGGTATAGTCAGATACAGACACCTACATGTATACAAACAGTGTGGACCCAAATTAGATGGCCCTTTATAAGCCATCTCATTTTCAGTCTACATTTCTTGCAATCCTGCTACCCACCTTAAAAGAAAATGTTTTGATAATGGATTTCAAAGAAAGTAGTTATATGCAGTTCTTAAAAGATGGACAAGCCCTTGTTCAGGCAAGCTGTTCTGTTTGGTGAAAGATCTTTTTAGCTCACCTGAGCACGAAGTGCTCAAGGTGAGCTATTGTGATTGGTCTCTGTTCGTTGTCCTTGTGTGCATCCGTCTGTCATCGCCTTTTGCTTTAAACGACTTTTTCTGCAAAACTGCTGGACAAATTTTGAAATAATTAATCAGGAATATCCCTTGGGTGACCCTCTACCAAAATTGTTCAAACCGTTTTGCTCGGATGTACAAGATGGCCACCAGAGCTAAAAATAGAAAAACCTTTAGTGACACTAATTTTTGGGTGGAGTCCACCTGAACCATGCACCACACCCCCACCTCAGTAAAAGCCTTATACCTTAGGAACCATTCAGATACACAACACTTAACCATATATATATATTCTTGCAAGATGAATTCACTGATAACAAATTGGGTTCTGCAGGGGCCATGCCCTGACCACCACTACTTCATTAAAGGTCTAATATCTCAGAAGAAGAGTCCATATGGGTGCTTATTTTAATATGGTGGTTTGTTTGGGATGCTTTATAATTTTGCTCCCCCACCAGAGGAGAGTGGGACATATTGTTTTTTGGTGCAGATCCTTTTTTGCTTCGATGTCAGCTTTGGCATTTTAAGCACAATATCTCCTGAACCTATGGATGGATTCTGACCAAACTTGCATAGTTACATCATTAGGATGGGGTGAGAACATTCATAAGGTTATGGAAACCTTGACCTTATTTTCAGGTCACAGGCCCTCCAAAACAGTCATTTGTGGGCCCAAAATGGCTTGTCTACAACACTCATCAAACAGACAGGAGGGAGACCTACATGTATGTGATCAAAGATACAACACTCACAAAAACAGAAATTAGGGAGAACACTGTGGTCAAAGATACATATCTCATAAAACAGGCATTAGGGACACTAATGTGATCAAAGATACAAAACACATATGAGCAGACATCAGTGAGACCATTGTATCCAAAGGATGCAACACTCATAAACACAGGCATTGGGGAGACTAATGTGAGCAAAGATACAACACTCAAATAAACAACCATTAGGGAGACCAATGTGGTCATAGATACAAGGCTCATGAAAACAGGCATTAGGGAGACCAATGTGGCCAAAGGTACAACACACATAAAACTGAAACTAGTGAGACCAATGTTATCAAAGATACAACAATCGTAAGACGAGACATTAGGGAGACCAATGTGATGATAGATACATAGACATAAGAATGGGCATTAGTGAGATCAAGACATGCATTTGGGAGACCAATGTGGTCAAAGATAACACACATAAAAGAACTGAAACTAGTCAGACCAGTGTGATCAAAGATACATTAATCATAAGACATTAGGGTCACCAAACTGATTAAAGATACAAACACATAGGAACAGATATTATTGAGACCAATGTGGTCAAAGATACAACACTCATAAAAATCAGGCATTAGTGAGACCAATGTGGTCAAAGATACAACACTCATAAAAACAGAAATTAGGGAGACCAATGTGATCAAAGATACAACTGTCACAAAAACAGACATTAATTTGTGAGACCTATGTGATCAAAGATACAACACACGTAAAACAGACATTAGGGATACAAGTGTAATCAAAGATACAAAATAAATAACCACAGACATTAGGGAGACCAATGTGATCAAATATACAAAACGCATAAAATCATATATTAGAGAGATTTTTGTGGTCAAAGATACAACTGTTATAAAACAGACATTAGGGAGACCATTGTGATCAAAGGTACAACACTCATAAAACAGACATTAGGGAGACCAATGTGATCAAAGATACAACTGTCATGAGCCGGCCTCGGTAGGTCAGTCGAATGAGCATCTTACTGGTGATCAGGAGGTCGGCAACATTTCTTCGTGGTTTTGTTTGTTTGAGTTGAGGCTTTACATCCCCTTCAACACAAGTAAGGTCATTTTTGGGACGTTGCTTCCTATTTTGTTGTACTTTTACCCGGCATTGAGAAAAAAATGACATCTCAAGCTCTACCGCCCATAGAAACCGTTAGCGTTTAAGGAGCGGTCGGTCTAGCATCATTTTTCCTGGGGACGCTATGACCTAAGCTGTTTACCAGTACTCAATATGTTCTATAAAAGGGTTATCCTTTGGAAGCAAGGAATACACCACAGAAGTGAACAATATGGAGTGACCACGTTTTCTGGGCCAGACTAGCTAGTTTCGGCCAATTAGGCCTCATCAGTGACCCTCAGATATTTTCAAAATTCCACAATGGAATCAATGATCCCAAAGGACAAGAAAATATAATCTACACTATGATGTAGGGCAGGGAGACGTTTTACCGCCGCCACACATTCAAGTTCGGTCAATTTCAGCTCTGTACGGAAGCACTATACTGCCCAATCTATTTCTCATGGCCCCGAAAGGCGGGGGCACTATTTTTCTTGGAGATCCTGAAATAATATCTACAGTCATTCTCTCCCTTCAAGAAGGGCAGTTGTCAGTTTCTGGCGAAAGTATGCGCACTGTTTTGGTTAACCGCTTACATATAAGCCTGACCAGGAATATGGTTGTTAGGTAAACGGATCAGCTAATTAAAGATGACCTAAAATAGTGTTGACTGGGCCTTTAAACTCCAATACAAACAAACAACTGTCATGTAAACAATATTAATAAGACTTTTGTGATCAAAGATACAACACACCTTAAACGCACATAAGGGAGACCAGTGTGATCATAAAAACAGGCTAATATTAGGGGGACCAATGTGGTCAAAAATACAACACTCATAAAAACCGGCATTAGGGAGACCAATGTGATCAAAGTTACAAAACATAAAAAAAAAACAGAAAATAGTGAGGCTGATGTCAAAGATACAACACTCATAAAAACAGACTAATATTAGGGAGACCAATGTGGTCAAAGATACACACGCATAAAAACATGCATTAGGGAGATCAATGTGGTCAAAGATACAACTGTCATGAGCCGGCCTCAGTCGAATGCCCGTCTTACTGGTGATCAGGAGGTCAGCAACATTCTTACGTGGATCTGTTTGTTTGAGTTGAGGTTTTACGGCCCCATCAACACTATTAAGGTCATTTTGGAGACATTGCTTCCTATTTTATGGGACTTTTACCTGACATTCAGATAAAATGAGATCTCAAGCCCTACTGCCCATAGAAACTGGTTTAAGGAGCGTTCAGACTTACATAACTTTTCCTGGGCAAGCTATGACCTAAGCTGTTTGCCTGTACTCAAGTTCAGTTGGTTTCAGCTCTGCACGGTAGCACCATACAGCCCAATCTATTTCTCAGGGCCCCGATAGGCAGGGGCACTATCTTTTGTGGAGATCATGAAATCTTTTCCACAGTCATTCCCTCCCCTCAAGAACGGCAGTTGTCAGTTTCTGGCGAAAGAATGCACACTGTTCTGGTTAACCACTTACATATAATAAGTCTGTCCAGGAAAAGTGTTGATAGGTAAACAGATAGGCTCAAAATGACCTAAAATAGAGTTGACTGGGCCGTTAAACTCCAATACAAACAACTGTCATGAAAACAGACTTTAGTGAGACCAATGTGATCAAAGATACAATACACCTTAAACACACATTAGGGAGACCAGTGTGATGGAAGATACAACACAAATATATATGCATTATGGAGACCAATGTGATCAAATATACAAAACGCATAAAAATGTGCATTAGGGAGACCAATGTGGTCTAAGTTACAAAACATACAATACGGAAACTAGTGGGACCAATGTGGTCAAAGATACAACACTCATAAAAACAGGCTAATATTAGGGAGACCAATGTGGTCAAAGATACAACACTCATCAAAAAAAGGCATAAGGGAGACCAATGTGGATGAAGTTACAAAACATAAAAAAAACAGAAACTAGCGAGACCGATGTGGTCAAAGATACAACACTTATAAAAACAGGCTAACATTGGGGAGACCAATGTGGTCAAAGATACAACACACATAAAATAACATGCATTAGGGAGACAAATGTGGTCAAAGATACAACACTCATAAAAAAAAAAACATACACTATGGAGACCAGTGTGATCGAAGATGCAACACTCGTAAAAACAGGCATTAGGGAGATCAGTGTGATCAAAGACACAACTGCCATGAGCTGGCCCCAGTAGCTCAGTCGAATGCGCGTCTGACTGGCTATCAGGTGGGCAACATTCTTTGGTGGATTTGTTTGTTTTAAGGTCATTTTGGAGACATTGCTTCCAATTTTTTAGGACTTTTACCAAACATTGAGCTAAAATGACATCTCAAGCCCTAGCACCCATAGAAACAGGGTTTTAAGGAGCAGTCCGACTTGCATCATTTTTCCTGGGCAGGGTATGACCTAAGCTGTTTACCAGTACACAAGTTTGGTCAATTTCAGCTCTGCACAGAAGCACAATACAGCCCAATCTGTTTCTAAAGGCCACGATAGGAGGGGGCACTATCTTTCATGGAGATCATGAAATCCTTTCTACAGTCATTCTCTCACTTCAAGAAGGGCAGTTGTCAGTTTCTGGCGAAAGAATGTGAACTGTTCTGATTAACCGCTTATATGTAAGCCTGCCCAGGAAAAGTGTTGATAGGTAAACTTATCGGCTCAAAAATGACCTAAAATAGAGTTAACTGGGCTGTTAAACTCCAATGCAAACAAACAACTGTCCTGAAAACAGACATTTGTGAGACCAATGTGATCAAAGATACAACACACCTCAAACACACATTAGGGAGACCAGTGTGATCGAAGATTCAACACAAATATTTATGCATTAGGGAGACCAATGTGATCAAATATACAAAAGACATAAAAACATGCATTAGGGAGACCAATTCAGTCAAAGTTTCAAAACATAAAAAACAGATACTAGTGATAAAGATGTGGTCAAAGATACAGCACTCATAAAATAGGCTAATATTAGGGAGATCAATGTGGTCAAAGATACAACACTCATAAAACAGGCATTTAGGAGACCAATATGATCAAAGAAACAACACATAAAAACAGACATTATGGAAACCAATGTGGACAAAGATACAACACTCATAAAATGCATCAGGGAGACCTAAGTGACAAAAGATACAAATGTCATGAGCCGGCCTCAGTAGCTAAGTAGAATGCGCGTCTGACTGGTGATCAGAGTGTCTGCAACATTCTTTTGTGGATTTGTTTGTTTGAGTTGAGGTTTTACGTCCCCTTCAACACTATTAAGGTCATTTTGGATACATTGCTTCCTATTTTGTGGAACTTTTACCCGACATTGAGATAAAATGACACCTCAAGCCCTACCATCCATAGAAATGTTAGGGTTTAAGGAGCGGTCTAACTCACATCACTTTTCCTGGTCAGGCTATGACTTAAGCTGTTTACCAGTGCTCAAATTCCGT
Organism: Lucinisca nassula; assembly: GCA_963580285.1. Lineage (NCBI taxonomy): Eukaryota > Metazoa > Mollusca > Bivalvia > Lucinida > Lucinidae > Lucinisca > Lucinisca nassula. Next base: position 116,667,092 of record OY757016.1, read on the forward strand.
CAGTTTCAGCTGTACACGGAAGCACCATACAGCCAAGTCTTTTTTTTCAAGGCCCTGATAGGCCTGGGCACTATCTTTCGAGGAGATCATGAAATCTTTTCTACAGTCATTCTGTCCCTTCAAGAAGGGCAGTTGTCAGTTTCTGGCGAAAGAACATGCACTGTTCTGGTTAACCGCTTACATATAAGCCTGCCATGGAAAAGTGTTGATAGGTAAAAGGATCTGGTCAGAAATGACCTAAAATTGTGTTGACTTGGCCATTAAACTCCAATACAAACAAACAAACAACTGTCATGAAAACAGACATTAGTGAGACCAATGTGATCAAAGATAGAACACACCTTAAACACCCATAAGGGAGACCAGTGTGATCGAAGATACAACACAAATATTTATGCATTAGGGAGACCAATGTGATAAAATATACAAAACACATAAAACATGCATTAGGGAGACCAATTCGGTCAAAGTTACAAAACATTAAAAACAGAAACTAGTGAGACTGATGTGGTCAAAGATACAACACTCATTAAACAGGCTAATATTAGGGAGACCAATGTGTTCAAAGATACAACACTCATAAAAGTATGCTAATAATAGGGAGACCAATGTGTTCAAAGATACAACACTCATAAAAACATACATTATGGAGACCAGTGTGATCAAAGATACTACACTCATAAAAATAGGCATTAGGGAGACCAATGTGATCCAAGATACAACTCTCATGATCCTGTCTCGTTAGCTCGGTCAAATGCGCGTCTTACTGGTGAACAGGAGGTCGGCAAGATTCTTTAGTGGATTTGTTTGTTTTGTTTGTAAAAGTCTCCAAAATGGCTATTACAGTGTTGACGGGGATGTTAAACCCCCAAACAAAAAAAAAATGTTTAAGTTGAGGTTTTACATCCCTTTCAACACTATTAAGGTCATTTTGAAGACATTGCTTGCCATTTTGTGGGACTTTTACCAGACATTGAGATGAAATGACATCTCAAGCCCTACCACCCATAGAAACTGTTGGTGTTTAAGGAGCGGTCGGACTGGCATCTCTTTTCCTGGGCAGGCTATGACCTTAGCTGTATACCAGTCCTCAAGTTGGGTCAGTTTTTGGTCTGCAAAGAAGCACCATACAGCCCAATTTATTTCTCATGGCCCCGATAGGCGGGGGCACTATCTTTCGTGGAGATCATCGTATCTTTTCTGCAGTCATTCTGTCCCTTCAAGAAGGGCAGTTGTAAGTTTCTGGTGAAAGAATGTGCACTGTTCTGGTTAACTGCTTACATATAAGCCTGCCCAGGAAAGTGTTGATAGATAAACTGATAGGCTAAAAAATGACCTAAAATAGTGTTGACTGGGCCATTAAACTCCCAATACAAACAAACAAACTGTCATGAAAACAGACATTAGTGAGACCAGTTTGATCAAATATCGAACACACCTTAAACACACATTATTGAGACCATTGTGATCGAAGATACAAAACAAATATATATGCATTAGGGATACCAAGTGATCAAATGTACAAAACACATAAAAACATGCATTAGGGAGACCAATGTGGTCAAAGTTTCAAAACATAAAAAAACAAACTAGTGAGAAAGATGTGGTCAAAGATGCAACACACATAAAAACAGGCTAATATTAGGGAGACAAATGTGGTCAAAGGTACAACACTCATAAAAACAGACATTATGGAGACCAGTGTGATCGAAGATACAACACATGTAAAAACAGCCATTAGGGAGACCAATGTGATAAAAGATACAGCTGTCATGAGCCAGCCTTGGTAGCTCCGTCGGATGTGTGTCTGATTGGTGATCAGGAGGTCTACAACATCCTTTCGTGGTTTTGTTTTGTTTGAGTTGAGGTTTTATGTCCCCGTCAACACTATTAAGGTCATTTTGGAGACATTGCTTCCCATTTGTGGGGATTTTACCCGACTTTGAGATAAAAGTATATCTACAGCCCTAAGAAACTGTTAGGGTTTAAGGAACCGCCCACTCGCATCACTTTTTTGGGCGGCAAGCTTAGATTAAAGCTGTTTACCAGTACTTAAGTTCGGTGGATTTCAGCATGCATGGAAGCACCATGCAGTCCAATCTTTTACTCAAGGCCCCGATAGGCGGGTGTGCTATCTTTCATGGAGATTGATCATGAAATCTTTTCTACAGTCATTCTAACCCTTCAACTGAGCCAAGAAGGGCAGTTGTCAGTTTCTGGTCAAAGAATGTGCACTGTACTTGTTAACAGCTTACGTATAAGTCTGCCCAGGAAAAATGTTGATAGGTAAACTGACCAGCTCAAAAATGACCTAAAATAGAGTAACCTGGGGCCATTAAACTCCAATGCAAACAAACAACTGTCATGAAAACAGACATTTGTGAGACTAATGTGATCAAAGATACAACACACGTTAAACACACATTAGGGAGACCAGTATGATCGAAGTTACAACACTAATATATATGCATTAGGGAGACCAATGTGATCAGATATACAAAACACATAAAAACACGCATTAGGGAGAAACAGAGACTAGTGACAAAGATGTGGTCAAAGATACAGCACTCATAAAAACAGGCTAATATTAGGGAGACCAATCAAACACTCATAAAAACAGGCATTTGGGAGACCAATATGATCAAAGATACAACACTCATAAAAACAGACGTTATTGAGACCAATGTGGTCAAATATACAACACTCATAAAAACAGGCATCAGGGAGAACAATGTGATAAAAGATACAACTGTCATGAGCCATACTCTGTAGCTCAGTCGAATGTGCGTCTGACTGGTGATCAGGAGTTCGGCAACATTCTTTTGTGGATTTGTTTGTTTGAGTTGAGGTTTTACGTCCCCTTCAACACTATGAAGGTCATTTTGGATACATTGCTTCCCATTTTGTGGCACTTTTACCCGACATTGAGATAAAATGACATCCCAAGACCTTCCACCAATATAAATGTTAGGGTTTAAGGAGCGGTCAGACCCTCATCACATTTCCTGGTCAGGCTATGACCTAAGCTGTTTACCAGTACTTGAGTTCCGTCAGTTTCAGCTGTACACGGAAGCACCATACAGCCCAGTCTATTTCTCAAGGCCCAATAGGCATGTGCACTTTCTTTCGTGGAGATCATGTAATCTTTTCTACAGTCATTCTGTCCCTTCAAGAAGGGCAATTGTCAGTTACTGGCTAAAGAACATGCACTGTTCTGGTTAACTGGTTACATATAAGCCTGCCATGGAAAAGTGTTGATAGGTAAAAGGATCGGGTCAAAAATGACCTAAAATAGTGTTGACTGGGCCATTAAACTTCAATACAAACAAACAAACAAACAACTGTCATGAAAACAGACATTAGTGAGACCAATGTGATCAAAGATAGAACACACCTTAAACACACATTAGGGAGACCAATGGGATCAAATATACAAAACAAATATATATGCATTAGGGAGACCAATGTGATCAAATATACAAAACACATAAAAAATATGCATTAGGGAGACCAATTCGGTCAAAGTTACAAAACATAAAAACAGAAACTAGTGAGACTGATGTGGTCAAAGATACAACACTCATAAAACAGGCTAATATTAGGGAGACCAATGTGTTCAAAGATACAACACTCATAAAAACATGCTAATATTAGGGAGACCAATGTGTTCAAAGATACAACACTCATAAAAACAGACATTATGGAGACCAGTGTGATCAAAGATAGAACACACCTTAAACACACATTAGGGAGACCAATGTGATCAAATATACAAAAAAAAAAATATATATACATGCATTAGGGAAACCAATGTGATCAAATATACAAAACACATAAAAATATGCACTAGGGAGACCAATTCGGTCATTGTTACAAAACATAGAAACAGAAACTAGTGAGACTGATGTGGTCAGAGATACAACACTCATAAAACAGGCTAATATTAGGGAGACCAATGTGTTCAAAGATACAACACTCATAAAAACATGCTAATATTAGGGGGACCAATGTGTTCAAAGATACAACATTCATAAAAAGAGACATAATGGAGACCAGTGTGATCAAAGATACAACACTCATAAAATTAGGCATTAGGGAGACCAATGTGATCAAAGATACAACTCTCATGATCCTGCCTTAGTAGCTCTGTCAAATGCGTGTCTTACTGGTGAACAGGAGGTCGGCAACATTCTTTCGTGGATTTGTTTGTTTTGTTTGTAAACGTCTCCAAAATGACCTTTACGGTGTTGACGGGGAAGTTAAACCTCAAAACAAACAAAATTGTTTGTTTGAATTGAGGTTTTACATCCCCTTCAACACTATTAAGGTCATTTTGAAGACATTGCTTCCCATTTTGCTGGACTTTTACCTGACATTTAGATGAAATGACATCTCAAGCCCTACCGCCCATAGAAACTGTTAGGGTTTAAGGAGCGGTCGGACTGGCATCTCTTTTCCTGGGCAGGCTATGACCTAAGCTGTTTACCAGTCCACAAGTTGGGTCAGTTTCTGGTCTTCACAGAAGCACCATACAGCCCAATCTATTTCTCATGGCCCCGATAGGCGGGGGCACTATCTTACGTGGAGATCATCGAATCTTTTCTGCAGTCATTCTGTCCCTTCAAGAAGGGAAGTTGTCAGTTTCTGGCGAAAGAATGTGCACTGTTCTGGTTAACTGCTTACATATAAGCCTGTCCAGGAAAAGTGTTGCTACGTAAACTGATCAGCTCAAAAATGACCTAAAATAGTGTTGACTCCAATACAAACAAACAAACAAGCCGTCATGAAAACAGACATTAGTGGGACCAGTGTGATCAAAGAAAGAACACACATTATGGAGACCATTGTGATAGAAGATACAAACAAACATATATGCATTAGGAAATCCAAGTGTTCAAATATACAAAACACATAAAAACATGCATTAGGGAGACCAATGTGGTCAAAGTTTCAAAAAAACATAAACAACAGAAACTAGTGAGAAAGATGTGGTCAAAGATGCAAAACACATAAAAACAGGCTAATATTAGGGAGACAAATGTGGTCAAAGATACAACACTCATAAAAACGGAAATTTATTTAGACCAGTGCGATCAAAGATACAACACTCGTAAAAACAGCTATAAGGGAGACCAATGTGATAAAAGATACAACTGTCATGAGCCAGCCTCGGTAGCTCAGTCGGATGCGCGTCTGATTGGTGATCAGGAGGTCTGCAACATCCTTTCATGGTTTTGTTTTGTTTTAATTGAGGTTTTATGTCCCTGTCAACACTATTAAGGTCATTTTGGAGACATTGCTTCCCATTTTGTGGGGATTTTACCCGACTTTGAGGTAAAAATGACATCTAAAGCCCAACAGCCCTAAGAAACTGTTAGGTTTAAGGAACCACCCACTCGCATCATTTTTTTGGGCGATCTCAGATTTAAGCTGTTTACCAGTACTTAAGTTTGGTGGATTTCAGCATGCATGGAAGCACCATGTAGCCCAATCTATTTTTCAAGGCCTGGACAGCGGGTGTGCTATCTTTCATGGAGATTGATCATGAAATCTTTTCTACAGTCATTCTATCCCTTCAATTGATTCAAGAAGGACAGTTGTCAGTTTCTGGTGAAAGAATGTGCACTGTACTTGTTATCAGCTCACATATAAGCCTGCCCAGGAAAAATGTTGATAGGTAAACTGACCTGCTCAAAAATGACCTAAAATAGAGTTAACTGGGCCATTAAACTCCAATGCAAACAAACAACTGTCATGAAAACAGACATTTGTGAGACTAATGTGATCAAAGATACAACACACCTTAAACACATATTGGGGAGACATTGAAGATACAACACAATCGAAGATACGACACAAATATATATGCATTAGGCAGACCAATGTGATCAAATATACGAAACACATAAAAACATGCATTAGGGAGACCACTGTGGTCAAAGTTACAAAACATAAAAAAAACAGAAACTAGTGAGAAAGATGTGGTCAAAGATACAGCACTCATAATAACAGGCTAATATTAGGGAGACCAATCAAACACTCATAAAAACAGGCATTTGGGAGACCAATATGATCAAAGATACAACACTCATAAAAACAGAAACTAGTGGGACCAATGTGGTCAAAGATACAACACTCATAAAAACAGGCTAATATTAGGGAGACCAATGTGGTCAAAGATACAACACTCATCAAAAAAAGGCATAAGGGAGACCAATGTGGATGAAGTTACAAAACATAAAAAAAACAGAAACTAGCGAGACCGATGTGGTCAAAGATACAACACTCATAAAAACAGGCTAACATTTGGGAGACCAATGTGGTCAAAGATACAACACACATAAAATAACATGCATTAGGGAGACAAATGTGGTCAAAGATACAACACTCATAAAAAAAACATACACTATGGAGACCAGTGTGATCGAAGATGCAACACTCGTAAAAACAGGCATTAGGGAGATCAGTGTGATCAAAGACACAACTGCCATGAGCTGGCCCCAGTAGCTCAGTCGAATGCGCGTCTGACTGGCTATCAGGTGGGCAACATTCTTTGGTGGATTTGTTTGTTTTAAGGTCATTTTGGAGACATTGCTTCCAATTTTTTAGGACTTTTACCGAACATTGAGCTAAAATGACATCTCAAGCCCTAGCACCCATAGAAACAGGGTTTTAAGGAGCAGTCCGACTTGCATCATTTTTCCTGGGCAGGGTATGACCTAAGCTGTTTACCAGTACGCAAGTTTGGTCAATTTCAGCTCTGCACAGAAGCACAATACAGCCCAATCTGTTTCTCAAGGCCACGATAGGAGGGGGCACTATCTTTCATGGAGATCATGAAATCCTTTCTACAGTCATTCTCTCACTACAAGAAGGGCAGTTGTCAGTTTCTGGTGAAAGAATGTGAACTGTTCTGATTAACCGCTTATATGTAAGCCTGCCCAGGAAAAGTGTTGATAGGTAAACTTATCGGCTCAAAAATGACCTAAAATAGAGTTAACTGGGCTGTTAAACTCCAATGCAAACAAACAACTGTCCTGAAAACAGACATTTGTGAGACCAATGTGATCAAAGATACAACACACCTCAAACACACATTAGGGAGACCAGTGTGATCGAAGATTCAACACAAATATTTATGCATTAGGGAGACCAATGTGATCAAATATACAAAAGACATAAAAACATGCATTAGGGAGACCAATTCAGTCAAAGTTTCAAAACATAAAAAACAGATACTAGTGATAAAGATGTGGTCAAAGATACAGCACTCATAAAATAGGCTAATATTAGGGAGATCAATGTGGTCAAAGATACAGCACTCATAAAACAGGCATTTAGGAGACCAATATGATCAAAGAAACAACACATATAAACAGACATTATGGAAACCAATGTGGACAAAGATACAACACTCATAAAATGCATCAGGGAGACCTAAGTGACAAAAGATACAAATGTCATGAGCCAGCCTCAGTAGCTAAGTAGAATCCGCGTCTGACTGGTGATCAGAGTGTCTGCAACATTCTTTTGTGGATTTGTTTGTTTGAGTTGAGGTTTTACGTCCCCTTCAACACTATTAAGGTCATTTTGGATACATTGCTTCCTATTTTGTGGAACTTTTACCCGACATTGAGATAAAATGACACCTCAAGCCCTACCATCCATAGAAATGTTAGGGTTTAAGGAGCGGTCTAACTCACATCACTTTTCCTGGTCAGGCTATGACCTAAGCTGTTTACCAGTGCTCAAATTCCGTCAGTTTCAGCTGTACACAGAAGCACCATACAGCCCAGTCTTTTTTTTTCAAGGCCCTGATAGGCCTGGGCACTATCTTTCGAGGAGATCATGAAATCTTTTCTACAGTCATTCTGTCCCTTCAAGAAGGGCAGTTGTCAGTTTCTGGCGAAAGAACATGCACTGTTCTGGTTAACCGCTTACATATAAGCCTGCCATGGAAAAGTGTTGATAGGTAAAAGGATCTGGTCAGAAATGACCTAAAATTGTGTTGACTTGGCCATTAAACTCCAATACAAACAAACAAACAACTGTCATGAAAACAGACATTAGTGAGACCAATGTGATCAAAGATAGAACACACCTTAAACACCCATAAGGGAGACCAGTGTGATCGAAGATACAACACAAATATTTATGCATTAGGGAGACCAATGTGATAAAATATACAAAACACATAAAACATGCATTAGGGAGACCAATTCGGTCAAAGTTACAAAACATTAAAAACAGAAACTAGTGAGACTGATGTGGTCAAAGATACAACACTCATTAAACAGGCTAATATTAGGGAGACCAATGTGTTCAAAGATACAACACTCATAAAAGTATGCTAATAATAGGGAGACCAATGTGTTCAAAGATACAACACTCATAAAAACATACATTATGGAGACCAGTGTGATCAAAGATACTACACTCATAAAAATAGGTGACGGGCCTCCGTGGCCTAGTGGATAAGAGCGCTGACTCTTAGTCATTAGGTCTCTCACCGCCGTAGGTTCGAGCCTCGCTCGGGCCACGTGTGAGACGCCAAGTTCTGCAACGGAAGGTCAGGTGGTTTTTCTCCGGGTACTCCGGTTTTCGCCCACCTCTGATTAACGATCGGCTCGATATGAGTGAAATAATCTTGAAAGGGCCGTAAAACCCAAACCAAAAAAAAAAAAAAAAAAAAAAAATAAAAATAGGCATTAGGGAGACCAATGTGATCAAAGATACAACTCTCATGATCCTGCCTCGTTAGCTCGGTCAAATGCGCGTCTTACTGGTTAACAGGAGGTCGGATAGTGGATTCTTTAGTGGATTTGTTTGTTTTGTTTGTAAAAGTCTCCAAAATGGCTATTACAGTGTTGACGGGGACGTTAAACCCCCAAACAAAAAAAAATGTTTGTTTAAGTTGAGGTTTTACATCCCTTTCAACACTATTAAGGTCATTTTGAAGACATTGCTTGCCATTTTGTGGGACTTTTACCGGACATTGAGATGAAATGACATCTCAAGTCCTACCACCCATAGAAACTGTTGGTGTTTAAGGAGCGGTCGGACTGGCATCTCTTTTCCTGGGCAGGCTATGACCTTAGCTGTATACCAGTCCTCAAGTTGGGTCAGTTTTTGGTCTGCACAGAAGCACCAATACAGCCCAATTTATTTCTCATGGCCCCGATAGGCGGGGGCACTATCTTTCGTGGAGATCATCGAATCTTTTCTGCAGTCATTCTGTCCCTTCAAGAAGGGCAGTTGTAAGTTTCTGGTGAAAGAATGTGCACTGTTCTGGTTAACTGCTCACATATAAGCCTGCCCAGGAAAGTGTTGATAGATAAACTGATAGGCTAAAAAATGACCTAAAATAGTGTTGACTGGGCCATTAAACTCCAATACAAACAAACAAACTGTCATGAAAACAGACATTAGTGAGACCAGTTTGATCAAAGATCGAACACACCTTAAACACACATTATTGAGACCATTGTGATCGAAGATACAAAACAAATATATATGCATTAGGGATACCAAGTGATCAAATGTACAAAACACATAAAAACATGCATTAGGGAGACCAATGTGGTCAAAGTTTCAAAACATAAAAAAACAAACTAGTGAGAAAGATGTGGTCAAAGATGCAACACACATAAAAACAGGCTAATATTAGGGAGACAAATGTGGTCAAAGGTACAACACTCATAAAAACAGACATTATGGAGACCAGTGTGATCGAAGATACAACACATGTAAAAACAGCCATTAGGGAGACCAATGTGATAAAAGATACAACTGTCATGAGCCAGCCTTGGTAGCTCCGTCGGATGTGTGTCTGATTGGTGATCAGGAGGTCTACAACATCCTTTCGTGGTTTTGTTTTGTTTGAGTTGAGGTTTTATGTCCCCGTCAACACTATTAAGGTCATTTTGGAGACATTGCTTCCCATTTGTGGGGATTTTACCCGACTTTGAGATAAAAGTACATCTACAGCCCTAAGAAACTGTTAGGGTTTAAGGAACCGCCCACTCGCATCACTTTTTTGGGCGGCAAGCTTAGATTAAAGCTGTTTACCAGTACTTAAGTTCGGTGGATTTCAGCATGCATGGAAGCACCATGCAGTCCAATCTTTTACTCAAGGCCCCGATAGGCGGGTGTGCTATCTTTCATGGAGATTGATCATGAAATCTTTTCTACAGTCATTCTAACCCTTCAACTGCTTACGTATAAGTCTGCCCAGGAAAAATGTTGATAGGTAAACTGACCAGCTCAAAAATGACCTAAAATGGAGTAACCTGGGGCCATTAAACTCCAATGCAAACAAACAACTGTCATGAAAACAGACATTTGTGAGACTAATGTGATCAAAGATACAACACACGTTAAACACACATTAGCGAGACCAGTATGATCGAAGTTACAACACTAATATATATGCATTAGGGAGACCAATGTGATCAGATATACAAAACACATAAAAACACGCATTAGGGAGAAACAGAGACTAGTGACAAAGATGTGGTCAAAGATACAGCACTCATAAAAACAGGCTAATATTAGGGAGACCAATCAAACACTCATAAAAACAGGCATTTGGGAGACCAATATGATCAAAGATACAACACTCATAAAAACAGACGTTATTGAGACCAATGTGGTCAAATATACAACACTCATAAAAACAGGCATCAGGGAGAACAATGTGATAAAAGATACAACTGTCATGAGCCAGCCTCTGTAGCTCAGTCGAATGCGCGTCTGACTGGTGATCAGGAGTTCGGCAACATTCTTTTGTGGATTTGTTTGTTTGAGTTGAGGTTTTACGTCCCCTTCAACACTATGAAGGTCATTTTGGATACATTGCTTCCCATTTTGTGGCACTTTTACCTGACATTGAGATAAAATGACATCCCAAGCCCTTCCACCCATATAAATGTTAGGGTTTAAGGAGCGGTCAGACCCTCATCACATTTCCTGGTCAGGCTATGACCTAAGCTGTTTACCAGTACTTGAGTTCCGTCAGTTTCAGCTGTACACGGAAGCACCATACAGCCCAGTCTATTTCTCAAGGCCCAATAGGCATGTGCACTTTCTTTCGTGGAGATCATGTAATCTTTTCTACAGTCATTCTGTCCCTTCAAGAAGGGCAATTGTCAGTTACTGGCTAAAGAACATGCACTGTTCTGGTTAACTGGTTACATATAAGCCTGCCATGGAAAAGTGTTGATAGGTAAAAGGATCGGGTCAAAAATGACCTAAAATAGTGTTGACTGGGCCATTAAACTTCAATACAAACAAACAAACAACTGTCATGAAAACAGACATTAGTGAGACCAATGTGATCAAAGATAGAACACACCTTAAACACACATTAGGGAGACCAATGTGATCAAATATACAAAACAAATATATATGCATTAGGGAGACCAATGTGATCAAATATACAAAACACATAAAAAATATGCATTAGGGAGACCAATTCGGTCAAAGTTACAAAACATAAAAACAGAAACTAGTGAGACTGATGTGGTCAAAGATACAACACTCATAAAACAGGCTAATATTAGGGAGACCAATGTGTTCAAAGATACAACACTCATAAAAACATGCTAATATTAGGGAGACCAATGTGTTCAAAGATACAACACTCATAAAAACAGACATTATGGAGACCAGTGTGATCAAAGATAGAACACACCTTAAACACACATTAGGGAGACCAATGTGATCAAATATACAAAAAAAATATATATATATATATATATATATATATATGCATTAGGGAAACCAATGTGATCAAATATACAAAACACATAAAAATATGCACTAGGGAGACCAATTCGGTCATTGTTACAAAACATAGAAACAGAAACTAGTGAGACTGATGTGGTCAGAGATACAACACTCATAAAACAGGCTAATATTAGGGAGACCAATATGTTCAAAGATACAACACTCATAAAAACATGCTAATATTAGGGAGACCAATGTGTTCAAAGATACAACATTCATAAAAAGAGACATTATGGAAACCAGTGTGATCAAAGATACAACACTCATAAAATTAGGCATTAGGGAGACCAATGTGATCAAAGATACAACTCTCATGATCCTGCCTTAATCCTCGGTCAAATGCGTGTCTTACTGGTGAACAGGAGGTCGGCAACATTCTTTCGTGGATTTGTTTGTTTTGTTTGTAAACGTCTCCAAAATGACCTTTACGGTGTTGACGGGGACGTTAAACCTCAAAACAAACAAAATTGTTTGTTTGAATTGAGGTTTTACATCCCCTTCAACACTAAGGTTATTTTGAAGACATTGCTTCCCATTTTGCTGGACTTTTACCTGACATTTAGATGAAATGACATCTCAAGCCCTACCGCCCATAGAAACTGTTAGGGTTTAAGGAGCGGTCGGACTGGCATCTCTTTTCCTGGGCAGGCTATGACCTAAGCTGTTTACCAGTCCACAAGTTGGGTCAGTTTCTGGTCTTCACAGAAGCACCATACAGCCCAATCTATTTCTCATGGCCCCGATAGGCGGGGGCACTATCTTACGTGGAGATCATCGAATCTTTTCTGCAGTCATTCTGTCCCTTCAAGAAGGGAAGTTGTCAGTTTCTGGCGAAAGAATGTGCACTGTTCTGGTTAACTGCTTACATATAAGCCTGCCCAGGAAAAGTGTTGCTACGTAAACTGATCAGCTCAAAAATGACCTAAAATAGTGTTGACTCCAATACAAACAAACAAACAAGCCGTCATGAAAACAGACATTAGTGGGACCAGTGTGATCAAAGAAAGAACACACATTATGGAGACCATTGTGATAGAAGATACAAACAAACATATATGCATTAGGAAATCCAAGTGTTCAAATATACAAAACACATAAAAACATGCATTAGGGAGACCAATGTGGTCAAAGTTTCAAAAAAACATAAACAACAGAAACTAGTGAGAAAGATGTGGTCAAAGATGCAAAACACATAAAAACAGGCTAATATTAGGGAGACAAATGTGGTCAAAGATACAACACTCATAAAAACGGAAATTTATTGAGACCAGTGCGATCAAAGATACAACACTTGTAAAAACAGCTATAAGGGAGACCAATGTGATAAAAGATACAACTGTCATGAGCCAGCCTCGGTAGCTCAGTCGGATGCGCGTCTGATTGGTGATCAGGAGGTCTGCAACATCCTTTCATGGTTTTGTTTTGTTTTAATTGAGGTTTTATGTCCCTGTCAACACTATTAAGGTCATTTTGGAGACATTGCTTCCCAATTTGTGGGGATTTTACCCGACTTTGAGGTAAAAATGACATCTAAAGCCCAACAGCCCTAAGAAACTGTTAGGTTTAAGGAACCACCCACTCGCATCATTTTTTTGGGCAATCTCAGATTTAAGCTGTTTACCAGTACTTAAGTTTGGTGGATTTCAGCATGCATGGAAGCACCATGTAGCCCAATCTATTTTTCAAGGCCTGGACAGCGGGTGTGCTATCTTTCATGGAGATTGATCATGAAATCTTTTCTACAGTCATTCTATCCCTTCAATTGATTCAAGAAGGACAGTTGTCAGTTTCTGGTGAAAGAATGTGCACTGTACTTGTTATCAGCTCACATATAAGCCTGCCCAGGAAAAATGTTGATAGGTAAACTGACCTGCTCAAAAATGACCTAAAATAGAGTTAACTGGGCCATTAAACTCCAATGCAAACAAACAACTGTCATGAAAACAGACATTTGTGAGACTAATGTGATCAAAGATACAACACACCTTAAACACACATTGGGGAGACATCGAAGATACAACACAATCGAAGATACGACACAAATATATATGCATTAGGCTGACCAATGTGATCAAATATACGAAACACATAAAAACATGCATTAGGGAGACCACTGTGGTCAAAGTTACAAAACATAAAAAAACAGAAACTAGTGAGAAAGATGTGGTCAAAGATACAGCACTCATAATAACAGGCTAATATTATGGAGACCAATGTGGTCAAAGATACAACACTCATAAAAACAGGCATTTGGGAGACCAATATGATCACACTTATAAAAACAGACATTATGGAGACCAGTGTGGTCAAAGATACAACACTCATAAAAACAGGCATCAGGGAGACCAATGTGATAAAAGATACAACTGTAATGAGCTGGCCTCTGTAGCTCAGTCGAATGCGCGTCTGACTGGTGATCAGGAGGTCGGTAACATTCTTTTGTGGATTTGTTTGTTTGACTTTAGGTTTTAGGTCCCCTTCAATACTTTTAAGGTCATTTTGGATACTTTGCTTCCCATTTTGTGGGACTTTTACCCGACATTGAGATAAAATGACATCTCAAGCCCTAACACCCATATAAATGTTAGATTTTGTGGAGCGGTCCGATTTGCAACACATTTCCTGGTCAGGCTATGATCTAAGCTGTTTACCAGTACTCAATTTCCATCAGTTTCAGCTGTACACGGAAACACCATACAGCCCAGTCTATTTCTCAAGGCCCGATAGGCATGGGCACTATCTTTCGAGGAGATCATGAAATCTTTTCTACAGTCATTCTGTCCCTTCAAGAAGGGCAGTTGTCATTTTCTGGCGAAAGAGCATGCACTGTTCTGGTTAACTGGTTACATATAAGCCTGCCATGGAAAAGTGTTGATAGGTAAAAGGATCAGGTCAAAAATGACCTAAAATAGTGTTGACTGGGCCATTAATCTCCAATACAAACAAACAACTGTCATGAAAACAGACATTAGTGAGACCAATGTGATCAAAGATAGAACACACCTTAAACACACATTAGGGAGACCAGTGTGATCGAAGATACAACACAAATATTTTTGCATGAGGGAGACCAATGTTATCAAATATACAAAACACATAAAAACATGCATTAGGGAGACCAATTCGGTCAAAGTTACAAAACATAAAAAACAGAAACTGGTGAGACCGATGTGGTCAAAGATACAACACTCATAAAACAAGCTAATATTAGGGAGACCAATGTGTTCATAGATACAACACTCATAAAAACAGGCTAATATTAGGGAGACCAATGTGTCCAAGATACAACACTCGTAAAACAGACATTATGGAGACCAGTATGATCAAAGATACAACACTCACAAAAACAGGCATTAGGCAGACTAATGCAGGGTTTTCCCTGGCACACAAATTTCTGCATTTTGCCGCATTTTCAATGCAAATTTCCCGCATTTTGCTTCGAAGTGTGCCCCAATGGGCGCAATCCGATGCTTCTGAGTGCGATTCGGTTCAGTTCCAAATTCGCTTAACAGACGCACATTGCAATCGTCTGAGCGATACTGATCAATTTATATGGTTCCCAACTCATAACTTTGCCGGTTGCGATACTGGTTGTGTGCAAGGCACCAATATTTGTTGACAGAAAACGGCTGCCCAAAAACAATTAACATCATGTTTATTGTATTTTTCAAGTCAGCAACACATCAGGTATAAAGAACATGTATAATTCAAGTGAGACAGGATAGTCCAAAGCAATACAAACAAAGGGACCATTATCAACATGGCAGTCTGACACATTTTTGTCTTTGTAGCTTGTAAGGAAACAATTGTGATTAACAGTGAATCCTTATCAAATTTTAAGGCTCTCTCTAGCTGCTATCTGTGTCATGTTGTGTATAATCAGGTTGGTTTTGCATTGGCTCATCAACAACATGGAATTAATAATGGAATTGGAACATTCCAAGCAACATTTAATAAACAGTTTACATCCAAAAAGGAGAAGGGATAAAAATTTCTGACATGTCCCCCAAAATTTTCATGTGTCCCCTAAAATGAAATCAAATAAAAAGTTTGAGGGAAAACCCAGGCCAATGTGATCAAAGATACAACTCTCATGAGCCGGCCTCAGTAGCTCGGTCAAATGCGCGTCTGACTGGAGGTCGGCAACATTCTTTCTTGGATTTGTTTGTTTTGTTTGTAAACGTCTCCAAAATGACTTTACAGTGTTGACGGGAATGTTAAACCGCATAACAAATTGTCTTGTTTGTTTGAGTTGAGGTTTTACATCCCCTTCAACACTATTAAGGTCATTTGAAGACATTGCTTCCCATTTTATGGGACTTTTACCAGACATTGTGATGAAATGACATCTCAAGCCCTACCACCCATAGAAACCATTAGGGTTTAAGGAGGGATTGGACTGTCAACTCTTTTCCTGAGCAGGCTATGACCTAAGCTGTTTACCAGTACTCAAGTTGGGTCAGTTTCAGCTCTGCACAGAAGCACCATACAGCCCAATCTATTTCTCATGGCCCCGATAGGCGGGAGCACTATCTTTTGTGGAGATCTTTTCTGCAGTCATTCTTTCCCTTCAAGAAGGACAGTTTATTGGAGTTTCTGGCGAAAGAATGTGCAGCGTTCTGGTTAACTGCTTACATATAAGCCTGCCCAGGAAAAGTGTTGATAGGTAAACCGATAGGCTCAAAAATGACCTAAAATAGTGTTGACTGGGCCGTTAAACTACAAACAAACAAACAAACTGTCATGAAAACAGACATTAGTGAGTCAAGAAGGGCAGTTGTCAGTTTCTGGTGAAAGAATGTGCACTGTAGTTGTTAAAAGCTTACGTATAAGCCTGCCTAGGAAAAATGTTGATAGGTAAACTGACCTGCTCAAAAATGACCTTAAATAGAGTTAACTGGGCCATTAAACTCAAATGCAAACAAACAACTGTCTTGAAAACAGACTTTGGTGAGACCAGTGTGATCAAAGATAGAACACACCTTAAACACACATTAGGGAGACCATTGTGATCAAAGATACAAAACAAATATATATGCATTAGGGAGACCAATGTGATCAAATATACAAAACTCATAAAAACATGCATTAGGGAGACCAATGTGGCCAAAGTTACAAAATATAAAAAAAAAACAGAAACTAGTGAGAAAGATGTGGTCAATGATGCAACACGCATAAAAACAGGCTTATATTAGGGAGACAAATGTGGTCAAAGATTCAACACTCATGAAAACAGACATTATGGAGACCTGTGTGATCGAAGATACAACAATCGTAAAAACAGCCATTAGGGAGACCAATGTGATAAAAGATTCATCTGTCATGAGCCAGCCTTGGTAGCTCAGTGATAAGTGATCAGGAGGTCTGCAACATCCTTTTGTGGTTTTGTTTTGTTTGAGTTGAGGGTTAATGTCCCTGTCAACATTATTAAGGTTTTTTTGAGGCATTGCTTCCCATTTTGTCGGTTTTTTACCCGACTTTGAGATGAAATGAAATCTCAAGCCCTACCGCCCTAAGAAACTGTTAGGGTTTAAGGAGCCACCCACTCGCATCACTTTTTTGGGACAGCAGGGTTCAACATTAACTTTTTAAATAACCAGTCAAAGTGGTCCTCTAACTCTTGGGATGCACTGGACCTGATCTAAGTTCAATTCGACCGAGGAAATGATAAAAATCATACTAAAGTGATATGCTAGTTCTACAGTTCTACAGTCATCAGATTATTTCTATTATTATTTATTTAGATAGTCAAACTCGAGCAACAAACTGTAAACAAACATTTTAAGGTAAATGGGTTCGAAATATGGATTTTAATAAATGTGGCAGCGGATTTTCAACTGGACCATTCAGACCAGTTAGCCACTGACCTTACTAGACCTGAACAGCTTTTCACTAGACAATGTCCATCAGTCCTGGGTTAATGTCGAACCCTGGGCAGGCTTAGATTTAAGCTGTTTACCAATACTTGAGTTCGGTGGATTTCAGCATGCATGGAAGCACCATGCAGCACACTCTATTTCTCAAGACCCCGATAGCCAGGTGTGGTATCTTTCATGGCAATTGATCATGACATCTTTTCTACAGTCATCCTATCCCTTCAACTGAGTCAAGAAGGGCATTTGTCAGTGTCTGGCGAAAGAATGAGACCAATGTGATCAAAGATACAAGTTACAGCACACAAACACACATTAGGGAGACCAGTGTGATAGAAAATACAACACAAATATATATGCATTAGGGGGACCAATGTGATCAAATATACAGAACACATAAAAACATCCATTAGGGAGACCGAAGTTGCCAAAGTTACAACGCAAAAAAAACAAAACAGAAACTGGTGAGGCAGATGTGGTCAAAGATACAACACTCATAAAATAGAAGTGGAGGCAATGAACAGGAATGGAAAAATTAACCCACAGCTCCCATCAGAGACTCCTAAGGGAAAGATACACAAACATGAAACAACAGACCCTTGATGCAAACATCAATATGGGAAAGTCAAAAGGACATTTCATTTTCCACAAAATGGCCAATTTGCAAAACAAAATAATAAAAGCAACACAAACACCCAAAGACAAACCATAACAAAAATAAACCGCGACAGAAGAACCGCCTTGGAACGGTCAGCAAAACAAATTCCACTGGGGACATAAATCCGTTTTACGTGGCCACAATCCTTGCCCTTATTTCCGTCGTGATTTAGACAAATAATTTGTTCAGTCTGCATGAAGGCCTCCTAACTCATCAATGCAACATCTCCGTAAACAAGGACTTGACAGCAAGAAAGCACTGAAATGCTTGAGCAAAACAACACCAGCAGTTAGACTCTGATGTCCCGACCAGAGACAGATCATCAGGCACCAACCAACATTACATTGAATTAGATCTTTCTAATTCTCAGTAAGCCTTTTTACTTAAATGACATCTCAAGCCCTACCGCCCATAGAAACTGTAAGGATTTAAGGAGCGGTCCGACTTGCATCACTTTTCCTTGGCAGGCTATGACCTACGCTGTTTACCAGTACTCAAGTTTGGTCCGATCTATTTCTCAAAGCCCCGATAAGCGGGGGCACTATCTTCCGTGGAGATCATGAAATCTTTTCTACAGTCATTCTCTTCCTTCAAGAAGGGCAGTCGTCAGTTTCTGGCGAAAGAATGTGCACTGTTCTGGTTAACCGCTTACATATAAGCCTACCCAGGAGAAGTTTTGATAGGTAAACTGATCGGCTCAAAAATGACCTAAAATAGTGTTGACTGGGCTGTACAAACAACTCTCTTGAAAACAGTCATTAGTGAGACCAATGTGATCGAAGATACAACACACCTTAAACACACATTAAGGAGACCAGTGTGATCAAAGATACAACACAAATATATATGCATTATGGAGACCAATGTGATCAAATATACAAAACACATAAAAAACATGCATTAGGTAGACCAATGTGATCAAAGTTACAAAACATAAAAAACAGAAACTAGTGAGACCGATGTGGTCAAAGATACACCACTCATAAAAACAGGCTAATATTAGGGAGACCAGTGTGGTCAAAGATACAACACTTATAAAAATAGGCATTGGGGACACCAACGTGACAGAAGAACCGCCTTGGAAAGGTCAGCAAAACGAATTCCACTAGGGGGCTTAAATCGATTTTACATGGCCACAGTCCTCATCCTTATTTTGTCATGATTTAGACAAATAATTTTTTTCAGTCTCCATTAAGGCCTCCTAACCCATCAATGCAACATCTCTGTGAAAAAGGACTTGACAGCAAGAAAGCACTGAAATGCTGGAGCAAAAGAACACCAACAGTTAGACACTGATAGGCCTGACCAGAGACAGAGCATCAGGCACCAACCAGCATTTCATTGAATTAGATCTCCCTAATTCAAAGTAAGCCTTTACTCTGGAACCGTCATAGAATCTGAGGCCTGACCCACCGGGGTGCAATTAAAGAGGGAAGCAAAGTTGTGAACCATGATTTGGTTAACCACCATGCATGCAGTCTGTCGTATAATATTTATGTTGTACCAAATCTTTTTATATTGAAGAACGATTTTACAAAATTGGGTACTGAAGTCATTGCGGTTATATATTTTTCTGAATTTATATACTAAGTCACCAAAAAATTCGGGTTCCGATAGACTTTGTTGCAGAAGAGATTTAAGTCCAATATTGAATTTTGAAATTAAATCACAATGAGGTCTATAAAATTTTGAAAAGACTTTGCATAGTTATGGTACCAGATAACCCTGATTAAGAAGTTTATTATGAGTGTTGTAGTCAGTTACATGACTACACACTCTGCCAAATGGAATTAATTGCGAAATATAAACACCATAGGATGGCGCACAAGGAACATCATTATCCAAAAAAGGAAAATTTACAATCTCAAAATCATAATCATTGCATTTATCATAAATTTTGCAAGAAACAAACCTATCTACAATAGATAGCTGTCAATCAAAAACGGGGCCTCGGTATCAGAAGAATTTGCTTTATTTAATTGAAGTTCGTTCTGGGGGTAAATTTGACTGATCAATCCATCAAAATAGTTATTGTCAATATTTAATAAATCATCCAAATATCTAGAAGTCGAGCTAAAAGCTTCAATGATTTTAGACTGGTTTTCAGCAGAAAGGGACATCATTAAGTCTCTCTCATAACACAAAAAATACAGATCAGCCACAAGGGGTGCGCAATTAGTACCCATTGGAATACCCACAGCTTGTCTAAATAACTTAGTACCGCATCTTATATAAATATTGTCAAGTAGAAAGTTGAGAGCTTCACACACTTAAAGTATAATTTTATGCCTTCAGAAGTGAAAAAAGAATTTCTTACATTATATGCAAGATAGAGGGAGTCTTCCCTATGAAATGTCTTTGTTTGTTTGTTTGTTTTGAGGTTTAACGTCCCCGCCAACACTATTTTAGTCATCTTGGAGACGTTGCTTCCAATTTTGTGGGACTTTTACCCGACATTGAGATGAAATGACATCTAAATCCCTGCCTCCCAATGAAACCAATAGGGTTTATAAGGATGGACGGGCCGACTCGCAGCAGTTTTCCTGGGCAGGCTTAGACCTTCTAAGCTGATTACCAGTCCTAATGTGCGGTCGGTATCAGCTCTGCATGGAAGCATCGTGCAGCCCAATCTATTTCTCACAGCCCCGATAGGCGGGGGCGGGCTATGAAATGTCCATTCAGTTAAATTATTAAGTTTTTCTTCTATAAGATTATGAGGAAGTGTAGTGTAAAGGGTGTGAAAATCATAAGTAGACAAGAGTTGAAGCACGAAAAAAACGCCTGTATTTCAATTTATTTAATACTTCATTAGAATTTTGATTAGAATTTGAATTGGAATCATAAAAACAGACATTATGGAGACCGGTGTGATCGAAGATTCAACACTCATAAAAACAGGTATTAGTGAGACCAATGTGGTCAAAGTTAAAACACATAAAAAAAAGAAAATAGTTAGACCGATGTGTTCAAAGATACAACACTCATAAAAACAGACATTATGGAGACCAGTGTGATCAAAGATACAACATTCACAAAAACAGGCATTAGGGAGACCAGTGTGATCAAAGATACAATTCTCATGAGCCGGCCTCAGTAGCTCGGTCAAGTGCGCATCTGACTGGTGAATAAGAGGTCGGCAACATTCTTTCGTGGATTTGGTTGTTTTGTTTGTAAACGTCTCGAATATTACTTTACAGTGTTGAAGGGGATGTTAAACCTCAAAACAAATTGTTTTGTTTGTTTGAGTTGAGGTTTAATATCCCCTTCAACACTATTAAGGTCATTTTGAAGACATTGCTTCCCATTTTATGGGACTTTTACCAGACATTGAGATGAAATGACATCTCAAGCCCTACCACCCAAAGAAACTATAGGGTTTAAATAGCGATTGGACTGGCAACTCATTTCCTGGGCAGGCTATGGCCTAAGCTGTTTACCAGTACTCAAGTTGGGTCAGTTTCAGCTCTGCACGGAAGCACCATACAGCCCAATCTATTTCTCATGGCCCCGATAGGCGGGGGACTTTCTTTTGTGGAGATCTTTGAATCTTTTCTGCAGTCATTCTGTCCCTTCAAGAAGGGCAGTTGTCAGTTTCTGGCGAAAGAATGTGCACTGTTCTGGTTAACTGCTATATAAACAGGCATTCGGGAGACCCATGTGATCAAAGATTCAACTGTCATGAGCCAGTCTCGATAGCTCAGTTGGATGTGCGTCAGACTGGTGATCAGGAGGTCGGCAACATCCTTTTGTGGATTTGCTTATTTGAGTTGAGGTTTTACGTCCCCGTCAACACAATAAAGGCAATTTTAGAGACATCGCTTCCCATTTTTGGAACTTTTACCAATATTGAAATGACATCTCAAGCCCTGCCGCCGATAGAAACCGTAAGGGTTTAAGGAGCCATCCGACTTGCATCACTTTTCCTGGGCAGGCTTAGACCTAAGCTGTTAACCTTAAGTTTGGTTGGTTTCAGCTCTTCATGGAAGCACCATACAGCCCACTCTATTTCTTAAGGCCCCAATAGGCGGGCCTGCTATCTTTCATGGAGTTTGATCATGAAATCTTCTCTACAGTCATTCCCTCCCCTCCACTTTGTCAAGAAGGTCAGTTTTTAGTTTCTGGTGAAAGAATGTGCACTGTACTGCTTAACCGCTTATGTATAAGCCTGCCCAGGAAAAGTTTTGATAGGTAAACTGATCGGCTCAAAATGACCTAAAATTGTGTTGACTGCTCGTTAAACTTCGATACAAACAACAATCATAAAACAGACATTAGTGAGACCAATGTGGTCAAAGATAGAACACACCTTTAGCACACATTAGGGAGACCAGTATGATCGAAGATACAACACAAATATATATGCATTAGGGAGACCAATGTGATCAAATATACAAAACACATAAAAATAGCATTAGGGAGAACAATGTGATCAAAGTTAAAATAGATAAAAAAAACAAAAACTAGTGAGAAAGATGTGGTCAAAGATACAACACTCATAAAAACAGGCATTAGGAACACCCATGTGGTCAGAGTTACAACACATTAAAAACAGAAAAAAGTGAGACTGATACAACACTCATAAAAACAGACATTACGGAGACCATTGTGATCGAAGATACAACATTCACAAAAACGGGCATTAGGGATACCAATGTGGTCAAAGTTACAACACATAATAAAAAAATATTGAGACCGATGTGGTCAAAGATACAGCACTCATAAAAACAGACATTATGGAGACAGTGTGATTGATGATACAACACTCATTTACACAGCCATTAGGGAGACCAATGTGATCAAAAATACAACCATCTTGAGCTGGCCTCGGTAGCTCAGCCGGATGCACGTCTGACTGGTGATCAGGTGGTCAACAACATTATTTCATGGAGATTGATCATGGAAATCTTTTCTATGGTCATTCTCACCCTTCCGCTGAGTCAAGAAGGGCGGTTGTCAGTTTCTGGCTAGAGAATGTGCACTGTACTGGTTAACTGCTTACGTATAAAAAGTAGAAGTAAAACAAAGATCAGGAATCCATACAATTAACTTACTCCACCCATCGAAGACACCAAAGGGAAAGAAACACAAACATGAAGCGACCAGACCGAAATGGAAACCTAAACAAAGGAAGTCATAAGGACAGTTGCTTTCCCACAAAATGGCGAAATGGCCATCCAAAATAAAAAGACACAAGTGATACACACAGTAAGTAACAAACAACAACATAAATAAACCGCCACAGAAGAACCGCCTTGGAACGGTCAGTGGAAATAATTCCACTGGGGGGCTTAAATCGATTTTACATGGCCATAATCCTCGCCCTTGCCTCTGTCGCGGTATACACTAATTTTGTTTAATCTGCATGAAGGCTTCCTAACTAATCAGTGTAACATCTCCCAGAACATACAAATCAAAGAACTAAAATAAAAAAAGCCTGCCCAGAAAAAGTGTGGATAGGTATACTGACCAGCTCAAAAATAACCTATTAAAGTGTTGACTGGGCTGATAAATACAAACAAACAACAATAATGAAAACAGACATTAGTGAGACCAATGTGATCAATATGACCAAAATGATCAAAGATACAGCTAACCTAAAACGCACATTAGGGAGACCAGTATGTTCGAAGATACAACACAAATATATATGCATTAGGGAGACCAATGTGATCAAATATACAAAGCACATAAAAACAGGCATTAAGGAGACCAATGCGGTCAAAGCGGACAATGAAACTCAGGTGAGCGAAATAGGGCCCTCTTGTAGCATCAAAACAACAAGGCATACTTAGGGGCACTTTTACACTGACAGCTCTATTTTTCAGGGGCATGGTCAGACAGTGTCTCAAAAATATTAAGAAGTCACATTGAATGATGGATATTTGAAGAAAGGAAGTTTGCCAAGTAAGTGCAGAGTAATTGGTTTGTGATGGCTTTACTTTCTTGTACATTTAAGAGTTTTATGTAAGCATGCATCTGTACCTCTGTTTGATGATCTGTCTCCCACTTGAGGTGGTTTGGAGACGTATTGATTTTCTATCTTTCTGTTTGTCAAAGAGACTACCAGACCAACTCCAGGCAAGATGAGATTCTGTTGAAACCTTGTACAAATGACCAATATCCAGTGTATTAACAGGATCTTCAGCTTTACTGATTTTTGCACTTTCTTTGCACTTTTTGATATTATACATTTAATGTATGTTACATTAACTTTTGTCAGCACAACTTTGTTACATCTCCTGCTTAATTTTTTCTCAGCCAGCCTGTCGGTCTACAGCAATCCTACAGGCATGATGTGATTTAAATTCGACCTAGTCAAAATTTCTATTACCTACTGTAGATGTGTATATCATCAGGACATTTGAATTTTTTGTGTTTGTTACAGTTTTACGTCCCATCAATGTCTTAGGTCATATGGAGACAGGACCTCAGTTTAGACCCATCCAAAAGTCTAAAAAAGCCCTGGATTGAACCCATGACCCCTGGTTCATGAGGCGATTTTTCAGTAACACACTATTTCTTGTTTTCATATTAATGAAGCATTGACTTGATAATTATATGACTGCTAGGTGCAGTCTGTCTTTGCAGAGAAATTCAGGTCAATTATGATTTTGTTTACATTTTTATAAGCTTAAAATATGCAGGCAGTACAGAATTATATTTTTTTCAAAACAAAGACTATTTTTGCTAGTCTGGAGTCCCTTTAAGCTACATATGTATACCATGACAAGTTTTTTTACTGAAAAAAGTGTGTGCCCCTGCTTTTGTTTGTTAGTTTGTTCATCCATCTGTTTTGCTCAGACCACATGATAGTGAGATGCCAAGCTCTGCAAAGGAAGGTCAGGTGGTTGTTCTCTAGGTATTCTGGTTTTAGCCCTCCTAATTAATGATTGGCTCGAAGAAACTGAAATAATCTTAATGGGCTGTAAAGCCAAAACCAAACAACAACAAAAAACACACCAAAAAGCAAAAACCATCCATCTGTTCCATCATCAGTCTGTAAACATTGCATCAGCCTTCGTAAGTCTGTCAAAAGATACTTTGAATAGTGAAAGGCTTTCATACAGGAGTAAAACGCCTTAGTGGAATTCCTGTGTTGTTTTATTCAGCGGTTTGTAGCTCCATCAATAAGATTATGAGTTGTGTCAGCTCAGAAAGCACTTCTGTTGTTGTTTTTTTTTTTTTCAGGTAAGGCATTGGTATCGTCAAATCAACCAAACCCATTACTGACCAGTACAAGAAGACAAGAAGAAAACTTTTCAACTAATAAAAAACTGTTAGAAAATATCCTAAACACAAAATTGGAGACTAGAATAATAAACATAAGAAAGGCTTGATCAAACTGTTGAAAGGGATACGTAACTCCAGATAAGGAGGTGAAATAAGGATAATTAAGGGATAAGTTTTCTTATTTCTTTATAAAATGCATGCCTTGTTATTTGTAAGAATCGCCACATGGCCACAATTACCCATCAGGAAAACACTCCTATATAAAATATTGACCCCGCTTTTGTATAATAAAACTGGGCTTTGCAAAGGTTTACATTATTTTTTTTTATTTTTTTCTGCTCAAAAACATAGATTGTGGATATTGTTAGAACTGCCTCGCTGATGCTCTTCTAACGAGTCCCACAATCCGTGTTTTGAGCAGAAATGTGAAAACTATCAGATTTTTTTGTTTGAAAATTTTAATTTTTTGCTGTCAAACATATTTGAATAGGCGTGTTTTCGTAATGCCCACAGTTTACACTTCTAATAAGAAAAAAGGAAAATTATCTCTCAATTATCTTTGGTACGCCCCTTACCATGAGCTAGGGGAAACCACACCCAGTCTGATAAATACTGAAAGGATTGTCAATATTTTATTCTAGTTTTTTAGGTCGCCTGAGCCTTCACTCATTGATGATCTTATAGTATGGCAAGGGTTCGTTGTCTTCTGTCGTCTGTCTGTCTTTCAATATTTACAATTGCCTAGCCTGAAACTACTGATTGAAGTCAGATTTCATGTGGACCATCCACTGCATGTACTGACAAAAGTTTGTTTGCGAGGTCCAGGATTTTTGTGACTGATTTCTCAGGAAATTTGAAAGCCAGAAAGCTGAAAGTTTGTTTAAACACGAATAATGACTGGATGTATTGTGTATACAAGAAAAGGGGGCCATTGGTCCATAACTCTTCGAGTTACATCCCTTGAGTTACATCCCTTGATAGGTTTTCAAATTTTGCCAGTCTTGAAATTTTTCCTGTCAAACTTCTCAAGAACTATGAAAGCTAGAAAGCTGATGAAAGTTTGTATAAAAATAGACAATGCCCAGCTTTATTGTTGTACCTTAATAGGGGACAAGAGTCTACAAATCTTGGAGTTATGCCCCTTGGTAGGTTTTCAAAAAAAAAAAAAAATATTTTGTTCCATAACTTTCATGTTTGTGGTCCTACCTCACTGAAACATTTTCCACACTTGGTCTCTAAAATAAGGAAGATGTATTGGGTGAACAGTTGCCAGGGCCAATAACTCATGGAGTTACACATTTAGGTAGGCTTTAGGAGGCCTTCATGTGGACTGAACGAATTAATTGTCTTAATCACGGCAGAAGTAAAGGGCGAGGATTGTGGCCACGTTAAATAGATTTAAGCCCCCAGTGGAATTCGTTTCACTGACTGCGCCCCCCCCCCCCCCCCCCCCCCCAGTAGAATTCTTCCACTGACCATTCCAAGGCGGTTCTTCTGTGGCGGTTTATTTGTTTATTTATGTTGTTGTTTGTTACTTACTGTGTGTATCACTTGTGTCTTTTTATTTTGGATGACCATTTGGCCATTTTGTGGGAAAGTAACTGTCCTTATGGCCTTCCTTTGTTTAGATTTCCATTATGGTCTGGTCGCTTCATGTTTGTGTTTCGTTCCCTTTGGTGTCTTTGATGGGTGTAGTTAGTTAATTGTATCGATTCCTGATCTTTGTTTTACTTCTACTTTGTATCACTTATATAATTTCGTTTTGGATAGCAATTGGCCATTTTGTGGGAAAGTAACTGTCCTTTTGGCTTTCTGCTATTGATATTTCCATTAGGGTATGTTGTTGCATGTTCATGTTTCTTTCCCTTTGGTGTCTCTGATGGGAGCTGTGGGTTAATTGTATTGATTCCTGATCATTGCCTTCACTTCTGTTTCAAATATTGCTATTCTTGAATATTTTTATGACAGATTGCTCAGGAACTATGCAAGCTAGAAAGCAGTAAGTTCATATGCATGGAAAATGACTGACTGTATCTTGTAAACCAGAATTAGAGTCTATGGTCCACACCTATCTTGTAAACCAGAATAAGAGTCTATGGTCCATAACTCTTGGAGTTATGTCCCTTGGTAGGTTTTCAAAAAAATTGAAGTGTGTTTTGCTTAATAACTTTTAGGTTTGTTGCCCTACTTCGATGAAGCTTTTACCTTTTCTCAAGAACTGTAAGGGTGACAATGTAATCTGGCGCACACATGAACAGTGGGTTGATGAATTGTGTAATTAGGGCTTATGGCCCAGAACTTATGGGAGTTAAAGCCCTTGATAAGTTTTATGTTGCCTTTTACCATTTTCTACAGTCATATTTTCTGGAATATCTCAACACTACAAGGTTTTCTCTTCTAATGGTACTGCAGCGGGGCTTAAGCCCCCGCCCATAGAGGCTTATAGAAATATATGGGCTGCATGATGCTTCCACGCAGAGCTGATTCTGGCCCGCACACTAGTACTGGTAAACCGTTTAGAGGATCTAAGCCTGTCCAGGTACCACAGTGCGAGGCGGACCGTCCATGCTAATAAACTGTATTGGCTTCATTGGGCGACAGGGCTTGAGATGTCAGTTCAATGTCGGGTAAAAGTCCCACAAAATTGGAAGCAATGTCTCCAAAATAACCTTTACAGTGTTGACAGGGACGTTAAACCTCAAATCAAACAAACAAACAAAAACTGCAGCGTGGCTATAGTCAGATGCTCTGACAGCTCTAGTTAGCTCAGTGACAGGTGAGCTTTTTTCATCAGGTTTTGTTCGTCATCAGTGCGAGCATCCAACTCAAAGCATCCTTAAACAATTTCTTCAAACGACATCTCCTCCTAAACCAATGATTAGATTTTGGCCAAACTTCACAGGAATAATCCTTAGTTGGTCCTCTTTCATTTCCGGCTCTTTGTACATCTAGGTCGCAGGAACTCAAGATTGAAAACTTAAAAAATCTTCTCCAAAACTACAAGGTGCAGGTCTTTGATATTTGGTAAGAAGTTTCATCGAGTAGACCTCTACCAAGATTGTTCAAATTATAGCCCTGGGGCCAAAAATGCCCCCACCAGTGCCCACGTTTTACATAGATATACATAGGGAAGGCCATTAGAAATCTTCTTTGAAACCACAAGGCCCAGATCTTTGGTTTTTGGTATTAAGCTTCAAGTAATGGTCCACTACCAAGATTATTCAAATAATAGCCCTGGGGCCAAAATGCGTCACCTGGGGGCCCACATGTATTACATAGAAATACATAGGAAAAAACTTCTTAAAAATCTTGTTCTCTGAAACCAAAAAGGCCCGGGTCTTTAATATTTGGAATGAAGCTTCATCAAGTAGACCTCTACCAAAATTTAACAAATTATAGCCCTGGGGCCAAAAAAAAATGGCCAGGCCCAGGGTTCCATATGTTTTACATAGACTTACATAGGGAAAACTCTTAGAAATCTTCTTCTCTGACACCACCCGGCCCAGGTCTTTGATATTTGGTATGAAGCTTCATCTAATAGACCCCAACGAAGATCTTCAAATTAAAGCCCTGGCACCAAAAATGGCCCCGCCCCATGGCCAACATGTTTTACAGAGACTTACAAAGGGAAAAATCTTTAAAAATCTTCTCTGAAACCAAAAGGCCCAGGTCTTTAATATTTGGTAAGAAGCTTCACTTAGAAGACCTCTACCAAGCTTGTTCAAATTATAGCCCTGAGGCCAAAAATTGCCCCGCTTAGGGTTTCGCTCTGATGAGAAAACTGGCCGCCTAAGCTAATAATAGAAAAAAAAATGCTATAAATTGGGGCTCCTGCTGAACCGATTGGTCAGTTTGATACAAATTTCACAGGATTGTTGCCTAGGTGGCTCCCTTCTAAATACCTGAAATTGATTTGAGTCTTTTATATCAGATGGCCATAAGAGCTAAAAATGGAAAAACCTTCAAACAACAACCCTTCTATTCCCCTGAGCCGGTTTCATTCAAACTTCAAAGGAATGTTAATGAGGTGACACTATTAAAAGAGCTAAATGTTCTGCTCCAAAGAACAAATTGGCAGCCACTTTTTTACATAACTTTAAACCTTGGCATAAAACAGGCTAAGGTCATTCAGGGGCCATCATTTTGACAAACTATGATTGGCTTAAGTTCTGTATGCTTCATAGCAAGTTTTGTGACAATTGGCCTATTGGTTCCGGAGAAGATTTCTAAAGGGTTTTTACCTTATATGGACAAGGCGGCCATATTGGTCATATGACCAAACTCTTACTGATTAATTTTCATTTCTATGTTCCTTAAAGCTTTCTTATGAAACTAGGTTACATAATTATGGCCCTGTAGTACTGGAAAAAATAAGTTTTAATTTACAAATCTAAATAACCTTGGCCAAAGATAAAGAAAAGTCATGTAGTTTCTCATCATGCCAATTTTCAGATCATATGCTGCAATAGTTTCTGGAAAATACAATGTTTTGACGTTATCCCCATATGAAAGTCTATGCAACTAAATTGACCTTGGCATAAAATAGGTCAAGGTTATCTAGGGGCCATCATTTTGACAGACTTCGCTTGGCTCGAGTCCCAAATGCTACATACCTAGTTTTGCGACAATCAACCCAATGGTTCTGGAGAAGAATCTTTTTGAAGGGTTTTATCTTATTTGGGCACAGTGGCCATCTTGTGTCACATGAACTGGACACCATGAACAAACATTTGTTCCCCCATCCTACTGAGGCTCCATACGAAATTTTGCTTTGACTGGGCATGCAATTTTGGAGATCATTGAATTTGGTCACATAGACTTTATATGGAAAAATGTAAAAACCTTCTTTTTTTAGCTCACCAGAGCCGAAGGCTCCGAGGGAGATTATAGGATAGGCAGTTGTCAGTCATCGTCGTCGTACGTCGTATGTCTGGCGTCAACACTTTTAAACATCTTCTCCTTTGAAGCCATTGGGCCGACTGGGCCCAAATTTTATCTGTAGCATCCTTGGGCTGGGGGATTGAAAGTTTGTGTTTTTTTTATGAAAATCGGCTCATTAGTTTGGTTGCTATGGCAACTTAAGAGTTTCCATAGACTTATAATGGGGAAAATTGAAAAATGGCATTTACTGGCAAGCCATTGCAGATATTTTGACAAAACTTTTATAGAAATGTTTCTTGAGTAAACTTCTCTCAGCCAACCTGACGGTCCCCAAGGTTGTGCCGGGGCCATGCCCCACCCCCTCCACTTCATAAAAGGCCATATATCACAGAAACCATTCAGATCCCCACCCCTAAACCATATATATTCTTGTTCCTATTGATAAGATGCATTCAGTGACACCAACTTGTGGGTCCTCAGAGATGTGCCGAGGCCATGCCCTACCCCCTCCACTTAATAAAAGGCCCAATATCTTGGAAACCATTCAGATCCCCACCCCTAAACCATATATATTCTTGTTCCTTATGATAAAACTCATTCAGTGACATCAACCTGGGAGTCCCCGGGATGCGCGGGGGCCATGCCCAACCCCCTCCATTTCATAAAAGGCCCAATATCTTGGAAACCTTACAGATCCCCGCCCCTAAACTGTATATATTCTCGATCCTTATGATAAGACACATTCATTGACCTCAACCTGTGGGTATTCAGGGATGCGCCAGGGCCTTGCCCCACCCTTTCACTTCACAAAAGGCCATTTATCTCAAAAACTGTTCAGATCCACACCCCTAAACCATATATATTGTTCATTATGATAAGACGCATTCAGTGACACCAACCTTGGGGTCCCCAGGGATGTGCTGGGGCCATGCCCAACCCCCTCCATTTCATAATCTCACAATATCTCGGAAACCCTACAGATGGCTACCCCTAAACCATATATATTCATGTTCCTTAGGATAAGACACATTCATTGACACCAACCTGGGAGTCTCCCGGGGCCTTGCCCCACCCCTCCACTTCACAAAAGGCCTTATATCTCAGAAACTGTTCTTAGCCCCACCCTAAATCCATATATATTCATCTTCCTTTTGATAAGACGCATTCAGTGACACCAGCTTGGGAGTCTATGGGGCATGCCCAGGCCATGTCCCATAGCTTTACATCATTAAAAGCCATATATCTCAGAAATAGTTCAGATCCCCACCCCTAAACCATATACTTGTTCCTTATGACAAGACTCGTTAATCACACCAACCTGTGTGACACTTTGTGCTGAGGCAATGTGCCCCGCCCTTCCACTTCATAAAAGGCTTTATATTTCAGAAACCATTCAAATCCCCACCCCATAATCATATATTTTCTTGTTCCTTATTTTTTTTACTCCTACTGTAGGTGGGTCCGCAGGGGTCATTCCTATCCTTTCCACTTCATACAAGGGCCTCAAATCACAGAAACCATTCAGATTCCCACCCCTTAACCATATATATACTTGGTCCTTATGATAAGACACATTTCGGGACAAAAATCTTGGGCTTGCTTGGGATAAACAGGGCATGCCCCAACCCCTCCACAACTTAAGTTGCCTTACATATCCCCACTGCTAAACCATATATAGTCTTGTTCCTTATGATAAGACGCATAAGTGATACCAACCAGGGCTCCATTGGGTCCATGCCCCACCCTCTCTACTTCATAAAAGGCCTAATGTTTCAGATACTGAGTCCACATGGGTGCTCATTTGGACATGGGGGTTCATTTGGTAGATTAAAATGATATCATGTTAAAATTCAGGTCAGCTATGATTTTGTTTACATTTTTATAAGCTTAAAATATGCAGGCAGTACAGAATTATATTTTTTTCAAAACAAAGACTATTTTTGCTAGTCTGGAGTCCCTTTAAGCTACATATGTATACCATGACAAGTTTTTTTACTGAAAAAAGTGTGTGCCCCTGCTTTTGTTTGTTAGTTTGTTCATCCATCTGTTTTGCTCAGACCACATGATAGTGAGATGCCAAGCTCTGCAAAGGAAGGTCAGGTGGTTGTTCTCTAGGTATTCTGGTTTTAGCCCTCCTAATTAATGATTGGCTCGAAGAAACTGAAATAATCTTAATGGGCTGTAAAGCCAAAACCAAACAACAACAAAAAACACACCAAAAAGCAAAAACCATCCATCTGTTCCATCATCAGTCTGTAAACATTGCATCAGCCTTCGTAAGTCTGTCAAAAGATACTTTGAATAGTGAAAGGCTTTCATACAGGAGTAAAACGCCTTAGTGGAATTCCTGTGTTGTTTTATTCAGCGGTTTGTAGCTCCATCAATAAGATTATGAGTTGTGTCAGCTCAGAAAGCACTTCTGTTGTTGTTTTTTTTTTTTCAGGTAAGGCATTGGTATCGTCAAATCAACCAAACCCATTACTGACCAGTACAAGAAGACAAGAAGAAAACTTTTCAACTAATAAAAAACTGTTAGAAAATATCCTAAACACAAAATTGGAGACTAGAATAATAAACATAAGAAAGGCTTGATCAAACTGTTGAAAGGGATACGTAACTCCAGATAAGGAGGTGAAATAAGGATAATTAAGGGATAAGTTTTCTTATTTCTTTATAAAATGCATGCCTTGTTATTTGTAAGAATCGCCACATGGCCACAATTACCCATCAGGAAAACACTCCTATATAAAATATTGACCCCTCTTTTGTATAATAAAACTGGGCTTTGCAGAGGTTTACATTATTTTTTTTTATTTTTTTCTGCTCAAAAACATAGATTGTGGATATTGTTAGAACTGCCTCGCTGATGCTCTTCTAACAAGTCCCACAATCCGTGTTTTGAGCAGAAATGTGGGGTCCCCAGGGATGTGCTGGGGCCATGCCCAACCCCCTCCATTTCATAATCTCACAATATCTCGGAAACCCTACAGATGGCTACCCCTAAACCATATATATTCATGTTCCTTAGGATAAGACACATTCATTGACACCAACCTGGGAGTCTCCCGGGGCCTTGCCCCACCCCTCCACTTCACAAAAGGCCTTATATCTCAGAAACTGTTCTTAGCCCCACCCTAAATCCATATATATTCATCTTCCTTATGATAAGACGCATTCAGTGACACCGGCTTGGGAGTCCATGGGGCATGCCCAGGCCATGTCCCATAGCTTTACATCATTAAAAGCCATATATCTCAGAAATAGTTCAGATCCCCACCCCTAAACCATATACTTGTTCCTTATGACAAGACTCGTTAATCACACCAACCTGTGGGACACTTTGTGCTGAGGCAATGTGCCCCGCCCTTCCACTTCATAAAAGGCTTTATATTTCAGAAACCATTCAAATCCCCACCCCATAATCATATATTTTCTTGTTCCTTATTTTTTTTACTCCTACTGTAGGTGGGTCCTCAGGGGTCATTCCTATCCTTTCCACTTCATACAAGGGCCTCAAATCACAGAAACCATTCAGATTCCCACCCCTTAACCATATATATACTTGGTCCTTATGATAAGACACATTTAGGGACAAAAATCTTGGGCTTGCTTGGGATAAACAGGGCATGCCCCAACCCCTCCACAACTTAAGTTGCCTTACAGATCCCCACTGCTAAACCATATATAGTCTTGTTCCTTATGATAAGACGCATAAGTGATACCAACCAGGGCTCCATTGGGTCCATGCCCCACCCTCTCTACTTCATAAAAGGCCTAATGTTTCAGATACTGAGTCCACATGGGTGCTCATTTGGACATGGGGGTTCATTTGGTAGATTAAAATGATATCATGTTAAAATACATGGCTGCCATTGGGTAGTGCCCACCTGAGCTCTGGTGAGCATAGTGGCCCATGGGCCTCTTGTTTGGAAACTGTTGCAGCCTGTGAAAATTGGCACATTCCTTGACCTTGGCTAAAGTTCATTCCGATATGGGAGTTTAAACTTATTAGCTCGGCTGTTTTCGAAGAAAACGACGAGGTATTGTCATAGCTCTGGAGTCGTCGTGCAAAAACTTGGACATTTTGTAATATCTCTATTACTGAACATATTTACTTGAAACTTTGACTAGTTAACTGTTGTTCATTGTGAGGTAACCCTAGAATATTTTTGGCACAGTTATGTCCCTTTTTCGACTTACAATTTCGCAAAAACTTAGACACTTTGTAATATCTGTCATTACTGAACATATTTACTTGAAACTCGGACTAGTTGTTCATTATGAAAAGGGGAACTCATACCGATAGTTGAGGTAACCCTAAAATTATTTTTGGCACAGTTATGCCACTTTTTGACTTAGAATTTTACAAAAGGTTTGACATTTTATAATATCTCTGTCATTACAGTTCATATTTACTTGAAATTCGGACTAGTTATTCATTATGAAAAGGGGGAACTCATACCGAAATGTGAGGTAACACTCAAACCATTTTTTGCACAGTTATGTCCCTTTTTCAACTTAGAATTTTTGTTTTACTAAAAGAAACTGCAGCTGAGCGTTGGCACTCGCATGCGGTGCTCTTGTTTTTCTCAGAAATCCCAGGGCCATTTGTAACCAAATTTCACAGGAAAGCCAATTGTAGGTTTTCAAATGATGACCCCAGGATGACCTTGGCCTTTTTAAGCCACACATAGGCTTTTGTGTGGGATTTAATTAAAACCATACTTTTTGGAAACTATTGAAGCCTGTAATCTTAAAATAGCTAAATGAGTAATTAAAATGACAAGTTTCAAGTCAAGGCAATACCTTGACGTTGGCACAAAGTCATTCAGTTTAAAAAAATAAGTCTTATTTATCACAGGTCCAAATTTGGCCAAGGTCATTCTGATTTGAAAACTTAAACCTATTTTTCTCAGAAACCTCAGGTGCATTTGTAACTATATTTTATATGCAAGCTTTTTGGAACAAGGAAATGGAAACTAATATATAAGAGTTTGGTCACATGACCAATATGGCTGCCAGGCCTATATAAGTTTAAAACTCTTCCGAAATCTTCTCCAGAACCAGTGGGTCGATTATCAGGAAGCTTGGTATGTAGCATTTGGGACATGAGTTAATTAAAGTTCGTTCAAATGAAGACCCCTGGAAGACCTTGTCCTATATTATGCCATGGTCAGCTAGGTCACATAGGCTTTTGTATTGGTAAAAGTTGAAATTTTATATGTTTTTGAAACTATTGCAGCCTGTGATCTAAAAAATGTGTTTACAGTTAGCTATATGTAATAGAAACTACAGAGTAGTCCAGGTCAATGTCATTTCTTGACTCTGACCTAAGGTCATTCAGATATGAAAAATTAAAAATTGTTTTTCTCAAAAGCAAATTGACCATTTGCAACCAAATTTCGTTTGAAATTTTTCAGGAACAGAGAAATGAAAATTGATAAATATAAGTTTGGTCACGTAAACAACATGGCTGCAATGCCCATTTATGTCTAAAACACTTAAAAAATGATCATCTCTGATACCTATGGGGCAGTTGCCTTGAAACATGGAATGCAGCTTTGAGGTCTTGGGCCAATCATATTTTATTCAATTGATGACTCTGTCTTGGCCTTGACCCAGTTAACATCATGGTCAAACTTTGTTGCATATGCTTTCATGTGTAAGTGTATGGACGGGGGAGGAGTGGATATTGTTAATGTTTTGGAAAGTATTCTTACATATGAATTTCATTTTTTTAGAGACAATCAACTGAGTAAAGGAAGCTACATGAGTATCAAATATCAAGGTCATTCTCTGACCTGTGATCAAGGTCACTCGGATATGAAAATTTGAACTTAATATTCATTAAAAACTGCCGGGCAAATTAAAGTCAAATTTCATATGAAGCTTTTATGGGATATAAATCAAATTTTTTTCAACTGTTTCAGTTCACATGACAGCCAGGACCGTATATGGAAAAAAAAAAATCTTTAAAATCTTTTTAAGTCAGTGGGCCACTTGCATTGAAACTATAAATGCAGCATTGGGAACTTCACCTCATTGTTATTTGTTCATATGAATAGTCTGTAAATTGTGTTCAAATTATGCCTGGCTGACCTTGACCCATTTTACATTTTTTCACTTATGCTTTTGTTTGGAAAAAAGTGGAAATTAGTTAATTTTCAAAGCTATTATGCCTGTGAACTTAAATGGTATATGCAATCAGCTAAACAGTTCAGCTGTATGGGTACAAAAGGTCAAGACTACTACATGACTTGGTCAAGATCCACTCAGTTTTTTTTTTTTTTTGCTTTTGTTTTGAACAAAAGGACCATGATGGTCCTCTATGGCTCACCTGAGCTAAGAAATAATTTCAAAAAAAAAAAATGTGGGTCCAAGGTCGGGGCAATTTTTGCCCCCCCCCCCCCCCCCCCCCCACCCCTGGTCTATAATTTGAACAATCTCGGTAGAGGTCCCCTTTATGAAGCTTAATATCAAATATCAAAGGCCTAGGTCTTTGGTTTCAGATAAAAAGGTTCTTAAAGGGTTTCCATATATATGTGGGCCCCCATGGCAGGGCGATTTTTGGCGCCTAGGCTATAATTTTAACAATCTTGGAAGAGGTCAGCTAGATGAAGCTTTATACCAAATATCAATGATCTCAGACAAGGATAATTTTGAAGATATTCCCTATATTAGCCTATGTAAGATCTAGGGCAGCACCATTTTGGTCACAGGGCTATAAGTTGAACAATCTTGGTAAAGTTACACTACAGGAAGATTCATAATACCTGGGCCATCTGGTTTTAGACAGGAAATTTTTTAAAGGCTTTCCCTGTATAGGCCTATGTAAAACATGTGGGGCCATTTTTGGCCATAAGGCTATAAGTTGAACAATCTTGGTAGAGGTCCATTTGATAAAGCTTCATACCAAATAGCAAAGTCCTGAGCTTTCTGAACAACCTTGGTAGAGGTCCACTAGCTTAAGCTTTATGCCAAATACCAAAGACCTGGGCCTTCTGGTTTCAAACAAGAAGATTTTTAAAGGATTTACGTATATAAAAAAGTTCTGATTAGTTAGAGCCTTTGGAAGCAAAGAATACACCAAATAAACGAATATAGCAGACTCGGTTTTGTTGAGGCTGTTCATGACCAGTACTGAAAAGTGCAACACCGGCCACGCCCACTAGCACCGGCTTTAGCAGAACTCTATATTCAAAATGATTCTAAATGAACTCAATGATCCCAAAGGACCAGAAAATATAATCTGCACTATGATGGATGTACGGGGAGACTTTTTTACAGCCGCCACACGGCACAGCACCAGCTGCAGTGAAGATAAATAAGTTCTGATTAGTTAGATCCTTTGGAAGCAAAGAATACACCAAATAAACGACTATAGCAGACTCAGTTTTATTGAGTCTGTTCATGACCAGTACTGAAAAGTGCAGCACCGGCCACGCCCTCTAGCACCGGCTTAAGCAGAACTCTATATTCAAAATGATTCTAAATGAACTCAATGATCCCAAAGGACCAGAAAATATAATCTGCACTATGATGGATGTACGGGGAGACTTTTCATGGCCGCCACACGGCACAGCACCAGCTGCAGTGAAGATTAGTTAGATCCTTTGGAAGCAAAGAATACACCAAATAAACGAATATTGCAGACTCTGTTTTATTGAGTATAAGCCTGTAGATGCAAAACCAGTGGGACCCGGCTCGTAGGAATTTTTGGCCCCAGGGCTATAACTTGAATAATCCTGGTAGAAGCTTCATACTAAATATCAAAGACCTGGCCTACTGGTTTCAGACAATAAGATTTTTAAAGGTTTTCCCTATATAAGCCTATGTTATACCAGTGGACCCTGATGCGGGAGCATTTATGGCCCCAGGGCTAAAACTTTAACAATCTTGGTAGAGGTCCACTAGATGAAGCTTCACCTCAGATATCAAAGACCTGGTCCTTCTAGTTTCAGACAAGAAGATTTTTTAAGGATTTACCTATATAAGTCTTTATATATGTAAAACCAGTGGACCCGGCGCGGGGGCATTTTTGGCCCCAAGGCTGTAAGTTGAACAATCTTTGTAGAGGTCCACCAGACAAAGCTTCATACCAAACATCAAAAACCTGGTCCTTCTGGGTTCAGACAGGAAGTTAAATGTTTTTTAAAGATCTACCCAGTATAAGCCTATGTAAACCTGTGGTCCCTGGCGCGGGGGGCATTTTTGGCCCTACAGCTATAATTTGAACAATCTTGGTAGAGGTCCACTAGATGAAGCTTCATACCAACTATCAAAGACCTGGGCCTTCTGGTTTTAGACAAGAAGATTTTTAAAGGTTCTTGCAGTATGAGCCTATGTAAAAACCCATTTTTGGCCCCAGGGCTATAATTTGAATAGTCTTGGTAGAGGTCCACTAGCTTAATGAAATATCAAAGACCTGGGCCTTCTGGTTTCTGACAAGAAGATTTTTAAAGGTTTTTTCTTATTTTCCCCTTTTCGTTGCCATTGCAACCAGTCTTGCATGCAATGGAATTCTTTTAACAACTTTGGAAGAAGACCATCCAATGATCATTTCTGCCAAATTTGGTCAGAATCTGTTCAGTTGTTTAAGAGGACATGTTGTTTAAAGAAATTGTGTACAGACGGATGGACAACGACGGATGGTGACTGATCACAATAGCTCCCCTGGAGCTTTCAGCTTGGGGGAGCTAAAAAGCAAAAAAAAAAAAAAAAAACACACAAAAAAAAACACACAAAAAACTGCTGTGCAAACATAATCCAAATTTCATTTGAAACTCATATGGAATTGAGGAATAAAGTTTGTTCAATTGGTTTAGTTCACAAGACTGAGATGGCTGCCATGGTAAACACCCTTCAAAATGCTTCTGCTCAGAAATCAAGTGGCTCCACATACACTCACCACTCAGGTGCTCAAGTGTGTGGTTCAAGGCATTGCTCCTCAGTTTTTTGTTTTGTGATTGATTAAAATTGTTAACTAGTGTGTGTTTGATTCTCTTATGTTGAGTTTCTCCTTGTACTTATAGGCATTCACAGGTTCAGGTTAGTAAGCTGAACCCATAACTACACCATGCTGACTTAGTTTTTGGCCCCTGCCTAAAGGGGCTTGAAGAAATATATTGGCTGCATGATGCTTCCACGCAGAGCTGCATCCGGCCCAGACACTAGTACTGGTAAACCGCTTAGAGGATCTCAGCCTGTCCAGAACCGCGGTGCGAGGCGGACCGGCCATGCTTATAAACCCTATTGGTTTCATTGGGCGACAGGGCTTGAGATGTCATTTCATCTCAATGTCGGGTAAAAGTCCCACAAAATTGG
This sequence comes from Lucinisca nassula, assembly GCA_963580285.1. NCBI lineage: Eukaryota > Metazoa > Mollusca > Bivalvia > Lucinida > Lucinidae > Lucinisca > Lucinisca nassula. Next base: position 116,706,845 of record OY757016.1, read on the forward strand.
AATCAACGTCTCCAAAATGACCTTTACAGTGTTGACGGGGATGTTAAACCTCAACTCAACCAACCAACCAACTGACTTAGTTTTTATATGCCAGTTTTGAAAGAATGCATGTATAATGGCGTGACACCGTCTGTTTGCTGTCTGTAAACATTTTTGTATGCTCTATTACGTTAGGGATATCATCATGCACTGTTATAGGAATATATATTAGGTCAAGAGATGTCCCGCACAAGAACTATTTTTTCATAAACCCCGCCCATAGGGGCTTGAAGAAATATATGTGCTGCATGATGCTTCCACGCAGAGCTGAATCCGGCCCGCACACTAGTACTGGTAAAACGCTTAGAGGATCTAAGCCTGTCCAGGAACCGCGGTGCGAGGCGGACCATCCATGCTAATAAACCCTTTTGGTTTCATTGGACGACAGGGCTTGAGATGTCATTTCATCTCAATTTCTGGTAAAAGTCCCACAAAATTGGAAGCAAAGCCTCCAAAATGACCTTTACAATGTTGACGGGGACGTTAAACCTCAATTCAAACAAATTTTCATAAACATTCTTGTTTGCACCATAACTCAATAACTGTTTCAGATATCTTCATGCAACTTTAAAACAATATATATTAGGCATTGACAATGTGTCACACGCAAGATCCAAGTCGGTACCTGAAAGGTCAAGGTCATACTTAGAGTTCAAAGGTCAAAAAAGGTCCTTCTTTCGTGTCTGGTCAATAACTTTGATATTTCTGGAAGACTTTTGAAATTACTTTGCAGAAATATTTATCATCATGAGACAATGTGTCGGGCACAAGACCCAGGTTAGTACTTCACAGGACAAGATCCTACTTAGAAGTCCTAGGTAAAGAGAAGAGTCTTTTCTTGTATCGTGTCAATATCTTAGTTATTCCTGGATGGATTTGAATATTACTTGGCAGAAATGTCAACCATCATGAGATTTGTTTAAAGCACGCAAAATCAGCTGGGTAGCCTAGTGCATAAGAGCGCTGTCTCTTAATCATAAGGTCTCTCACTGCTTTGCGTTCCAGGCTGGCTCTCACGTGAGACGCCAAGTTCGCAACGGAAGGTCAAGTGGTTTTTCTTCGGGTACTCCGGTTTTCGTCCACCCGATTAATGATCGGCTCGATATGCGTGAAATAATCTTGAAAGGGCCGTAAAACCAAAAAAAAAAAAAAAAAAAGGATATCGGTGAAACCGATGGATGCTCCACGAAGATGCAATAGTCTAAACAGGAAACATGATCCTAGTTAAAGAGCAGTATACTGTGTATACTCACTGTACTTCAAAATGGAGTATAACAAAACCTGTCGGTGGGCAGATTAGCTTAGCAAAATCAGCAACACAAAAGTCGGAATAAATGAAAGGAAGTGTCTTCAGGTACGATACTATACCCCAAGATCATGGGTGGTAGTTTAGCTATATTAATTGGGTAAAACTGTTGAATACAAATTCAAAACTTTCGTACACAGAGGCAATCCTCATAGGACTGTCTCCAGGTATGGTTCCGTATTGGATGCCTTTACATGCATATAAAATATCAGACAGGTTCGAAAAAGTATCTGATCCTATTCCCTTGACTGTCAAAAAAGGCCATTTTGACCATCTGCCAAGACTAGCTTCTTTCACTTTGATCCAATTTATCTGCAACTCTAATGTAGATGAATGACTCGCTTTTACATCCTTTTTAGCAGTATTTGAGTCATATCAGAAAGATGAGAGGTTCATAATGAAAGGCTGTGTGCAATGGAACTCCGTTTACAGTTGGAATTATTTCTGCCTCCAGCAAGTTTTTCTAAAAATAGCCACCTTGTCCTTGAGCCCAGGACCCTGTAAATCAAACGTGCTCGAGATATTATCATACCGAACATTTGTGTGAATTATATTAAAATCCATCAGCAAATTACGACGCTAGAGCGATGACAAAGTTTTTTTTTCTATAAATTGCCGCCTTGACCTTGAGCTCAGGACCCTGTAAGTCGAACTTGCTCGAGATATTATCATACCCAACATTTGTGTGAAATTATATTAAAATCCATCAATAAATATAGGCACTAGAGCGATGACAGTTTTTTTTTTTTTTTTTTAAATAATCACCCTGACCTTGACCCCAGGATCCTGAAAGTTTACCCAACATTTGTATGAAGTTATATAAACAAGAGGCCCAAGAGGGCCTGTCGCTCCACCGGCCAACTTCAGACAATTGTCATATTTATTACATTAACCAATTGTATACTAGTGAACTCTTCTATTGCTATATGTTGGACCAGTCCATTTGTCATATAAGGGGTGTCAGGCCTATTTTTTCTATTTTTGATGGAAAATTCTGTTAGCAAATAGTGCAGGCCCTGATCAGACACGGTGTTCTGTGGGGTCTGATCTGGGCCAGTACTGTTTGCCAAGGTACCCATTTAGGGTTTTCCTGCATGCAATGGGTAAAAAAACAAGAGGGCCATGATGGCCCTGGATCGCTCACCTGATCCATAGTGTAACAAGTGGGCCCCAGAGAGGGCCATTATTGGCCCCAGGGCTTTAATGTGCGTAATGTTGAGGGAGGTCTTAAAGGTGAAGCTTCATACCAAACATCAACAAAGGCTATAATTTGAACAATCTTGGCAAAGGTCCACTAGATGAAGCTACACATCAAATATCAAAGACTTGGGCCTTGCGGTTTCAGAGAAGAAGATTGTTTTTTAAAGATATTCCCTTCATAAGCCTATGCAAAACCAAATGGCCCCGGGGCTATATAAATCTATGTAAAACCAAAGGGCTCCAGGGTGGGGGCATTTGTGGCCCCAGGGCTATACCTTGAACAATCTTGGTAGAGGTCCACTAGATAAAGATCCATACCAAATATTAAAGGCCTGGGCCTTGCAGTTTCAGAGAAGAAGATTTTTAAAGATTTCCCTATATAAGTCTATGTAAAAACAAAGAGCCCCAGAGCGGGGACATTTTTGGTCTCAGTGCTATAATTTGAATAATATTGATAGAGGTCCACTAGATGCAGCTTCATACCAACTATCAAAGACCCAGGCCTAATGTGGTTTCAGAGAAGAAGACTTTTAAAGATTTTCCCTATATTAGTCTATGTAAAACCAAAGGGCCCCAGGGCGGGGGCATTTTTGGCCCCCAGGGCTATAATTTGAACAATCTTGGTAGAGGTCCATTAGATGAAGCTTCATACCAAATATCAAAGTCCTGGGCCTTGCGGTTTCAGAAAAGAAGGTTTTTAAAGATTATCCCTATATAAGCCTATTTTAAACCAAAGGGCCCCGGGGCGGAGGCATTTTTGGCTCCAGCACTATAATTTGAATAATCTTGGTAGGGGTCCTTTAGAAGAAGCTTCATATCAAATATAAAACACCTAGGCCTTGTGGTTTCAGAGAAGAAGAATTTTAAAGATTTTCCCTACATAAGTCTATGTAAAACCAAAGGGCCCCAGAGCGGGGACATTTTTGGCCCAAGGGCTTTAATTTGAACAATCTTAGTAGAGGTCTATTAGATGAAGCTTCATACCAAATATCAAAGTCCTGGGCCTTGTGTTTCAGAGAAGAAGACTTTTAAAGATTTTCCCTATATACCGGTAAGCCTATGTAAAACCAAAGGGCCCCGGGGCGGTCGCATTTTTTGCCCCAGCACTATAATTTGAACAATCTTGGTAGGGGTCCACTTGATGAAGCTTCATACCAAATATCAAAGTCCTGGGCCTTGTGGTTTCAGAGAAGAAGATTTTTAAAGAGTTTCCCTATATAAGCCCATGTAAAACCATGGGGCCCCGGAGCGGGGGGGGGGGGAGGGGGGGAGGACCTGGGCCTTGTGGGGTGAAGCTTCATACCAAATATCAAAGACATGGGCCTTACGGTTTCAGAGAAGAAAGTTTTTAAAGATTTTCCCTACATAAGTCCATGTAAAACCAAAGGGCCCCGTGGCAAGGGCATTTTTGGCCCCAGCACTATAATTTGAACAATCTTGGTAGGGGTCTACTAGATGAAGCTTCATACCAAATATCAAAGACCTCGGCCTTAAGGTTTCAGGGAAGAAGATTTTTAAAGATTTTCCCTATATAAGCCCATGTAAAACCAAGGGGCCCCGGAGCGGGGGCATTTTTGGCCCCAGCACTATAATTTGAACAATCTTGGTAGGGGTCCACTAGATGAAGCTTCATACCAAATATCAAAGACCTGGGCCTTAAGGTTTCAGAGAAGAAGATTTTTAAAGATTTTCCCTATATAAGCCCATGTAAAACCAAAGGGCCCCGGAGCGGGGGTATTTTTGGCCCCAGCACTATAATTTGAACAATCTTTGTAGGGGTCCACTAGATGAAGCTTCATACCAAATATCAAAGGCCTGGGCCTTGCGGTTTCAGAGAAGAAGATTTTTAAAGATTTTCCCTATATAAGCCCATGTAAAACCATGGGGCCCCGGAGCGGGGGCATTTTTTGGCCCGAGCACTATAATTTGAACAATCTTGGTAGGGGTCCACTAGATGAAGCTTCATACCAAATATCAAAGACCTGGGCCTTACGGTTTCAGAGAAGATTTTTAAAGATTTTCCCTATATAAGCCCATGTAAAACCAAAGGGCCCCGGAGCGGGGGGATTTTTGGCCCAACACTATAATTTGAACAATCTTGGTAGGGGTCCACTAGATGAAGCTTCATACCAAATATCAAAGACCTGGGCCTTACGGTTTCAGAGAAGAAGATTTTTAAAGATTTTCCCTATATAAGCCCATGTAAAACCAAAGGGCCCCGGAGCGGGGGTATTTTTGGCCCCAGCAATATAATTTGAACAATCTTGGTAGGGGTCCACTAGATGAAGCTTCATACCAAATATCAAAGACCTTGGCCTTGTGGTTTCAGAGAAGAAGATTTTTTAAGTTTTTGGTGAAAAAAATCTATTTTTGGCTCCTGTGACCTAGATGTGCAACGGACCGGAACCATTTGAACAACTCTGAAAGGGGACCACCTAAGGATCATTCCTGTGAAGTTTGGACAAAATCCGATCAGTAGTTCAGGAGGAGATGTCGTTTAAAGGAATTGTTTACGGACGCATGGACGCACAGAAGCACGGACGAAAGACGGACGAAAAGTGATCCCATAAGCTCACCTCGTCACTACGAAGGAATTTAGAAGAGGACTAACTGAGGAACATTCCTGTGAAGTTTGGTTACAATTGGCCCAGTAGTTTAGGAGGAGAAGATGTTTTAGCATTACACTATATGTTAAATAGGGAAAATAAGCCCCGCCCATGGCGGCCATGTTTTTTGTCGGATCAAAATTTCTTCAAGGAATCTGAAAGAGGTCCGCCCAAGGAACATTCATGCAAAATAAAAATGAAATCCAACAGGTGGTTTTGGAGCAGAAGATTTTTAAAGATTTTTAATTATTTGTGTGGTTTTGTTGCCATGGCAACCAGAGTTCTGGGTATAACAAAATTCTTTGAAGGAATTTAGAAGAGGACTAAGTAAGGAACATTCCTGTGAAGTTTGGTTACAATTGGCCCAGTAGTGTAGGAGGAAAAGATGTTTTAGCATTACACTATATGTTAAATAGGGAAAATAAGCCCCGCCCATGGCGGCCATGTTTTTTTGTCGGATCAAAATTTCTTCAAGGAATCTGAAAGAGGTCCACCCAAGGAACATTCATGCAAAATAAAAATGAAATCCAACAGGTGGTTTTGGAGGAGAAGATTTTTAAAGATTTTTAATTTTTTGTGTTGTTTTGTTGCCATGGCAACCAGAGTTCTGGGTGTAACAAAATTCTTTGAAGGAATTTGGAAGAGGACTAAGTAAGGAACATTCCTGTGAAGTTTGGTTACAATTGGCTCAGTAGTTTAGGAGGAGAAGATGTTTTAGCATTACACTATATGTTAAATAGGGAAAATAAGCCCCGCCCATGGCGGCCATGTTTTTTGTCGGATCAAAATTTCTTCAAGGAATCTGAAAGAGGTCCACCCAAGGAACATTCATGCAAAATAAAAATGAAATCCAACAGGTGGTTTTGGAGGACAAGATTTTTAAAGATTTTTTTTTTTTTTTTTTGGTTTTGTTGCCATGGCAACCAGAGTTCTGGGTGTAAAAAATTCTTTGAAGGAATTTAGAAGAGGACTATGTAAGGAACATTCCTGTGAAGTTTGGTTACAATTGGCCCAGTAGTTTAGGAGGAGAAGATGTTTAAAGAAAAAAGTTAACGCACGGACGCACGACGGACACAGGGCCATGGCAATAGCCCCGCTGGCCTTCGGCCAGTGGAGCTAAAAACCACCAGCAAATGACGAAGCTGGAGCGATGACAAAGTTTTTTTTTTCTAAGAAATAGCCGCAGTGACCTTGACCTTGAGCCCAGAACCCTGAAAGTTGAACTTGCTCGAGATATTATCATACTAAATTAGGCACTAGAGCGATAACAAAGTTTTTCTAAAAATAGCCACCTTGACCTTGAGCCCAGGACCCTGAAATTCGAACATGCTCAAGATATTATCATACCCAACATTTGTGTGAATTTATATTAAAATCCATCAATAAATGTAGGCACCAGAGTGATGACAAAGTTTTTCTAAAAATAGCCACAGTGACCTTACACTGCAGCTTTAAACAAAGTATCATAACTCTGTGGCAAATCATCTAACAGATAGCACGGATAATATGAGCATCCCCTATTGCTGCTTACGATTCCATTGAAGTTTCGTTGAATTTCTGCAAGTAGCTGCTTAGAATTCGCGTGAACTCGAACAGTACCCTATATATTCATGCAGAATTCATCAAAGGGCCATAACTGTTGGAAAAATCATCGAACCAAAACACGCAGGTGATATGCGCATCCACCTTCGATACTTAATATTCCCATGAAGTTTCATTGAAATCCGACAAGTAGTTTCTGAGAATTCGCGTGGACAAGAGCGGGACGGACGCAGGGATGAAGCGGCGACTATATGCTCCCCGGGAATTCTTCGGGGAGCATGAAAAATAGCACCCAAGTCCCAGGATGGTTTTTCAAGGTCATACTTTGGCGGTCGAACGTTAAAGAAGGTCATTTTTGTGTCCAGTCAAAGCTATGTGCAGTGCCCTAAGACTTGGGCCAGTACCGCCAAGGTCAAGGTCATCCTTGTAGGTCAAGGGGTCTTGTGTCTGGTCAATAACTTTGTTTTTCCTAAATGGATTTTGGAAATTACATGTCAGTAATGTCAACCACAGTGAGACAATGTGTCACATTTAAGACCTAGTATAGTACCTTTAAGGTCAAGGTCATCCTCGGAGGTTGATGGCCAAAAACGGATATTTTGTTTGTCTGGTCAATAACTTTGTTATTCTTGGATGGATTTTAAAATAACTTGGCAGAAATGGTAACCATCATGAGACGATGTGTTGTGTGCAAGACTCCGGCAGGTACCACCAAATACAAAGTCATCCCTGCAGCCCATTAAATGCCATGGGTGTATAATGCCCCGCTTGTGGAGCTCCTGTTTTAAGCTCACCTGAGCCGAAGGTCACAAGGTAAGCTTATAGTATAGGCAGGCATCCGACGTCCACACATTTGAATTTAATATCTCCATTACTAGCTTGCCAATCTTGATCAGATTTTATGTGTAGCATCACTGGGTTAGGGGATTGACTGCATTAGGTTTTGAACCAGTTTTGATCAGAACTGTTGTTGCCATGTAAACAAACACGTTCCATAGACTTGCTATGGGGAAACACGACGTCTCCAACTTTTCCCAGCCATTTCTGATCTGATCTTTATCAAACTTGCAGATAACCAGGACAGGCATGTATTCTACGTTGAGTTCGAATTTGGGCCTCACAGGACCAACGGCTTTGGAGTTACATATAAGGGAAAAATGGTTTCTCCATTTTTTCTAAGCTGTTTTTGATCTGACCTTACTGAAACTTTAAGTGAACAAGCACAAGCATAATATCTCAGACGAATCCGAATTTGGCTTTAATCCGACAACCGGTTACGGAGTCACATCCCCTTGAGCATGAAAAACTTTCCCATAGGCTTACATTGGAAAACCGACGTCTCCAACTTTTCTCAGCCATTTCTGATTTTATCTTTATCAGTCTTGCAGATAACCAGGAGAGGCATATAGTCTAGTTTGAGTTCGAATTTGGGCCTCGCAGGACCAACCGCTTTGGAGTTACAGTACCTGCCCTTGAGAGTAAAGATGAGCAAAAAATGGTGTCTCCACCTTTTCTCAGCTCTTGTCGATCTGATCTTTTTGAAACTTTTAATAAACAAGGACAAGCTTAATATCTCAGATGAGTTCGAATTCAGATTGAATTCGACAACCGGTTACGGAATTACATCCCTTTGAGCGTAAAAAATTCCAAAGGCATACAATGGAAAAACGACATCTTCAGCTTTCTCAGCTTTTTCTGATAACTTGCAGATAACCAGGAGAGGCAGATACTCTACATCGAGTTCGAATTTGGGCCTCACAGGACGAACGGCTTTGGAGTTACCTGCCCTTGCGCATAAAGATAATCAAAAATGGTGTCTCCACTTTTCTAGCTCACCTGAGCTGAAGTATAGGCAGGGACCGTCCGTCGTCCACATTTTTGAACTTGAATTTCTCGGTTACTAGCTGTCTTCTGCTTTAAATTATAGCCCTGAGGCAAAAGTGGCCCTTCTCTGGGCCCAAAGGTTTCACATAGACATATAATGGGAAAACCTTCCAAAATGTTCTTGTCTGAAACCATAGTTATAAAAATTACTCTCTTATTACCGACAATCGTTATAAAGAAGGCTCAGACCCTTGATATTTAGTAGAAAGATTCGTCTAGTGGACCTCTACTTGCTCAAATTATAGCCCTGGGACCTCAAATGCCCCCGCCTAGATTCCCACATGTTTTTCATAACATATTTTGAAAACCTTTAAAAAATTTCTTTTTCGAAGGCCTTTGATATTTGGTACACAGCCTTGACCAGTAGACCTAATGAAAATTTCAAAGTCTTGGGGGCCAAAAGCTCCCCACGCCTAGGACCCACAGGACTTAGAATTATATAGGGTATAAACCTTAAACATCTTCTTGTCTGAAACTAGATGTCCCAGGCCATTAAAGTTTAGTACACAGCTTCGTGGGCTTTAACAAAGAGTGTTCAAATTATAGCCCCTGGGGCCAAAATGGCGGTGCCCAAGGTCCAACATGTTTTACCTTTAGGTAAGGCCCGGGCTATTGATATTTGGTACACAGATTCATCTAGGACTGCTCTACTGAGATTGTTCTTCTGCTGATTCAAGAAGGGCAGTTGTCAGTTTCTGGGGAAAGAATTTGTACAGTACTGGTTGAATGCTTACCAAATAAGCCTGCCGAGGAAGTGTTGATAGGTAAACTGACCGGCTCGATATGATCTAATTAGTGTTGATTGGACCTTAAAACAGACACGAAGATTGTTCAAATTAAAGCCCTCGTTGTATAGGGAAACACTTCAAAAATCTTATTATCTGAAACTAGATGGCATAGGCCTGCAATATTTTAAACAAACCTTAGTCTAGAAGACCTCAACCAAGATTGTTCAAATTATTAAATTATTGCGTTTGGAAATTATATTCTTTTATAGGGAAAACCTTAACGAATCTCCTTGTCTTAAACCAGAAGGCGATAGCCTTTGATATTTGCTACATAGCTTCATCTGATGACCTTCTTTTAAAATTGTTCGATTTTTTTTTTTGGGGGGGTGGGTTTGGGGTTTACGGCCCTTTCAAGATTATTTCACTCATATCGAGCCGATCGTTAATCAGAGGTGGGCGAAAACCGGAGTACCCGGAGAAAAACCACCTGACCTTCCGTTGCAGAACTTGGCGTCTCACACGTGGCCCGAGCGAGGCTCGAACCTACGGCGGTGAGAGACCTAATGACTAAGAGTCAGCGCTCTTATCCACTAGGCCACGGAGGCCCGTAAAATTGTTCGAATTGAAGCTCTGGAACCAAAAAAAAAATGCCACATCCTCGAACCCACTTGTTTTACAGACTTATGTAGAGAAAACCTTAAAAAAATTCTGTTCCGAAACTAAAGGGCCCTGGCATTTGATATAGGCTTGCAGCTTTGTCTAGTGGACCTCTACCAAAACTGCTCAAATAATACCCTTGGGTCAAAAATGGCCCCTTCCAATGGATCACGTACTTTATACAGACCAATATAAGGCAAACTTCATGTCTGTAACCAAAATGACCCGAGACTATTGATATTTGGGACATAGCTATATCTCGTGTAAGAATGGTCGAATTATAGCACTGGAGCTAGATTCTTATCAATCTACCGTGTGAATCTTCAATATTTAGTAAGTCAATCTCTTAGCTCAGGTTAGCAATATAGGACCATTTTGGTCCTCTTGTTTTGGTTTTACTGCCTCACTTAAGTTGCGCCGATCGTTATCAATGGAGAATCCGTAAACAGAATCTGCCTTGATCTGGAGGGAGCTGCGAACCACAGCAGTATGAGACCTACTAATGTAGTCTCTAAAAGGAAATGGGGCGACTTACTGGTTCTTCTTCTTGTCGGCCTCGGTAGATCAGTCGGATACGCATCTTACTGGTGATCAGGAGGACGCGGGTTCGATATCTTGCGGGGTTAGCAACATTCTTTCATGGAGATTGATCATGAAATCTTTTCTATGGCCATTCTCCCCTGCTGATTCAAGCAGGGCAGTTTTCAATTTATGGCTAAAGAATGCACACTGTACTGGTTAACCACTCAAGTATAAGGCTGCCCAGAAAAAAATTGTGGATAGGTAACCTAACCGGCTGAAAAATGACCTAAATTGTGTTGACAGGGCCGTTAACCTCCAATACAAACAAACAAACAGATAAATCTTCTTCATTAACTCTGGGGGTATGCAAAAGGCGGCCAAAATTTTTTACAAACAGGTTCTCAGTAACCGCACGGCGGTTCTCCTGAAAGTTTGGGGGATATATGATACATTTTGCAAAAGAATATCAAAGCATCCCCAGGGCCATGCCCTTACCTTCTCTTCATAAAAGGCATTGTACCTCAGAAACCTTCGGATCCCCACGCCCAAACCAAATAATATATTCTTGGTAAGCTGCATTCAGTGGCACCCACTTGAGGGTCCTCCCCCCGGGTGCGTCGGGGCCATTTTCCAACCCATAGACCTATTATCACAGAAACTGCTCTGATCTGCAACCCTAAACCATATGTATTCTTGACCTTACGATAAGATGCATTCATTGTCTCTCCGGGTGCATCTGGGCAATGCCCCTGCCCTCCACTTCATGAAAGGCCTAATATCTCAGATCCCGTTCAGGTCGGCACTCCTAAACAATATAAATGTTTGTGTCTTATGATAAAACAGTTAGTTGAACGTTTCAGGTCGGGGCCACAGCTCCCCACTTCATAAAAAGCCTTATATCTGAGAAACCATTCAGATCCCCACCCTAAACCATATATATTTATGTACCTTATGATTAGATGTATTCAGTGACACCAACTTGGGGATCCCATGGAAGCGCAGGGGCCATCCCCATACTCCTCTACTTCACTAGGGGCCTTATACAGTCGAACCTCGATGGCTCGAACCCCTTTGGGACCATGAAAATTATTCGAGACAGCGGTAGGTCGAGCCACTCTAGGTTAATGCCTAGAGGCATAACAAGATACTTTTGAACATCTTTCGATGTTGTATAATGAAAATGTTTGCTGTGTGAACTCATTAGAATCGCCTCACCGAGGCGATTCTAATGAGTACACACAGCATTTGCAAGATTAAAGACTACAATCGTCTAATCATCCCCACCATTTCTTATCTTTAGGATTTTCCTAGGGGCTCAAGTATGAGTTCGACCCAGCCATGGAAAACGGGCCATCGGTGTTCGAGCCATCGAAGTTCTACTGGATCTCAGAAACCATCCATATATATCTTAAAAATATAAAATCTTTGGCTCGTCGGCTCGGCTAGGCTCGGCCAGGCCTTGGCTTTTATAGCCGACCAACCCAGGGTCCGTTGGGGCCACGCCTCAAATCCACTTCATAAAAAGGCCTACTATCTCAGAAACACAGCCCTTGAAGGGTGCTAATTTGAGTATGTGGGTTTGTTTGTCGGTATGATCATATCTTGTTATATTTGAATTCCTGGTAAATCCATTGTAAGACCCCATTTGGAGTACGCAGCGGTCGTTTGCACCCCCCCCCCCCCCCCCCATCAAAAAGGACATTATTACATTAGAAAACGTTCAACGTCGTGTGATCCGCCTAGTTAAATCAATCAGGCATGTCAGTTATCCAGAGAGGCTTAGAAACCTTGGTCTTCCCACACTCGTGTATAGAAGAGAGCGTGTGGATATGATACATGTGTATAAAATTCTTAACGACATTGACAAAGTGGACGAAGATATATTCTTTTCTATGGCTGCAGCAAGATCAACAAAAGGGGACTCTAAAAACTTGTTAAAAAAAACACTCCAGATTAAAAAGGAGAGCAAACGTATTAAGTAACAGGATAGTAAATGCTTGGAATACGCTCAGTGAAAACGTGAGTTCACCCTCCCTCAACACGTTCAAGTCAAGACTTAACCAGTGCTGGAAAGGTCATCCGCATAAGTTTGAGACCGCATGTTATTCTGCACTTCCCCCAACTACCAGACATGACCAGTAACTAGAAGCGTTAGAAGCCTCCGTGGTGTAGTGGTTATGCAATTCGACTTGTAAAACAGGGATCGAAGGATCGATCCCGGGCTTCTCAGACTTTCAGAGGAGTCTTTAAACCGAGGTTCCGTCTCCGTATGACCTTAGCTGTTGGTGGGATGTAAAACACAAACACTCACTTATCTAGACGCGTCAGAAGAAGCTGAAGGCTGACCTATTGACGTCTAATAGTTATTACGGGTAGTGTTAAGAGAAATCTGAACCATAGGGCCACGGAGGTCTGTTGACTTAGTGATCATCCATAGTCAAATGCTATCAAACATACTGACCTTATTCAAACGCTGCAGTTTGATAAAACACTGGTCCCTACAATGTTGATTATTTACTGGACCCCTTAATGCTGTATATAGTCCATGGTCCCCTTAATGCTGTGTATTTACATTGGTCCCCATAATGTTGTACCCAGTGAATTAGTAAAGAAGGCTGGCTAAAAATTATTAAGCCTCTCACAAATGTGGTTTGAAAGATGAGTTTATCTTAGGGAGGGACATGTAATTTTTCTCAGGGTTCTACGATTTTCGCCCACTTTGAGGTATCACTGAATGCATCAAATGATAAAATACAAGAAAGAACTCGATATAAGTGAAATATTTTGCAAGAGTTGTAAAACCATTTATTTATTTAAAAAAAACACATTGGTCCCCTTAATGTTGTATATATACTTTGGTCCCCTTAATATTATATACAAAATGGTCTACTTAATGTATGCAATAGGGTTAGCAGGATTAAGGGGACCAAATTTTTTGTATATTTTTTGTTATTTGATTTCTTGCATTCATCTTTTAGGAGTGAGAAATGTTAGCTTAAAGTTTATATATTAAATGCATAAAATATAGCATTAGTGATCGATATACAAAATGTCCCCCTAATGCAGAAAATAATATACGGTCACCTTAATACATAAATCAGATTTATATATATATATATATCCTTGGCATTGTCTTCTATTCCTGGTAGCTGAATCGTCAGCGGCGAGCTGCTCGACGGTTAATCTGCTTTGATTTTTGGCATCGGGCGCTTGTATGGTAGAATTTTCAATCAAAACAAATGTCACACATACAAGGAAATATATAGAAAATCAACAAAGTCCGATATCGCCACACAATTTTGTATATTTTATACGCTTCTACCGGTTTCACTGTTCTAACAGATTTTCAAGAAGACGTTAAGTTATTGACATAGCAACAATGCGTAACGACGTTACTTCCGGCGTTACTTCCGGCGTCAGTAACGTTACGTTCATAAACAATGATAAAAACGGTATTATTACAAGGTCTGGTCAGTGAATACCCTGATGGCACGTGTCCGTATCAATGAAGTCTATTCAACTTCGGCTTCAGAGTATTGATAAAAAGTTTTTCTTTTGCCCGTCGTAAAGATGTACTCTCAGAATACATCTTATAGAAGGGGAAAATATTATATTTCGGGTTCAGAGTATGGGCACAATTTGCTATATGCTCACTAACCTTAAGCATTCTTGTCTTAGGGTCACGAATTTGCTGATTATGTATCGTAACTCTTTGTCGTAATAAGTTACAAGTTTCGCCAATATATTCCTCCCCACAGCCTCTGCATTTCATGACGTATATCACATTTTTTACATCACAGGACATGTTCTCGTGGATTTTGAAGTTTGTTCCACAATGAAATGAAATTGAATTCTCTTCTAATAAGTGAATGCAGAGGCCGCAGTTTGGTTTATTGCATTTTGTAACTTTTGGAGTATTGCTCAATGTGAATTTTGCTTTTGTAAGTAAGCGCTTAAGACTGTAAGGCTGCCTTTTGCTCTTAATTAATTTGTATTTATTCAAAATAGTTCGCATTTTATCATCCTCTTTTAAATCAAAGTAAAGCACGATACAGGCAATTAAATAGACAAATGAATTAGCGCACAAAAATCGGTCGCACCGCAACCGGGACACGAACCACGGATCTCCTGCATTCCGGGCAGACGTGCAAACCATTACACCACCGCGGCCTTCCTATATATATATATACATATATATAATGTTTAAGGACCTTAACAATCAATGCTTAGGCGAGGGGCGTCTGGCGGAAACCAAAGTTAAAAAAACACCCCTTTACTCTGATACTAGTTTGATAGTCCCTAAAATCGCAGATGTAGCACAGAAATAGAATAATCCTGGTAAGTTATGGATATTTCAACTTTTAAATCAAATCAAATATACTTGATCCCCAGTGTTTTTTTTTTTTTTTTTTTTTTTTTTTTCATGGTTTCTGTTGGAACTACCTTTGCCATTTCATCAGCGAAAGGGAACTCGTCTAAGACTTCTGTCTGCACTTTGGATTTATCTAGCAACCCTCTTAGGTTGAAAAGCTCCCTATCAAAGCGTACCTGATAGGTAAGTCACCACCGTAAAACAATCTATGAACATGACAGAAAGCATCATACTGAAGAGCGTTGGCTCTAGCACACGTCTTGCTTGTCTCCATTAGTCGCATGCAATTGTTCAGAAAGCTTGCTATCCAGGATCCGAGCAAGTATACTATGGTTGAACTGCTGCATCGTTTATATGAACTTGGCCAGACAACCTTCCTTTGTTAATTTTTCTCAAGTCCATTTCGACTGAGTGTGCCATATGCTTTTGTTATGTCAACAAAAGCCACGTAGAGGTTCACATTCTGAATCTGGTATATCTTTTGAAGCGGCCTTTTAGTGAAAAACATGTTACAAAATTATTAATTTAATTGATATTAAATTTCTTCTTGAATCCACAATGGTGAGCAGGTAGAAGCTTATGTCTGTTAAATGTGTTGTTTAGCCAGCCTCGGTAGCTCAGTCGAATGTGCGTCTGACTGGTGATCAGGAGGACGCGGGTTCGATACCTGCCGGTGTCGGCAACATTCTCTGTGGAGATTGATCATGAAATCTTGTCTACGGTCATTCTCTCCCTTCGGCTGATGGGCAGTTTGCAGTTTCGGGTGGAAGAATGTGCACTGTACTGGTTAACCGCTTACGTTTAAGCTTGCCCAGGAAAAGTGTGGATTGGTAAACTGACTGGCTCAAAAATGGCATAAAATAGTGTTGAATGGGCCATTAAACTCCATTACAAACGAACAAACAAACTGCTCAATGTGTTCCTACAATCAGTTTAAAAGAACTCTTCCAACTATCTTCCCACTAATTGACCATAGTGTACATTCATTCGTACAGAAGTGACAACTGACCTTCTTGAATGAATTAAACTCAGTGATAGATAACTCTATCCCAGATGCCTTAAGGTCGAAATCATGGACATATATTTTATCTATCAAGTTTTGCGCTAGACTTTGTAAGACTTAATACATCCCAAACCATATCAAAGGCAGATTTATTTTACGAGTATGAATAGTGTGTGATACTGGTCCAAAGGTTAATCGGCACTACCAAGCCCTTCTTGTCCTTAACCCGGATTCAAAGGCGATAAACTTCGCACTTTTATGTGTTATTTAAACAAGAGGGCCATAATGGTCTTGGATCGCTAACCTGATCCATAGTGTAACAAGTGGGCCCTGGGGAGGGCCATTATTGGCCCAAGGACTATAATTTGCATTATCTTGAGGGAGGTCTAAAAGGTGAAGCTTCATACCAAATATCAAAGACCGGAGCCTTCTGATTTCAAACAAGATTTTAAAAGGTTTTCCTTATATAAGTCTAAATAAATAAAACCCGTGGGCCCCAGGACAGGGCCCATTTTCGGCCCCAGGCGCAATAATTTGAACAGTCTTGGTCTAGATCCACTAGATAAAGCTTCGTACAAAACATCAAGGAACTGAGCCTTCTGGCTTCAGACAAAAATATTTTTAAAGCTGTTTCCCATATAAGTCAATGTAAAACCAAAGGGCCCCGGGGCAGGGTTATTTTGGCCCCAGAGCTATTATTTGAACAATCTTGATAGAAGTCCACAAGCCGAAACTTCATACCAAATGTGAAAAACCTAAGCCTTCTAGTTTCAGACAAGAAGAATTTTAAAGGTTTTCCCTATATAAGTCAATGTAAAGCCAAAGGGTTTCAGGGCGGGGGTAGATTTTGCTCCAGGGCTATAATTTGAACAATCTTGGTAGAGGTCCACTAGATGAAGCTACAAACCAAATAACAAAGACCTGGGCCTAGCGGTTTCAGAGGAGAAGATTTTTTATTTTCCTACTTAAGTCAATGTAAAACCAAGGGCCCCGTGGCGGTGGCATTTTTGGCCCAATGGCTAAAATTTAAACAGTCTTGATAGAGGTCCACTAGATGAAGCTTGACACCAAATATCTTAGACCTGTGCCTTGCGGTTCAGAGAAGAAGTCCTATTATGTAAATGTGAAACCAAAGGGCCCCGCGTTGTGGGCATTTTTTGGCGCAAGGGCTATACATTGAACAATCTTGGTAGAAGTTCACTAGATGAAGCTACACACCAAATATCAAAGATCAGGGCCTTGTGGTTTCAGAGGAGAAGATTTTTAAAGATTTTTCCTATATAAGTCAATGTAAAACTAAAGGGGCCTGGGCGGGGGCATTTTTGGCCCCAGGGATATAATTTGAAAAATCTTGGTAGAGGTCCACAAGACGAAGCTTCATACCTAATATCAAACATCTGAGCCTTCTGGTTTCAGACAAGAAGGTTTTTAAAGGTTTTCCCAATATAAGTCAATGTAAAACCAAAGGGCCCCAGGGTTACAATTTGAACAATCTTGGTAGAGGTCCAGTAGATGAAGCTACACACCAAATATCAAAGACCTGGGCCTTGCGGTTTAAGAAGAGAAGAATTTTCCTATATTAATGCGGGGGCATTTTTGGCCCCAGAGCTATAATTTGAACACTCTTGATAGAGGTCCACAAGACCAAGCTTCATATCAAATATCAAACACCTGAGCCTTCTGGTTTCAGACAAGGAGATTTTTGAAGCTTTCCCATATGTAAGTCTATGTAAAACCAAAGGGGCCCGGGGCGGGGACATGTTTGGCCCCATGACTATAATTTGAACAATCTTGGTAGAGGTCCACTAGATGAAGCTACACACCAAATATCGAAGGCCTGGGCTTTGCGGTTTCAGAGGAGAAGATTTTTTAAGTTTTCATTAAAAAATCTATTTTTGGCTCCCGAGACCTTGATGTGCAAAGGTGCGGAACCATTTGAACAACTTTGAAAGGGATCACCTATGGATCGTTCCTGTGAAGTTTGGTCAAAATCCGATCAGTGGTTTAGGAGAAGATGTTGTTTGAAGAAATTGTTTACGGACGGACGCACAGGCCGAAAAACTGTGTTCCGAAAAACTCACCTCGTCATTACATGTACATGACAGGTGAGCTAAAAATAAAACCTTTCAATGGATAAAGTATGAAATGATAATATTCGTTTGTTCACATCATAATTTCCGCCCCCGCCCATAGGGGCTTGAAGAAATAGATGGGCTGCATGATGCTTCCACGCAGAGCTGAAACCGACCCGCACACGAGTACTTGTAAACCGCTTAGAGGATCTAAGCCTGCCCAGGCAAAGCGGTGCGAGGCGGACCGTCCATGTTTATAAACCCTAATGGTTTCATTGGGCGGCAGGCATTGAGATGTCATTTCATCTCAATGTCGGGTAAAAGTCCCACAAAATTGGAAGCAACGTCTCCAAAATGACCTTTACAGTGTTGACGGGGACGTTAAACCTCAAATCAAACAAACAAAATCACATCATAATTTAGATCGACAAGACCAAACCCATTGGGTGCTTTTTAAAAGCAGCCAACTTGTTTATGTTACTGTATGTGTATCATATCGACTTTCAAAGTCAATCAATGTACGCTATTTTAATATGTTCTTTACAATATGCTGTGTCGGCCTACGTTTGTGATATTAAAGCTCAGCTTTCGTTATGATCCTTTTCCTTGTTCTCACATTTAATAATTTGTAATGAATCTCATTGTATACTGGTATAAGCAAACACCTCATTTGCAACTACACAGTCACATAAAGCGAGCCATGCGAATAAAACTATTGACCTTGGAAAAATTTGCCGTACATTCCCGTCTTTTATATGCATAGAGTGTTGTGTAAATAGGTTGCTAAGCCTTAAGAAATTATTTTCTTTTAATGAAATTTAGGTTTGTGCCTGTGAAGGGAAATAATGATTGCACATGATACACGGATCAGTCGATAATATTTGTGGAGAACATCGAAGGTAATGTCATATACCTACCTGGCAAATGTTATCGTTTCGGATGGAACATATTTCAAAACCATACAGTTCTCACAGTAGTCGTGCTTCATTGACATTTAGAGGGTCACTGTTGTTTTTCTTTGTGTACCACACATGACAAAAATTATACTATGGAGCATATCCCATAATTATTCTTATTGTAGCTACCCAGCAGGCACATGGCGTGATTATGACGTCACATCAACGTCGTCGAAACGTCATGGCATTTATGTAACGTCACATCTACGTCGGTGCAACGTTGCACCGACGTTGATTTGACGTTGCCATAGCGACGTGTGCCTGCTGTGTATAAATATATAAATAAATAAACGGCGCTGACTCTCACCGCTGTGGGTTGATCCTGGCTCGGGTCACATGTGAGATGCCAAGCTCTGCTCTGCAACGGAGGGCGGGGTGGTTTTCCTCAGGGTACTCCGGTTTCCCCCATCTCTGATTATGGATGGGCTCGATATGAATGAAATAATCTTGAAAGGGCCGTAAAACCAAAACAAACAAAAGAAATAAATAGAAACCAAAAAGTATCTGTGTGACAAATTTATTGCATTCTTTTATTCAGTAGAACTTCGATGGCTCGAACACCGATGGCTCGTATACCATGGCTGAGTCGAACCCGTTCTTGAGTCCCTAGGGAATTTCTGTACGTAAAATAGGGAGAGTAAAAAATAGGATATTTTCGTCCTTTATCTTACAAATGTGTGCTGTGTGTACTCATTAGAATCGCCTCGATGAGGCGATTCTAATGAGTACACACAGCATACATTTTCATTATAGAACACCGAAAAGATGTCTAAAAGTATCTCATTTTGCCTCCTGACAGTAACCTCAGTGGCTCGAACTTCCCCAGTGTCGAACAGATTTTTGAGGTCCCAAAGGTGTTCGAGCCATTGAAGTTCGACTGTATTTCTATTATAAATGGTTATTTTTCCGAATTTACTTATTTTTAGCTCGGCTGTTTTCGAAGAAAACGACGAGGTATTGTCATAGCTCTGGCGTCGTCTGCGTCGTGCAAAAACTTGGACATTTTGTAATATCTCTGTCATTACTGAACATATTTACTTGAAACTCGGACTAGTTGTTCATTATAAAAAGGGGAACTCATACCAATAGGTGAGGTATCCCTCAAAATATTTTGGCACAGTTGTGCCCCTTTTTCGACTTAGAATTTTTGCAAAAACTTGGACATTTTGTAATATCTCTGTCATTACTGAACATATTTACAGACTGTACTTGAAACTCGGACTAGTTGTTCATTATAAAAAGGGAAATCATACCAATAGGTCAGTTAACCCTCAAAATATTTTGGCACAGTTATGCCCCTTTTTCGACCTAGAATTTTTGCAAAACTTGGACATTTTGTAATATCTCTGTCATTACTGAACATATTTACTTGAAACTGGGACTAGTTGTTCATTATGAAAATGGGAACCCAAACCAATAGGTGAGGTAACCCTCAAAATATTTTTGGCACAGTTGTGCCCCTTTTTCGTCTTAGAAATTTTGTTTAACTAAAAGAAACTGCAGCCGAGCGTTGGCACCCGCATGCGGTGCTCTTGTTACTCCTAACAATGAGGCGCTTCTAACGAGTACCTACAACCTACATGTATGTCTTTGAGTAGACATATCGATAACACATCCGTGTGATATAGTGCATTTCTTCAAACCTCAAAAAAGGTAATGTTTCTGATGAAAATTTGTGATATTTTTTCTTATTTTTACTCCAAACATAGATATGTGGTGCTCGTTAGAACCGCCTCATTGAGGCGGTTCTAGCGAGGACCCACAACCTATGTCTTGGTGCAGAAATAAGGAAAATAATGTTTACCCCCGTAAACCCCAGTTTTCTCTATATAAAGTGGGGTTTAGGGGATCGTTATTTCACGGACTTGTTCACGTGATGAATAAGCAAACTAATGCTCCCAGGTGATGGTTAGTATAAGCAAGTAGGCTTGTTTTCAAATCCTGTTGAGATTTTCCTTGTTATTGATCTACAACTTCATTAGGAAAACATGTTCGTGTGAAATAAAGACATCCAACATGGTGTCAGAAGTGACAAATTTTAGGTATAGATGATAACTTCTTTCTTATTTCTGCTTTCAACATAGATTGTGGGTACTCGTTAAAACCGCCTCAATGAGGCGGTTCTAACGAGTACACACAATCTATGTTTTTAGCAAAAATAAAGCATAATGTATACCCCCGTAAACCCCACTTCTCTCTATACAAAGTAGGGTTTTGTGGGGTCTTCGTTTCACGGACTTGTTATCGTGATGTAATTGAACAACAACAAAACAAAATAATAAAATATTGTTTACACTTTAACCAGTTTTCTGAATATAAATTGGAGTTCATTACGAAACCACGCCTATATAATTTTGACCCCCTTAAACCCCACTTTTATGTAGTGAAAACTGGGGTTGCAGGGGTAAACATTATTTTTCTTATTTCTGCACAAAAATTTAGATTATGGGTACTTAGAACTGCGTATTAGATGCGGTTCTAACGAGTACCCACAATCTATATTTTGAGCAGAAATAAGATAAATATCACAATTTTTCATCCAAAAAAATGTTTTTTTTTTTTTTTCGGCGGTAAAATTTACATTGTATTTGTATAGACGTGTTTCCGTAATGTTAGAGGGGTGTTCATTACATAGAGTTTATTTTTTTTATTTTTTATTTTTTATTTTTTGTATCGATTACGGTGAAATAATTCACAAGTGTTCTAAGGCTTCCGTTTGAAAAACGAGTGAGCGATAGCGAACGAGTTGTTTTACACGAAAGCCTTAGAACACGAGATGATTATTTCTCCGTAATCAATCAAAACAACAAAACATTTCCATTCATGTTTTACCTTTAAATTTTCAAATTCAACCATTCTGATTTCCAACCAAAATAGTTCCGGCCTTTGTAAGGATTTCAGAATGCGTGGTTTAGTTTGAAAATCAGTCGCCATCTTGTTTTTATTTCAATGCAAAAATCATCCTTTCCTTGAAATACAGATGCACAAATGTTATGAAACTAGAACTGTATTTTCACGAAAATAATACTTTATCTTCGTGTTGCAGGTCTCTCCTCAAACACGTCAAATGGACGCGAAAATTGAAGTCTGATTTCTTTGTTTTTATCAGATTTTCCGCCAAACTTCACCTATTGTTATTGTTGTTAAAAACGACGTCAGCAACGTCGCCTAGCAATTATGACGTCAAACCGAAACGAAGGAATGAAATAATTCACTGTTGAACGATTATCGGGTTTTCTTTCACCGAGAAAAATAGGTAATTCAATGTTACAAATGTAATAAAAGGATTTGTTAACGTGGAGAAAATATAAGAAAACGAATAAATAAAGGAATAAACCTGGCACTACATTTATATTCATTTAACACGTTTTAAACAACGATGTTCTGCCCAGACATACATCATGAAAACACGCCTATATAATTTGACCCCCTTGAGCCCCACTTTATATAGTAAAACTGGAGTTTGCAGGGGTATACATTATTTTTCTTACTTCTGTCCAAACCATGGAGTGTTTGCACTCGTTAGAACCGCCTCGCCGAGGCGGTTCTAACGAGTATCCACAATCTATGTTTTGAGCAGAAATAAGAAAAATGACATATTTTTTCATCTGAAAATTTTCATTTTTCGGTGGTAAAATTTACAAGGTATTTGAGTAGGCGTGTTTTCGTAATATGATAGGTGGCGTTAGCAGTTATTTCATTACGAAAACACGCCTATATAGTTTTGACCCACATTAGTAAAACTGGGGTTTACAGGGATAAGCCTTAATTTCCTTATTTCCGCTCTAAAATATAGATTGTAGGTACTCGTTAGAACCGCCTTCATCGATGCGGTCCACAAATTAGATTATCAATAAAAGCATTACAATCCTCGATAAAATCAAGACCCATACGGATAATGTATCCCGAAATAATGACACACGTATATTGATGGGAAACCAAGCTTCAACGGATCAGGCACAGATGGACACAAACGTACAGACTAGCCCAAAATCAAAACAGCAACAACATGTACCAAATCAGAAATCAAATCCAAATAAGCAAAACAAATCGAAAACGTCAACAGAAAATGGCATCAGAAGTTCACAACTTAAGGTGAAAGCAGTCGACAGCATAGACCTTACTGAAGATGAACCAACCGCAGACTTTTCCATAAATAATAGAAATAAAACAACTAAAACAATTAAGCAGTCTACCCTCTTAGTTGGAAGTTCTTTATTAAAAAATGTCAAGGTCAGCGATCTAAATAAGACTACAGCAGTAAGAACATTCCCTGGAGCCACGATCGACACTATAAAAACAAAACTGGCTGAATATAATCTTGAAAATTGTAAGACAGTCATACTCATGGTGGGTGGCAATGATGCGGATAATGGCACAGATCTTCAAACATTTACTGAAAAGTATGAAGGACTTATGACCTCCCTCATTAATAGTGATCATCGTGTTATTGTAGCCGGTCTCCTACCAAGAGAGACTGTCGATTTAAGCCATTATAACAATAAATTACTCCAGCTGTGTGAGACATATGACACTAAGTTTATACAAAACTATGACAGCTTCATTCTAGCATCAGGCGAGTTGCCTGACTCATATTATATGAAGGACAAAGTTCATATAAATTATCACGGCACAAAGAAACTGTTATCAAATATCGATAAAATTCACCATGTCATGAGACAGGCCTCATCACCTACTCTGGATACACATAGCGGCGTGTCTCGCCCCTCGACCTTTAGAATGAATGGAAAGCGAGGACCTAACAAGGGTTACACACAATCCTCTAAATACTGCCATATATGTATGAGAAAGGGACACAGTACTCAAGAATGCTGGTTCAACGGTAGAAATGATGACTGGTCAGGATGGAAATCGCGGTAGGAAATACTTGGGCGTAAAAAATCTCCTGTAGATTACATTGCTGATGCCACGATGTATGCATGCAATACCTTTACCCCACTTATAGTGGCTACAAATGCTGAAACGTATGACCAAAGTGACCAAACTGACCAGCCATCCGTTCCACCCGAGAACCATAACTCAGTCCCTCAGATAACTGACAGCACGTCTTCAAACAAACTCAACAGTTTAACATGTATGTCAAGTCCGCATACCGAAAATATGAGAAACGACTTTACATTTTCTTCCAAAGGTTTACATATTGCCAATTTGAACATTCGACATATCTTACCGAAACTTGGTGAATTGCAAATTACAGTGGGTACCGAAAATGGCCCTGACGTGCTCGGCATGTGTGAGACCTTTTTGGATCAGACTGTTAGTGATGACCAGCTTAATCTAAATGGCTTTGAATTTATACGCAAAGACAGATTTGAAACACAAGACAAATCTGGAGGCGGAATCATTCTATATTTTCGCAATAGCCTAAATTTTAAACGTCGGACAGAGTTCGAAATTTCAAACATTGAAACTATTTGGGCAGAGGTCACTATGCCTAAATCGAAACCGTTTCTCATATGTACGGTATACCGTCCACCAAATGCCACGTCCGATTGGATAGACTTGTTTGAGGACGAACTGTCGGTGGCCCAATCAGCTGGCCTTGAAATGATTATAATGGGAGATATTAATATTGATTACCACAATTGTTCTAACAAAAAGTGGCTTAACTTGGTGCAGCTGTTTGATCTTTCCCAAATAATTACTGAATCAACACGAGTCACTCAGGCTTCGTCAACACTTATTGATCACTTATACACTACAAACCCTGAATGTATTGCAGACTGTTTCGTACCATCATACTCGATAAGTGATCACTTTCCAATCTGTATATCAAGGAAAATAAGCAGCAAAATAATTAAAAATGATCATACAATAACAACTTATAGATCTTTCAAAAAATTTAACGAATCTCTCTTTTTGTGCGATCTTGCAGCTGATATGGAGCCATTTTGTTATATTTCATTTGAAACTGACATTAATGAGGATTTGGCGGCTTGGTATGCAACACTTAGCGTCATTTAGATCACCACGCACCAATGAAAACAAAGAGGGTCAAATCATCCCGTCTCCCTGAATGGTATACTGAAGAAATCATTGAAGCTCGAAAATTAAGGGACTCCAATAAGCGCCTCCAAAATTGGCATAGTTATAAAAAGTATCGAAACAAAACAAAAAACCTCATACGGCGGGCGAAAAAACAACATTTTTCTAAATCAGTTACGGACTTTAAGGACACTAAAACTATATGGAAACAACTTAGAACTGCTACTAAAAAATCAAGCTCGTCGCAAAAAAGATTACCTGATGAACTCATAGTTGATGGTCACGCATATACAAACTCTGAAGATATTGCCTTTCAACTAAACGAATATTTTGCATCAATTAGTGACTTACTATTCGATAAAAATGTACCACGGGTTTCCCCCGATGTAACGAAATTAAAAGGTTTTATAAGATCTAAAGTTCCTGATGAAACCTATTTCAACATCCCTTACATAACCGTAGAAAGTGTCACTGAATCTATCAATAGTCTAAATTCTGCAAAGGCAACTGGTTTGGATGGCATTGGACCGAGAATATTGAAACTCGCTAATGCGATTTTAGCGCCCTCAATTACTGCAATTATTAACAAAAGCATTCAAACAGGTATTTTTCCAGACAACCTAAAACTAGCCAAAGTTTATCCAATTCACAAAGGCGGGCCTAAATCGGACCCTTCCAACTACAGACCCATTTCTATCCTCCCTACAATATCTAAAATATTCGAAAAACACGTAAATAAACATTTGATGGCGTTCTTGAATAAATATAGTTTAATCCATGAAAATCAATCCGGATTTCGACAAAAGCATAGTTGTCAAACAGCCCTAGTTAAATTAATTGATCAATGGATGGCGTGCATCGACAAGGGTGACTTAGTAGGTACAGTGTTCCTTGATTTTAGGAAGGCGTTTGATTTAGTCGACCACTCTATTCTAGTTCACAAACTAGCATTATATAAATGCAACAAAATATCTCTTAAACTACTTTCGTCATATTTACATAGCCGTCAACAAGTTGTGGTGAGCGATGAAGGCCCATCTAAATCCACAACTGTTAAATCTGGGGTGCCTCAAGGCTCCATTCTAGGACCAACCCTATTCCTTATTTTTATAAACGATCTCCCCCTCCATATAGATTACTGCCACACTGATATCTTTGCAGATGATACGACCTTCCATATTAATGGGCTTTCAAAAATTGAAATTGAACACAAGTTAAAGCATGATGGTGAAAACTCACAAATATGGGCAAGGCAACACAACATGCAAATCAACTTTGACAAAACAACCTGTATGGCGATTGGCACAAGACATAAAACTCAAGATGCGTCTGAATTACCCATTTTTATCAATAACACTAAGATCAAGCAAGTTGATAAGCAAAAACTATTAGGTCTCATCATCGATGAAAATCTATTGTGGACAGCACATATAGACTATATTTGTGCCAACATCTCTACTAAAATTTCACTGCTGCGACAGTTGTCCTTATACATACCGGCTGACATACAAAGAATTTTTTATCAAGGTTATATCTTACCTCTGATTGACTATGGTTCAAATACTTGGGGATCAACTTCACAACACAACATTGAACGTCTGGTTAAATTGCAGAAACGTGCTGCGCGCATTATTCTAAACGCTGATATTAACACTCCTTCTGCTCAAATGTTCAGTGAGTTGAAATGGTCATCTGTCCCTAAACGCCACATGTACAATAAGGCAGTACTGACTTACAAAGCCTTAAACGGTCTAACACCGGAATACATTTCTGATTTGCTAAAACCAATATCAGAAACACATAACAGAAATTTACGGTCGACAACAAATGGCTCCTTATCAGTTCCTAGGTCTAGAACATCCCTCTTTGACAGATCATTTTCAAGTTCTGCACCAAAGTTATGGAATACTCTCCCAAAAGATATCAGATCAGCGACTTCACTTGAAAGTTTTAAAGGGCTAGTGAAGCATCATTTCTTGTCATAAAAACTGGTATCTTTATTTGTGGACTGTGTCTTTTTTGTAAGGCAATGGCCCTGCGATCGCGTAGCGTCCGAGCGGCTTTATGTTGGCGTCGATGCAACGTCATGGCGTTGATTCTACGCTGATGTGAACTTGCTTGGGTGTTGTGTGCACGCTGGTAAATGACGATATTTCTTATGGCAGTATTTATGAGGTCATGGGGAGCGCACGCCTGTTTGTGTACACTAAAAACTATATCGTCTGGGACTGGCCAATTTCAGATGGAAATAAAAAGTATTTTCCATGTTTCTGTGCGGGGCATGGGTTGTGGGCACCCGTGGAATCTGCCTCGGCGAGGCGGCTCTAACGGTGCCCCTGACCTGTGTTTTGGGCGGAGATGTGGCGAATAAATACCCCTTCACCGGTTTTACTGTATAGGATGCCGGTTTCGAGGGGGAGGTCAACATAGTAGTGCGTTTTCGTGGATTTTGTAATGTGCGTAAGCATAATGTCTTAATCAAATTTTACTTCTCTTAAAAATTAGATCTACATTAATTTTAGACTCGTTCCTTGTGATAATTGTTAATTTGTGATTTTATGCCCTCATAACCCGTTTATTTAAATTACCATACTAGATCAGTTTTAGACCAGGATGCTATTTTACAGACTAAAACTAGTTCTATTTTAGGTTATATGTGTCATGTTTTAATATTGTTTTGTATATTTGTATATATGTTTGTAGAGGGCTGCAAGGAAGACTAGCTAGTATAGCTAAGAGCATTACCCTCTTTAAATAAAGTATAAATAAAAATCTATGTTTTGAGTAGGAATAAGAAAAATATCACAATTTTTCATCTCAAAATTTCTTTCTTTTTTTTCGGCCATAAAGGTTACAATGTATTGAATAGGTTTTTTTTCGTAATGAGTTAATTCAAACCCCATTGCACCCAAAAGGCGCTCAACGTTGAATTTACATTCTAAAGATGAGTCAACGTCATGAGCCACGTAGGAAACGGAAGTCCCAATATATTAAATTTCTCATCGTTCTTTAAAAGAAGGAACTATTGTTGATATATGTACTTGTAAGAACCGCCTCGACGAAATGATTCCAAAGAGTACCCACATGGGGTTTCCTTGCCTGCAGCTATCCCAGCTTCGTATCAACGTCGACGACAATGCCCGCATGTGTGGCCGCTTCGTACGAGTTTGAACAGGCCATTAAGTGTGCTCGTGGTAGCGTGAATCCAAAGCCACTTTTCACGTTAACATTACGATAACACATCCGTGTGATATAGTGCATTTTTCAAACCTTAAAAAGGTAGTTTTCATGATGAAAATTTGTGATATTTTTCTTATTTATACTCCAAACATATGTTTTGGGTGCTCGTTAGAACCGCCTCATTGAGGGGGTTCTAACGAGTAACCCACAACCTATGTCTTGGATCAGAAATAAGGAAAATAATGTTTACCCCCGTAAACCCTGCTTTTCTCTATAAAAAAGTGGGGTTTAGTGGGGTGTTTATTTCACGGACTTGTTCACGTGATGCATGTCCGTGTAATATATTCACTTGTAAATCCCCCTTAATAAAACTGTGTTCAAAAGGGTTTATATTATTTTCCTCCTTTTTTTTTAAATACAGAAAGTTGATACCCGTTAGATTTTTTAAATACAGAAAGTTGATACCCGTTAGAACTGACTCAGCGAGGCGGATCTAACGTGCACATCCGAAGTTTGGAACGGCATTCTACAAATATTCGAAATTCGATTAACCTTTGTCCAGCTGATAATGATAACTATAAGCTTTGCGAACAATGAAGATCCGACTTAGATGGCTCCTATAGAAACCATTTGACCAGGATTGTTCGCAAACTTGAATGATTTATGTTTTGTTTAAATTTAGGTTTAACGTTCCCGTCAACACTACTTAGGTCGTTTGTAGACTCTGCTTCCAATTCTGTTGGACTTTTACCCGACTATGAAATGAAATGACATCATACTGAGTCAAGCTGCCTAACGAAACAAATAGAGCTTATAAGCATTGGACTTATACCACTTTGCCTGGGCAGGGTTAGCCAGTACTCATATGCGGTCAGTTTCAACCCTGCTTCGAAGCATCATGCAACCCAATCTATTTCTCCAAGCCCAGATGAAAGTGGGCCACAGAACTTGAATGAATACATTATATCAAGTGAGTTGATTAATTGATAGTCAGAAATGGATGCAGTGAAATTAATTAATTTATTCATCAGAAAAATGGATAAAGCACACAGACGTGTTCAAATCGATGTGACGTAATAGTGGTCGCATGTCGAAGCTCGTGTTTTTTCACCCTCCACCAAGTGTAGGCTACTTGAGACCACGTTACACCAGCATCCGCACCTTACATTTTGTAATTCATTTGTTCGCATGAACCAATGTGAAATTGTCATGAATTTGTTCGCTCGAACCTAGTAAATTCCTTTTTCTCTTTGCAGATCCTACCTGATTGAATTTACCACCATGCCTGACAGGGGTATGTTTTTGGAGGT
This sequence comes from Lucinisca nassula, assembly GCA_963580285.1. Taxonomy (NCBI): domain Eukaryota; kingdom Metazoa; phylum Mollusca; class Bivalvia; order Lucinida; family Lucinidae; genus Lucinisca; species Lucinisca nassula. Next base: position 116,736,228 of record OY757016.1, read on the forward strand.
TGTGGCCATAATCTTGTCGGTGCTGTGCTTTAGAAGTGATGGTAAGTAGGTATTTGCAGTCATTCTCTTTACGAAAACACACCCTTGCGACAAAGTGCATTTTTAAATCTCCAAAATGGCTACTTTTCTGATGAAAATCCCGGATATTTTTCCAATTAGTACTGCAAACATAGTTTGTGGGTGCTCGTTAGAACTGCCTCATTGAGGCGGTTCTAAAGAGTACCCACAACCTATGTCTTGGAGCAGAAATAAGGAAAATAATGTTAACCCCCGTAAACCCCCTTTTCTCTATATAATGTGGGGTTTAGAGGGGTGTTCATTTCACGGACTTGTTCACGTGATGTTCTACCACAGAAACAATCGAGTATTTGATAGCATGCTGATATGAGATACTACGAAGTGAACACATTTTCTGAGTAATTCTCCGGAGCTTACACATTGACAAAATCCACATACATTGTAAATCATTACGAAACACGCCTATGTACTCGTTAGAAACGCCTTATCGAGACGGTTCTAAGGAGTACCCACAATCTATATTTTATAGCAGAAATAAGAAAAATAAGGTATTCCCCGTGTAAACCCTAGTTTTACTTTGTAAAAGTAGGGTTCACGGGAGTCAAAATTATATAGGCGTGTATTCGTAACGGATTATTCATTCCTTATAATTCCAATTGTATCATGGAAAATGATACTGGTAAATTTTAGCAATTCTTTTGAAAGCGTAAGAATGAACTTTACCAACAGCTATACCGGCCCCGATAGCTCAGTTGGTAGAGTGTCCGCTCCGGGGAACGGGAGGTCTCGGGTTCGATCCCGGGCCGCGACATACCAAAGTCGTTAAAAATGGTACTAGCTGCTCTTCGTTTGGCACTCAGATTTACTGGGTAGAGCTAGGACTGGTCGATCCAGTGTCAGGATAATGTGACTGGGTGTGGTATCATGTAATGTGTCTGGGACATGATACTTCAGTGGGGCAGCACTATAAACGTGAGCATTGAGCTCCCTGTCGCAACCAGACACCGTCGTGATATGACTGAAAAATTGTTGAAAGCGACGTTAAACCCGAATTCACACACACACACACACACACACACAATACCAACAGCTACGCATCTCGAAAACACGCCTATATAATTTTGACCCCCTTGAACCCCACGTTTATATAATAAAACTGGGGTTTCCGGGGGTATATATTATTATTCTTATCGCTGCTCTAAAATATAGATTGTGGGTACTCGTTAGAACCGCCTCGATGAGGCGGTTCTAACAAGTGCCCACAATCTATATTTTGAGCAGAAATAAGAAAAAATATCACAATTTTTCATCATAAAATGTTCATATTTTCGGCGATAAAAGTGGCAATGTATTTGTATAGGCGTGTTTGCGTATTGGGCGGAATGATAATCAATTGGAAACTGCCATCACTGAAAGAAACCAAAGCGAAAAACATTCAGTCTTTAAATTCAGTTTTTTTTCTCTTTCAACATCTAGTTTTCAATAGTTTTTTATCTTTTAATCAAGCGCTGTTGACGTCACGTTATATACAATGGTATTGGTAAGCTTCGTGAAATTTCCGTTATACATTGACATTGGTAAGCTTCGTGAAATTCATAACAAAAACACGCCTATACAAATATATTGCAAACTTCACCACAGAAAAAAAAAAAACGAAAATTTTAAAATGAAAAATTGTGACATTTTTCTTATTTCTGCTCGAAATATAGATTGTGGGTGCTCGTTCGAACCGCCTCATCGAGGCGGTTCTAACGAGTACCCGCAATCTATATTTTAAAGCAGAAATAAGAACAATAAGGTTTACCCCTGTAAACCCAAGTTTTCCTGTATAAAAGTGGGGATCAAGGGGTCAAAATTATATAGACGTGTTCTCGTGATGTTCCGTTAAATCATCACGAAAACACGCCTATAAAATTTTAACGCCCTTGAACCCCAGATGTATATGGTAAAACTGGGGTTTGCAGGGGTAAACCTTATTTTTCTTATTTCTGCTGTAAAATATAGATCGTAGGTACTCGCTAGAACCGCCTAACGAGTACCCACAATCTATGTTTTGAGCAGAAATAAGAAAATAAACATAATTTTTCATCGTAAAATATTCGTGTTTTTTTTTTCAGAGGTTAAGATTACAAAGCATTTGTATGGGTGTGTTTGGGTAGCTCCGTCGAATGGGCTCCTGTATGGTACTCAGGAGATCGTGCGTTCGTAACCAATTGGGTCGGCAGCATTCTTTTATGGAAATTGACCATGAAATCTTTCCTATGGCCACTCTCTCGTTTCCGTAGATTTAAGAAGGACAATTCCCAGTTTCTGGCGAATTGAGTGTGAACTGTTCTCTAGTTAACCGCCTCCGTTCCTTGCAACATGTGGTTAGGTAAACTGACCGACTTGATATGACCTAAAAGTGTTGACAGAGCCGTTAAACTCAACAAGCAAACATAACAGAATCAGTTCTCATTTAAATAAAATGAGTTCTTGTGAAATCATTAGAACCGCATCATCGAGGCGATTCTCGTGTGTACAATACAACAGACATTCTCAAAATAAATAAAATTTCACCCTCAATTATCCCAAATATGATCATTATGACAACTCACCCGTGTAGCATAGTGCACTTTTCGCATCTCCAAAATTGCTACTGTTCTGACACAAATCCGTGATATTTTTCTTGTTTATACTGCAAACATAGGTTGTTGGTTCTCGTTAGAACCGTCTCATTTTGTGCGGTTCTAACGAGTACTCACAGCCTATGTCTTGGAGCAGAAATAAAAAAAAAGAAGATATATCACCGTAAACCCCAGTTTTCTCTATATAAAGTGGGGTTTAGGTGGTGTTCATTTCACTTGTTCACGTGATGATAACATCAGATGTATGTTTAGGAATTATCAGCGCAAGATCCTACCTCGCCTATTGTTATGTTTACATGTTTTCATTACGATAACACACCCGTGCGACATAGTGCATTTTTCTTATCTCCAAAATGGCTACTTTTCTGGTGAAAATCTGTGATATATTTCTTATTTATACTACAAACATAGGTTGTGGGTGCTCGTTAGAACCGCCTCATTGAGGCGGTTCTAACGAGCACCCACAACCTATGTTTTGGAGCACAAATAAGGAAAATAATGTTTACCCCCCTAAACCCCAGTTTTCTCTATATAAAGTGGGGTTTAAGGGGGTGTTCATTTCACGGACTTGTTCACGTGATATGTTAGCTTTTTGGTGTTTAACGCCCCATTCGACACAATTTAGGCAGTGCACATGAACTACCCTTCTTGTATCTGCTTAAGGGAGAGAATGACAGCAGAGTTATGTGCAATAATGAACCCTAAGATCCCTTAAAGGCTTCATGAATACGTTGCTAGTGTACACATGTCGCCTAAAGCCCAATACAAACCGCGAATTGCCTGATAAAATACGCGTAAGCTTCATTTGGTTTTCTGAAACATTTCTTGAAGATTTGTTTTGAAAGAAAATTGTATATTACACTTCAGGTTGATATACTTAATTTACCTGTCAATAGCATTACGAAAACACGCCTATACAAATACATTATAAACTTTACCACCCATATAACGAAACTTCTAAGATGAAAAATTGTGATATTTTTCTTATTTCTGCTCAAATTATAGATTGTGGGTACTCATTAAAACCGCCTCATCGAGGCGGTTCTAACGACTACCAACAATCTATATTTTAGAGCAGAAATAAGACAAAAAAGGTTTACCCCGTAAACTCCAGTTTTACTATAAAAAGTGGGATTTAAGGGGGTAAAATTATATAGGCGTGTTTTCGTGACGAGATCGTAATATTTCAGGGACAACGTACGGTCTTCACAGCAACAACGACTGTGGTAGAACGTTCGACTTGAATTTAGAAAGAGACGTGAATATCTGGTACCAGGGTGGTATTCACGGTGACTGCGAAGTACATTTCACCGACTCAGACAGCTCCGACTACCCTAGGACATGTGTGAAAGCTAAACGAATGGACGTCAGTGACTGCTCCGTGGAAGTTGAAGTGCATTATTATACCGTTATAGAAGGTTACGACGATCAGGTAAGAGACTGTTATGTGACGAAAGCACCCTATTACGAAACACGCCTATAAAAATACATTGTAAACTTTATCGCCGAAAAAAATGAATATTTTATGATGAAATAGTTTGATATTTTTTTCTAATTTCTTCTCAAAATATAGATTGTGGGCACTCGTTAGAACCGCCTCATCGAGGCGGTTCTAAGAGTACCCACAATCTATATTTTAGAGCAGAAATAAGAAAAATAAGGTATACCCCCGGAAACCCCAGTTTTACTATATAAACGTGGGGTTCAAGGGGGTCAAATTTATATAGGTGTGTTTTCGGGACGGATGGTTATATGACGAAAGCACCCTTTTACAAAACACGCCTATACAAATACATTGTAAACTTTACCGCGAAAAAAACGAACATTTTAAGATGAAAAATTGTGATATTTTTCTTATTTCTGCTCAAAATATAGATTGTGGGTACACGTTAAAACCGCCTCATCGAAGCGGTTCTAACGAATACCTACAATCTATATTTTAGAGCAGAAATTAGAAAAATAAGCGTTATCTCTGTAAACCCCAGTTTTACTAGATCAGACAGTAAGTAAGTAAGTAAGTAATTTCTTTATTTAAAGAGGGTAACTCGTTTGGTAAAACCAATCTTCCACAAGGCCCTCTATCTAAAACACAATGCAAAACATTTAACGAACAGTACATGGGTATTAACAAAAGTGATAACATAATGTGGAAAAAGAAGAAATGATTGAAGCATTCGTATGTAAAACTTCGATAACTCTAATACAGATAATTAGTTTACTTTGGCTAATTCGAGCTCACTCTTGGGTCCCTTGTTTACATTTCTCCAGCTATACTTGTGTTATGGTGGGGGTTGTTTGGTGTTTACTTGGAAATGCATGTTATGTGTGCATCATTAGAATTGCTTTTTGAGGCGATTCTAATGAGCACACACAAAACATGTGTATTTTATAGAAAGTCGAAAATATGCCCCAAGATCATTTCTATTATGTACTATTGGGTACCTATTTTTCAAAGTAAGTTCTTGGTCCAGTGGGATTCAATGGGGTCAAAATTATATAGTGTGTTTTCGTGATGCGTGTAGGGATTATGTTACAAGTCAGATAACTTCTATTTTTATACTTTGCCCAGAGTTATCTGCCCTTAATAAATCTGTTGTGGCCTTTTTCGCCTTTAAAACTTGATTATCATTATGATAATACACCCATGCGACATAGTGCATTTTTCCACATCTCCCAAAATGGCTACTTTTCTGATGAAACTCTGTCACGGATATTTTCTTATTTTACACTGCAAACTTAGGTTGTTGGTGCTCGTTAGAACCGCCTCATTGAGGCGGTTCTAACGAGTACCCACAACCTATGTCTTAGAGCAGAAATAAAAACAATTATGTATAGCCCCGTAAATCCCAGTTTTCTCTATATAAAGTGGGGTTTTGGGGGCGGTGTTTATTTCACATACTTGTTGACGTGATGCATGTGTCTGAAAAATGGCTTTGACCTATATTACACTACTACTAAGAGTTGCCTATTTGCTGAAGAATATTAAGTTCTTGAGTTATCTGGATTTGATTTATCCAGTTTTTGTACCAAATGGAATAATTAACCCATTTAGTACCGATCACCCCAAAATGGGTACCAGGGCAAACAGTGCAGGACCAGATCAGACTCGATAAGGGCCTCCACTGTTTGCAAAAGGTTTAGCCATTTTCCAAATAAATTTTGAAGAGAACACAACCTGTCACCCCTAAATTTTGAAGAAAAAAAACTCCTGCTATATATAAGGAGGAAGATTCCATTTGGAACAAAAAGGGTTAATTTTGTATATTAGGAGATGTAGGAAGTAGTTGTCACAGATTATATCAAGACAGTTCCATGTCTAATGGCGTGTTCTATAGTGGGGAGGTATCATGCAGTGTTTGTGGCGCTTTCACAGTACAACTTCTTCTTAACCCCCCCCCCCCCCACACACACACACACTGTTTGCAAAAGGTTTAGCCATTTTCCAAATAAATTTTGAAGAGAACACAACCTGACACCCCTAAATTTTGAAAAAAAAAACTCCTGCTATATATAAGGAGGAAGATTCCATTTGGAACAAAAAGGGTTAATTTTGTATATTAGGAGATGTAGGAAGTAGTTGTCACAGATTATATCAAGACAGTTCCATGTCTAATGGCGTGTTCTATAGTGGGGAGGTATCATGCAGTGTTTGTGGCGCTTTCACAGTACAACTTCTTCTTAACCCCCCCCCCCCCCCACCCCAGTGGAATTCGTTTCACTGACCGTTCCAAGGCGGTTCTTCTGTCACGGTTTATTTTTGTTATGGAATGTCTTGAGAGTGTATCGCTTATATTATTTTGTTTTGGATAGCCATTTTGGCAATTTTGTGGGGAAGTAACTGTCATTTTGGCTTTTCACTATTGATGTTTCCATTAGGGTCTGGTTGTTTCATGTCTGTGATTCTTTCACTTTCATCACGTAAACAAGTCCGTGAAATAAAGTCCCCCCTACACCCCACTTTATATAGAGAAAACTGGGGTTTACGGGGGTAAACATTATTTTTCTTATTTCTGCTCCAAGACATAGGTTGTGGGTACTCGTTAGAACCGCCTCAATGAGGCGGTTCATTGAGGCGGTTCTAACGAGTACCCAAAACCTATGTTCTGAGTATAAATAAGAAAAATATCACAAATTTTCATCAGAAAAATTACCTTTATTGAGGTATGAAAAAATGCACTATATCACACGGATTTGTTATCGTAATGGGTGTCTCTGATGGGAGCTGTGGACTAATTGTATCATTCCTGATCATTGCCTTCACTTCTATTCTCCAGAAAACCTGAAAAATATGTGTTATTGGCCTACAGTGGAGAGGTATCATACAGTGTATATGGCGCTTTCACAGTAGAACTTCGATGGCTTGAACATCGATGGTTCGTTCACCATGACTGAGTCAAACCCGTTCTTTAGCCCCTATGGAAGTCCTCTACATAATAAATAATGGGGGATAATTTGGGAGCTTTCCGTCTTCTATCTTGCAATTGCATGCTGTGTGTACACATTATAATCGCCTCGATGAGGCATGCATTTGCAAGATAAAATGAGCACACACAGCATTAATTTTACGGAACACCAAAAAAATAGTCCAAAAGTATCACTTTATTCCTCCTGGCAGTAACCCTCGGTGGCTCGAACTACCCCCGTCTCGAACAGATTTTCGAAGAACAAAGTGTGTTCGAACTATTAAAGTTTGACTGTATTTGTCGATATTTTCGATCAGATGGCATATTTGTATAACAACATCACGGCCCCCGCTTGGGGCTTGAAACAGATAGGCTGCATGATGCTTCCACGCATAGCTGAAACAGGCCACACACGAGAACAAGTAAACCGCATATATGATCTATTGGTTTCATTGCGCGACAGGGCTATGGGTGTCAGTTTATTTCAATGTAGGGTAAATGTGCCAGAGAATTGGAAGTGGCATATACAGTGTTGACTGGGACGTTAAACCTCAAATCAAATAATCAAATAAAATAGTAGTGAAGGTAATGATCAGGAAAAGATACGACTACTCCACACCTCCCATCAGAGACACCAAAGGGAAAGAAACACTCACATTAAATAACGAGACCCTAATGGAAACATCAATAGCGGAAAGCCAAAAGGACAGTTACTTTCTCGAAAAACGGTTAATTGGCTATCCAAATCAAAAAGATATAAGAGATGCACACACTCAAAGACAGCCCATAACAAAAATAAACCGCGTTTATGAAGTTTAGGCAACCAATATAACGTAGGAAGCTTGTCTTGGCCTTCAGTTACACATACAGCAAATTTGGTGGCTGAACAGCCAATTTGGTCCTCAACTAAAGCCTTCTCTACAGCCAACGCTGCAGTTCATAGACCTTAGTACCACCAAGTTCTTGCTGAAGAGTGTTAACGTAGTGGAGACGTCAAACCACATTGTTAGCAGCCTTATCTGCTGGAACAAAACAAACTTCCTATGAAATTCTTGAATACTTAGTTTATAGTGACGTAAATATGTCTTAGGTTTAGGAGGTAATAAGTTCGTATTGTGAGAGTAGAAAGAAATGCGTTTGTTCACTAGTTTCAGACTGCTTAGTTTCGATTCTTTAAGAGCTTTATGCTCAACATACTCTCGATTACACCATCGATTACCAAATTAAGTCTTTACGCTGGAACCATCCAAGACTATAGAATCTGAGGCATGATCCGCCAGTGTGCAATAAAAGTGGGAAGCAAAGTTATCAACCGTGATTGGGTCAACTACCATACATGCAGTCTGTCATATAATATTTATGTTGTACCCAATCTTTTTATATCGATGAAAGAGTTGACGAAATTGGGTACTGAAATCATTGCAAGTATATATTTTTCTGAATTCATATGCTAAGTCACAATAAAATTTGCTGTAGCAGCAGAAGACAAGCGATATTCTGTTTACATAATAGTTGCATCAATTGGTTTTGGGGTGGGAGGTGCAAGAGACCTAAACAGATTAAATATTTTAAGATCTCGTAATTTCTAAGCGCGTAGAAATCCTGAAAGTATAGAAATAGGGCACAAAACTATGGATCAGAAAGAATAAAGCAATAAGGCTAGCTGGTCTTGCTCAGAAATAACACTTTCTTGCACACCAGACAAGGAAATCCGTGATTTTACCCAGGGGTAGAAACTTATGTTCTGACCCTGGTGTTCCGACCAAGGCAACTAACATAAATGCGCTTCAATTCTATTTAACTGCCGGAACTACTTCCGCACTACTTCTATTTTGTAAACAATATGCATGTGCGAGCTGTCAAAACTAACCAGAGGTGTTGTGCAAGAAAAAGAATCCAATATGGGGTTCTGTTGCAGATGGGCGTTTCCAACCCTCAGGATGACCGTGCTGAGCGGAACCTCGGCCTAGCCTCGGTTCCGCTCAGCACGGTCATCCCTCGGGTTGGAAACGCTCATCTACAACAGAACTCCATATAAGATTCTTATAATACTCCAGAGTGTTCACTGAGTTCTGTATTGTAGTCCTTCCTTACAAGATTTACCTTTTTAAAAGAACACATCACGTGAACAAGTCAGTGAAATGAACACCCCACTAAACCCCACTTTATATAGGGAAAACTGGGATTTACGGTGGTAAACATTATTTCCCTTATCTCTGCTCCAAGATATAGGTTGAAGGTACTCGTTAGAACCGCCTCAATGAGGCGGTTCTAACGAGCATCCAAAACCTATGTTTTGAGTATAAATAAGAAAATTATCGCCAATTTTCATCATTAAAAGTACCTGTTTTAAGGTATGAAAAAATGCACTATCTTAATGTGTTATCGTAATGATATCCAACGGATGTGGCGGACATAAAAAAATCTGCCTTTTCTTTATGCTATATTACTGATATTTTCTAATCCTTTGGGACAGTCAATTCCAGTACGTAATTTTGAAAATATTTGAAGGTTACCATTACGATAACACACCCGTGCGACAAAGTGCATTTTTTCGTATCTCCAAAATGGCTACTTTTCTGATATATTTCCATGATATTTTCTTATTCATACTGCAAACATAGGTTGAGGCGGTTTACATGAGTACCCACAACCCATGTCTTGGAGCAGAAATAAGAAACATTATGTAATCTCTCGTAAACCCCAGTTTTTTTCTATTTAAAGTGGGTTTTAAGTGGGTGTTCATTTCACGGACTTGATCACACGATGTGATGGGGCCTAACTGGCCGAAAAAGCTAGTCTGACACAGAAAAAACTTATACACTCCCCATTTTCAGGTTTCTGCTGTAGTGCTTATTTCAAAACGATAACCATTTAATAACATAAATTTAAAAAGATTCCTCGCCGAAACTTATTTCCGGTTCAGATAACTTGTCTGGTTCTTGCGAACGATCAGGTACAAGTTGTTCAATATATCGTTAAAACGTTTGTCGTGTAATATGACAAATGTATAAAATACCGTAGCAGCTTTGTACACATGTTACTTAACCCTTTACCACTCAGATACGTGTTTTTACGTGTCTGCACCCCTCCCCCTTATTTTAAGCCCCAGAAGCACCTAAAATCTGCATTTCTACCCCTGGATAGTTATGTTTGCTTTAGGATTTGTTGGGCAAAAAAGTGACCTGTTTTTTCGCGCGCCTCCCCACTAAAAATATTCTAGGGGGGATTGAAGGGGGGCGTTGCCCCCCTCACATCCCGAAAAATTTTGGGTGTATGGCCCAACAGGCCGCTAAAATTTATATCTGAGGGTGTCTGGGGTCAAAAATGCCTGAAAATTGATGCTGATAAAACATGCTGCAAACAGTGAAAATGGCCAGTGCCAAACACCTTAATTGTTGCCTTGACAGCTGTGTGAAGATTAAAATGTGGTCAAAAATTCATGTGAAAACACACATTTTGGCACATTTGAGATGCCCCCTCTTTACCATGACAACAATGATCAAGTCATGAAAGGTTGCATTTGAAAGGCTACTGCCCAATGAACATTCATATTGAGTTTGGTGTAAAACAGACCATCCATTATGAAACAATGGCTAGTTGAAGTTGCTGTCAGGTGCAACACTGTGAAAATCAGCGAAATTCACAAAATCCCTGAGTGGTAAAGGGTTAAACCCAACCACGGTTGATTTTGTTGCCCTCTTTAATTGCAAGTCGGCGGGTCGGGCCTCAGACAATATAACGGCTACAGCCTAAATACTTATTTACAGGTAATGTTGGTTGGTGCCTGGTCAGGCCCACTGGAGTCTTACTGCTGGCTGTATTTCACTTTTTTCATGCTGCCGAGTCATCATCGTTGTTTGGCCTCTGTTTTTGTTTGAGTTCTATGTTCTCGGAGATGTTGCACTGATAAGTTAGAAATCCTTCATGCGGACTTAGCAAATTATGTATCGAAATGTTCTGAAAAAAGGATAATCCTTTGGACTGGAAACCATGAAGTGTTCACGATGTTCCTGGCCAGGCTAGCTAGTTTCGGACAATTAGGCCTCATCAGTAGTGACCCTCGTGTATTTTCTAAAATCCGCAGCGAAATCATTGACACCAAAGGACTAAAAAATTTGAGCCATACTAAGATGAAGGGCAGGGAGACTTTTTACGGCAGCCGATGCGTACGAATTGCGCACCTCTTGTGGCTGATATGTTCTTGTATTGTTATGAAAGAGACTTCATGTTGTCGCTTTTCATTAATAACCAGTCTGAATTTATTGAAGCTTTTAGTTCTACTTCTAGATATTTAGATGATTTATTAAATATTAACAATACTTACTTTAATGGTTTGATCAGTCAGATATATCCCCTAGAACTTCAGTTAAACAAGGCAAATGCCTCTGATACCGAGGCCCCCTTTTTGGATTTACATTTATCAATTGTAGTTGGATTTGTTTCTTGCAAAATTTATGATAAACGTGATGATTTTGATTTCGATATTGTAAATTTCCCTTTTTTGGGCGGTGATGTTCCTCGTGCGACATCGGACAGGGTTTATATTTCGCAGTTAATCGATTCGCTAGAGTGTCTAGCCATGTATCCGACTTCAACACTTGTAATAAATTATTAACCGCTAAACTTCTTAATCAGGGGTATCGGTATCATAAGCTACGTAAAGCCTTTTCTAAGTTTTATAGACGTCAGTCTGATTTGGTTTCAAAATTCAATGTTGGACTTAAAACACTTCTGCAACAAGTCCTAATGGAACCCGAATTCTATGGTGACTTAGTAAATAAATTTAGAAAAATACATGCCTGTAATGACTTTAGTGCCCAATTTCGTAAAATCCTTCGTCGATATATAAAGATTGGGTACAACATAAATGTTTTAAATGTTTTAAAACAGACTGCATGCATGGTGGTTATCCCAATCACGGTTGGCAACTTTGCTTCCCTCTTTGATTGCACACCGGTGGGTCGGGCTTAAGATTATATGATGGGTCCAGCGTAAAAACATAAATGGAATTTTATTTTATTTTAGTATTCTTTATGTTGGTTGGGGCCTGATGCTCCGTCTTTGGTCGGGCCCCTCGGAGACTAACTGTTGGTTTTTGTTTGCTCCAGCAATTCTGTTGTTGTATGCTGTCGAGTGCTCAACCTTGTTTCATCTCTGTAGTTTTTTGATTTGTATGTTCTCGGAGATGTTACACTGATGAGTTAGGGAGCCTTCATGCGGACTAAACAAAATTAGTGTATACCGCGACAGAGGTAAGGGCGAGGATTATGGCCATGTAAAATCGATTTAAGCCCCCCAGTGGAATTCTTTCCACTGACCGTTCCAAGGCGGTTCTTCTGTTGCGGTTTATTTATGTTGTTGTTTGTTACTGTGTGTATCACTTGTGTCTTTTTATTTTGGATGGCCATTTTGGCCATTTTGTGGGAAAGTAACTGCCCTTATGGCTTTCCTTTGTTTAGGTTTCCATTATGGTCTGGTCGCTTCATGTTTGTGTTTCTTTCCCTTTGGTGTTTTTGATGGGTGGAGTAAGTTAATTGTATCGATTCCTGATCTTTGTTTTACCTCTACTTCACATTTCCTTAACGCCAGCTTTGATGATGTTAACTGAGAAAGGTAATCCTTTTGAAGCAAGGACAACAGCATAGAACTGAAAAACATGGTGTGTGCAAGATATTTCTGAGCCAGACTAGCTAGTTTCGGCCAATTAGGCTTTATCAGTGACTCTCAATTATATTAAGTCCGCAGTGAAATCAATTATCCTGAAGGACTAGAAAATATTATCCACACTATGAACAGAATCATGGGCTAGGATTGGTTGCCACGAAAAACCGATCTAATCCCCCGAGTAGAACAATTTTTAATGACTGTTCCAAGACGGTCATTCTGTATATTGTTATAATTCGTGTTTGCATTATATTTTTTTATTTTGGATGGTTGTTTGGCCATTTTGAGGAAAGTTAAGTTCATTTGGCTTTCCGCTTCTGACGTTTTCATAACGGAGAAGTTTTTTTTTTGTTGTTGTCAATTGTATCTCACCCGTTTGTTACAAAAATGGTCGTCTTGAGTTTCCCTATTGTATCTTACTCTTCATTACCTTCAATTGTATATGAAAAATACCTCTGATTGTACAACTTCGATTCTTGAGGCCTCTGGCCACGCTCGGCCACAACTCCAAATGGGCGTCACATAAAATCAGAATACATACCTCTATCCCACCCGATGGCTACTAAAAGCGGTCTACTTGAGTTTCCCCACTGTATTTTACTCTTCATTACCTTCAATTTTATATGAAACATGACTCTGATTGTCACAATCGATTCTTGAGGGCATGGACACGCTCGGCCAACACTTCGAATGGGCGTCACATAAAAATCAGAATACATACCTCCAGTCCTTATCTAAAGGGTTATTACCTGCGAAATATTTACGATTCTAGCTAAAAAGGTATGACAATCGAAAAATGGTCCAAAATCCTACTATTTGATCTCTGTTGACCCTGTGGCTGAATGTTTGCACCACTGTAGTCTTTTCTTTATTAACTTCGATTTGATATTCAACATGACAATGTTTATACAAAAATGATTTTTGCCCATTGGGCAGTATCGCCGGGGGTCACATAACATTTCTGTATACGTCTCATCTGTCCTCAGCCATAGGGCTGTCGTCTGGGACGTATAGAGATCATAGCTTAAATGATCTGTGTGACATGCCATGATCCCCGCTTTTCCCCGGGGATATATACAGTTATCGGTATTCATTTTAACAGAGGAAGAAATGAAGTTTCAATCGTGTCAGCTTGATTTTCACGTGAGAGATACACTATACAATCCCTTTCACTAATCATCATCAAGGCGAGTACAGTTAGTTACCATTGGAATCCCAAAAATTTGTCTAAAAAATATAGTATAGAACCAACTGTAATAAAGATATTTTCCAACAAAATAAAGCCAAGCATTCAAAAGTCGCAGACTTTATTATTTTTATGAACTCCAGAAGTGAACATAAGCTCGATTAGCTATACAAGAAAAATAAGGAGTTTTTTTCCGTTGAAATATATGTTCAGTCAAATCAAAGCTCTAATCTTTAATCAACTTATGAGGTAATCGTATATACAGTCACTGTGTAAAGAAATCCTAAGTAGATAAACTGAAAGCCTTTCCTTTTTTATAAAACTTCACAGTAAGGCAGAAGGTTGAATCGTTGGATAACTGCGTAGTTATAAAATAAATTTTAATGAGCTTGCAATATGAGGGCTTTATCAGTTAATTGTATCGATTCCTGATCTTTGTTTTACTTCTACTTTGCATATCAGGGCTGTTTTGTTTGTGCCGTGTGGCGGCTGTAAAAGGTCTCCCCGTACATACATTTAATGCTCTTATATTTCAAATCCTCAGGGATTGCTTATGCAATTGCTTTTCACTGTTCCACCAACTGACATCCTTTAGATACCTGTTGAAGGTCATTATTAAACCGATGTTCGTTTCTCGTTGTATAACAACTGCTTGTTTGACATCCCTGGACTTTAAGTAGACTTAGATGTTTTGTGGGCTTTTGTTGTACCTTCCTTCTATTCGAAGGAATTATCTTCAGTGATTTTATATGCTGTTTTACATAATGACCGGTATGAAGATCGCTTTAGGTTTGACGGTATCGAAACCTTCTAAACTCACATGAGTATCACAAATGCATTTAAAATATCAATATCACCCCTAAGGTTACACTCTGCTTCTTCTGTACGGATTCCCCATTCTATTAAGAACTTTAATACTATGTTGCCTTCGGTATTGGTTAGACCCTTAAATTTGTCTTCTGTAACTTCAGTTAATCTCAATGGAGCAGGCAATACCAATGTTTTTGGGAGTAGTCTTCGTATAAGACTATCTCCTCTCAAATCGCCCATCCTTCGAAAATATACTAATCCGTGGAAACCTAGTATTTCTAAGTGCAATGCCAAGAGGTGCAGATGTTGTTCGCATTTAAGCACTGCGTCTACCGTTACTTCATCTGTAAACGGTAGACGCTTCTCTGTAGTTAACATGTCTGATTTGACATGACAGTCTACAGATTTAATTTATCTAATTACATGACGTGCTGCAAACTGTAATATGCAGTACGTCGGTCAAACTAACCGAATGCTTAAAACTAGATTGAACGAGCATTATCGTAGAATGAGTAAGCCTAAGAAAACTGACACTTTCTTGTACTGTCACTTTCGACGTACAGGTCATTCTGTAAATAACATTGTTATACAACCAGTGGAAAAACTTTATTACGATGCAAATTCTACATCTAGATTCAAAATAATCAAAAGACAAGAGGCTGAACTGAAATGGATTACATTTTTACAGACCCCTTTTCCACTGGGATTTTAATGACAACATTTATCATGAGGGTAATATTTCCAGAATGCCGGACTTTGATATTTTCTCGCTCCTTGAATGTCGAAAACGCAGAACTAGATCTCACGGCACCAGGAAAAATGGTAACTTTAAACGTAAATCACGTGCGTTTAAACGAAACAATACTAGACTGAAGTGACTGTCAATTATATTATTAAATAATGGACGCCACTCTATGCTTTCATTTTTAAGTTCATTACCCGTTTCTGTTTTACGTCTTCTGAACACCGAGTCGAATAAATTCTACGATAGTTCTCATCAGTTATATGATGCGGCTCTCTTAACTAGAGGCTATACTCAGCATACTCTCCGTCCTTACATTGATTCTGAAATTAATCATAAACGCCATTTCTTCAAAATATCCTTCATAAATAAGGGTATTGATTTTATAGATTTGCTCAGTATCTTCTGTGAAAGATCGGTGCTTTCTTCCATTCCTGCTTTTTTTTTTTTCAAAATACTGAAACACCTATAATTTGCTATAAATATAACAAACCTGTTAGATCTATCATTTTTAATTTCAATAAACTTGTTTCAGATCTTGTATGGATACTAATACTCCTGATTCATGTGATTGTAAAAACTCAGTGTATTGCTATCTTGCTTCTGGTAATGTAATTAATGGCAATTTGAAAATTATTCCTGATTCTAGGATTAGGAATATAATTTCTAAACGACCGAAATATCGGTTTCCTTCTAAAATTGATTTCAGTAAATGTAGAGATGAAATCGCTGCTTCCTTGAATGAATTCCGTAATCGATTGTGTAAGCGAGAGTATGTTGAGCATAAAGCCCTTAAGGACTGGAAACTTAGCATTTTAAAACTAGTGAATAAACGCATTTCTTTCTATTCTCAAAATACTAACTTATTACCTCCTAAGCCCAAGACGTCTTTACGTCATCTTAAACTAGGTATTCAAGAATTTCATAAGAAGTTTGTTTTGGCCCCTGCAGACAAGGCCGCTAACAACGTCGTCGTTGTGGGATGGCTATACTATGATAACACACTTAACAGGAGCTTAATGGTACTAATGCCTATGAACTTCAGCCTTTAGCTGAGGAGAGAGCTATAGTAGATAAACATGTTTGTCATTCAGCCACCAAGTTTGCTGTGTGTGTTACCGAAGGCCAAGACAAGCTTCCTACGCTATACTGGTTACCAAAACTTCATAAAAGACCTTACAAAGCACGGTTTATTGCAAATTCTAGCTCTAGCACTACCACTGAACTTTCTAAATTATTAAATTCCTGTCTTACTGCTTTTAAAACGCATGTGATTAAATATTGTGATAAAGTCTTTGAAAGATCAGGAAGAAATCTGTTTTGGTCTATAATAAATTCGAATGAGGTTTTAAATAAATTGAAATCCAGACATTTTCGTGCTTCAAGTCTGTCTACTTACGATTTTTCCAATCTTTACACTACACTTCCTCATAATCTTATAAAAGGAAAGCTTAATGATTTAACTGAATGGGCTTTTCACAGAGAAGATTCTCTCTATCTTGCATGTAATGTCAGAAATGCATTTTTCACTTCTAAAGAGCATAAGAATTATACACTTTGGTCATGTCAGAAAGTGTGTGATGCCCTCACCTTTCTACTTGACAATATTTATATTAGATTCGGTACTAAGTTATTTAGACAAATTGTGGGTATTCCGATGGGTACGAATTGCGCACCTCTTGTGGTTGGTCTGTTCTTGTATTGTTATGAAAGAGACTTCATGTTGTCGCTTTCCATAGATAACAAATCTGAAATTATTGCAGTTTTTAGCTCCACTTCTAGATATTTAGATGATTTATTAAATATTGATAATACCTATTTCGATGGTTTGATCAGTCAGATTTACCCCCCAGAACTTCAGTCAAATAGAGCAAATTCTTCTGATACCGAGGCCTCGTTTTTGGATTTACATCTATCTATTGTAGATGGGTTTGTTTCGTGCAAAATTTATGTCAAACGCGATGACTTTGATTTTGAGATTGTAAATTTTCATTTTTTGGATGGTGATGTTTCCGTGCGCCATCCTATGGCGTTTATGTTTCGCAATTAATTCGATTTGCTAGAGTGTGTAGTCATGTAACTGACTTCAACACTCGTAATAAATTATTAACGGCTAAACTCCTTAATCAGGGTTATCGGTACCATAAACTACGCAAAGCCTTTTCAAAATTTTATAGACGCCATTCTGATTTAATTTCAAAATTCAATATTGGACTTAAATCTCTTCTGCAACAAGGTCTATTGGAACCCGAATTTTATGGTGACTTAGTATATAAATTCAGAAAAATATATAACCGCAATGACTTCAGCACCCAATTTCGTAAAATCATTCTTCGATATAAAAAGATTGGGTACAACATGGATGTTATACGACAGACTGCATGAATGATAGTTAACCCAATCACGGTTGGCAATTTTGCTTCCCTCTTTAATTGCACGCCGGTGGGTCAGGCCTCAGATTCTATGACGGCTCCAACGTAAAGGCTTATTGAGAATTAGAGAGATCTAATTCAAGGTAATGTTGGTTGGTGCCTGATGCTCTGTCTCTGGTCGGGCCCATCGGAGTCTAACTGTTGGTTTTCTTTTGCTCCAGCATTTCAGTGGTTTCTTGCTGTCGAGTCCTCACCGTTGTCTCACCTCTGTGGTTCTTTGATTTTTTTTGTGGTTGTGGTTGCACTGATGAGTTAGGAGGCCTTTATAAGGACTGAACAAATTATTTGTCTAAATCGCGACGGAAGTAAGGGCGAGGAGTGTGTCCACGTAAAATCGATTTAAGTCCCCCAGTGGAAATCTTTCCACTGACCGTTCCTAGGCGGTTCTTCTGTGGCAGTTTATTTATGGTGTTGTTTGTTACTTACTGTGTGTATCACGTGTGTCTTTTTATTTTGGATGGCCATATGGCCATTTTGTGGGAAAGTAACTGTTCATATGGCCTTCCTTTATTTAGGTTTCCACTATGGTCTGGTCGCTTGGTGTTTGTGTTTCTTTCCCTTTGGTGTTTTTGGTGGGTGGAGTAAGTTAATTGTATCGATTCCTGATCTTTGTTTTACTTCTACTTTATCAGATCTTGTATCAAGTGTAGGCAAACAGTTCAACGCGGGGAGTTTTTCTTGTTTCTCCTTGACACTTCTGCAAATTTAATAGTAACCTTATTGCAGTGGTTTGTGGCAATTGTCTTTTAATCAGCAGGAGCCAGTTCGTAGGTTAGAGTACTAAACCAAGTTCTTTTAATGTATTTAAGCAATGAAGACGTCTAACAACAATTTCACTGAGAACCTCTTTTATCTAATCAAACTTTTCATGAAATGTTTAAATACCTTGTTTATAATGTCTGGTAGATTATTTAGCTTTATGTGTTAGAATCATAAACTGATCAGTGTAAAATACAATTCGATTGTCTATAATCTTAAAAATAAAACTACACATATTTCTACAGCAAGGAACTCTCGAGTATTAGATACTGTACGTGCTAGAACAGTTACAAGTTATACCAATAGTGATACTTTGAATAACCGAACCTAGATGTTTTCTTTTTCTTTTTCAGAAATATACATGCTCAAGTCCATTTGAGGAAGCTTGCACTTATGGCAGCAAAGTAATAGTTTTGTTTAAAAAAGTTACTTTCGGTTCATCGGGTGGTCCAGTTGATATTTTGATAAACGTGTATGCTGAAAAAAGAAAGGGTAGGCTTTCATTACCTGCATCTTTTATACCATATTCTTAAGTTTTAAAATTAAGATATTGATCGGCTCTAGAAGTGATTCGTCGGGTATTTAAATTACGTTTTAGAGGTCTGTTGTAAAGTAGTTAAATTACAAGCGTGTAGCGCGAAATGTTTTCTCAACTTACAACTGACCGTCAGAATGTAATTTTACATCAACACTCATCCCTTTAGATACAGACACACAAAAAAAATCAACAGTTGTTGTTGTAGGCAGCAATTGCATTTCGAACTTTCGCCACTGTTTGAAGACCCCCCAACCCCCCCCCCCCCCCCCCACACACACACACACACCTCGCCATAATGGATATTTTATGCCCATTTCTAATGTTTTTTCAACGTCTAGCATCATAGAATGCTCGACTGATGTCATAAAGCTCATGCTCGTCGACCCAGTGAATAAGGTACATTTCCGTTGCCTATATACAGTCGAACTTCAATGACTCGAACACCTTTGGGACAATGAAAATCTGTTCGAGACAGGGGGAGTTCGAGCCACTGAGGGTTACTTCCAGGAGGCATAACGGGGTTAATTTTGGGAAATCTTTTCGGTGTTCCATAATAGAAATGTATGCTGTGTGTACTCATTAGAATCGCCTCGACGAGGCGATTCTAATGAACACACACAGCATACATTTGCAAGATAAAAGTCGAAAATGTCCTTAATTATCCCACACTACTTCTAATGTTGAGGAATTCCATAGGGACTCAAAAATGGGTTCGACTCAGCCGTAAAACAAGCCATCGGTGTTCGAGCAATCGAAGTTTTACTGTATTTATGCTGTGTTACATTTTAGAGGTAGATCAGCTAACGTGTTGAATTGTTGAGTGATATCGGTCAGTGGTGAAGAACTTCGAATCAGGAGTGCGAAGCGCTATAGATCTGTCTACTTACAACTGACCAAAAAATATGATTTGAGCTTTTTTGTTAGCTCACCTGACCCAAAGGCTCAGGGTGAGCTATTGTGATCGATCACCGTCCGTCGTCGTCGTCGTCCGTCCGTCCGTTCACAATTTCTTTAAACAACATCTCCTAAACCACTGAACAGATTTGGACAAAACTTGGCAGAAATAATCCTTAGGTGGTCCTCTCTCAAAGTTGTTCACAGAATTCAATTCCATGCAGAACTCAGGTTGCCATGGCAACAAAAAAGGAAAAATAAGAGAAAACCTATAAAATCTTCTTGTATAAAACCAGAAGGCCCAGGCCATTGATATTCGGTATGGAGCTTGTTCTTGTGGACCTCTGCCAAGATTGTTCAAATTATTGCCCTGGGGCCAAAAATGGCCCCGGCGCGGGGCCAACTGGTTTTACATAGGGTTATAAAGGGAAAACCTTTAAAACTCTTCTTGTCTGAAACCAGAAGCCCAGGTCTTTGATATTGTGTATGAAGCTTCATCTAGTGGACGTCTACCTAGATTGTTCAAATTATAGCCCTGGGGCCGAAAATGCCCCCGCCCCGGGGCCCTTTGGTTTTAATAGGCTTATATAGGGAAAACCTTTTAAAATCTTCTTGTTTGAAACCAGAAGGCACAGGTCTTTGATATTTGGTATGAAGCTTCATCTAGTGGACCTCTACCATGTTTGTTCAAATTATTGCCTTGAGGCCAAAAATGGCCCCGCCCCGGAGCCCACTGGTTTAACATAGGCTTATATAGGGAAAACCTTAAAATATCTTCTTGTCTTAAACAGAAGGCCCAGGTCTTTGATATTTGGTATGAAGCTTCATCTAGTGGACGTCTACCAAGATTGTTCAAATTATAGCCCTGGGGCAGAAAATGCCCCCGCCTCGGGCCCTTTGGTTTTACATAGGCCTATATAGGGAAAAACTTTAAAAATCTTCTTCTCTGAAACCGCAAGGGCCAGGTCTTTGATATTTGGCATGAATCTTCATCTAGTGGACCTCTACTAAGATTGTTCAAATTATAGCCCTGGGGCCGAAAATGCCCCCGCCCCGGGGCCCTTTGGTTTTACATAGGCTTATATAGGGAAAACCTTTTAAAATCTTCTTGTCTGAAACCAGAAGGCAAAGATCTTTGATATTTGGTATGAAGCTTCATCTAGTGGACCTCTACCATGGTTGTTCAAATTATTGCCTTGAGGCCAAAAATGGCCCCGCCCCGGAGCCCACTGGTTTAACATAGGCTTATATAGGGAAAACCTTAAAATATCTTCTTGTCTGAAACAGAAGGCCCAGGTCTTTGATATTTGGCTTTTGCTTAACACTCTTGCACTCTGTCATTTATTGCAGAATTAATCAGTTTCCTTCTAATGCATATATAGACAAACTATGTTAAAACTAGTACTTTATGCGTTTGAATTCACTTTCACATGTACGATCGATCATGATCGATTATATTCCAACCAACGAAAGGCTAGGCAACGTAAGAAAAACGTATGCAAAATGTATAGACTACAATGTATATATAAACATGACCATAAATGGCCATGTGAGTGTATGTTTGAGCTTTATATCCCAACAACAAGTAATGTCATATGGAAAAGGGCCTCGGTTGTTAGGCTAATTCGAGATCTGGAACGCACGGAATCGACCAACGATGTTTAGGATAGGCAATTGTCCGTCTTCGTCGTCGACTGGCGTCAGTGCGTCGTCTGGCGCCAAGTACATAAATCTTTAAGAAAAGTTGTTGTAAAATACGACCAGAACCGGACTCAAACCCGCGACTCCTTGCTTTAAAACAAACATTTAACACTTTCTATTGAAACCACGTGGCCGATTCGGCCTAACTTTCGTCTGTAGCATCCTTGGGCTGGTGGATTGAACGTTTATGTTTTTATGAAAATCGGCTCGTTAGTTTGATTGCTATAACAACTGAGAACTCTTAAGACTTAAAATGGGTAAAAATAAAAAAGCATTACCTGCCAAGCCGTGCAGATATTTCGACAAAACTTTTATGGAAGTGTACCTTTAGTTCTACCATATGATTTAAGGCCTACTGCTCAATTTTGGACAAAATCCTTCTTTTAAAATAGCGATATCCGGGTGTGCATCGTCCGAGGTATACCGTTTGTTTAAAGTGATATGTTACCTTTATTCTCCAGTGGAATGCTTTCATATTAGGACCGTTGCTTCACTGGAGGTACCCCTTTCATATACAATGCATTAATGGCCCCAAGGACCGAAGGTGTGGTGAAAACTACCGTATTTTGAGCTTAAGTTTATTTAGAAGTTTGCTCTGTATTATCTCCCTTATTTCCATTGGTAGTGCATTGTGTAGAGTGTTGGACTCTGAACGATAGTTTCGTGGGTTCAAATCCTGATAGAGGATCTTTTGCATTTGTTTTTTCTTTCTTAAAAAACATAAACAGTTATTATTACTTGCAATTTGTATTTTTTGTCAAATATAAATTTCGTTTTTTTATGCAAAAGCTTGAAAACAGAATTTCATTATTGTTCATTGGTTCTTAGGGGTATTTTGGTACTCTTCAAACTGCTGCAGTCTGTCTGCCTTGATCACTTATGAAAATGGCTTGTTGGGGCAAAACCGACACAATTTGAATTGTACTTTAAAAAAACAAAACAAAAAAAAAAACCAAATAAAATGAGATTTCTTATTTAGTGTATTTTAGGCCCTGGGGTACTGTCTGGTTCTCTTTTAATTGCTGCTTTTACAAAAGAAAGTGATAAACCCGTCCATAATGCCATTAAGCATTTTCTTGTTATTGGTTGCCATGGAAACCAAAATGAAACAAAAAATATGAAAGAAAATACTTAAAATAAATCTTCTCCTCAGAAACAGTTTGCTCTATGAGACTGAGACTTTATGGACATATTCCCCATACAGTAGAACTTCGATGGCTCGAACACCGGTGACTCGTTTACGGGGGTGTTCATTTCATGGACTTGATTATTTAAAACAAGGATAATGAGGTTTCTGGGTACGAATTATTTATTGTTTTTTATTTCTTCTCTAAACACAGACAATAGTAGTTGTCAAATACACATAACAAACGGTTTGAGGATAAACATTACGAAAGCACGCTTATACACATACACGCCTATATACATTGTAATCTTTATCGCCGAAAAAATGAAAATTTTAAGAGGAAAAATTGGGATATTTTTCTTATTTCTGCTCAAAACATAGATTGTGGGTACTCGCCTCGATGAGGCGGTGCTAACGAGTACCAACAATCTATATTTAAGAGCAGAAATAAGAAAATAAGGTATACCCCCGTAAACCACAGTTTTGCTATAGAAAAGTGGGGTTAGAGGGGGTCAAAATTATATAGGCATGTTTTCGTGATGTAAAGGAATAGGCTATACCATTACAAACTCCACCTTCCTAATATAATGCAGGCTGCTATCATAAGACCGTCACATAGTAATACAACATCACAGTTCACGATCGATCTATGTTGGATCCCGGTGACTAGTTTATCAATTGAAGCACAAGTTTAACAAGTTCATGAATTCTCTGGTAACGCCAATTTACATCACGTGAACAAGTTCGTGAACGTAACACCCCTTAAACCCCACTATATATATATAGAAAAGTGGGGTTGACGTGGGTATTCATTATTTTCTTTATTTTTGCTCACAAGCATAGGTTGTGGGTACTCGTTAGAATAGCCACATTGAGGCGGTTCTAATGAGCACCCACAGCTTATATTTGCAGTATAATTAAAAAAAAATATGCAGTATTTTCATCAGGAGAATAGAGAATAAATCCTCTATGTCTCATAATGATGAGAAGATAGTGAAGCTGGTGACCGAAAAAACCCGACAATACCGTCAACAGTGACTTAGATAATCCTGCACAGATACCCCCCCCCCCCCACAAGAGCCAAGAGTTGTTGTATATCTTTAAACGGATACCTTCAAGCTAAACACTGTTCAAGCGATATAGGAAGGCTGTGGTGAGTATGATGTGAAGACTAGTCTGAGGCTTTGGTTGCACAATCGTTACGATAACACACCCGTGCGACATAGTGCATTTTTTCATATCTCCAAAATGGCCATTTTCTGATTAAAATCCTTAATATTTTTCTTATTAATACTGCAGACATAGGTTGTGGGTGCTCGTTAGAACCGCCTCATTGAGGCGGTTCTAACGAGTACTCAAAACCTATATCTTGAAGCAAAAATAAGAAAAATAATGTATACCCCCATAAATCCCAGTTTTCTCTATATAAAGTGAGGTTTAGGAGGGGTCTTCATTTCACGGACTTGTTCACGTGATGATGTTCTGTAAATGGGTAAACCCTTAGGAGCAAGGACCACAGCATAGAACTGAAAACAATGGAGTGTGTATGTTTTCGGGGCCAGACTAGCTAGTTTCGGCAAATAAGGCTTCATATGTGACCCTCGATTTACTCTTTTCCATAGTGGAATCAATGATCCCAAAGGACAAGAAAGTGTAACCATCACTATGATATGTAAGACAAACATTACGAAAACACGCCTTTACAAAAACATTGTAAACTTTACCGCCGAAAAAAAAACGAACATTTTAAGATGAAGAATCGTGATATGTTTATTATTTCTGCTCAAAATATAGATTTTTTGTACTCATTAGCACCGTCTCATCGAGGCGGGTCTAACGAGTACCCACAATCAACCGTCTAATCGAGACGGGTCTAACGAGTACCCACAATCTATATTTGGAGCAGAAATAATAAAAGTAAAGTTTTACAATACAAAAGTGGGGTTCAAGGTGGGTCAAAATTATATGGGAGTGTTTTCATGATGGAGACTTTACGGCCGCCACGCCTTAACACCAGTTATGCTTAAGTTAAATCTTCTATAAAAAGGTTATTCAAGGTTATACGAGGACTGTTCAAATATGAATGCAATTCTTCTTGTAGGGTTTTGTCGTGCGCTAGATAAATTGATTTTTAAATTAGTGTCCTAAATGTGCCCCAGTAAACACACAAGTCCGTGCGATGACATCTCGAAAACACGCCTATATAATTTTGACCCCCTTGAACCCCACCTTTATATAGTGAAACTGGAGTTTACAAGGGTAAACCTTATTTTTCTTATTTCTGCTCTAAAATATAGAGTGTGGGTACCCGTTAGAACCGCCTCGATGAGGCGGTTCTAACGAGTACCCACACTCTATATTTTGAGCAGAAATAAGAAAAAAATCACAATTTTTCATCTGAAAATTTTCATTTTATCGGTGATAAAGATTACAATGTATTGGTATAGGCATGTTTTCGTAATGAGTAGTCCTATAAATCACTACAATCAAACGCTAACGAGGTGATTATCACGAGCACTTATAGTCCGTGTTCTTCAGATATACACTAGAGGATTGCTGTATACAAAATTGTCATTTCGGTGGTATTTTTTCGGTTGAAAGGTCGGAAATTTCTTTTTTCGATGAAGCCTAAGCGGAGGGATAAACGAACTTTGCGACCATTAACCGACGATGTATTACACCAACTGGCCCCTTTCAATATATGTTGACTCTGATAAGACCGCGCACCTGCAGCTTGTCAGAAACATCGCGAACCCAACGAGACACAACGCAAAGTTTCTATATATTGGCCGAGAAAATATTAAACAATCACGACGAAAACGCAGATTGGTTAGAGGTTTCACCATAACGGAACACGCCCAGTCAAATATAATGATTGCGGCCTCGGTAGCTCAGTCGGATGCGCATCTGACTGGTGATCAGGAGAACGCGGGTTCGCTACCTGCCGGGTTCGGCAACCTTTTTTCTCGGAGATAGATCTTGAAAACTTTCCTACGGTCATTCTCTCCCTTCCGCTGATTCAAGAAGGGCAGTTGTCAGTTTTTGGCGAAAGAATGTGCACTGTACTGGCTAACCGCTTACGTATAAGCCTGCCCAGGAAAAGTTTGGAAAGGTAAACTGACCGGCTCAAAAATGACCTAAAACAATTTTGACTGGGCCGTTAAACTCCAATACAAACAAACAACAAAACAATACAATGAAAATTTTGCCAACAAAAATGAAAAGTTTAAGATAAACATTCTGATAGTTTTCGTATTTCGTCTCGAAATATAGATCGTGGATACTCGTTAGAACGGTTCTAACAATTACCCAAAATCTATGTTTCGACGAGGCGGTTCTAACAATTAATAATAACAATAAATTAGTAATTAGTAATAACAATAAATTAACAATAATTTATTTTTGAGCAATAATTAACTAATTACAGTCGAACTTCAATGGCTCGAACACCTTTGGGACCATGAAAATCTGTTCGAGACATGGGTAGTTCGAGCTACTGGGGTTACTGTCAGGAGGCATAACGAGATACATTTAGACATCTTTTCGGCGTTCTATAATGAATATGTATGCTGTGTGTACTCATTAGAATCGCCTAATCGAGGCGATTCTAATGAGTACACACAGCATACATTTGCAAGATAAAAGACTAAAATCTCCATAATTATCCCCCCACTATTTCTTATGTAGAGGATTTCGCTAGGGGCTCAAGAATGGGTTCGACTCATCCATGGTAAACGAGCCATCGAAGTTCTACTGCAGTATATACCCTTGTTAACCCGAGTTTTACTGTATTAAAGTGTGGTTTCAGGGGACAAAATTATATAGGGCTGTTTTTGTAATACTTAGCGCACATTCGTGACGTATCGTTTCCTCTTGTCACGGCGCATGTCAGGATCGCACGTGGAATTGAACTGTTTCCCGATTCTTGTATGTTTTCTTTCAGATTTTGAAAGTGGAATACAGGGGTGGTTTATTCCAGTGATCGTCACGGGAAGTGTCCTCTTTTTCATCTTAATATTTGCGTGCGTACTGTTCTCGGTATTTAGACGTAGAGCTATGCTGGCAAGAGCAACTGAATATAGACCACCGCAGTCACAACCGACGTTTTCTCCATATCCTACTGTTCAATACCAGGCAACAAACCAGCCAGTAGCAGGGTACCAGCCAACAGCGACAGGCTACCCGCCGACACAGCCTATACCGGGATATCCGTCGCAGCCACAAGGTTATCCGGTTCAGCCCCAAACAGGGTACCAGTCTGATGATCAGGGAGCATATCGAGGGCATTCAGTCGATGATCAGAACACACAATCAGGTGAGTGTGGAATAATTGTCTAACTTTCCTGCGCTTTAGGTTACAGAATTTTGGGATTCATTGCCCATTACGATAACTCACCCGTGCGACATAGTGTATTTTTCACATCTCCTAAATGGGTACTTTTCTGGTGAAAATCCGTGATATTTTTCTTATAAATGCTCTAAACATAGTTTGAGGGTGCTCGTTAGAACCGCCTCAGTGAGGCGGTTCTAACGAGTACCCACAACCTATGTCTTGGAGTAAAAATAAGAAAAATAATGTTTGTCCCCGTAAACCCCAGTTTTCTCTATACAAAGTGGGGTGTAAGGGGGTGTTCGTTTCACGGACTTGTTCACGTGATGCGGACGGGTTTTCAGTAACCGCTTAACGGATTTTTCCGAAATTTTTGGGATAAGATAGATAGCAAAATGAAGTTTTGAAAGAGGGTATCAAAGCATCCCTCGATGTGCAAAGGGGCATTGCCACATTCCCTTCACTTCATAAAAAGGCCTAATATCTCATAAACCGCTCAGATCCCAACCCTTAATCATATATATTCGTATTACTTATGATAGGACGCATTTAATGACACCAACTGGGTTTTCCTAGGGTACACAGGTGCCACCCTAAAACCCATACCCTTGAAAATAGACTTTTTATCTCAGAAACTAATCAGATCCCCATCCCATTGCGATATATATATTCTTTTGTTTTCGGGTACCAGTAATGTTGATTTGCTTTTTTGTTGACAAAGAGCTAATTTAAAAAAAAACACTATTTCATATGTTAAATTGTGAATTTTCGAGACTGATTGGATTTATTGGATTTATTTTCAAACAGTATAGTTTTTCTGTTAAACAGTTCTGACTTTATAAAACTGAGATTATAGAAAATATAGATGCGAATGGTATGAACTATCTACCGTGAGAGTGAAAGAGCACCGCCATTTTTATAGTCATACATGTAAACACTATAATATGGCTCCCAGCTTTGAAAGTTGACGCCAAAAACGGACAGGCTGAGCAGATTTCAATGTATACTGTTCAACGAAAGAAAGAATACAATATGTTACAAAGGTGATTATGTAGACTGACACAGACACCACAGGAAAAAGTAAAAAAAAAAACATATATATTCTTGTTTCTTTAAGACGCATTTAGTCGAGTGTTTCGTTGCATCCACCGGGGCGCACCGGAGTATTGTCTTACCCTCAAATTAAAAAAAAGGCCAAAGATCTCAGAAACCGTTCAGATCCCCATCCCTACACATCTATATTTTTGTCTTTTATGACAAGGTACATTCAGTGCAATGCCGGCCTCGGTTGCTCAGTCGGATGCGCGTCTGACTGGTGATCAGGAGGTCGTGGGTTCGATACCTGCCGGGGTCGGCAACATTATTTCGTGGAGATTAATCATCAAATCTTTTCTACAGTCATTCTCTTCCTTCCGCTGATTCAAGAAGGGTCGGCAACATTATTTCGTGGAGATTAATCATCAAATCTTTTCTACAGTCATTCTCTTCCTTCCGCTGATTCAAGAAGGGCAGTTGTCAGTTTCTGGCGAAAGAATGTGCACTGTACTGGTTAACCGCTTACGTATAAGCCTGCCCAGGAAAGGTGTGGATAGGTAAACTGACCGGCTCAAAAATGACATAAAAGTGTGTTGACTGGGCCGTTAAACTCAAAACAAACACACAAAACATCCAGTGAAAACAATGGGGGACACCAGGGTTCGCCGCGGCCAGGCCCCACTCCCTCTCCTTCGAAAAAGGCCTACTTGTTTTGGAGCCATTCAGATCAACACTCCAGAATTATATATATTCTTGTTTTTCTTGTTAAGACACATTCAGTTGCAGGACCGCCGCCAATCGGGGCTTGTAGAAATGGAATGGGTTGCATGATGCTTCCAATGAGAGCTGAAACCTACCGATCGCTGAGCCTGAAAATGTTTTGCAAAATACAGTTTGATTGCCTCAGATATGCCTTAATTCAACAAAATTGTATTTTTTTCTTTTGAAAACAATAGGTGAATGTATCCCTTGTAGAAATGTAAAATCATTTTAATGAAACCTTTAACAGTTTTTAGGTCATCAGAGCCGAAGGCTCTTCGGCTCCGGGGGAGCTTACAGAAAAGGTAGTTGTCAGTCGTCGACGTCTGCATCTGCGTCGTCGATCGTCAACACTTTCAAACGACATCTACTCTGAAGCCACTGGTCGATTGGGCCCAAATTTCATCAATAGCAACCTTTGGCTGGGAGATTGAACAATTGTATTTTTTTTATGAAATTTGGCTCATAAGTTTGATTGCTATGGAAACTTAGAGTTTCCATAGATTTATAATTTGGAAAATTGAAAAATGACATTAACTGCCAAGCCTTTGCAGATATTTTGACAAAATCAATCTACTATCTGCCAGATGATTTCAGGTCTACTGCTCTGAAACCGTATGCTGTATGGGGCTGAGACTTTATGGAAATATTCACCGTACTCACCTTTACAGATTTTGTGTTTTATGAAATTTGGTTCTTTAGTTTTTGTTGCTATGGCAACTCAGATTTTCCATTGACTTATAATGGGGGAAAATGGTATTTACTGCCACACCTTTGCATATGTTTTGACAAAACTTTCATAGAAGTATTTTTAAGCAAACATCTATCTGACATATGATTTTGGGCCAACTGGCATATGATTTTAGGCGGAGCTTATATGATAAGCAGTTGTCCGTCGACGTCGTCCGTCAACACTTTTAAACGGCATCTCCTCTGAAGCCACTGAACCGATTGATCTTATATATTGCCTGTAGCGTCCTTGGGCTGGGGAATTGAAAGTTTATGTTTTTGGTCGGGCCCCTCGGAGTCTAACTGTTGGTTTTCTTTTTCTCCAGCAATTCTGTTGCTGTATGCTGTCGAGTTCTCAACCTTGTTTCATCTCTGTAGTTTTTTTGATTTTTATGTTCTCGGAGATGTTACACTGATGAGTTAGGAAGCCTTCATGCGGACTAAACAAAATTAGTGTATACCGCGACAGAGGTAAGGGCGAGTATTATGGCCATGTAAAATTGGTTTAAGCCCCCCAGTGGAATTATTTCCACTGACCGTTCCAAGGCGGTTCTTCTGTGGCGGTTTATTTTTGTTGTCGTTTGTTACTTACTGTGTGTATCACTTGTGTCTTTTTATTTTGGATGGCCATTTGTCCATTTTGTGGGAAAGTAACTGTCCTAATGGCCTTCCCTTGTTTAGGTTTCCATTATGGTCTGGTCGCTTCATGTTTGTGCTTCTTTCCCTTTGGTGTCTTTGATGGGTGGAGTAAGTTAATTGTATCGATTCCTGATCTTTGTTTTACTTCTACTTTTCATATAATTCGGCTCATTAGTTTGGTTGCTATGGCAACTTACGGTTTCCATAGACTTAGAAAGGGGAAAATTTAAAAATTGCATTAACTGCCATTTACCTCTTTGATGAGAGCTAGGGACTAACTTCCCATCACAGGACTTGGTGTATGAATGTCATTTGACGTGTCAACTAACAATTCTGATTCTGATTCTGAACTGCCAATCTGCAGATATTTTGACAAATTTTTCAATGAAATATTCCTTATTCAATCTTCTATCTGTCATATGACTTTAGGCCTACTGCTCAGTTTTAGCTCACCAGAGCCGAAGGCTCCGTTGGAGCTTATAGGATAGGCAGTTGTCCGTCGTCGTCGACTGCGTCTGCGGCGTCTGTCTGGCGTCAACACATTTGAACGACATCTCCTCTGAAGCAACTGGGCCAATTGGGCTGGGGATATTGAAAATGTGTCTAGTTTATGAAAATTGGCTCATTAGTTTGATTGCTATGGCAAGTTTGAGTTTCCATAGACTTATAATAGGGAAAATCGAAAAATGGCATTTACTGCCAAGCCTTTGAAGATATTTTGACAAAAATTGCATAGAAGTGTTCCTGAAGCAATCTTCTGTCTGTCATATGATTTTGGCCCACTGCTCGTTTTTATTGGTTGCCATGGAAATCAAAATACAAAAAAAAAGAAAAAAAAAAAACAACTTAAAAATCGTCGTCTCAAAAACCATATGTTCTAATGAGCTGATACTCACTGAACAAATTATTTGTCTAAATCGCGACGGAAGTAAGGGCGAGGATTGTGGCCACGTACAATCGATTTAAGCCCCCCAGTGGAAATCATTCCACTGACCGTTCCAAGGCGGTTCTTCTGTGGCGGTTTATTTATGGTGTTGTTTGTTACTAACTGTGTGTATCACTTGTGTCTTTTTATTTTGGATGGCCATATGGCCATTTTGTGGGAAAGTTACTGTCCTTATGGCCTTCCTTTGTTTAGGTTTCCATTATGGTCTGGTCGCTTAATGTTTGTGTTTCTTTCCCTTTGGTGTCTTTGATGGGTGGAGTAAGTTAATTGTATCGATTCCTGATCTTCGTTTTACTTCTACTTTGGTGGAACTAAGGCCTATGGACTGCAGCTTTTGGCTGTAGAGCGGGTTTAGTTGATGACCACATTTGTCATTCATCCACCAAGTTGCTGTATGTGTTACAGGAGGCCAATGAGGAAACCGTTAGGAAAAAATAGAAAGAAAAATACTTAAAATCATCTCAAAAAGCATATGTTCTAAGGGGCTGAGACTTTATTGAAATATTCGCCATATTTACCTTTACATGTTTCTTTTCATTGAATTTTGTCCTTCAGCTTTGTTGCTATTGCAAATTAGAGTTTCCATTGACTTACTGGGGACAAATGAAAAATGACATTTACTTCTACACCTTTGCAGATATTTTGATAATGAAAAAAAATGCCCCAAAAAATAGAAAACAAAACGCTTAACAATCATTTCAAAAACCATATGGTCTATGTGGCTTATCCAAAGGATAACCCTTTCCAGAACATATTTATGGAAATATTCACCACATTTGCCTGAACAGGTATTGTTGTTTTATGAAATTTGGCTTTAGTTTGGTTGCTATGGCAACTTAGATTTTCCATAGACTTGTAATGGGGAAAATTGAAAATCTGCCATAACTGCCAAGCCTCAGTAGATATTTTGGCAAAACGTCATAGCAATATTCTTTAAGCAATCTTCTATCGGCCTTATGATTTAAGGCCCACTTTTCATTTTTATTGGTGCCTTTGGAATGCAAAATAAACCAAAAAGGAAAATAAAAATACTTAAAAAAATCTAAGTGCTCTATGAGGCTGAGACTTCATGGATATATTCACCATATTTGCCTTTACAGGTTGCGTGTGCGCGTGCGTGCGTGTCTGCGTGCGTGCGTGCGTGCGTGCTTGTGTGTGTATTTGTGTGCGTGTGCTTTTTTATTAAAAGTGTTTCCATAGATTTATGATGGGAAAATTGAAAAAATGAAGATGACATTTACACGTTTCAAGATATTTTATCAAACGATCATAGAAATGTACCGTAAAGAATGTTATATCTGCCATGTGATTTTAGGCCAGTTGGTTGCCACAGATTGGCAATTGTTATTTGTTGTCTGTTGTTGCAATTGTTATTTGTTGTCTGTTGTCTTGCAACAACACCTCCAAGCAATATATGACATCTGAAGCCACTAAGCTGTTTGGGTCCATATTTTATCTGTAGCGTTCTTCGGCGCAGGGTTTCAATGTTTTGTTAAGATACAAGGCTGCCAGTGGGCAGAGTCCCTTGAGCTCTGGTGAGCATAGTGGCCCATGGGCCTCTTGTTGTAAACTTAACTGAGAAACCTAGGCACCTATTTTAGGCATTTCTGCACATTCGTCAACCGTTTAGAGGCTTTAAGCTGCTTTCAACTCAATATTATCAATATACTATTAAATTTTTAACCATATTGTGACAAAATTTTTAATTATTTGTTAAAGTAATTTTCATTAATAATTATTGACGATAATTAATTAAAATGTCTGTATGATCAAGAAGCGACAAAATATTTTGGTAACTCAGTTGATTGTCCGGAGCTATAATCTATGTTTTGAGCAGAAATATGCAAAATGATATATACCACTTTTATATTTTCTTTTATATTAAATAACTGCGTGCTAGCTCATTATACAGAATTTTAAACGTGACGTTTTAATTTTAATGGCGTTTGTTAAGCAAATATTAGGTTCACACATGCTCGTAAGCGGGCATTCTCTCATGGCCCTAAAATGACATCTTTCCGACAAAAATATGTGATGATTTTTTAAGAGGATCAAAATTGCCTCATGGATCACTTCAAGTTATGCTGCGATATCTATCACCGTCCGTCGTCGCAGTTCTTTTTTCCGTCCCTTTATTCGTCCATTCACAGTTACTTAACTGTGTTCAAATTACCAATGTGATAGTAATAATAGCTAAGTAAACTTCTTTAACAGATATCAATGGGAAAAAGGAGTGAAGGCAATGATCAGCAATCGATCCTCCCATCAGAGACACCAAAGGGAGAGAAACGCAAACACGAAATAACTAGACCCTAATGGAAACATCAGTAGCGGAATGCCAAAAAGACTTTCCCACAAAATGGTCAGTTGGCTATCCAAAACAAAAATATATAAGCGTTACACACACTCAGTGACAAACATATCAAAAATTAACCGCGACAGAAGAATCGACTTGGAATGGTCAATGAAAAGAATTTCACATGGGGTCTTAAATCGAAAAAAAAATATAAATGCAATCACTAAGGATTGGCAAACCAGGACCATTAAAAGCTCTATTCATCGAAACTGGTCTTCACGATTATGGTAAGTTCCCTCAGCAACGGAAGTGTTCAGCCATAAAGAAGGCAGAATTAGGGACGTCGCCGCTTCTATGCATGTCATCATGAAAACACGCCTATATAATTTTGACCCCCTTGAACCCCACTTTTATATAGTAAAACTGGGGTTTCGGGGGTATACCTTATTTTTCTTATTTCTGCTCTAAAATATAGATTGTGGGTACTCGTTAGAACCGCCTCGATGAGGCGGTTCTAACGAGTGCCCACAATCTATATTTTGAGCAGAAATAAGAAAAATATCACAATTTTTCATTGTAAGATTTTCATTTTTTTCGGCGATAAAGGTGGCAATGTATTTCTATAGGCGCGTTTGCGTAATTTGTACGAATCACAGGTAACGCAAAATATTTATTTATCCCTGATTATGTCTCCCCTGTGACTGAGAAGACAAAATCTCGCTTCCATTCCTGAGGGAAATAAGCATAATCCTAGATAAAATAAACACAACAATGACCGCTTTTTAACTGACCAATAATCATTAACAAGTACTTTTTATGTTAAGAAGTTGGAGGGGCATACAGCTTCTGGGGCGTTTGTCCGTCCGTTCATCAGTTTGTCTGTTCGTCCTTTCGTCTGTCTGTCCGTCCGTTTCACTTTTTGATGCATACCATAACTGAAAAAATGATGAAATCTTGTCATCAAATTATCTCAAAAACTATAAAAGCTATAGCCTTGAAAGGTAATGAGTGGATTGCTTGTGATGAGTTGATGACCTGATTAACTTTTTTTGTAAGAATTTCAGAAAAATACTCAATGAGTTATGGCCCTTTGTAACTTTGGGCATATATTCATTGCATGCTTTGTGATGCATAGCATAACTTTAGAACCATGTATGCTGGGGTTTTGAAATTTCACATATGGATTCATTATGAAAAAATAGCTGATATATATTTTTCTCGTCCGGAGTATATACCTTCAGTGAGTTATGGCCCTTTGAAAAATTTTGGATGAAATCTTCTCAGCAAAAGATCTCAAAAACTGTTAAAGCTATAGCCTTGAAAGTTTATGACTGGATTTCTTTCATGATGAATAGTTGACCTGATCATTACGATAACACACCCGTACGACATAATGCATTTTTTCAAAACTCCAAAATGGCTACTTTTCTGAAGAAAATCCCTGATATTTTTCTTATTCATACTGCAAACATAGGTTGTGGGTGCTCGTTAGAACCGCGTTTTGTCGGTTCTAACGAGTACCCAAAACCTATGTCTTGGAGCAAAAATAAGAAAAATGTTGTATACCCCCGTAAACCCCAGTTTTCTCTATATACAATGGGGTTTAAGGGGGTGTTCATTTCACGGACTTGTTCACGTAATGTTTACTTTTGAAGAAATTCAGAAGACTACTTCATGAGTTATGACCCTTTGTCACTTTGGACATACGTTCATTGCATGGTTTGTGAAGCATGGCATAACTTTAGACCCATGTTTGTTATGGTTTTTCATAGATGGGTTCCTCGTGAAAAATAGCTTACACGTATTTTTCTCGTCAGGATTATGTCCTTTATGAGTTGATTTCTAGTGATGAGTAGATGGCCTGGATAACTTTTGAAGAAATTCGAAAGAAAACACTTCATGAGTTATGACCCTTTTTAATGCATAACATAATATTAGAACCATATATGCTAGTGTTTTCAAATTTCATTTATGGATTTCTCATGAACAAACAAGAGCTCCGCAAGCGGGGCATTATACGCCCGTGGCAATTAGTATATGGAGCATACATATACTGACTGTTTTACAAGTTTGGGTTTGTGGAATAACCAAGGAACAATATGTGCTCCATATATGCTTACCTGGCACTATTAATAACCCCCAATGGCTCAAACTACCTGTCTCCAACAAATTTTTATGGTCGGTAATATTTGGTGGGTCAATACCTCAAAATAATACAGGCATGTAAAATGTAGGAGAAGTCATCCGGAAACGAAAAGTTTACAAAAAATCAAAGGGGCACAACTCTATTAATATTTGGTGGATCCTTACCGCGAAACAATATGCGCTGCCCCACATCATGGTCTAACTATGTATGAAGTTTAAGCTTTGTAGGAGGAGTTATCCGGAAACGAAAAGTTTCCAAAAAAGAATCAAAGGGGCAAAACTCTATTATTATTTGGAGGACCGTAACCTCGAAACAATATGCGTGCCCCATATCATGGTCTAACTATGTATTAAGTTTCAGCTTGATCGGATAAAAACTGTAAGAGTAGTTATCCGGAAAAGAAAAGTTTACAAACAATTTCAAAGGGGCATAACTCTATTAATATTTGGTGGACCATATCCTCGAAACAATATGCGCTGCCCCACATCATGGTCTAACTATGTAAGAAGTTTCGGCTTGATCGGATGCGGACTGTAGGAGGAGTTTTTGTTTGTTTGTTTTTTATTTGAGGTTTAACGTCCCCGTCAACACTGTTTAGGTCATTTTGGAGACGCTGCTTCCAATTTTGAGGGATGAAAAGACACCTCAAGCCCTGTCGCCCAATGAAATCACTAGGGTTTATAAACATGGACGGTCCGACTCGCACCGCCTTGCCTGGGCAGGCTAAGATCCTCTAAGCGGATCCGGGAACGAAAAGTTTACAGACAGACAGACAGACGCCGGGGCATAACACAATACGACCGTTTTTCAAACGGGCGTATAAAAATACGTATTTGTTTTCTCGTAAGGATTATGACCCTTTCTTGAGTTATGGTCCTTTGAAATTTTTTGGATGAAATATGGTCAGCAAAATATCTCAAAAACTATCAAAGCTATACCCTTTAAAGTTTATGAGTGGATTCCTCGTATTTAATAGTATACCTGATTAATGTTTAAAGAAATTCGGAAAATACTTCATGAGTAATGGCCCTTTGTAACTTTGGGCATTTGTACATCGCATGCTTTGTGATGCCGTCCGTCCATCCGTTACACTTTTTGATGCATGCAAGTACTTTAGAACCATGTATGCAATGGCTTTGAAATTCCATATATGGATTCCGCATACAAAAATAGCGGACATGCATTATGTTTTCTTCAGGATTATGCCCCTTTCCTGAGCAGGCCCTTTGAAAAAATATGGATGAAATCATGTTAGCAAAATATCTCAAACTATTGAAGCTAGAGCCTTGTTGATGAAATAGAAAGCAAACTGATTAACGTTTGAATAAATTCTGATAAAAAATCGTTGAAATCTTGTTCTGAAGATTTGAAAATTTTTGCATTTAGTAGCAAGCATAGGGTTTTATTAACGCCATTTCTAGTTACATCCAGTAGTCCTTTTTTGAGATACATCGATAAAATAATTTCCTTTTGAATCTGTGGACATAGCAACATTGCTTACGTCGTTGCTAACAACAATAGTTTGACGGTTGGTGGAAAATGTGATAAAATCATCGACGTGAGACTGTAACTTTTACGCCCATGGCCAGCTGACGTGTTTGAGAAAAGACCTGCAGCACAAATATAAATGTATGTTTCCTCGATATTCCAGTTCTACTTTCGTGACATGTTTACGTCTAAATTAAAACACATTATGAAAACACGCCTATACAAATACAATAAATTTTACCGCCGAAAACTGAACATTTTAAGATGAAAAGTCGTGATGTTTTTCTTATTTCTGCTCCAAAATATAGATTGTGGGTAGTCGTTAGAACCGCCTCATCGACTTATATCAATAAGTCTGTGTAATGAAAACCAATGCAAAATTCACATTCTAGACAAAACATTGGTTTAACAACAGTAGCCTTTATTTTCCTTAGTGATCATCACGAAAACACGCCTATATAATTTTGACCCCCTTAAACCCCACTTTTATTTTTCTTATTCCTGCTCAAAAACATAGATTGTGGGTACTCGTTAGAACCGCCTCATCGAGGCGGTTGATGAGGCGGTTCTAACGAGGATCCACAATCTATGTTTTGAGCAGAAATAAGAAAAATATCGGAATTTTTCATCTGAACATTTTCATTTTTCGGTGTTGAAATTTACAATGCATTTGTATAGGCGTGTTTTCGTAATGTGCTGGAAGACAAAGATTGTTGGTACTTGTAAGAAACAAAACATCGAAGCGATGCTCACGAATTAGGCTAACGCGTCGCCGTGAAACGAAATTTCCGACCGTAAAACCTCCGATTTACCTCCCGAAATGACAATTTTCAATACAGTTATCCCCATTCTAATGCACTTATTCGGTTTTTTAGCTAAAATTGTACTATTTTCCACAAGGCGGCTAGCACTGTCAGCTACGTTAAACCAACTGCCAGCCAATGAAAAGCGACGTTCATGATGGCGTCTGATTTCCGACAGTAAATCGCAGAACATATTGCCGCAAAGTTTTGACGTTATCCAATCAGACGTCGAGTTACATACGAAAGTACATTAGAATATCCATTACCTATGCTTTAATCAGAAATATTTGAAAAGATTCAAAAATCTCTATCAGAACACGGTCTGTCTTGGTCCAATAAAACTCCCATTATGTCACACGGTTATCTTGGAGAATGTTTTTTTTTTTTTTCGTGTATAACATTTTTGTTCGGTCAGGTTTGATGTAAGTAAGGCACACCACAGCCTAGATGTGTAGCAGAATTGAGAAACTTCAACAGAAAGGTTAAGCTATCTGAAGGTTTGATGAATATACGTAAGGCAGGCCACAGCCTGTATGTGTAGCAGAATTGAGAACCTTCAACAGAAAGGTTAAACTATCTGAAGGAAAACATCACGAAAACACGTCTATATAATTTTGACCCCCTTTAACCCTACTTATAACCCTACTTTTATATTAGTAAAACTGGTGTTTACCCGGGTAAACCTTATTTTTCTCATTTCTGCTCTAAAATATAGATTGTGGGTACATGTTAGAAACGCCTCGATGAGGCGGTTCTGACGGGTACCAACATCCTATATTTTGAGCAGAAATAAGAAAAATATCACAATTTTTTCATCTTGAAATTTTCGTTTTTTTTTCGGTGGTAAAGTAGAAGTAAAACAAAGATCAGGAATTGATACAATTAACTTACTCCACCCATAAAAGACACCAAAGGGAAAGAAATACAAACATTAAGCGACCAGACCATAATGGAAACCTAAACAAAGGAAGGCCATAAGGACAGTTACTTTCCCACAAAATGGCCATATGGCCATCCAAAACCAAAAGACACAAGTGATACACACAGCAAGTAACAAACAACAACATAAATAAATCGCCACAGAAGAGTTTACAATGCATTTGTATAGGCGTGTTTTCCTAATGGGGTAGCTTACAAGTTTTTGTAGCCTAACAACAAACAACAGTTGTTCATTTTTCAGCATCCATGGCAGATAACTCCTCCGGTGCTCCTCCCTCATACCAGAAAGCTTTGGAGATGAAAGAAAGGGAGATGATATAGAACATGAGATTGTCATATCAGTGCCACAGGGAAAATATTTTAATACAGTCTTGAAGACTATAAATATTCAGATTAGTTTGTGCCATATATTGCTTTGATTGTTGATTTGAGGATACCGTGTTATACAGTGGAATTCGCTATTAAGTCTAATTCTTCTAACATAGAATGTTAGAGTTACTTTTTCTTTGTTTTAAACACACCTATATAATGTTGAACCCCTTGAACCCCACATTTATACAGTAAAACTTGGGTTTACAGGGGGTGTACCTTATTTTTCTTATTTCTGCTCTAAAATATAGATTGTGGATATTCGTTAGGACCGGTTCTAAGGAGTACTCACAATCTATATTTTGAGCAGAAATGAGAAAAATATCACAGTTTTTCATCTGATTTTTTTTTTCGGCTATAAGTATAACATTTTTGTTTGGTCAGGTTTGATGTACATGTATATAAGGCACGCCACAGCCTATATGTGTAGCAGAATTGAGAACCTTCAACAGAAAGATTAAACTATCTGAAGGAAAACATCACGAAAACTCGTCTATATCATTTTGACCCCCTTCAACCCCACTTTTATATAGTAAAACTGGTGTTTACCCGGGAAAACTTTATTTTTCACACATCTGCTTTAAAATATAGTTTGTGGGTACATGTTAGAACCGCCTCGAATGCGATTCTGACGAGTACCAACAGCCTATATTTTGAGCAGAAATAAAAAAAATATCATAGTTTTTCATCTTGAATTTTTTTTTTTTTTTTTTTCGGTGAAAAATATTACAATGCATTTGTATAGGTGTGTAGCTTGCGGGTTTTTGTAGCCTAACAACACACAGCAGTTGTTCATGGTAGACAACTCATTCGGTGCTCCTCCTTCATACCAGAAAGCTTTGGAGATGGAAGAAAGGAAGGGGATATAGAAATGTGATTGTTATATCAGTGCCGCGGGGAAAATATCTTAATACAGTCTTCAAGACTCTAAATATTCAGATTAGTTTGTGCCATATATTGCTTGGATTGTTTATTTGAGGATACCGTGTTATACAGTGGAATTCCGCTATTAAGTCTAATTCCTTTAACATAGAATGTTAGAGTTAACATTACGATAACACATCCGTATCACAAAGTGCATTCTTTCATATCTCCAAAATGGTGACTTTTCTGACGAAAATTTATAATAATTCTCTTATTCATACTCTAAATATAGGTTGTAGGTGCTCGTTAGAACCGGTTCTAACGAGTACCCGCAACCTATGATTTGGAGCAAAAATAAGAAAAATAATATTTCTCCTCTTAAACCCAGTTTTTTTTTCCATATTAAGTGGGGTTTAAAGGGGCGTTTAATACACGAACGTGTTAACATGATGGTAGCTAGAGTCTAATTCTTCTAACATAGAATGTAAGAGTTACCAATAAGATAACACATCCATGTCACAAAGTGCACTGTTTCATATCTCCAAAATGGTGAGTTTTCTGATAAAAATCTGTAATAATTATCTTATTCATACTCCAAATATAGGTTGCAGGTGCTCGTTAGAACCGCCTCATTGAGGCGGTTCTAACGAGTACCCACAACCTATGTCTTGGAGCAAAAATAAGAAAAATAATATTTCCCCTCTTAAACCCCAGTGTTTTCCATATAAAGTGGGGTTTAAAGGGGCGTTTAATACACGAACGTGTTAACATGATGGTCGCTACAGTCTAATTCTTCTAATATGAAATGTAAGAGTTTTCAATACGATAACACATCCGTGCCACAAAGTGCACTGTTTCATATCTCCAAAATGGTGAGTTTTCTGATAAAAATCTGTAATAATTTTCTTATTCATCCTCCAAATATAGGTTGCAGGTGCTCGTTAGAACCGCCTAATTGAGGCGGTTCTTACGAGTACTCACAACCTATGTCTTTTAGAAGAAATAAGAAAAATAGTGTAAACCCCCATAAACATCATTTTTTTTCTCTATACAACGCGGGGTTGAGGGGTGATGGTGTTCATTACACGGATTTGTTCACGTGATGCTCTTTCTTTGTTTTTGTCTTAGTTTTCTACACCCAATGTTTGTAAGGGGCAACCTTTTGGATTTTTACAAAAGTAGTTCTAACAATAAATAAAACGCGTCTATACAAATGCATTGTAAACTTTACCGCAAAAAAAAAAAAAAAAAAAAAAGAAATTTTTAAGATGAAAATTGTGATATTCTTCTTATTTCTGCTCAAAAAATAAATTGTGTGTACTCGTTAGAACCAAGGCGGTTCTAACGAGTACACACAATCTATCTTTAAGAGTAGAAATAAGAAAATTGACGCCCGTGGGTCAGGCCTCAGATTCTATGACGGTTCAAGCGTAAAGGCTTAGTGAGAATTAGATAGAAGGTGATTTTATATACTGTTGGTTGGTGCCTGATGCTCTGTCTCTGGTCGGGCCCATCGGAGACTAATTGTTGTTTTTCTTTTGCTTCAGCATTTCAGAGGTTTCTTGCTGTCGAGGCCTCACCGTTGTTTCATCTCAGTGGTTCTTTGGATTTTTGTATTCACGGAGATGTTGCACTGATGAGATAGAGGCCTTCATGCGGACTGAACAAATTATTTGTCCAAATCGCGACGGAAGTAAGGGCGAGGATTGTGGCCACGTAAAATCGATTGAAGCACCCCCTCCCCCCCCCCCCTCCCACACACACCAGTGGAATGCTTTTCACTGACCGTTCCAAGGCGGTTCTTCTGTCGCAGTTCATTTTTGTTATGGCTTGCCTTTTAGTGTGGGTATCGCTTATATTATTTTGTTATTTTGTTTTGGATAGCCAATTGGCCATTTTGTGGGAAAGTAACTGTCCTTTTGGCTTTCCGCTATTGATGTTTCCATTGGAGTCTAGTTGTTTCGTGTTTGTGTTTCTTTCCCTTTGGTGTCTCTGATGTGAGCTGTGGGTTTATTGTATGGATTCCTGGTCATTGTCTTCACTTCTATTTTACCTCTGGAAATCCCAGTTTTACTATATAAAAGTGGGGTTCAAAGGAGTCAAAACTATAAAGGCGTGTTTTTGTATTGAAGACTTCTTTTGAAAAGTCCCAAAGGTGATCTGAATATAGAAATCGCATGTTTTCATTTTTCTAATAATTATGACGTCGTGTTTGAGAGTGTAATAACGCCACTTATTACATACTTACTATAGGAAAATTACATTAGAATCTTTCAATACAGGCTAATTTTTTCGCTATTTTTATGGCACAGTCACGTGAAGGGCCAAAAATCCATATAATAACATTCCGGCGCGCAATAATCAGTCGATATATTTAGTATCAGCTGACCGTAATTTTTCATTTGATATTGACAATATAACCTTGTGATGATCATTACTCCAATGCCGTTTGAGAGATACTGATGGTTCTTGGCACAATTGTATACGAGGTTGAAATGGCGTAGAACCATAACTCTTGGTGCTATGGTATTTGAGTTATCTTCCCTTTCAATATAACAGTATGACAACCTTGTGATCACCATATCTCCAATACCCTCTGGGACATATTGATGGTACTTGGTACAGATATACATGAGCTGAAGCCGGCGTGCCATGTGCAAGAAATGCAACTCTGGATGCGCTGTTTTTTAAGTTATCTAACCTGACAATGTAATTTTGTGATGGCCATAACTCCATTAGCCTTTGGGATACTGATGGAACTTGGCACAATTGTATACAAGGCATAGAAGGCATGTTACGTGCAATAACCACAACGCTTGGTGCTGTGGCATTTGAGTTATCTCCCCTTCCAATATAATGATATAATGCCCACCTTGTGATCACCATATTCTCCAATACCCTTTGAGACATATTGATGGTACCCGGTACAGATGTACATGAGGTATGGCAGGGGTGTCATTTGCAAGAACCACAATTCTGAATGCCCTGGTATTTTTAGTTTTCTCCCCCGACAATGTAATTTTGTGTTGGCCATTACTCCATTACTTTTTGAGATACAGTAAAATTCTTATATTAAGACCAATTTTCGTACTGTTCAAAAGTGGTCTTAAAGACCATTTTTGAACAGTCCAAAAAGTGATTTCTT
This sequence comes from Lucinisca nassula, assembly GCA_963580285.1. Classification (NCBI taxonomy): domain Eukaryota; kingdom Metazoa; phylum Mollusca; class Bivalvia; order Lucinida; family Lucinidae; genus Lucinisca; species Lucinisca nassula. The sequence continues at coordinate 116,779,619 of OY757016.1, forward strand.
ACAAGGAGACACTGGGTGCAGAAAACACAAAGATAGGGTAACTGAAACCTTCTCAATAAGCATTTAAAATCATATTTATTCCTAATTTTTGGTGGTCTTAATAGCGGAATTGTACTGTATATTGCTGGTACTTGCCACAATTTTATACAAGGTTGAAAAGGCATTTCATATGCAGGAATTACAACTCCCTACCAGTACTTTGTACATTGGAAATCTTTGATCTTTATCATGTTCAGAAGCGATCCTGAGTATCATTAGGTGAAGATAGTTTCAATAAACATTGCATTACATAATCCTGCAAGTAGTATACTTTACTTCTGGTTTCATTTCTGCCCCAATACATAGGTTGTGGGTACCCGTTAGAACCGCCTAAATGAGGCGGTTCTAATGAGCATCCACAGCCTATCACAGGTTATATTTAGAGTAGAAATAAGAAAAAAAAGTCACAAATTTTCAAAAGAAAAGTAACCATTTTGGAGATATGAAAAATGCGCTATGTCACACGGAAATCTTATTGTAGTGCTTGAAAACATAGGGACCATATGTATCCATTTTTCTTCGCATAAAAATGCCCCCGCCCCTCGGGGCTTGACGAAACAGATGGGCTGCATGATGCTGCCACGCAGAGCTGAAACGGACCCGCACACCAGTTAGAGGATCTAAGCATATAAAACAACTAATTAGAATGGAACAGAAAACAAAAATATGACGTTTAAATGACATATTTGTTGTTTTCTTTTACACCCTGAACAAGCAGCGTGGAATTTAATTCAATAAAATTAGAATAGAAAAAAAATATGTCGTTTAAGCGACATTTTTTTTTTTGTTTTCTGTTCAATTCAGTTGGTTGGTTGATTTGGGGTTTAACGTCCCCGTCAACACTGTAGAGGTCATTTTGGAGACGTTGCTTCCAATTTTGTGGGACTTTTACCCGACATTGAGATGAAATGACATCTCAAGCCCTGTCGCCCAATGAAACCAATATGGTTTATTAGCATGGATGGTCCGCCTCGCACCGCGGTTCCTGGACAGGCTTAGATCCTCTAAGCGGTTTACCAGTACTAGTGTGCGGGCCGGATTCAGCTCTGCATGGAAGCATCATGCAGCCCACATATTTCTTCAAGCCCCTATGGGCGGGGGCCTCTGTTCAATTCAGATTTTATTGTTTAAAATTCCACCTTACTTTTTCACAGTGGAACAGAAAACAAAAAATATGCCGTCTAAACGATATTATATGTCTTTCAAACGACATAGTTCTTGTTTCTGTCACAGACCACTCTGAAAAAGTAGGGTAGAATTTAAAACAATAAAATTAGAATGAAACTAAAAACAAAAAAAATATGACGTTTAAATGACATATTTCTTGTTTTCTTTTTTCCACCCTGTACAAGTAGTGTGGAATTTAATTCAGTAAAATTAGAAAAGAACGAAAAAAAAAAAAAAAAAAAATATGTTGTTTAAGCTACATATTTGTTTTTGATTTCGGTTCAATTCTGATTTATTTATTTTTTAATTCCACCTTACTTTTTCAGAGTGGAACACTTACTTTTTCAGAGTGGAACAGAAAACAAGAAATATGTCGTCTATCGTCGGCTGTCGTCGGTGTGGGCGCGCGTCCTTAAACATTTGTTCGAACGACATCTCCTAAACCAATGATCGGATTTTGATCAAACTTCATAGGAATGATCCTTAGTTGGTCCTCTTTCAAAATTGTTCAAATGGTTCCGGTCCCCTCTTTCGAACTTGTTCAAATGGTTCCAGTCCATTGCTCATCTAGGTCATAGGAGCTAAGCATGATTTTTAACGATATATTGTATCGTTTAAGCGACATATTTCTTGTTTTCTTTTCCACTCTAATTTTACTGTTTTAATTTCTGTTCTGCTGGATACTGGAACAGAAATGTCCCTTCCCCGGTTCGGTATTGGATAGATTAATTGTTAATTTGTTTTTATCTTTTGTAATATTTTCAAAACATTCCCGTATTTTAGTAAACATCAAAGACCTGCATCATATGTCACATTCTGTAACACCTGATCGCGGTCTTTTTAGCTCATCTGTCACGTAATGACAATATGAGCTTTTGATTGTTTGTTTGTTTATATTGGAGTTTATTTAGGTTTATTTATTTATTCAACACTATTTAGGTCATTTTTGAGCCGGTCAGTTTACCTATCCACACTTTTCCTGGGCAGGCTTATACTGTACGTAAGCGGTTAACCAGTACAGTGCATACTCTCTCGCCCTTCTTGAATAAGCGGAAGGGAGAGAATGACCGTAGAAAAGATTTCATGATCAATCTCCACGAAAGAATGTTGCCGACCCCGGCAGGTATCGAACCTGCGTCATCTTGGTCACTGGTCAGACGCTCATTCGACTGAGCTACAGAGGCCGGCTTGAGCTTTTGTGATAACACTCTGTCCGTCAGCTGTCGTCAGTGTGGGCGTGCGTCCTTAAACATTTGTTCGAACGACATCTCCTAAACCACTGATTAGATTTTGATCAAACTTCATAGGAATGATACTTAGTTGGTCCTCTTTAACAATTGTTCAGATGGTTCCGGTCCCCACTTTCGAACTTGTTCAAATGGTTCCGGTCTATTGCTCATCTAGGTCATAGGAGCTAAGCATGATTTTTAACTGAAAACTAAACGAAAAAACAATTCTCTGAAACCACAGTGCCCAGGTCTTTGGTTTAAACATATTTATTACAATATTCATCGTATAACATGGTTACAAATTTGACATACAAGTAATATAGGATCAGAACTAAAGCGTAAACTACTTACAGAGTTCTTCTCCACATAAGGTCTTTGATATTTGGTATGGAGCTTCGTCTAATAGACCTCTATCAAGATTGTTCAAACTATAGCATCGGGGCCAAAAATGGACCCGCCCCGAGGCCCACATATTTTACATAGGCCTATATATAGGCCTATACCTTAAAAATCGTCTTGTCTGAAACCAGAAGGCCCAGGTCTTTGGTATTTGGTATGATGCCTCATCAAGTGGACCCCTACCAAGATTGTTCAAATTATAATCTAGGAGCCACAAATTGCCCCATCCCGGGGCCTTTATGTTTTAAATAGGCTTATGTAGGGAAAACCTTTAAAAATTTTCTTGTCTGAAACCAGAAGGCACAGATCTGTGATATTTGATATGGATCTTCATCTAGTGGACCTCTACCAAGATTGTTGGGGCCAAAAATGTCCCCACCTCGGGCCCAAATGTTTTGCATAGGCTTATATAGGGGAAACCTTAAAGAATCGACTTTTCTGAAACCACAAGGCCCATGTCTTTGATATATGGGCCCCGTCAAGCGATTTTGGTACTTATCGCCTATGCGAGCAGCGAAGGTTCAGGCGAGCCTGCGCATCCGCGCAGTCTCGCCAGAACCTTCGCTGCTCGCTCATACAAGCAGTGAATCAAGAGGAACCTTCAGACAGAAAGCCATATCCCTGGCCCCTCTGAATGGCTGGGCATGCGCAGTTAAAATTTGTCACGACGGAATGCTCGAAGACACAATTTCGCTTGGCGGGGCTCATATAGTATGAGGCTTCATCTTGTGGACCTCTGTAATACATATAACTTTGGGGCCAAAAATGACCCTGCCTCTGGGTTCAACTGGTTCAACTAATGTACAACTGTTGACAATCCTGGCTCTATGAAGATATTTTTATCAACCAGCTTAACGAATATGTCTTGCCTTCGTTCACAGTTTCTTGTTTTTTTTTTTGTTTTTTTTTTGTTTTTTTTTTTGTTTTGTTGTTTTGTTGTTTTCTTGCTGCTGTTGTTGTTTTTTTATTGTTGTTGTTGTTTTATGCATTGCTTATTCTTTTCTGGTCCACAGCTGAGCGATAGGGGCCATCTTGGCACTCTTGTTATTTTATGCATTATGCATTAATATTACACACCCTTGTGACATAATGGATTCTTTTCTGCCAATTTTCTGAAAATACGTGTATGTGGTAGACTACTTATTTCTTATTTCTGTTTCAAACATGCATTGCAGTGCTCGATAACTCTTATTCGGATGAATAATTTAAATGGCCACACACCTTTTTGACTACCAGCCAATCAGATTACATGATTAAAAATTTTCATTTGACCTCACAAACCAAATGACAGTGTAGAGCCTTACCAGATAGCTTTGCCATCATATATGGAGCTACACTGCTTGCAAAGCTAGGGGTTGCCGGGGGTTACATTGGTCTGACACACCTCTTACGAGTACCCACAATTTATGACTTCATCACGTGATAAAGTCCGTGAAATGAAACCCCTATACCCCACTTTATATAAAGAAAACTGGGGTTATCGGGGGTGTACATTATGTTTCTTATTTTTGCTCAAAATCACAGGTTGTGGGTACTCGTTAGAACCGCCTCAATGAGGCGGTTCTAATGAACACCCACAACCTATGTTTGTAGTATTTTAAAGAAAAATGTGACGGATTTTCATCAGAAAAATTGCCATTTTGGAGATGTGAAAAAATGCACTATGTCGCACGGGTGTGTTATCGTAATGTTGTGCAAACATAAAAATTAATGAATACCCTCGATAATCTCTCGTTTCTATTTTCATTACGATAACACACCCGTGCGACATAGTGCATTTTATCTCATCTCCAAAACGGCCATTTTTCTGATGAAAACCCGTGATATGTTTCTTATAAATACTGCAAACATAGGTTGTGGGTGCGCGTTAGAACCGCCTCCATGAGGCGGTTCTAACAAGTACCAACAACCTATGTCTCGGAGCAAAAATAAGAAAAATAATGTATACCCCCGTATACCCCAATTTTCTCTATGTAAAGTGGGGTATAGGGGGTCTTCATTTTACTGACCTGTTCACGTGATGTTTCTTTTTTTTTTTGTCTTTTTTGTGTTTTTTTTTTTTTTTTTGTTTTTGTTTTTGTTTGTTTTTTTCTAAGCATTGCTTGTGATTTTCTGGTCCACAGCTGAGCGATACGGGGCCATCTTGGCACTCTTTTTATTTTATGCATTTTGCATTAATATTACACACCCTTGTGACATAATGGATTCTTTTCTGCCAATTTTCTGAAAATACGTGTATGTGGTAGACTACTTATTTACTTATTTCTGTTTCAAACATGCATTGCAATGCTCGATAACTCTTATGCGGATGAATAATTTAAATGGCCACACACCTTTTTGACTACCAGCCAATCAGTTTACATGATAATTTTTTTTATTTGACCTCACAAACAAAATGACAGTGTAGAGCCTTACCAGATACCTTAGCCATCATATCTGGAGCTTCACTGCTTGCAAAGCTAGGGGTGGCCGGGGGTTACATTGGTCTAACTGACACACCTCTTACGAGTACCCACAATTTATGACTTCATCACGTGAACAAGTCCGTGAAATGAAACCACTATACCCCACTTTATAAAAAGAAAACTGGGGTTATCGGGGGTGTACATTATTATACCCCCGCAAACGAAGTTTGAAGGGGGTATATAGGAGTCAGCTTGTCGTCTGTCGTCGTCGTCGTCGGTCCGTTACAAAAAACTTTAACATTGCTCATAACTTCCTTATTCTTTGACCGATTTCTTTAATATTCACACACCACACACCTTGCCACTAGTACTTAAGATTGATATACACAAACCTGACCTTGACCTTTACGTTGACCTTCCTCAATGTCAAATACTTGTAAAAATCTGTCGGACAACGCATGCGGGGGTATAATTGGCGCCCGTTAGGCGGCAGCTCTAGTTTTTCTTATTTTTGCTCCACAGCATAGGTTGTGGGTACTCGTTAGAACCGCCTCAATGAGGCGATTCTAACGAACACCCACAACCTATGTTTGCAGTATTTATACGAAAAATATCACGGATTTTCATCAGAAAAATGGCCATTTTGGAGATGTGAAAAAAATGCACTATGTCGCACGGGTGTGTTATCGTAATGTTGAGCAAACATAAAAAGTAATGATGACCCTCGATAATCTCTCTTTTCTATATTTATAGATGGGTTTTCAATGGTGTTCATTTCACGGACATTACAAAAACACCCCTATTCAAATAATTACATTCAACATTTTATTACTAAAACATAAAATAAAATCTAATAGTTTTCATATGTCTGCTCAAATTATAGATTGTGGGTACTCGTTGGAACCTTATAATTACCCACAATTTATGTTTTGAGAAGAAATAAGAAATCACTATACCGCTTTAATCCCAGTTTCACTATATAAAAATGGGGTTTAAGGGGGTCAATAGTATATAGGCGTGTTTTGATGATGCTTGAATGTAGTTAAGGTGATGTGGCCGCCAGGCAGATATACGTTACGGTATAGTGAACATGTATTTATATAGAGCTAGATCATTTAATATGGTACATTATTAATTGACTATCCTGTATTGATCAGAGGTCATCCATATTAACACCAGGTCAACCAATATTAAATGAGGTCAAGTGAGGTCAAAAAATCAATAATCATGATTTTTTAATTGCGTCAATTAATAAAATTGTCATTGATCAAGTAATTTTGCATTGACCCAGTTACAGGTCCTCGGTCAGCTGCATTAGCCCTCGGCCTTCGCCTTCGGCCTCGGGCCAATACAGCAGACCTCGGACCTGTACCTGGGCCAATACGAAATTACTTGATTAATAACATTATATTATAACACAGATCTTTAATTTTAAATCATTTTATACATGCATTTATCATATGACGTCGCGTCTGAGAGTGTAATAACGCCATGTATTATTTTCGATAATCCACTAGTGGATTAAATATGCAAATTAGCTAGATACGTTCCGTAACGTTACATGTACGAAGTCCTTAACGACGTCGCGTTTACTAATGGCGGAATATTGACATTTTTGTAAACAATCGTGAATAAAAAGCGTTCTAAAATGTCATATGATAAATAGAATCTTGCATTCGTGCTCATGTATTATTGAATTTATTAAACTCGTTGAGGGAAAGGGATAAAATGCTCGGCAAAGCCTCGCATTGTATCCCTTTTCCTCAACTCGTTTAATAAATTCAATAATACATGAACACTCATGTAAGATCCTCTATATAATGTTTGTTTTACAAACCTGGTTCAACAAAATGTACTGTTCATCACGATAACAATTCGGTAACAGAAGACGCCTCTTAACCTCATTTTATACAGAGAAAGTTTGGGGTTTACGGGATTATGGATTATCTGCCTTATTTTTGCTCAGAAAGAGATATTGTGTGCATTCATAGAATCTATGTTGAAAGCAGAAATAAAAAAAAGATGTCAAAATTTTTACCTAATATATGCTTTTTCTGACACCATGTTGGGCGCCATTATTTCACAAGGATGTGCTTTCCTGTATATTAACAACTGAGGTGCGTGAAGAACAAAATCTTCTGCTACTATTTGTGAATAGCAAACATGCATATCAGCCTGTGCATCAACGCAGCCTGATCAGTACCCTAAGTCTCGCTGCATGGATAGTACAATATCCCGACTTCAGTAAAATTCCTGTATTCAGACCACCTTAAGGACTGTTCAAAAGTGGTCTTTAAGACCACTTTTGAACAATCCCAAAGGTGATTCCTGACCAGAGGACATTGTGTGCAGAAAACACTAAAACAGAATAACTGCCCCCTTCTGAATAAGCTTTTTAAAGCTTAACTCGTCTTAATTTTAGGTGGTCTTAATTACACTGTATATCTAAAATTCAGGTCTTTCTGGTCGATTTGTGTCTTACCTGGTAACGAACTCTGCATAACGAAAACACACCTATATATTTTGACCACCTTAAACCCCAGTTTTATATTGTAAAAAATGGGGTTTACATTGGTACACATTATTTTCATATTTCTGCTCAGAAACATGGATTGTGGGTACTCGTTATTGAGGCGGTTCCAACGAGTGCGAACAATCTATGTTTTGCGCAGAAGTATGAAAGATGTCAGAATTTTTATCTGATCATTTTTATTTTTTGGTGAAAAGGGGGAGTTCCAAATCTGCCCACGCACGGATTTTCTTGAAACTTCAATTGTTGTTTACTTGAGGACTATCAACTATATATATAACTTTGTTTCATTTGATAAATTACTGCAGGTCTCAGGAGAGCTCCCTGGGGTAGTCCCCTGAAGAGGTCATACACACCTGTGAACTTTTCAGTCTTAAATCAATAGGTATGATTATTTTCAAATTTTGTTGCTTTGATTGGCAACAGAACTCTATAAGGATTAATCTAATACAAAAATTGTAAATGTGTTTATGTCTTTTATTTTTTCTGATCAACTTATTTTCAAAATTCCTTCTACTTTTCATGAAAATTTATAAACAATGAGATTTTCATCATAAGTGTTAGATGTGTTACTGAGCTTGTCACCCCAAGATATTGCATATAAAATAGGCCACATATATCCTCTATATAGCAAACAAATTTCAGAAAAGTCAGAAACCGGTAACATTGTTTTTGATTGCTAGATATGGGTTCAGGTCTATTTTTGCGCTAAAATCAGTTGCAATATAAGGGGACAAGATTTCCTTAAAGTGTATTTTTATTGTGTTTTCTATGACCATTTGGTGACACGTTATCATACAAAGCTTAGCATAGGCATTTATGTAATAAAAACTCTCTCCCCACGCCCAACACCACCCGGCACCCCCCCCCCTGCTCAACACACACACACACAAAGATACTTACAGTCAGGCGTTTTAGTTTGACTTTTCAAAAGTAAATGAGAACATACATTAGCAAAGTATACCAGTTCAATCAAAACATTTGAAAGAGAAAAATAAAATGCATTCATGCACTGTTCATGCTGAATGTTAGTTTTGACAGTTTTGCAAAAATGATTATCCTGAAAAAAATACATTATGGCAGAATAGGAATAAGACAAGGTGGATCTTTTTACCCTGTTTTATTTGGTCTTTCTGTATATTTTTAACCCCGCAATAAAAAGACACTTGATGTCAGTAATACGCATAGTCCTATTTGTTTTCTTTAATTATGTTTGCTGTTGTAAATCTCTTCTTTAAAATAAAACAGCAGCCGATAAATTGCTAACTGTGAAGGGACATACTGATTTTTCAATTTGTTCTAATGATTGATCGGCACATATGTTGGTATTTTTTTCTTACATCACTTGGTCAAAGAGACTCACACCCCGCTCCCCCACCAAAGGTTTTGTGAGATCATGAAAACTATTTTCTGCATTGTTTCTAGGTTCATTATAACATCTGCAAAAGCGTAGGCTACAATGTCTTAGTCTTCAAAATAAATGCAGAGCTAGTCACACTGTAACTAGTTGTAAAATTGGCATTTGGTATACACTTCCCTAAATGAAATAGATGGAAGGCAAGTTGCTGTAACTAATGCATTTTATAGCTGATATTATATTTAGATGTTGTAATACAATTCGCATTTTTAGTCGTCTGTATGCAGTATTTGTCCATAATACTGATAGCAAATATACCGTTTGCTTTTTTCTTCATCTAAAATAGTTCGAAAGCTGAACTGATTGGTCTTCTCTATAATACTAATTCATGTTACTCAAAAAATAACTGGTTGCTTTCTGGATCATATTTAAGAATATAAATAGATCATATTTAAGAATATAACTTTCTGACACTGATTTGTACAGCAGGCGACATTTGTTTGTGCTTTAGTCCAGATTTTGTGTGTGTGTGTGTGGGGGGGGGGGGGGGGGGGGCATTGTTAGAGTGACAAAAGAGCCAACACAGTTGTGTTTCCATTTGGCTACAGTAATCTGTGTATACAGTGAGCCAAAAGATCAGAAAATATTGTCTGTGGTTTTATGACATACCTGGCTCAACCATAATAAAACATCACTACTCTTGGCCATTCAAGCAAGCTGTGCCTTTCAGGTATGACAATCAGACTTTTCAAACCTTTTAGTAGACTGCGTCAGTTCAGAGAGTCAAGCGATCGAACCATCCATTTTACTTGCCATTTCAACAATCTTTGTCATAATAAGCTCCAGCAGGCTTTAGGATTACATTAAATGCAAAAACGCCAGTTAAGAAATGAACTATATTTTCAATAAAATCCGATTGAATTGTTAATGAGCGTTCAAAATGAATTGTGTTTTAGGTGTTCCCCAGGGTACCATAACTGATACAAATGCTGATTAAATGAGCTCATACTACACAATCAAGGTTTAAACATACATATATTCACGTGTATATGTATATTGATGAGCAATTTCTCGATTGAAAATGTTATAATGTTATCTACAAATGGTTTGAAAAAAAAAAAAAAATCTGACCACTACTATTCAATGTTCAAATGCAGTATGTTACCGGTCTCAGATTTTCAAGAAAGTTTGACAAAATGTTCTACATATACATGGGCAATTTTCATATTAAAATGATGGGGTGACAAGAACTGCAACAATGTGAAATCAAAAGTCAAACATACTCCAAAAGATTTTCTGGTTGTGAAATCTGGGGTCTGCTCCATATGAAATTGATCATGGTCTATGGAACTTCAACTGAACAATAGCACATGTGATACAAAAATAATCACAAATGACTACAAAGATGCCTGAGAACAAAATAACTCCAAAACATAAGAAGCTGTTATGTATATATACACTTGTTTGAGGCTACCCCTATTTTCGGAAGTGGAAATAAACAAAACATTGTAGATTTATAATGAAAACATATATGAGAGTGAAATAGCTAAGTAACGAACAATCATTTACCAGGCATTAATTATGCACAATATCATGGAAATCTGTGCGTGAGCAGAACCCTGTGGAAATTTACTATAGGCTGGAACTCCCCCTTTTCGATTTATTTGAATAGGCATGTTTATGTAATGGAAGGCAGGTTTTCTTCCGACATACCTCGAAAGGTATAATTGTGAACCTTAAGATAACACCCCCGTTCGACATAGTTAAGTTTTTCACATCTCCAGAATGGCTTCTTTCCTGATGAAAATCCGAGATATTTTTTCTTATTTATACTGCAAACATAGGCAGTGGGTGCTCGTTTAGAACCGCCTCATTACTGCGGTTCTAACCTGTACCCACAACACGTCTTGGGGCAAAAGTAAGAAACGTAGTGTGTACACACATAAACCCAAGTTTTGTCTATATAAAGTGAGGGTGTTGTTCTAAATAAGTTATATCAAAGCAATGAAAGCACTCGTCTGGAGAGTCTACGAAATTGGCCCTGAAGAGATCTCGAGAATTTAACTGTTTTGTTTAAGCCTTAAATACGCAAATTGTTTAGACCCCGATAAGACGCTGTGCCCTGTGGCATCTGATCTGGTTCTACACTGTTTGCAAATAACACAACACCATCACTTAAACACGTCTATATAATTTTGACCCCCCTCAAACCCCACTTTTATATAGTAAACTTGGGGTTTAAAGTGGAAAGCCTTATTTTTCTTATTTCTGCCCTAAAATATAGATTGTGGGTACACGAGTACCGATAGTCTATATTTTGAGCAGAAATAAGAAACAATATCACAATTTTTCATCATTAACTTTTGTTTTTTTTCGGAGGTAAAGTTTACAATGTATTTGTATAGGCATGTTTACGTAATGACATGTTCCGAGTCAATGTTTTAAAAAAACTTTCTTTTATACATATCACTCTGACATCACAAGGACAAGAATAGTGCAAGTACAGTAGAACGTCGATGGCTCCAACACCGATGGCTCGTTTACCATGGATGAGTCGAACCCATTCTTGAGCCCCTAGCGAAACCTTCTACAGAAGAACTAGTGGGGATAATTAAGGAGATTTTAGTCTTTTATCTTACAAATGTATGCTGTGTGTACTCATTAGAATCGCCTCAATGAGGCGATTCTAATGAGTACACACAGCATACATATTCAATATGGAACACCGAAAAGATGTCTATAAGTATCTCGTTATGCCTCCTAGCAGTAACCCTCAGTGGCTCGAACTCCCCCTGTCTCGAACAGATTTTCGAGGTCCCAAAGGTGTTCGAGCTATTGAAGTTCGACTGTATTTTCTAAAAGTATTGTTACCTGTATTTCCTCCAAATCAGTGATGGTCATGTGGACACCTGCACTGCAGAGCTTCTGTGGTTAGTAACTTTAGGTAAGGTGGCATACAATCGACCCAAAATACGCATTACGATAACACACCCGTGCGACATAATGCATTTTTCACACCTCCAAAAAGGCTTCTTTTCTGATGAAAATCCGTGATATTTTTCTTATTTATACTGCAAACATAGGTTGTGGGTGCTCGTTAGAACCGCCTCATTGAGGCGGTTCTAACGAGTACCCACAACAATGAGGCGGTTCTAACGAGTACCCACAACCTATGTATTGGAGCAGAAATAAGAAAAATAATGTATATCCCCTTAAACCCCAGTTTTCTCTATACAAAGTGGGGTATAGGGGGGTCTTCATCTCACGGACTTGTTCACGTGATGCGTGTGTTGAGTAGTTCCAAGTTGAACTTTTTCTGACATTTATATGAGAAAGTTAACATTTCCCGTTTTCTTGTTAACTGATTGCTTTCATAAAGGTATCTTCTATAAACATTAACAATGGATCAAATTATTAAAAGGGATACAGTATTTTCTTTAAAAATGAACACCTGTATTTTGTTTCTGTTATTGGATACAAGTCCGAGTAATGAAGACCCCTCTATACCCAATTTTTTGCTCCAAGGCATATTTTATTGGTACTCGTAAGGCGGTTCTAATGAGCACTTACCACCTTTGTAATAAATGTGAAAAATATGAGAAATTTTCATCACTTTGGCTATATGAAAGCATTATCATTGTGTCATGCAGGTGTGTAATTGTTTTGATGAAAGTGTAGCTTTCACTGCTTATGTGTTCATATAGGATATAGTGTGGCAGTTACTTAACAAAAATATTATTTTTTGTCAATACATTATGATAAAGCATCCTTGTGACATATTGCATGCTTTAAGTTAAATGGGAACACCAGGCTGATTTTTCCGCCATTTGTCAAAGGGAGACAACTTTCGGGACTTCCTGTTCGCTTTTCTATAAGCCCTGCCCCACTGAAAAAAGGTCTACTCTTAAAGGAAATCCCTGGAGCAAATTCTTTCCTTTAAGAGTTGACCTCTATTGATCTGGGAGACAAAAATACTTTTACAGGAGTTTCCTCCCCTGAAGGTGTATCCATTCCCCTTAATAATTTGAAATTTCTGATGAGGATATGTTTTCTCATTAATGCCGCAAACATAAATTGTGCGTGCTCATTAGAACTGCTTTATTGGGGCAGTTCTAACGAGAACCCGCAATCTATGCATTGAGACAGAAATAGAAAACAATAATGTATATGTATAGCCTTGTAAAACCGTTTTTCTCTATAGAAATTCGGGTCTACAGGGGCCTTCATTACAAAGACTTGTTACCGTAATGGAGTATGTCTTAGGAACTTTTGGATGACGCTTTCAAATGTTACTCTGTAACACGAGTGTTTGTCTTTCTAAAGACATGTAGTGGGTGACAGTGGCATCACGCTGGCTTGCATCAAGGCGACAAGGCATCACGAAAACACGCCTTTTAATATTGACCCCCTTGAACCCCATTTTTATATAGCAAATTTGGGGTTTACCGGGGTACACATTATTTTCTTATTTCTGCTCAAAACAAAGATTGTGGGTACTCGTTAGAATCGCCTCGCCGAGGCGGTTCTAACGAGTACCTTTATCTATATTTTGAGCAAAAATAAAAAAAATATCACAATTTTTCATCGAAATATTTTAGTTTTTTCGGCGGTAAAGTTTACATTGTATTGATAAATGCGTGTTTTCGTAATGTGATCTCGTTTTGTTTGTATGTTTGATTTGGGGTTTAACGTTCCCGTCAACACTGTAAAGGTCGTTTTGGACAGTTTTGATTTACATCATAATAAAGTGGTCCCTTCTTAGCATCTCGCTCCTCTGTCCAATGATTGTATTGCCGAATAGAATAAAGATCGTTTTACTTTGTCTGTTAAGGCGCGCGTTATGATAGAATTTGGTGATGTAAAGCTTACAATACAACATTTCGTTAAAGATGATTTGATGGCAAATGTGAACTTCAGAGTGGCACTTCATGATTTTGTTTCATAATGTGTAAACTCAGATATAGAGGATCTTACATGAGTGCCCATGTATTATTGAATTTATTAAATGAGTGGAGGACAAGGGATAAAATGTGAGGCTTCGCCGAACATTTTATCCCTTTTCCTCAACGCGTTTAATAAATTCAATAATACATGAGCACGAATGCAAGATTCTATTTATCATATGACATTTAAAACGCATTTTATTCACGATTGTTTTCAAAAATGTCAATTTTCCGCCATTCGTAAACGCGTTAAAGACGTCGTACATGTAACGTTACTGGACGTATCTACCTAATTTGCATATTTAATCCACAAGTGGATTATCGAAAATATTACATGGCGTTAATACACTCTCAGACGCGACGTCATATGATAAAGTTTGATATTCAACAAATAAACTATTTGAGTTCATGTTGGAAATGCAGCTACATTGTGTTTAAGGCATGGATTGCCTGAAAAATACCGCTAGAATTATTTGAATTTGGGGAAAAGAGCATGTTTGGGACCAGTGTTTTTGCATTTCACTATTATTTTCAAATAAAATATTCTTTGTCACACATTTATACGTTATTAATGTTTTAATGTGTATCATAAATGACTTGGTTGTTCTGGTTTACATTATGTTTGATTTTTTTTTTTTGGTTTTGGTTTTACGGCCGTTTCAAGATTATTTCACTCATATCGAGCCGATCGTTAATCAGAGGTTGGCAATAACCAGAGTACCTGGAGAAAAACCACCTGACCTTCCATTGCAGAACTAGGCGTCTCACATGTGACCCGAGCCAGGCTCGAACCCACAGCGGTGAGAGACCTAATGATTAAGAGTCAACGCTCTTATCCGCTAGGCCACGGACGCCCGTAGATTATGTTGGATAATACATATCATATGTTTAATGTTTTGTTTCAAAATGCAATTAAATGTTAACTGATATTTTACACTCTTAATACACACATTTAAGATAAAACATGCATTTGTGTTTTTAGACTTATCCAATCCATCATGTTTGCAAGTACGTGAAATGAATACTTCTCTAAACCCAGCTTTATATATAGAAAACTGGGGTTTACATAGGCTATACATTTTGCAAGACAAAGGTTGTGGGTTAGAACCGCCTAACCGAGAAGGCTCTCACGAGCACCCATAACACATGTACCTATGTTCGGTTTATAAATAAACTAGATCAGCAGTCGATGGTATACCATCGCAAATACCCGCTTTTTCTATGAGTAACACTAATGACTATGCATTAGCTAGCCAAAACTACATGTAAGTTAAAAAAAGTTGTAAAGAACATTCTAACTGATAAGCAAAGTTTCATAAGTGTAATTCTTATAGTTTAGAAGATATGACAAAGTCATACTTTTTGACCTTTAACCTTGGGGTTATGTTGAGGATCACCCAAAGTATCCCAATTATTCTTTATTCCAACAGTCATCAAATAACCAAGTTTCAGAAGTGTAACTCTAATAGATTAGAAGATACGGCAAAGTCATACTTTTTGACCTTTGACCTTGGGTCGAGGTCACACCAAAAGTAGCAGAAAATATTCTATATTCCAAGGACCATCCGATAAGCAAAGTTTCAGAAGTGTAACTCCAATACTTTAGGAGATATGGCAAATCATAATTTTTGACCTTTGACCTTGGGGTCATGTTGAGGTCAAGGTCACACCAAAAGTGTCCATATTTATTCTATATTCCAAGGGCAATCCAATAACTAAAGTTTCAGAAGTGAATTTCTAATAGTTAAGAAGATATGGCAAAATCATACTTTTTTACCTTTGACCTTGGGGTCAAGGTCACACCAAAAGTAGCCCGACATATTCTATATTCCAAGGACCATCCAATAAGCAAAGTTTCAGAAGTGTGACTCGAATAGTGTAGGAGATATGGCAAATCATAATTTTTGACCTTTGATCTTGGGATCATTTTGAGGTCAAGGTCAAACCAAAAGTATCCGGATTTATTCTATATTCCAAGGGCCATCCAATAACCAAAGTTTCAGAAGTGTAACTCTAATAGTTTAGAAGATATGGCAAAATCATACATTTTGACCTTTGACATTGGGGTCAAGGACACACAAAAAGTAGCCTGACATATTCTATATTCCAAAGCCCATCAAATAAGCAAAGTTTCAGAAGTGTATCTCCAATAGTTAAGGCGATATGGCAAATCATAATTTTTGACCTTGGGGTCATGTTGAGGTCAAGGTCACAAAAAAGTTGCCCACTTTCATCTACATTCCATGTACTATCCACATGCAAAGTTTCAAAAGTGTAACTTCAGTGGTTGCAGAGGAGATCCATTTACAAGGAACGTGACGGACGGACAGATGGACTTTCTCACGAATGGATACTTAAGTGGCTAGGCGTCGGCATATTGACTACTTAAGCGGCAAATTCGCTTAAGCGGCAAGCTACCTAAGAGACAATTTTTGCCACTTAAGTACCAAAATAACGGAATAAAGTCCATTTGGACTCACGAATATATACTTAAGTGTCAAACTGTCCAAATTTTTTGCCCCCTAAATGTCGTTTCGTTGGTGCGGACAGACGGAAGGATAGACGGACAGACGGACGGACTGACGCGGACTCAACTGTGGTACGAAAAAAATATACCCGATTTTTCTTCGAAAAAGCGGGTATAAAAATATCAAAAAATTTTCACCGGAAAATGTAGCCACTTTGGAGAAATGAAAGAATGCACTATGTCACTTGGGTGTTTTATCAAGCAAACATTCCTGTATATATTTGCTCCCCATGAACCCCATTTTTATAAAGTAAAACTGGGGTTAACAGGGGTAAACCTTATTCTTCTTATTTCTGCTCTAAAATATAGATTGCGAGTACTCGTTAGAACCCGCCTCGATGAGGCGGTTCTAACGTGTACCCACAATCTATATTTTGGGCAGAAATAAGAAACATATCACAATGTTTCATCTTTATTTTTTTTTAAATTTTACGGCGGTCAGATTTATAGTGTATTTGTATAGGCGTGTTTTCGTAATGTATCGTAAAGAGCTGTTTCATCGCTTGAACAAGTCCGTAAATGAAAGGCCCTTGTAAAGCCCATTTTATATAGCGAAAAGTTTAAATATTGTAAGAGCATATGTTTATACATGTATATTTTCCTAAAAGATGGTTCTACCAATGCACAGTTAGCTTGGCAACATTGTTGATGTCTCTGTAAATGCTAGATTCCAAACCCAATATGAAACGGGCGGTTGGGTAAGGCGACGGTTGTCGTGTCATGACTCTTCTGTCACTGGGGTGTCCAGCACGATACATTGGTTTTTACTTGGACAAACAGGTAAGGGTAGGGGTGAATGTTGTTCATTCTTCAATTTCTACATATCCAGTCATTTTCCTCTTTCTCCACTGCCTTTCACTTTTATCTCCTCTAATTTTTCTTCTATATCTTTTCTCCCTTTCTCTGGGAGACGACACAAAATAACCCATAAGAGTTGTGTCTCATATCTTTCGTCCTTTCTCTGGGAGACGATACAAAATGACCCACAAGGGTAAAGTATCGATAAACCTAAAAAATCAATCAATCAATCAATCAGCAGACGTGATATTTTGTGCGTCATTTCCTGCAAATTGTCTTCATTGGGGACAATTGCATCAAATGTTAATATGATGACGAATGGCATGAAATGTCAAAATTTTTTTCAGGGGAAAATAAGTGCAATCCACCGAATTTTTTCCCAGAGTGGTGAGCGTCAAGTTAAATAGCCGTTTACATCACGAAAACACCTCTATATAATTTTGACCCCCTTGAACCCTACTTTTATATAGTAAAACTGGGGTTTCTGGGGGTAAACCTTATTTTTCTTATTTCTGCTCTAAAATATAGATTGTGGTTACTCGTAAGAACCGCCTCGATGAGGCGGCTCTAACGAGTGCCCACAATCTATATTTTCAGGAGAAATAAGAAAAATATCACAAATTTTCATCATAAAATTTTCATTTTTTTGGCGATAAAGGTGGCAATGTATTTGTATAGGCCTGTTTGCGTAACGTATAGGGGTACAGGGGAAACAACGAGCACGTGGTGTTAACAGAAGAAGTACAAAATACTCCATAGGAGTATCTAGGCTTATAAGAAAGTAAGCACATCACACCCATCTACACCCTACTTAATAAAGAAAAAAATAGGGTTTACTTGGGTATACATTATTTTCTTGTGTCTGTACCTAGACATAGGTTAATTAGAACCGCACCATTGTAGATCCAATGAGGTGGTTCTAACGAGCACTCTAAACATAATAAGAAAAATATCACGTTTTCATAAGAAAAGGACCATTTTGTAGATATGAAAGATTGTTCTATGTCACAAGGATGTGTTACCTAAGTCTCACATATAAATTAAACTTCTCCAAAGAGACCCTTAGCATTTTCCAATTTATGTTCTTCAATTGCGCATACGCAGTAAAAAGAAAGGCTTGTCCTTTGGGATCATTGATTCCATTGTTGAATTTTTAAAATACTTGAGGGTCACTGATGAGGCCTAATTGGCCAAAACTAGCTAGTCTGGCGCAGAAAACATATACACTCCTTATTTTTCAGTTCTGTGGTGTATTCCTTGCTTCCAAAGGATAACCCTTTTATAGAACATATTTATCATGAAAACGAGTTTCCATAATCTATGTTGCGAGCAGAAATGTGCGAAACAGCAGTTTTCGTCTGAAAATTTTCATTCTATGGTTGTAAAATTTCCAATACAGTCAAGCCTCTTTATACCGGCATTCGGTATAAGGACAAACCTCGTTATAGCGACAATTTTAGTGGAATGACTCCTTAGCTCAGGGCTTAGATTCGGTTCCGATCGGGGAGGGCTATCCTCGGATTGGAAACGCCAATGGAGAATTCAAATTCATAAAAGATTTTTGTAATCTAATACTCCAAGAAAAAAATGTATAGATATTTGCCTCACCGATGCAATTCTAACAAATGTCTATAACATTTGTTCCTTGAAGTAATGAAGGGGGGGGATGTCCTTTATTACCTATCATGCTGCTAACAGGGTTTCTTTATAACGGCAAATTATTTATAACGACACAATATTCGGGAGCAAATACTGTCTTTAACCCTTGTCCTGCTAATCCCGGATATGCATTATCTTTGAAACAAGGTAGATCCAGATCAGATGGCTTCTGACGAAGCCATCTGATCAGGATCTACATTGTTTGCCATTCAGATTGTGAATTTGTTGCAATAATTTGCATCAAATAATCTGATTGGCTGATAATCAGTAGTGGGTGTGGCATATATGAATATTCTGCAGGACAAGGGTTAAAACGAGGATCCTCTGTATATTTGAATAGGCGCGTTTTCGTAATGGGACACATGATCTGCTGTTATAATCTGATTCAAGGTCTCTTTGTCATGTCTTCGAGCCTGCGTCGACAGAGTCTTTGCTGGTCGTCTATGCGGTGATTTGTTTTTCTCTGGATGTGTTTCAAACAAATCCTATTCTTTCAGTGAAGATGTCTATTGACACAGCTGAAGTTTGAGTACACTTCCACTAAAGGCCCAACTCTTCCCTTTTAAAGTCATCGAAGCGTTGGATATAAAGTGATCGAAGCGTTGGATATATGACTAAACATTTGTTTCAATGCTGTCATAGACTAAGACATCACCTTTCATATAAACGCTTGTTTTGTCCTCGGCAGTAACAGCTGGCCATACAACGATGGCTACTCTCCCTAAAGACTCCTGTGAGTCACATTGAACGGACTCACCGGCGCTATATCGTTGAAACAGAGTCTTAATCTCATTGTAGTCATTGTTTTTAACGTCAAATTCAAGATGTAATATCGGCGAGGAAGTAACGGCAAGCCAGCATAGTTCCACACAGCGTTTAACATACTGTAACAATGATTTGCTTAGAGTCTCTGTACCTGCTGCTTTAGTTTCCAAGTCCTTGGTCACAACGGCTGATATTTCCTGCAAGCAGTAAAACAATATTTATACCGCAATCTAGTAACCTAATAAAAGGGGTCAAATAACTGCGTTATAATCGTTAGTGACCTATGATTTTTACTACTGACCTGTTGTCTAGTGAACATTTGTAGACTGGATCTACTTTTCAAATTGCAAGTATAAAGAATACAAAAGAAATCAACCAAACTGCAAGTTAATAACTTTGCTACATTATTTAAGTAAATTGCGGACTGCTACTGCAGTTGTGTCAAAACGGCAAAACTAATTTATAAAGCTAAAATAAACTATTAATTTGCAGATTTTCATAGACAATGTAAAGCGCTGAGGAAATTTAAACAAGCGAACCTGTTGTTTCTGACGTGTCTGTGGCGCGGTCACGTCAAAAAACGTTGCACGCTTTGGCGTCACGTTATGCTACGTAAGCGCGCCATGGCACTGAACGTCATTTAACATGCGACGCTGCCTGCGTTTTTTATTGGTGAACTTTGCTAAAATTTTGCAAAACCCTTCATTATTTGGATTATGGTATGAACTAAATACATTATTTATGTCTTTAAAATTAAATATAATCGGTTCGCCGCGAGTTTTACAGGGGCTCGCTGAAGCTCGTCCCTATAAATACGTCTAGGCTCAGCGATTATATTTTATTATTAAAGACACTAACCGTGTGTTTACTATATATCTTTCTCATATACATATAGCTATGAATAGTTAATATTTAAGTCAAGTTAATTGTATCGCCTTTACCTTTATTTCGGGTCCTCTATATCTACTCGCTAGATGCGCGTGCCTCTCTATTTCCTGCCCAGACTTTTGGATGAGTCTTTAAACCGAGGTTCCGTCTCCGTATGACCTTAGCTGTTGGTGGGACGTAAAATTCAAACACTCACTCACTCACTCTATTTCCTGTGCGGAGAGTCTCCTATATTGCACTGTCGTCATGGGACAACATTAATAGTGCATTGTTGCCACAAGATTGGTCTCCCCTCGTTGATTTACCTCCCTTTCACAACGCACATTAAATTTTGTAGCCATCAGCAAGTGCCACGTAAGAATACTGCATAAAGATATCGCCGTTGTAAATATTAATTCTCACGTAACTGAGAAAATGATATCGTTTTAAAATTTTATTAAAGTACTCCCGCACTGTTATCGGAAGTGAAATTCGAAGAGTTTCATCTGTATTTAAACTTGGTTGAGTTCAAACAAATGTACTTATAGCGATAACAGAGGGGTTATAACCTTATAGAACACTGAGAATATGTTCTAGAAAGGGTTATAACTGGAAAATATGGAGTGTACATGTTTTCTGGGCCAGACTAGCTAGTTTCGGCCATTTAGGCCTCATCAGTGACCCTCAAGTATTTTTAAAATTCTACAATGGAATCAATGATCCCAAAGGACAAGAAAATATAATCTACACTATGGTGTAGGGCAGGGAGACTTTTTACGGCAGCCACACATTCCCAGACAACAGCTACAGTGACGTTAAATATGTTAAATATGTTCTACACAGGGTTATCCTTTGAAAGCAAGGAATTAACCACAGAACTGGAAAATATGGAGTGTACATAGTTTCTGCGACAGACTGACGTGAACAACTTCAGTTATGGAGAACTATCTTTCTTGCATACCAGACAAGGAAATCCGTGATTTTACCCTGGGATAGAAATTTATGTTCTGACCCTGGTGTTCCGACCCCAAATCGAATATAATCGCGTGTTTGATAAATGCACGGGTTGATTGCAACCCCATGCGCGGCGTCGTCATGCGTGACGTCACTAAACATTCCTGTTGTGTCATCACAAAATGGCGGACGTCGGTAACCGAAGTGACAGCAGCATTAAAAATTCGCAATAGAAACTGAAGGTATGCAAGAAAAAGAATCCTATATGGGTGTGAGGGGTGGATAGAAAAATCCGTCCCTCGGGATCACTGTCCGGCATCACTCGGCAAGCCTCGTGATGCCGGACAGTGACCCTCGGGACGGATTTTTCCATCCACCCCTCACACCCATATAAGATTCTTATAGTATCACACATTCTATATCCCTAGTTCTAGTTCGTGTTCAAAATGTTACAAATAGCCTGTGAAAGCATTAATTAGTGCATTAAATTAAAAAGAGAAACAATCAGGAACTGATACCATCAGATCCTAAATTCTTCCAACAACATCATTAGGGAAAGAAGCCGAAACATGGAGTGACGACAGTCAACAAAACAGACAACAGGTAAACCGAATCAGCACTTTTCAGCACGTTCCAAACAGGTGGTGACTCAGAATATCCAAACCTTACTAAAAAGGAGCAATATACATAATGGAGGAAAGAATCAGAATCACCAACACGACAAACATTAAAACAGAAGGACAATCGAAACTAAAAATAAACAACCAAAAAGGGAGAAGAATTAGAATAATCATCGTAACAACGTATATGAATAGGAAAAGAATCAGAACCACTAACACAAAACATAAAGTAAGCACAGCAAAAGCACCGACTTAAAACGGTCAGTAAAATCATTGGTTTTTGGAAGGGTAAATTTCTCTTCAAACAATTACTGGGTTTAGAAAAGGCCAGCCCGTAAGATAAGGGTACTTATAGCACAGGTGGTCAGCAAACACCCGGTCAAGCATGTGCATATGCCTTTCCTCTTGGCATTATGGTAACGTATCCGTGTGATATAGTGCACTCTTCATATCTTCCAAATGGTAACTTTTAAGCAAAATTTTGTGATGTTTTTCTTATTTTTACTCCAAACACAGATATTGGGTGCTCGTTAGAACCACCTTATCTATTTGGCTTTAACGAGAACCCAAAAGATGCACTAATAAAATACGTTGCAATTAAATATATATTTCTGAATTTATATACTAAGTCACCATAGAACTCGGGTTCCGATAAACCTTGCTGCAGAAGAGATTTAAGTCAAACAATGAATCTGAAATTAAATTGGAACGTCAGTAAATTAAAAAAAATTGAAAAGGCTTTGCGTAGTTTATGATACCGGTAACCCTGATTAAAAAGCTGAGCAGTTAACTATTTATTACGAGTGTTTGGGGTTTGGAGGGATGTTCCGAGGCCTTGTTAACTTGATGGGGTAGCTTCATACAGGTAGCTATGAACAGCTCGCACCCCGTGCAAACGAGCATTTCATACTATTTCATGTTATATATGACTATTGTTACGAGTCAATTTTAGCAGAAAAGAAACGAATGCGAACATGTCTTAAAAAAATAACAAACTTTATTTACAAAATGTTTTAACTAAAATAAACAGACCTGTACTTAGCTCTGTTTTAGATACCCCTAACCCATTTAGTACCAGAAACCCGAAACAGGTACCCTGGCAAAAAGTGCAGGCCCAGATCAGACGCCGCAGAACGCGGCGTCTGATCAGGGCCTCCACTGTTTGCTAAAAGTTCAGCCATTTTCCCAATAGAGTTTGATGAAAACACAACCTGCCACCCCTTTTTGAAATTAACTCCTACTATATATAAGGAGGAAGATTCAATTTGGTACAAAAGGGTTAAATTATATTGTCTGATCCCACAATATGAGTACAAAGTAGAAGTAAAACAAAGATCAGGAATTGATACAATTAACTTACTCCACCCATAAAAGACACCAAAGGGAAAGAAATACAAACATTAAGCGACCAGACCATAATGGAAACCTAAACAAAGGAAGGCCATAAGGACAGTTACTTTCCCACAAAATGGCCATATGGTCATCCGAAACTAAAAGACACAAGTGATACACACAGTAAGTAACAAACAACAACATAAAATAAATCGCCACAGAAGAGCCGCCTTGGAACGGTCAGTGGAAGATTTCCACTGGGGGGCTTAAATCGATTTTACGTGGCCACAATCCTCGCCCTTACTTCCGTCGCGATTTAGACAAATAATTTGTTCAGTCCGCATGAAGGCCTCCTAACTCATCAGTGCAACATCTCCGTGAACACAAAAATCAAAGAACCACAGAGGTGAGACAACGGTGAGGACTCGACAGCAAGAAACCACTGAAATGCTGGAGCAAAAGAAAACCAACAGTTAGACTCCGATGAGCCCGACCAGAGACAGAGCATCAGGCACCAACCAACATTACCTTGAATTAGATCTCTCTAATTCTCAATAAGCCTTTACGTTGGAGCCGTCATAGAATCTGAGGCCTGACCCACCGGCGTGCAATTAAAGAGGGAAGCAAAGTTGCCAACCGTGATTGGGTTAACTACCATGCATGCAGTCTGTCGTATAATATCCATGTTGTACCCAATCTTTTTATATCGAAGAATGATTTTACGAAATTGGGTACTGAAGTCATTGCGGTTATATATTTTTCTGAATTTAAATACTAAGTCACCATAAAATTCGGGTTCCGATAGACCTTGTTGCAGAAGAGATTTAAGTCCAATATTGAATTTTGAAATTAAATCAGAATGGCGTCTATAAAATTTTGAAAAGGCTTTGCGTAGTTTATGGTACCGATAACCCTGATTAAGGAGTTTAGCCGTTAATAATTTATTACGAGTGTTGAAGTCAGTTACATGACTACACACTCTAGCAAATCGAATTAATTGCGAAATATAAACGCCATAGGATGGCGCACGAGGAACATCACCATCCAAAAAAGGAAAATTTACAATCTCAAAATCAAAGTCATCGCGTTTATCATAAATTTTGCACGAAACAAATCCATCTACAATAGATAGATGTAAATCCAAAAACGGGGCCTCGGTATCAGAAGAATTTGCCCTATTTAACTGAAGTTCTAGGGGGTAAATCTGACTGATCAAACCATCAAAATAGGTATTATCAATATTTAATAAATCATCTAAATATCTAGAAGTAGAGCTAAAAGCTTCAATAATTTCAGATTGGTTATCAATGGAAAGCGACAAAATGAAGTATCTTTCATAACAATACAAGAACAGATCAGCCACAAGAGGTGCGCAATTAGTACCCATCGGAATACCCACAATTTGTCTAAATAACTTAGTACCGAATCTAATATAAATATTGTCAAGTAGAAAGGTGAGGGCATCACACACTTTCTGACATGACCAAAGTGTATAATTCTTATGCTCTTTAGAAGTGAAAAATGCATTTCTGACATTACATGCAAGATAGAGAGAATCTTCTCTGTGAAAAGCCCATTCAATTAAATCATTAAGCTTTTCTTTTATAAGATTATGAGGAAGTGTAGTGTAAAGAGTGGAAAAATCGTAGGTAGACAGACTAGAAGCACGAAACTGTCTAGATTTCAATTTATTTAAAACATCATTCGAATTTTTTATAGACCAAAACAGATTTCTTCCTGATCTTTCAAAGACTTTATCACAATATTTAATTACATGCGTTTTAATAGCAGTAAGACAGGAAGTTAATAATTTAGAAAGTTCAGTGGTAGTGCAAGAGCTAGAATTTGCAATAAACCGTGCTTTGTAAGGTTTTTTATGAAGTTTTGGTAACCAGTATAGCGTAGGAAGCTTGTCTTGGCCTTCGTTAACACACACAGCAAACTTGGTGGCTGAAAGACAAACATGTTTATCTACTATAGCTCTCTCTTCAGCTAAAGGCTGAAGTTCAT
This sequence comes from Lucinisca nassula, assembly GCA_963580285.1. Taxonomy (NCBI): domain Eukaryota; kingdom Metazoa; phylum Mollusca; class Bivalvia; order Lucinida; family Lucinidae; genus Lucinisca; species Lucinisca nassula. The sequence continues at coordinate 116,805,220 of OY757016.1, forward strand.
AGGCCTTAGTACCACCAAGCTCCTGCTTAAGCGTGTTAACATAGTGGAGCCGTCACACAACGACGACGTTGTTAGCGGCCTTGTCTGCAGGGGCCAAAACAAACTTCTTATGAAATTCTTGAATACCTAGTTTAAGATGACGTAAAGACGTCTTGGGCTTAGGAGGTAATAAGTTAGTATTTTGAGAATAGAAAGAAATGCGTTTATTCACTAGTTTTAAAATGCTAAGTTTCCAGTCCTTAAGGGCTTTATGCTCAACATACTCTCGCTTACACCATCGATTACCGAATTCATTCAATGAAGCAGCGATTTCATCTCTACATTTACTGAAATCAATTTTTGAAGGAAACCGATATTTCGGTCCTTTAGAAATTATATTCCTTATCCTTGAATCAGGAATAATTTTCAAATTGCCAGTAATTACATGACCAGCAGCAGAATAGCAATACTTTGAGTTTTTACAATCACATGAATCAGGAGTATTAGTATCAATATCAAGATCTGAAACAAGTTTATTGAAATTAAAAATGATAGATCTAACAGGTTTGTTATATTTATAGCAAATTATAGGTGTTTCAGTATTTTGAAAATAAGCAGGAATGGAAGAAAGTACGGATCTCTCACGGAAGATACTGGGCAAATCTATAAAATCCATACCCTTATTAATGAAGGATATTTTGAAGAAATGGCGTTTATGATTAATTTCAGAATCAATGTAAGGACGGAGAGTATGCTGAGTATAGCCTCTAGTTAAGAGAGCCGCATCATATAACTGATGAGAACTATCGTAGAATTTATTCGCCTAAAATGAATAATAATCCGCAAGTAATCCAACACTGAATGAAATTTTCTTCAAACTACCAAACTCAATTTTCGGAAAATATCTCACCATATATAGGTTAAGTGAAGATTTCTGAATCCTACAGAATACAATTTGCTTATATGCTAAAATACTGTGATCTAGAAATTTCTGGATTGTTCCTTCATCCCATTCTTGTGAACATAATTGTTCACCAACTATTATTGTATTATTATACTCTGGTTCATATTCTAGATCTTCCCTTTATCAGTAAGAAGTTAGTAAACATAATAATACAATGGGTTAAATGTGGGCGTCTGAAAAAAAAGCCTTATACATAACAATGTTTAAAAAGAAGCGGTAGCAATGGTCAGTAATCGATACAATTGCCTCCCATCACCCATCCAAGAAATCAGGGAAATAAACAGCAACATTAAACACAACTTCACTATAATGAAACCGTCACAAGCCAAAAGACAAATGGACAGTTACTTTCAAACACAATTCCAAACGGCTATCCAAAATAAAACTATATTGGCAATACATACATGTAATGACGAAATATCTTTAACGAATTAGCCTCTAAAATTGAAAACTGTAAAATCTTGCTGCGGTTGGTTGGTTTAATTAATAACAGTTTTGTTCTCATTGATATGTTTTACCTTTAAGTTAAGTTTCCGAAGTTTTTGAGGAACAAAGACGACTTTCTTAGTATTCTCTCGCTCAATAAATTCTTTTCAGATTCAATATGTCAAATTTAATTTACTGCTATTCATGGTGACGCAGTTTTGCGGTGACCCCGTGTTACAATGGGCTTGATACACTCGGCAGAATGAAAACACATCGTCGCAGTTAACCTGGTATCAAAGAAATGGTACAAATACACAACAACAAATCCAACAAATACATAAGCACTGTCAGTTGGCGCTGTTATGGTTTCGCAAGTGTCGCTCCGCTTACTTTTCGGAGCTTCGTCTATGTCAGCTACGTACATTGGCACGGTCATAAAATGTAAATCTCTCTACAAAAATGCTCATAGCACCAATCTAAATCTGAATGAATGTGTGTTGCCACATACTAAGAACCTTTGTTACCTACATCTACAATAATAAATTTTCCCTGTCTTATCAGCAACTTTATATTCACTGTTCTGACAGTACGATACCTTTTGTTTCTATATCTACAATTTCTTGGTATGATTTTTCTAAATAGACATATGAGCCCTGCCAAGCGAATTTGTGTCTTCGAGCATTCCGTCATGACAAATTTTAACTGCGCATGCCCAGCCATTCAGAGGGGCCAGGGTTATGGCTTTCTGTCTGAAGGTTCCTCTTGATTCACTGCTTGTATGAGCGAGCAGCGAAGGTTCTGGCGAGACTGCGCGGATGCGCAGGCTCGCCTGAACCTTCGCTGCTCGCATAGGCGATAAGTACCAAAATCGCTTGACGGGGTCCATATTAAATTATGAAGAAGCCTTTAGTTCCATTCCGTTCTATTCAATTTTCATTTTTTGTCTTACCTTCCTGGGTTAAAATATTTGCCCGGATTTTATTGGTTTAAAACATTTTCTGTTACGAAAAAGGCGCAACATATCAAATTTTGAAGCATTTTGTCGATTTAGAGCTCATTATTTAGCAAGCAGTATCTTGTGTCTGGTGTAATTTGAGAAGGAAGATGCCTTCCAGATACAGAAGCTTCTATTTTCTGTTCGATTTACGGCTTCTGAAAACAGAAGTTGAAAAGTTCTTCTGCTCCCGTCAAACTGAACGGCTCATTTCTGGTTTTAGAAGGTCTTCTTCATCTTCCGAATTTTGAGCAGAAGCTGGAAGATAGAAGATGGTCATGAGATCGGTCACCCTTTCAACAATGGCGTCTTGCTTGGCGATGACAAGTAAATGGAATTGTGAAAACAGACAAAACTGAGAGTAACATGTATTTGAATCTATTTAAGTGTCATTCAAATTCATGTTACCCGCTGTGAAACGCCTCCAATTAGGCTGATGGAAATAATGGCTGCTGTCATGAACGTTGAAATCCATCGTTCTGCATATAAAATCGGTTGCAATATGGACATATATACTACATCTATTCAATTTTATCTATTTAAGTTAGAAAATTGAATAGCTGATGTATATCAGTCCACATAGAGACCGATGTTTATGTACAGGATGGGTTGTAAAGTTTATGGGGCGGCCATTACTATTTCTTTCTATTGGGATGGCTTCCTTTGATTTCCCACTTCCGTTTTTGTTTCGCCGTTTTCGATTTGTATTCGTTCTTCCAACTTCTGCATGTGATTTCACGTCTTCTATCACGTGATCTTCAGCTTCCAGAAGTTCTAAATCGCACCCGGCCGTTATGTCCACCGTGGTCACATTTATGTTGATTATAACATTTGTATGAGGAACATTATGAATGTAAATTTGTTTATTTCAACGAACAAATGGACTTGGATGCCTTCATGCGGACTGAAAAAAAGTATTTATCTAAATCGCGACGGAAGTAAGGGCGAGGATTGTGGCCACGTAAAATCGATTTAAGCCCCGAGTGGTTCGTTTCACTGACCGTTCTTAGGCGGTTCTTCCGTCGTGGTTTATCTTTGTTAAGGCTTGTCTCTTAGTGTATGTATTGCTTATATTATTTTGCTTTGGATAGCCAATTGGCCATTTTGTGGGAAAGTAACTGTCCTTTTTGCTTTCCGCTAGTTATGTTTCCATTAGAGTCTAGTTGTTTCGTGTTTGGTGTTTCTTTCCCTTGGTGTCTCTGATGGGAGCTGTGGGTTAATTGCATCGATTCCTGATCATTGCCTTCGCTTCTATTTTGGATAGCCAATTGGCAATTTTTGTGGGAAAAAAAAATAATTGTTCTTTTGGCTTTCCACTGCTGATGTTTCCATTCGGGTCTAGTTATTTCATGTTTGTGTTACTTTCTCTTTGGTTTCACGGATGGGAGATTTAGGTTTATTGTATCGATTCCTGATCATTGCATTCACTTCTGTTTTGAGAAATTTTCATAGAATAAACTATTAAGAGATGGGTGACAGATAGAAACAGGAATCTAAAGAGATAGTTACTCAGAAAGATAGTAGGAAAGAGTTTGATTCTATAAGTAATCTCATGGGCGCCTCTTTGATGCTTCAACTTGATCTTGAAACGTCAGGGTCGTCACCATTCTGATACGACACAGGCGATGACGGTGAAGAAAATGAGCGTTAAATTGCCAGAATTCAACATGAGATGATATATCTTGAAAAATAAATAGCTAGAATCGGAATCGAACGAAAGAATAGACTGGTTGAGCTGAGAGATACAGGTCCAAAAAAAGAAAGGGCGCGCCAGATAAAAGGTAAAATTGATCACACAAAATCAAATCTAGCGACGGTCGTAGTACACCTAAAGCCAAACCTTCATTGTCAAAGTTTGATTTAAAACCCTTTAAAAGAACATATTTGACGTCACTGTAGCTGATGTCTGGGAATGTGTGGCGGCCGTAAAAAGTCTCATTGCACTACATCATAGTGTAGTTTTTATTTATGCCCCCAACTTCGAAGAAGTTGTGGGGGCATATTGGTTTTGCCCTGTTCGTCCGTCCGTCCTTCCGTCCTTCCGTCCTTCCGTCCTTACGTCCGTCCCACTTTTTACTGCATAGCATAACTTTAGAACCATGGGTGCTAGGTTTTTGAAATTTCATATATGGATTCCTCATGAAAAAATAATTGACCCGTGTTTTTTTTCTCGTCAGGATTATGCCCCTTTTTTGAGTTATGCCCCTTTGCAAAAAATACTATGAAATCTTGTAAGCAAGATATCTCAAAAACTGTTTGAGCTATTGCCCTGAAACTTTACATGCTGGTTGGGGATGATGAGTAGATGAACTGATTAACTTTTGAAAAAAATCCGAAATTTTTTTCTTGAGTTATGGCCCTTTGAAATTTTTCGCGTTTTAAGTTTGTAAGCAAGATATCTAAAAAAACTATTTGAGGTTTTTCCCCGAAACTTCACAGACTTGTCGGGGATGATGAGTAGATGAACTGATCAACTTTTGAAAAAAATCCGATTTTTTTTTTCTTGAGTTATGGCCCTTAGATTTTTTTCGTGTTTTCAGCTTGTAAGCAAGATATCTCAATAATTGTTTGAGCGATTGCCCTGCAACTTTACAAGCTGGTTTGGGATGATGTGTAGATGAACTGATTAACTGTTGAAAAAAAATCCTATATTTTTTTCTTGAGTTATGGCCCTTTGAAATATTTCGCGTTTTAAGTTTGTAAGCAAGATATCTCAAAAACTATATGAGGTTTTTCCCCAAAACTTCACAGACTGGTTGGGTATGATGAGTAGATGAACTGATTAACTTTTGAAAAAAATCCAATTTTTTTTTCTTGAGTTATGGCCCTTTGATTTTTTTCGTGTTTTCAGCTTGTAAGCAAGATATCTCAAAAATTGTTTGAGCTATTGCCCTGAAACTTTACAGGCTGGTTGGGGATGATGAGTAGATGAACTGATTAACTTTTGAAAAAAATCCGAAATTTTTTTCTTGAGTTATGGCCCTTTGAAATTTTTCGCGTTTTGGCGTCCTTCCGTCCTTCCGTCCTTACGTCCGTCCCACTTTTTACTGCATAGCATAACTTTAGAACCATGGGTGCTAGGTTTTTGAAATTTCATATATGGATTCCTCATGAAAAAATAATTGACCCGTGTTTTTTTTCTCGTCAGGATTATGCCCCTTTTTTGAGTTATGCCCCTTTGCAAAAAATACTATGAAATCTTGTAAGCAAGATATCTCAAAAACTGTTTGAGCTATTGCCCTGAAACTTTACATGCTGGTTGGGGATGATGAGTAGATGAACTGATTAACTTTTGAAAAAAATCCGAAATTTTTTTCTTGAGTTATGGCCCTTTGAAATTTTTCGCGTTTTAAGTTTGTAAGCAAGATATCTAAAAAAACTATTTGAGGTTTTTCCCCGAAACTTCACAGACTTGTCGGGGATGATGAGTAGATGAACTGGTCAACTTTTGAAAAAAATCCGATTTTTTTTTCTTGAGTTATGGCCCTTAGATTTTTTTCGTGTTTTCAGCTTGTAAGCAAGATATCTCAATAATTGTTTGAGCGATTGCCCTGCAACTTTACAAGCTGGTTTGGGATGATGTGGAGATGAACTGATTAACTGTTGAAAAAAAATCCTATATTTTTTTCTTGAGTTATGGCCCTTTGAAATTTTTCGCGTTTAAAGTTTGTAAGCAAGATATCTCAAAAACTATATGAGGTTTTTCCCCAAAACTTCACAGACTGGTTGGGTATGATGAGTAGATGAACTGATTAACTTTTGAAAAAAATCCAATTTTTTTTTCTTGAGTTATGGCCCTTTGATTTTTTTCAGCTTGTAAGCAAGATATCTCAAAAATTGTTTGAGCTATTGCCCTGAAACTTTACAGGCTGGTTGGGGATGATGAGTAGATGAACTGATTAACTTTTGAAAAAAATCCGAAATTTTTTTCTTGAGTTATGGCCCTTTGAAATTTTTCGCGTTTTGGCATATTGGTTTTGCCCTGTTCGTCCGTCCGTCCTTCCGTCCTTACGTCCGTCCCACTTTTTACTGCATAGCATAACTTTAGAACCATGGGTGCTAGGTTTTTGAAATTTCATATATGGATTCCTCATGAAAAAATAATTGACCCGTGTTTTTTTTCTCGTCAGGATTATGCCCCTTTTTTGAGTTACGCCCCTTTGCAAAAAATACTATGAAATCTTGTAAGCAAGATATCTCAAAAACTGTTTGAGCTATTGCCCTGAAACTTTACATGCTGGTTGGGGATGATGAGTAGATGAACTGATTAACTTTTGAAAAAAATCCGAAATTTTTTTCTTGTTTCTTGTCCTTTGGGATCATTGATTCCATTGTGGAAATTTTGAAAATATTTTAGGGTCACTGATTAGGCCTTTTTGACCGAAACTAGCTAGTCTTACCCAGAAAACATGTACACTTCATATTTCCAGTCCTATGGTGTATCCCTTGCTTCCAAAGGATAACCCTTTTATGAAACATTTGTGACTGAGAAAGAACCTCAAAATGACAAATGCGTTAATATAAATCATTTGAGAAAAGACAATGATCTTCAACAGTTGGTTAAAAAATAATTGAGCAAGTTAGGTTCCATCTAGCAGTGAAGATGATTCTTTAGATTCATCAGATTAGGACAGTGATAGTAGAAGTGTTGAAAAATTAAAAAAAAAAAAATAGGTAAAAAAAACGTACAAAAAAAGCAACACAAAAAGTCCGGCATTAATGCGAAAGCTTCTGGCAAAATTAAATTTCCACAGCGTTGGCCTCATGCACAGTTGCAATATTAATTTGTCAATAATGAATTAAAGTATGAAGACTTAGATTGCAAGTTGTTGATAGCCGTGATTTGGAGATTATTGCTAAGGATGATTTGCCCAAGTCATAAAAAGATAGTAGATGAAACTAGTTAATTATAGTAACACCTATGGTTTTAAAGGCCCCAGTGCTTTTAAGCTGCATGGTTTAGGGGAAAAGGCTAGTCTGATGACCCTCGACACCCCAGCACGCCCCACACGCACACAAAAACAAGTATTCTGCAAGTAAGCAGAATGTTTCGGAAGAAAAAGGCCTTCACTTCTATTTTGTTCGGATAATCAGAAAAATAAAATATAGTATAAGGAAGTATGTCTGAAGAGCTATGCAGGCCCCCACAGATAGGGATTTTCGTGGCGGGGCCTATGTTATGTATCAGTTTTACATCACGGTAACAAGTCCAAAAAGTGAATATCCTCCAAACACCACATTATATCGAGAAAGGTAGGGTTTACAAGGGTGTACATTATTTTTCTAATTTCTGTACGAAGACAGATGTTTTGGGTACCCATTAAGGCGGTTCTACCTATATTCGGGGCATTTATGACATGTTTCATCCGAAATATGACCGCTTTTGAGATAGGAAAGAATGCACTCTGTCACATGAATGTGTTATCGTTATGTCCGTCGCTATTTGGCAACTTATACAAGTAATAATGACTACTTACAGCTACAACCGAATCTCGCTTTGGTTTTTCGTGGTAGATTTCTCTTCTGAGTTGATATAACTGTTTTATCTGCAACGATATAACCGTGTTAACTTCTCATTCACAAATTCTTAGGAGAAGGAATGCACACAACTTTCTTTCCACAATTGTCATGAGGCAGATAAGTTTAGGACTTCGTTTTATTTCAGAAGTAAAGTTCAATTTATGAGATGACAACACAATCGTCCCCATGACGCTAGATGATGAACAAACACCATAGATACTGGGCTCTTGAGACTCATAGACGTTCAAAGCGAATATTATCAGTTTGAATAATAGTGATATGATAACGTTTCATAGCGAAGTGAATGTCTCACACATTATAGTTGCTATATACGTCCCCACCCATCGGGACTTGGAGAAATTTACTAGACTGCATGGTACTTTTGCGCAGAGTTAAAACCATCGAACATTTAAGTACTGGTAAACTGCTTAGGTCTAAGCCTGTCCAGACAAACTGGTGCGAGTCTAGCTTTTTCTTTGGGTGGTAGGGCTTGAGTAATCATGGCATCTCAATGTCGGGGGAAAATGGCTCGGCAAACCCTCGCATTTTATCCCTTTTCCTCAACTCGTTTAATAAATTCAATAATGCATGAGCACTCATGTAAGATCCTCTATATCTTCTATCACATAATGTCGCTGTTATTAAGTGGATAACATCATGTCATAAAAATCATATGACCACACGTGTAATTACACTTGGTTACTGGCTCGTTACGTCATTACTCCGCCCGTAAAAACGGTATTTTCTTTTTAACTTCTTCATCGATAAAAACCGATGTAAAGTTGTTATTTGATAAACAGAATCTTACACTCGTGTTTTCACATGAGATTTATGAAACTCGCCGAAGGCTCGTTTCATATAGGTCATATGAAATGACCACTCTTGTAAGATCCTCTATTTATTATATTCCCAGAAAATGTCCCGTTTACTTTGCATAGAATTTTCCGGTCAATATCTTTTCATATTGCCCGTAAATTTGTCCTTTTCGAGATGAAAATCGGCAGCCACATCACGAAAACACGCCTATATAATTCTGACCCCCTTGAACACCACTTTTATGTAGTAAAATTAGGGTTTACAGGGGTAAAATAGAAGTGGAGACAATGATCAGGAATCGATACAATTAACCCACAGCTCCCATCAGCGACACCAAAGGGAAAGAAACACAAACATGAAGCCGTAAACCCCAACAGAAACACCAACAGCGGAAAGCCAAAAGGATAGTTACTTTCCCACAAAATGGCCAATAGGCTAACCAAAATAAAATAATATAATAATACAAACACACAAAGACAAACCATAGCAAAAATAAACCGCGACAGAAAAACCGCCTAGGAACGGTCAGCGGAGACGAATTCCACCGGGGGGGGGGATCTTAATTTTCTTATTTCTGCTCTAAAAATAGGTTGTGCGTACTCGTTAGAACCGCCTTGATCTATATTTTGAGCGGATGTAAGAAAAATATCACAATTTTTCATCTTAAATTTTCAATTTTTAGGCGTATAAGTCTAAATGCATTTGTATGGACGTGTTTTCGGTATGATCTTGTCTTGTGAATCGACTGAAAGAACTCAAAACAAAATACACAGGTTGAAGCGCACTTGATGCTGACAAATATGATCTACATGCAATCTGTGTAAGTTTAAAATATCAAGTACATCAGGGGTATTTTGACGAAAGTAAAATGGACAATCCGAAAAAAAATGTTTCCTGCGTTGGTTAACGTCACATCCACCAACGTGAAAGTCATTTCCACTTTGGCGCCATTGGACGTGGTCTTTAAGCGTGTAGGAAGACTCTTAACGACAGACATTTTTTTCCAGTTTTGATCACTTGGTGTTATATATAAGCTGATTTTACGTTCAGATTTCATTGCCAGACAGGGTTGTTTTTAGTAGGCATTTATAATTTTGGGTATATAATACAAAGTTATTTACTTTATATTGTGAAATATTCGGCACTCGTTCATATGGCAGTGACGCACTCGCAAGTTCGTGCGGCCTTTGCAATATGAACTAGTGCCGGATATATCACAATATAAAGTGAATTACCTTTAACTGCTGTCCTATAATACGTCACGTAATGCTACGTAAGCGAGCCATGGCACTGAACGCATTTTAACATGCCACACTGTATGCTGTCATTCTTGGCAAAATTTGCTAAATTAATGCAAAACCCCTTCATTTATTTTGGACTGAGGATGAAGCTCGTTTCTATAAATTTGTATACGGCTCACCGATTATATTTTATTATTAAAGACATGTATTGACTGTTTATACCGCAATCAGCCATTCTAGTAACCTATTAGAGGAGCTCGAATACATGCACGCTATAATCGTCGTTTATAGACCAGCTATATTTTCATATCCTATGTTTGGAGTACAAATAAGAAAGAAATATCCCCAATTTTGAAAAAATAAATAAATAAAATAAAATAAAAAAGAATAAAAAATGATAAATAAATAGCGTTTTTGAAGATATGAAAAAACATGTACTATGTCACACGGATGTGATATCATAATGAGAGTGACGCACATGCTGTGACCTATGTAGTATAGTAAGCATTGGTCAAATAACAGTGTGTAGCCGTTATGCGAAATACACGACAAACGGTTCGACCTCCTACGCTCAGTCAGATGCGTCTGACTAGTGATCAGGAGACTGCCGAGTACGGCAATCATATTTTCTACGGTCATTCTACCCCTTCCGTTGATTCAAGACGGGCAGTTGCCCATCTGCACTGTACTACTTACATACAGCAACTTAAGCTTGCACAAATGGCATGGTAAAGAAACCTGTCCAGCTCAACATGCCAATGGCTATGTTGACTACGTCATTTTTCTTCAAACAAAACCAAACCTACGGTAGAAACCTCCGTGGTTTAGCGGTAATGCTACTCGCCTTGTAAACCAGGGGGCGCAGGATCGATTCCGGGCTTGTCCATACTATCGGATGAGTCTTTAAACCCGAGGTCCCTTCTCCGTATGACCTTAGCTGTTGGTGAGAAGTAAAACTCAAACGCTCACTCATTGATTACAAAAAAAAGGCTCTTGTGCAACACTTACTCACCAAACATACAGCACAGTGTCGTTATTAATGATCGACTGTATGGGGTTTAACGAAACATTAATCATTGTGGGTCATTTTGTGTTGTCTCCCAGAGAAAGGAAGAAAAGAGATAGATAGTATAGGAGATGAAAGTGAGGGATAGGGGAGAAATAGAAAAATGAATGGAAGTGAAGTAACAAGACATAACAATACTACCCTTCTTCCCTTACCTGCTGCCTGCTGCCAGAACAGCAGGCATGCAAATATCAGCTTGGTACCCCAGTCACGCAAGATAAACGACACATTTGCCTCATCCAACAAACCCCGAGAGATGTTATTAAAAGGCAATCATAATTTGACGTGAATCGAAACTTGCCGCGACCATCTAGGTACGTGAAGTACGTTGCTTGACGACAAATGTCATCCATCGCTGTCCAAATCAACAGCTTAATAAATGTAATTATTTTGCAATAGAGTCTAAAAATATAGTGCCAGCTCATTAATTAGCCTTTGACGTTCATCGAAATGTATGTCAGTCATTGAGACACTTTCAAACAAGACAGTATGCGCTTAGCCCCATAAATTTGCTGCAGACATACAAACTTGAGGCTGCAGCTGGTGTTAAGTGCCATGTGACGGCCGTAAAAAGTTTCCCCGTGTTTTATCATAGTACAGATTATATTTTCTTTTCCTTTGGGATCATTGAGCCCATTCTAGTTACTTTGAAAATCGAATATCGCTAAAGCCGGTGCTAGGAGGCGTATGCAGCCTTGCAAACTATATTGCTGTGTATGAAGAAACTCTATAAAACCATGTCTCTGATTTTTGTTCTTTTATGTTTTCTTCGTTTCCGAAGGCAACATTTCAGCTTTTTATTGGCTAACTTAGTTCAATATATAATGGTTATTTTCTCATTTGTCAGCTCAACCAGGTTTGCCATTGCATCGAACCTTTTTATCTTCAGGTAGGTTAATATTGTCTGGCAGGAGGAGAAACTGTCGTAGTGCCATCGTTGACTTATTTAGACACATCGTATAACACTCCTGTAATTAAATTGAATCATTCAATATATATACATCCTAGTCGCAGCGCTTAGCACGCATGTTGCGTATCATGGTGCGTGAATGAGAAATGTTGTGATTGAAGGGAGATCACCAAAAATAAATATTTTTCTTTTCATACCAAAAATATTGCCATTGAAGTAAAGACTCTATTCCTCTCTTAAATAAATTATTTCCTCTTAATGTAAACTTTATTAATTTTGTTACATGCGTTTCTGCTTCGGTAGATTTTTCTAGTTTTGTCCGTGAACTGGGGCACCATTCCATTATTTGAGTTAGAAATATTATGACCTGTAAGGTAGAAAGAAAAATACTTAGAAAACAAAACATACACACACAAGCACACACACACACACACACACACACACACACACACACACACACACACACACACACACACACACACACACACACACACACACACACAGAGAATTTTCTAATAAAGTAAATACATAGTCAGTGTTAATGATAAAACTCGCCCCTATTCGGGCACTAAATCAATGTCGAGGACTCAAAAAGAACCTGAAATCACAGCAGAAGAAAACCCCCAGTTAGACCACGGAAGTCCGAACATCTTGCTCCATCACTCTCAACGCTCTGCATGCTGGTTATTTTTTTCAGCAGACGACATTTTGAAATATTCTTCTTATTTTTTATAAACGACAGGATTGACCGGGTTTCATTACGGTAACACACCCGTGCGATATAGTGCATTTTTCACATCTCCAAAATGGCTACTTATCTGATGAAAATTCGTGATATTTTTCTTATAAATGCTCAAAACATAGGTCGTGGGTGCTCGTTAGAACCGCCTCAATGAGGCGGTTCTAACGAGTACCCACAACCTATGTCTTGGAGCAGAAATAAGGAAAATAATGTTTACCCCCGTAAACCCCAGTTTTCTCTGTATAAAGTGGGGTTTAGGGGGTATTCATTTCACGGACTTGCTCACGTGATGATTATTGTTATAGTTCGTATTTGTATGTGTGTATTGCTTAATCATTTTTGTTTTATATTGGATAGCCGTTTGGCCATTTTGTGGGATCCCTTTGGCTTTTCGCTTGTGATGTTTCCATTCACCTTATTTGCATTATATGCTGGTTCCTAGTCTGAAGGTTATCAGTGTTGGAAAAACAGGTAACCAGACCCCCCTGACCTTTTAAGGTCAGGGGGGTCTGGTTACCTGTTTTTCAAAAATTGACAATGTGCAAGCTGGGAGCCAGCAAATAATGGAAATATGGTGAATAAGGGTCTAGTTATTTCATGTTCGTGTTTCTTTCCCTTTGGTGTCTCGGGTAGGAGGTAAGGGGTAATCTTATCGATTCCTGATCATTATAGAGGATCTTACATGAGTGCTCATGTATTATTGAATTTATTAAACGAGTTGAGGAAAAGGGATAAAATGCGAGGCTTTGCCGAGCATTTTATCCCTTTTCCTCAACGAGTTTAATAAATTCAATAATACATGAGCACGAATGCAAGATTCTATTTATCATATGACATTTTAAACTCATTTTATTCACGATTATTTACAAAAATGTCAATATTCCGCCGTTAGTAAACGCGACGTCGTTAAGGACGTCGTACATGTAACGTTACGGGACGTATCTAGCTAATTTGCATATTTAATCCACTAGTGGATTATCGAAAATAATACATGGCGTTATTACACTCTCAGACGCGACGTCATATGATAAATTACGATAGTACACCCGTGCGATAGTACACCGGTGCATTTTTATATATATCTACAAAATTGCTCCTTTACTGATGACAATCCGTGATTTATTTTCTTATTAATACTGCAAGCTTAGGTTGTGGGTGCTCGTTAGAACCAATTCAACTCCGGAGTTTATGAGATCATTCTGTTTTGAGCATATGCCTATAAGAACGTGTCGTGTGTCTTTGTTTCGAACAAAGCCAGAGTATGTGCGCAGTATACATACATTGGTATCTTATGTCATTTCTATGCTTCAAAACAATTTCGTTCTTTGTGGACATTATGAGCTTATTTCTCATAGTGTGATAATTTGAAAACACGACAACAAAATATACTATTTTGCGTCCAGGTACAGTTAGAAATATATAGAGGATATTGACTTTTTTGAGGTGGATACCAAAAATATTTCATCGAGTGTGTTGAAAACATCATAATTTTCACGAGTGCGAAGCACGAGTGAAAATTCGGATGTTTCAACACACCAGATGAAATACTTTTGGTAGCCGCCAAAAAAAGTTAATGTTCTTTTTAATTTATAATTTATTAGGACACTTTCGGTAATTGATCGACCCGAGACGGTGACGTCACACTTTTGAACTGGCTTGATGACGTCACAACTGTCAGTTTCAAGCATAAACAAATCGCCATTTCGGATTCAGCATTTTAGTTCAAAGAATGATTTTTCAAGGTATGTTGCAGAATGCGTTGTGCTAATTTGATGTCAATTTGCAGGCTCTAAGTGACATGCACCCGGGGCAAGCCACTGTTTCTAATCGATTCCATGTGTAGCAGTCGGTCGCCGTCGGTTTTTCACGTTGAAAAAAAAAAAGGAAATAAAAACACGCTGATTTGAGCACAAATTTCCCTAGAAACTACCTACTTCCTCGCACAAACTCTTACTCAGCCATTCAGTGAACTGGTAAGTATTGTCCGTAGACCATTTGTAATAAAGACAGCTAAGCCTAAATCTGTGGGGAAGCTTTAAATTGTGCCCGAGATGTGTGTTGTTCAAAATCACAGCGCTTCTGTTGTCAGATATGGCGCCTGTTCATTCAATTTTAATGCCACGGTTCAAAATATATTCTAATGGTATAATGAATTATTATTCTTAGTAAATAAAAGGAAAAAAATAACCTTTTTTAGACCAGAACGTAAACAAAAAAGTGGTTCCGGCACGCTACAGTGAAATGATATAAATGGTATCAATCACAAGTGAAATGATAAGATATCATTTCACTTGTGATTGATATCATTTTTATTTGTTCAGATATGCATTGATTTCACTGCTAAGTATAAAATAATACCTATTACCGTAGGTTTAGCTGAAAACGAATGTGACGTCATAACAGCTACAGACAATCCCCGTTGTGGTAATGTTAAAAGGTGTCTTTAAAATAATCTGCGTCTACACCGTATCAAAATCATCAGTAACTGAAATGGTCTGCTGGGCAACATACGAAGCCTGTCTTGATCTACACGGTCAACCTACGTATGCCACGATAAAATTGGATTTCTTGAACGTCAAGGCCAGTAGGGGAAGTTTGGTTATGGGCTTATGATAAATGAGTAAATTAGAAACATGTCTGCTATTTTAAAGATGAAAGGCAATTATAGCCGTTCTCCGCTTCGATTGCATTCGGGCAGTCACTGAACTTAAGTATAAAAATTGCAACTGTAAATAATGCACAGCAGGACGGGTGAGATGACAAATATGCAGTACGATTCATTTCTATCGGATTTCCTTAACGGGTACGCAAGAAATTATTTCTCTCTATGTAAAAGCGGCTTTCGATGGGAGGTGTAAGGTCTTCCCTTCTACTTCGTTTAATTTTAGGAAATACATTTCATAAGCAAAGCAAATACTTAAACATACCATACAGTATGGAACACGGATGTTTTGTAATATTATCTTTGATCAAATATTAATATTTACATTCCTAGCGCATTTACACAATAAACCCTTTAGTTAACTAGGGACGGAATGTTATTCACACCTCAATGAATACTCACGCGACGTCACATGGTCATACAGTGACGTCAAAAAATAAACCATCATTCTCTCCTATATGAATGGAAAATGGTGGTGTTATGATTTCAACGGCGCGTTTCCGCTGCCAATAGGAGTATTGCATGCAATAGTTTTCTTCTTTTTAATTTAAGCACTTAAAACAGAAGTTTTCATCACAGAATGGATGGAAAAGGGTAATATATGTAACAAAGGTGATTTATTTAACGGCCCTTGAAGTATGAATAGCATTGGGTCTCTAGCAAATCTAAAGGAGTTCATTTACCTTCGACCAACGTTTAATAAAAGCATTAATTTCTTGATTAACTTTAAAAATTACTGAAATGTTAAATTGTCTTTGTATCTGAATCCCTATCATTCAAAACTAATCATAATGTATTGCATCAATTACCATTACGAGAACACGCCTATACCAATACATTGTAAATTTTACCTCCAAAAGTTGAAAATTTAAGATGAAAAATTGTGATATTTTTTTATTTCTGCTCAAACTATAGATTGTGGGTACTCGTTAGAACCACCTCGTCGAGGCGGTTCTAACGAGTACCCACAATCTTTATTTTAGAGCAGAAATAAGAAAAATAAGGTTTACCCCTGTAAACCCCAGTTTTACTATATAAAAGTGGAGTTCAAGGGGGGTCAAAATTATATAGGCCTGTTTTCGTGATGGAACATCTTGTGTATCTCTAATAGTTATAGTTTTCTTATGGCAGATTACGATGAGTGCATATTACCTTATTTCTGCTGCTTAACATACATTGTGTGTGTGTGTGTGTGTGTGTGTGTGTGTGTGTGTGTGTGTGTGTGTGTGTGTGTGTGTGTGTGTGTGTGTGTGTGTGTGTGTGTGTGTGTGTGTGTGTGTGTGTGTGTGTGATTTCGGGTTTAACGTCGCTTTCAACAATGTTTCAGTCATATCACGACGGTGTCTGGTTGCGACAGGGAGCTTAATGCTCACTTTTATAGTGCTGCCTCACTGAAGTATCATGTCCCAGACACATTACATGATACCACACCAAGTCACATTATCCTGACACTGGGTCGACCGTCCTAGCTCTACCACGTAAATCTGAGTGCCAAGCGAGGAGCAGCTAGTACCATTTTTAACGACTTTGGTATGTCGCGGCCCGGGATCGAACCCGTGACCTCCCGTTCCCCGCAGCGGACACTCTACCAACTGAGCTATCGGGGCCGGTAACAACATACATTGTAGGTGCTCGTCAGAGAGCCTACAATCAATGTTGCGGAGCTGAAACCGAAAAGTATAATAAACCCTTATAAACCTCTTCTCTATATTACCACGTTAACAATTCCGAGCAATTAGCACCCTCTATACCCCACTTTATGTTTAGAAAAGTGGGTTATACAGGATATTTATTATTTTTCTTATTTCTCCTCGAAGACATAGGTTGTTGGTACACGTTATTATCGCTACGACGAGGCGGTTCTAACGAGCAGCCACAGCCTATAGCCTATGCATTGTAAATTTTACCTCCAAAAGTTGAAAATTTAAATAAATAAGAAGTAAGGAGTATAAATAAGAAAAATATCACAAATTTTCATCAGAATCATAACCATTTTGGAAATATGAAAGTGTTATAATATAAACTGGGAATTACACATTACGAAAACACGCATATACAAATACGTTGTAAATTTTACCGCCGAAAAACTAAATATTTTAGATGAACATTGTGGTATTTTTCTTATTTTTGCTCAAAACAGAGATTGTGTGTACTCATTAGAACCGCCTCGATGAGACTTTTCGAGCGAGTACCCACAATCTATGTTTTAGAGTAGAAATACGACAAATAAGGTTTACCCCTGTAAACCCCAGTTTTACTATATAAAGGTGGGGTTCAAGGGAGTCAAAATTTTATAAGCGTGTTTTCATGATAATAGCAATGCATACTTGCAGAACTGTCGAAAGCAATTCCAATATTTTGCATTCGTTCGGTTCAGTATTATACAGGCTGTCATAGGCCGCAAACCATTCATTGGCATATATAGTATCAGCTAACTTGCCAATCTTCAAGGGAGATGTTTCATCATTCACATTTTCAACTCTTGGGTCGCTGTTTGACAGACTAGCCATCTTCTGTGTAAGCTCATTAGAACTGCAATGCAAAAATATTGAAATACTGATGATACAACATAACGATAACACGCCCGTATGGCAGAGTGCATTGTTTCACATCTCTAAAATGGCTACTTTTCTGATGAAAATCTGCGATATTTTTCTTATAAATACTACAAACATAGGTTGTGGGTGCTCGTTAGAACCGCCTCATTGAGGCGGTTCTAACGAGTACCGACAACCTATGTCTTGGAGAAAAAATAAGAAAAAATAAGAAAAATAATGTATACCCCTGTAAACCCCAGTTTTCTCTATAGAAAGTGGGGTATAGGGGGGTCTTCATTTCACGGACTTGTTCACGTGATGAGCACTCTCAAGATCCATTATGAAAACGCTCTATACAAATACACTAAATTTTACCGCCATAAAAATTGAAAAAAAAAATAAGATGAAACATTGTGATATTTTTGTTATTTTTGCTAAAAATAAAGATTGTGGGCACACGTTAGAACTGCCTAATCGAGGCGGTTCTAACGAGTACCCACAATCTGTGTTTTATAGCAGAAATAAGAAAAATAAGGTTTACCCCAGTAAAACCCAGTTTTACTATAAAAACTTTTTGAGTGGGGTTCAGGGGCGTCAAAACTATATAGGCGTGTTTTCGTGATGGGTAATAACAGAACTCATGAAGGGGATTGAGAACATTTCGTCAAATGGACTATATACTTAGGAAAACCTGAAACCTTAAAAGATAGATAAACATGACGTCAAATAGACTATAACGACCCCCGCCCATCGGGGCTTGAAGAAATAGATGGGCTGCATGATGCTTCCACGCGGAGCTAAAACCGGCCGCACACGAGTACTAGTAAACCACTTACAGGATCTAAGCCTGTCCACGCAAAGCGGAGTGAGTCGGAACTTCCATGATTATGAACCCTATTGGTTTAATTGGAAGACAGGGCTTGAGATGTCATTTCATCTCAATGTCGGGTAAAAGTCCCACGAAATTAGAAGCAACGTCTCCAACATGACCTTCACAGTGTTGGCGGGACGTTAAACCTCAAGTCAAACAAACAAAAGAAACAAATGGACTATCAATCATAACAGGCATGTTAAACATGACACCAAAAAGGACTATGAACTCTGAAGAATAGATAAAACATTACGTCAAATGGACTATAAACTGTGAAGGGTATCTGGGACATTGATTGAGTTATGAACCATAAGTGTTATCTAAACTTTACATCCTTATAGATATGAAAAAAACTTGCCGCCAAATTGACCTTACAAACTGAGAGACGTAAAACATGGTCCATAAATCCTGAATGCAATTTTAAACAAGAGACTTCAAATGGACTGTAATCCCTGAACAATATCGATCAGAGTCGTATTTGGGCGTAAATGATTATATGAAGCAAAACACGAAAAAAAAAAAAAAAAAACACACATAAAAACAATAAACAAAACTGAAAAACAAATGAAGAAACAATTCCGTCTATTAAATACCCCCGTAATCCCACTTTATATAGAGGAAACTGGGGTTTACAGGGGTATTCAATAATGTTTTTCTATCAGACCCCAGATATAGGTTGTGGGTGCTCGCTAGAACCGCCCCATTTTGACGGTTCTAGCAAGCACCCACAACCTATGTTTTGAGCTAAATAAGAAATTTGTTGTTGTTTTTTCATCAGAACATTAACCATTTTGAATATGTAAACGAATATACTTGTATATAATCTATTAAAAAACGTTCTTTCACCGGCTTAAATAGAAGTCTGTAACACCTGACACGTCTACATGTCAATCTGGAGCCAGTTGTTCAAAACTAACGACGTCGTTAGTTAACGTATCGTTAAAACTTTGATCATTAAATATGGCAAATATGCTGAAATTTTTGCTGAAAAAAAATGTGAGCAGCTTTTGCGGACGCAAAAGCTGCTCACATTTTTTCAGCAAAAATACCAAAATTTACGATATTGTACTTGCTAGAAGAGTTAACAATATGACCACTAACGAGCTCGTTAAGCTAACGATGCTTTGAACTTGAACAACTGGGCCCAGGTCATGATATACTAGTTTTGTTGATTTTTGTCCATATGATATCCGTTTCCAAAATTGTATTTTTTGTGCGACATCGCTTTCTCGAACTAGAGTCTTGGCCTCCGCCCATCGGGGCTTGAAGAAATAGATTGGCCGCATGATGCTTCCACGCAGAGCCGATACCAACCCGCACACGAGTACTGGTAAAACGCTTAGAGGATCTTAACCTGTCCAGGCAAAGCGGTGCAAGTTGGACCGTCCATGCTTACAAACCCTATTGGTTTCATTTGGCGGCAGGGCTTGAGAAGTCATATCGTCTCAATGTCGGGTAAAAGTCCCACAAAATTGGAAGCAACGTCTCCAAAATGACCTATACAGTGTTGAAGGGGACGTGAAACCTCAAATCAAACAAACAAAACAAACTAGGGTCTGGAAATACGCTAGGTAACAATTTTGTGACTATTAAACTCAATCAACTATTGAGTCATGAGAGACCAGATAATATCAATATTCACTCATTCTCATATGAATTGGGATATTGCAGTCGCCGTATATTTTCTGAAATCAAGCAGTCATTTTTAACCTATGCATACGTTTATATGATAGAACAACGGGTCCCGAAGATATCATGATAAACCTCCTGTAGAAAAGTACCCTTTCAGAGAAAACGAGCCGCGGGAAAACCTGGTTTTGTAATGTTCGAGACTGTCGCTTTTCGAATTCTCTTTGTTTGCGGACTTACAAATTTGAAATTCCACTAGTAAGGAAAGGGTTAGGTGGTTTCCATAAATTCTACATATTCTGGGTTGGGAAATAACTACCATTAGCAGGACCACATGGAGTCTTACTAAGTATTTTTTCCCGATTATGGCTGTCGCCGAAATTTAATTAAACATTGTAATGTACGAGACAACGTTTTTCTTCTTGTTATTTCAAAACAACGTTTAGGTTTTTATACACGGAAACATGACCAAATAGAGATTCTATATTATATTAAGCATATAAGGTTGTTTGATGTTACCTGTACAATAGGAAATGAAAAATACTTGCCATACAAAAATGTGCATGGATTTGTTGCAAAAATGCATGTAATGTTCGAGATCATTATACCAGGCTTATTACGTATGCATGGACAAAAAATGCTAGATTGAGTTAAACTCCCGCAATGTGTGACTATCACAAATACATAATCTGGAACGAAAATAATATTTTGATGTTGAAATTCCCTCCTGTCCAGTGTTTTGTAATGTTCGAGACCTGTAATGTTCAATACCGAAAATTGTTAGTCTAACAGCTTGATCACATTGCTCTCACGTGGCACAGTTTTCCGTTACCAGATTACGTAGAGAAAGTATCTGCAGACGACACGGTTGCCTTTTCCGGTGTTTGATAGGTGAGGGAGTCGACAGGACAATACCACAGTTAAGGGAAAAAAGAAGTCATATTTTGTTTTTAAATACCTGCATAGAAACTTTTTATCCTTTTCCAATATTATTTGTCGCAATTAATATTGTTCAATTAAGAATATGCCACCAAAAATTTGCAGGCTTGCAAGATCATTATTCTATTGCAAGAAGCAGTGGATGTATGCGATGAAATGTCCGCTACATTTGGTATCGAACATGACAGGTTTGCTATGTTGACCGTCCAGGGATAATGACAGCAAATAAATGAACAAATTTGAATTGTGCAACCTTAGTTGAGTAAAATGAACACGTTTAGTGATATACATGTTTGCTACATTTCTACCAATAGCTTCAAACGGTAACAATGTTGATTCCAAATTTATTACTTATTTTCGATTTTGGATTTGAGTCCCATAGCTTATAACTTTTTCCCAAATTTTATTTGCAGAATGAATATTTTCAATATAAAATGTGCACTGTTAGGCAGGCACTTCAACTCTCAGATTTGTATTTCCAAATGCATATTTTGAATGTTAAAAACATTGTAAGGGCAGTTTATGTTACTAACATTATTGTATCGAACATTAAAAATTGTATCGAAAATCCCCACCAAAAATAAATGTGTATATTTTAGAGTATGCTGGTTTACTCTTGATTATGTTCCTAGATACAACAAATTCAATATCAGATTCATTCTCAATTTTACAAGTAGAAATGGTAAAGTGGCATAGCATGTCCTTTACCATGTATGGTGATGTCCGAGACCATCATAGCTGCCATTTACAGACATGCATTTGTTTACATTTCTGAGAACTTATTTACAAACTTCACAAAACGTGGTTCTTTCTCCTAGCTGGTAGACAAAATTGGTTACACTTTGAAGACTTTTGATAGACAAATATTACTCTGGAATGCACTGTAATGTTCAATACTGTATTCTTGCGGTTGCATTATTAATTTTAGATACTTGATTATTGAGAACATAAGGCCATGCGGTTGTTGTGTGTTAATATGTGATAAATATGTCTTTTAATGTTTCGGCTGCCTTAAGAAAGCAGTTTATCTGTCAGGAGAGCATTTTTATGCATAAAAGTATATACCGAGGCTTTTTTGCGTAATAACGACACCATGTTTTAAAAGCATATGACTGTACATGCACTGTAACATTAGTTAGATCCAAAATATGAAAGAAAATGACACTAACAGCTATATTGTCAGTTTATCGCGTTAGTAAACTACTTGACTTATAGAAACAAAATCACTGTAATGTCCGCGACTTTTTACATATAATTAAAAAAAACCTATTGCTTATGTTGATCGTTTATCTAAAGTAATATTATTTGTGTTCCGTACCTCTTCAAATGCAATAGTCGTAAGTGATCTAGCTATTATGTGTTTCTCTTAAAACAAAACGAAAGTTGGATGTTTTCAGAAAACTATTTCTTTTTTTGTATTCTCTAACCAACTCCGAATTTTATTCTAAATGGCTATTCATTTCTTTACAATATATATGAACACATGTTCAATTTTGTCCCCGCTTAATAACCCGGTCGTAAGTTTCTGTCATTGCGAGCTGCGGTCTCTTGATTTTTGTGATGTTATAGACGGGGGCAACGAACAAGGAGATTGTAGCGTACATTTCTCACAATCAAAATGTATCAAAATACCGACATATTTCTAGCTGTTGGGGTGAAATAACTTTTGATTTCTTGATCAAGGAATTTTAACTGAGTATAGGTACATGTTAATACTTTATTTTGAACATATCGGTGACTGAATCTAAGTAACTGTATAATTTGACTTTTTAAACGGCTAAAATCCCAATTCATTTGAGAATGAGTGATTGTCCTTGGCTTCGCCGGACTCGGTCAATATTGGTATTCTCTGGTCCGCATCACATCATGCCTGGTGACTCTAGTAGTCTATAATTATATAATGCCGTACTGGGCCCAGTTGTTCAAAGCATCGTTAGCTTAACGAGCTCGTTAGTGGTCATATTGTTAACTGTTCTAGCAAATTAAATATTGAAAATTTTGGTATATTTTGCTGAAAAGATGTGAGCAGCTTTTGCATCTGCAAAAACTGTTCACATTTTTCAGCAAAATTTTTTAGCATATTTGCCATATTTAATGATCAAAATTTTAACGATACGTTACCTAACGACGTCGTTAGTTTTGAACAACTGGGCCCAGATGTTTTATCGTCATGATGGATGGCAGGTTTATTTAAAACATAAAACACCCGTGAGTCTAAGTGATTTATTTTACCCTTGAATAGCAATATGTGCTAATGAACCTTTTCTTATTATTAGTATTATTATTGTTATTATTATTTCACATTGTACGGAAAACCTTTCCCTGAATAGCTGACCCATATTGGTGTGGCGAAAAGCTAATAATTGAAAAGTAAAATCGTTATTCATTTTAAAAAGACACATTGCACAAATTACGTCGGAAACGAATACCAATATGGAGACATACTGGCAAAATATAAAATGGTTGTATGTATATCAAACATACAAGACGAACAACAATTAAGCCACCAAACAGACATTGCCTTCAGCAGATGAATGGCGTGAAATATAAGGTCACGTTTTCTGTTACGAAATATAAGGAAAGGAAAAAAGAAAAATGACGCCTGCTACTGTACAACTATGGCAGGATAAGCTTTAACCCTTTCACCCCAGATTTTCTAAATTACGGTTTCCAACACCGAATTTGGATACGTCAATTCTAACGCATGTGTATAAGATGGATAAACAATAATCGCCGACAGGAGGGCAAGCAATGTAGATCCGTATGAGAGGCCATCAAATCAAGATCTACACTCTTTGCGTACGTATCTGTACCGGACTGCGGCGTTTAAAGGGTTAAGATATTAATATGCTTATTACTTAATCAGAAGTGACGCGAGAAATTGCAACCGTACAGTGGAAAGCAAAGCAAAAATACTGTTTAACCCGTTAGCACTGTCCAAAATTGGTGATTCTGAATAAGCTGTTATAATTAATTTGTTTCCAAACTTCGCGTAAAAGTGACTTTCCTCGTTGATCGAAACTGGCCTCAGAAACAAGGCGTCGTGGGTTTGATCACTAGCTTCTCCAGACTTTCGACCGAGATTTTAAACCAAATTCCCTTCTCCGTATATCCCTAGCTGTTGGCGAGACGTAAAACTAACACACACACACACAAACCGTAGACGCTAAACAGAAGTATTGTCCTCCAACCGAAGTCAGTTCGATCTATATTTCGACGAAATTTTAGTGATCTTAGTCGCTTTAGTTTCAGACGAATGGACGTACGGGGATGCATCATAAACGAATCACATGAGACGAACCGGCAAACCATCTCAAACACTACAAAACTTTAGCTACATTGAAACTGAACAAGAAAAATGCCAAATGGCATTATGGACGGGTTTTTCAGGGTTAACCAAAAGTTAAACCGGGACGCAGCAGCCCGGCCGCCCACCCGCATGGATATCGCTATTCTAAAGGACGGAATTTTTCCTTGAAAAACCCGTCCAAAAATGCCAAATGGCATTATGGATGAGTTTTTCAGGGTTAACCAAAAGGTAAATAGGGACGCGGATGCCTGGCCGCCCGCCCACATGGACATCGCTATTCTAAAGGCAGGAATTTTTCCTTGAAAAACCCGTCCAACAAACTAACTAGCAACTATCAGGGGAGGAAGATAATAATTGTTCATATGTGTTTATGGAGAAGAAAAGAAAAATAAAGAAAAAAAAGAATGACAAAAGAAAGAAAAAAAAAAAGAACAAAAAAAAAAAAATGTCTCCACCGGGGTTTGAACTCACGCCCCTCACCTCCACTTATGCATCAGTCCTGATATTAAAACAATCTGCTACAGAATAGATGAAAAATATCACTTTGAAAAAAAGGTTAACCAAAAGGTAAACCTGGGACGACGCCCGCCCGCAGGACGCCCGCCCGGCCAGACATCGCTATTTTAAAGGACGGATTTTTTTTAATAAACCCGTCCCTCAAGTGGCAACTGTTTTTAGCAATTTTGAAAAAGGGTCACCTAATGAACATTTCTGTAAAATAATTTTGAAATCGGGCCATTATCCCAGGAGGAGATGTCGTTTAAAGAAATTGTTGACGGACGACGGACATCAACTCACCTTGAGCACTTCGTGCTCAGGTGAGCTAAAAAAAGAACGAAAAAAAAAAAAAAAAAAAAAAAAAAGAAAATTCCATGCCTGTGCATGCATGTATGTATTATTACTAGCAACTATCAGGGGAGGAAGATAATAATTGTTCATATGTGTTTATGGAGAATAAAAGAAAAATAAAGAATGAAAAAAGAATGAAAAAAGAAAGAAAAAAAAAAAGAAAAAAAAAATGTCTCCACCGGGGTTTGAACTCCCGCCCCTCAGATTCATAGTCAACAATAGGATTCATAGTCCAGCACTCTATCCACTACACTGGCATTTGAAAAAAGGTTAACCAAAAGGTAAACCTGAAAAACACAAGTTTGAAAAATGACAATTTTCCCCAAAATTTTATATCTTTTGCCCCATTTATGGATAATACATGAAAGCGGTACCTCCACTTATGCATCAGTCCTGATATTAAAACAATCTGCTACAGAATAGATGAAAAATATCACTTTGAAAAAAAGGTTAACCAAAAGGTAAACCTGGGACGACGCCCACCCGCCCGCCCGCCCGGACATCGCTATTTTAAAGGACGGATTTTTTTTAAAACCCGTCCAAAAATGACAAAAATTGCGCTAAGCCTTACGGTGTCATCAGATATATTAATAAAGGCATACTAATGCAAAATTACACACTGTGAACATGTCATACGTTACATATCTCTTTTGTCAACTTTCGATTTTTAGCTCACCGTCACGTAGTGACGAGGTGAGCTTTTGGGATCACTTTTTGTCCGTCGTCCGTGCGTCCGTTCATCCGTCCGTGCGTAAACAATTTCTTTAAACAACATCTCCTAAACTACTGATCGGATTTTGACCAAACTTCAAAGGAATGATCCTAAGGTGGTCCCATTTCAAAGTTGTTCAAATGGTTCCGGTTCGCTAAACATCAAGGTCACAGTAGCCAAAATTATTATTATTATTATTATTATTATTTTTTTTTTTTTTGAAAATTTAAAAAATCTTGTCCTCTGAAACCGCAAGGCCCAGGTCTTCAATATTTGGTGTGTAGCTTCATCTAGTGGACCTGTACCAAGATTGTTCAAATTGTAGACTGGGACCAAAAAATGCCCCCGCTCCGGGGCCCTTTGGTTTTACATAGACTTACATAGGGAAAACCTTCAAAAAATTCTCCTCTAAAACCATAAGGTCCAGGTCTTCAATATTTGGTGCGTAGCTTCATCTAGTTGACCCCTACTAATATTGATCAAATTATAGCCCTGGGGCCAAAAATGCCCCCACTCCGGGGCCCTTTGCTTTTACATAGACTTACATGGAGAAATCCTTTAAAACTCTTCTTGTCTGAAACCATAAGGCTCAGGTATTTAATATTTGGTATGAAGCTTCGTCTTATGGACCTCTATCAAGATTTTCAAATTACATGTACATGTATAACCCTGGGGCCAAAACTGCTCCCGCCCCGGGGCCCTTTGGTTTTCGTTGAAATATATAGGGAAAAACCTATTAAAAATCTTCTTGTCTGAAATCAGAACGCTCAGGTGTTTGATATGTGGTATGAAGGGTCGTCTTGTGGACCTCTATCAAGATTGTTCAGATTATAGCCCTAAAGCCAAAAATTGCCCTCGCCCCGGGCCCTTTGGCCTTACATTGAGTGACATAGAAAAATCTTAAAAACTCTTCTCCTCTGAAACCCTAAGGCCTAGGTCTTTGATATTTGGTGTGTAGTTTCATGCCGTTGACCTCTACCAAGAATGTTAAAATTATAGCCCTGGGACCACAAATTCCCCCGCACTGGGGCCCTTTGGTTTTACATTGACTTATACATGAAAATATCTTAAAAAAAATCTTCTCCTCTGAAACCGCTAGGCCCAAGTCTTTGATGTTTGGTGTGTAGCCTAATCTAGTAGACCTCTACCAAGATTATTCAAATTATAGCCCTGGGGCTAAAAATGCCCCCGCCAAAGGGCATTTTGGTTTTATATTGACTTATATTGGTAAAATCTTGAAAAATCTTCTACTCTGAAACCACAAGACCCAGGTCTTTGATATCTGGTGTGGAATTTCATCTAGTGGACCTCTAACAGTATTGTTCAAATAGTAGTCATTGCGTCAAAAATAACCCCACCCCAGGGCCCTTTGGTTTTACATTGAGTTTTAAAGAAAAACCTTTAAAAATGTTTCTCCTCTGAAACCGCAAGGCCCTGGTCTTTGATATTTGGTTTGAAGCTTGATCTAGTGGACCTCTACCAAGGTTGTTCGAATTATAGCCGTGGGGCCAAAAATGCCCCCGCTCCGGGACCTTTGGTTTTACATTGACTTATATAGGAAAAATCTTTAAAAATTTTCTCGTCTGAAACCGCAAGGCCCGGATCTTTGATATTTGATGTGTAGCTTTATCTATTGGACCTCTACCAAGATTGTTCAAATTATAGCCATTGCGCCAAAAATGCCCCCGCCCGGGGCCCTTTGGTTTTACATTGACTAATATAGGAACAATCTTTAAAAATCTGCTTCTCTGAAACCAGAAGGCTCAGGTTTTTGATACTTGGTATGAAGCTGCGTCTAGCGGACCTCTATAAAGATTTTCAAAGTGTAGACCTGGGATCAAACATGCCCCCGCCCGTGGCCCAGTGGTTTAGCATAGACTTAAATAGGGAAAATCTTCTTGTCAGAACCATCCACTCCACCTTATATTATCTACCATTTTTTCTGTAGGATGAGGTGAGCGATCCCGGGCCATTATGGCCCTCTTGTTGTCTGTCTACTGATGTTTTATTTTAAAAGAGTAAACATTTTGAGATAAAATATATCAGCAAGAACACAGTGTGTAGCAACGTAGTATTCAAGTTAATTCAAAGGCATGACTTTGCAGCGACGTTGATGCGTCGTTGCCCAGGCGTAATGTGTCCCCTGAGATATTTCTTTAGAAAATTCGAAACATCTAATGGAACTTCATGATCCTCGGTAGCTCAGTCGGATGCGCGTCTGACTGGTGATCAGGAGGACGCGCGTTCGATGCCTGCCGGCAACATGTTTTCGTGGAGATTGATCATGTAATCTTTTCTACGGTCATTCTCTCCCTTCCGCTGATTCAAAGGGGGCAATTGTCAGTTTCTGGCGAAAGAATGTGCACTGTACTGGAAAACCGATTACGTATAAGCTAGCCCAGGAAAAGAGTGGATAGGTAAACCGACCGGCTCAAAAAATGACCTAAAATAAGGCTGACTGGGCCGTTAAACTCCAAAACAAACAAAGGTACTTCATAATACCTCTTTTGCATAGACATCTGCAAACATTTCATAATTAAATTTTCCGATTTTTTTTTTAAAAGGCTTTAAAAGGTATTATACCTTTTTAAAAAGTATCATAAACTACACAAAGCCTTTTCAAAATTTTATAGACGTCATTCCGATTTAATTTCAAAATTCGATGTTGGACATCAATCTTTTTTTGGCAACAAGGTCAATCGGAACCCGAATTTTATGGTGACTTAGTTTATAAATTCAAAATTCAGAAAAAAATATACACTTGCAATGACTTCAGCACTCAATTTCTTAAAAATCATTCCTCGAGATAAAAATATTGGGTACAACATAAATGTTATACGACAGACTGCATGCATGGTAGTTAACCCTCTCACGGTTGACAACTTTGCTTCCCCCTTTAATTGCATGCCGGTGGGTCAGGCCTCAGATTCTATGACGGCTCCAGCGTAAATGATCACTGAGAATTGGAACAGAATTAAATTTTGGTGCCTGATCCTTTGTCTCTGGTAGAGCCCATCGGAATCTAACTGTTTGTTTTCTTTTGTGTCTTTTCTTTTGCTCCAGCACTTCAGTGGTTTCTTGCTGTCGAAACCTCGCCGTTGTTTCATCGTTGTGGTTGTTTGATTTTTGTGTTCTCGGACATGTTGCACTGATGAGTTAGGAGGCCTTCATGCGGAATGAAAAAAAATATTTGTCTAAATCGCGACCGAAGTAAAGGCGAGGATTGTGGCCACGTGAAGGCGATTTAAGCCCCACAGTGAAATTCGTTTCAATGACCGTTCCAAGGCGGTTCTTCTTTCGCGTTTTATTTTTGTTATGGGTTGTCTTTGAATGTGTGTATCGCTTATATTTTTTGTTTTGAATAGCCAGTTTGGCCATTTTGTGGGAAAGAAAATGTCCTTTTGCCTTTCCACTATTGATGTCTTTATTTATATACATTATTTTAAGAGTGTAAAAACACATTCAGCTATAAAACTATTCTACCATGTTACCCTCTCTAAAACATATAAAACATATATACAAACAACTTATGTGCACAAATTATTATTACCATATGACAACTTTGTCAGCACTGAAGCCGCATCGCGAACAACAAGAATGATTCCAGCCCAAGCCGAGCTCAGGTAGACGGATAACATGTGGCGGAACCGATTTCCAAACAGCATGCACCGACACCCAACACGGTCGCAGTTTTTGAACCCCTAAGCCCAGCACCGCCCCTTAGTTACAATCGCAGTATTACGGATTATAACTGTTAAAACTTTAAAGAAAACATCAAAGAGCTACAAAAAGGCTGAAAAAGGCATATAACATATGAGGACAGATTTCTGTGTAGGATATGGATCAATGTTAATAGGGAATTCAAAATAATATCGCAGTAATCTAAAACTCCAAATGATATCACATGTTTCCAATAGGGTCTAATTATTTCATGTTTGTGGTTCTTTCCATTTGGTGTCTCTGATGGGAGCTGTGGGCTAATTGTATCGATTCCCGATCACTGCCTTCACTTCTATTTTATGAAACTATAAAAATGGTCATGGTTTTATTATAGACTCTGTCATTTCAGTGCCTTTGGCGCTTCGATTTTTATATCTGCCATTTCAAGACTATTGCTAGTATGTGTTGCTTGGCAGTCCCGTTGTTGTCTTACCTGCAAGAAACAGCCGAAGACAGGCTTTATCGCGATGTGGCTAAGATATCAAACTGTTTTTCTAAGCGTGGGTATTGTAATCTTATAGACAAAGTAATAATACGTTTTACAGCAGAAGACTTTGTCCACCACGCCTAAGCAATTGAATGATCTGCAGATATTTCGCAAATAGTTAACGTTTTACGATTTGGCAAAAATTTTGCAGATTTATAAGGAATTTC
Organism: Lucinisca nassula; assembly: GCA_963580285.1. Taxonomy (NCBI): domain Eukaryota; kingdom Metazoa; phylum Mollusca; class Bivalvia; order Lucinida; family Lucinidae; genus Lucinisca; species Lucinisca nassula. The sequence continues at coordinate 116,835,761 of OY757016.1, forward strand.
TAACGAAAAAGGACTTTTTTTGCAGCAGGGATTGGGGAGCTGCTAGGGGTAGATTGTTTGTTTGTTTGATTTGAGGTTTAACGTCCCCGTCAACACTGTTAAGGTCATTTTGGAGACGTTGCTTCCAATTTTGTGGGACTTCCACCCGACCTTGAGATGAAATGACTTCTCAAGCCCTGCCGCCCAATGAAACCAATAGGGTTTATTAGCATGGACGGGCCGACTAGCACCGCTTAACCTGGACAGGCTTAGATCCTCTAAGCGGTTTGCCATTACTCGTGTGCGGGCCGGTTTCAGCTCTGCGTGGAAGCATCATGCAGCCCATCTATTTCTTCAAGCCCCGATGGGCGGGGGCCTAGAGACAGCGGTACAACAGCTAGGTCTATTTTGAAACCAACCCCATTAGACGACCGCCACATGTTACCATCTACACTCACAGCATATCTTTCACAAATACAGTTTCTTTTACCGACAGAAAATCATTTTTGACAATAAATATGTAAATAAACTTAACGTAACTTACCGTCTGAAAATATATTACCCATCGGATCGGCTGGGAATGGCATGTTCTTACATTTTGTCCAAGGTAAACGTTAGCTATGTTCTGTGCGATATTTTCAGTTTAGAAGTTCAGTTGATCTATTTTGTCCCAAAAAGCATTCCGTTCCTAGAAAAGCGATATTCAATATGAATCAATGCATGGCACATCCTACAAGAAGACCTGCGCGGCTAGCAGAGACTCTGATCAGCTTGCGCATCCGCTCAGGTTTGACAGGGTATATGTCTATCGCTCTTTGGCTACCTGAGCTGCTATAAAAAGGTTCACGCGAACTATGATAGCGCAGCGATGCGCAGGCTGATCAGAGTCTTCCCTAGTCGCACAAGTCTAATTATGGATATTATAATGCTCCAACTTATATTTACATGAGCCGTTATCTGATTTTACCTTGTCAGCAATATCCTTTATCTCAAAACGGCAAAACGGGACGAAATAAAACACTAATCAATATCTGTCATGACTACCTACCCGAACTTGTGACATGATATAATTTTTAGGTTTTTAAATATCCACTTTCGTTTTCACAATCGAATTACGATCATCCATCAACAAAACAGAGGGTCTTGTGTGCCTCAAGATTAAGGTCAGTCGATTTGTATATTCTTTAAATTTAATTCTTAAGCATCAATCATAGGGGCCTGGACAGGAAAGAATCCAGTTTCAATACTCGCTCTCGGCAAATGATAGGGTATTGATCATTTTTACAAGATCTGGGGTTTTCCTCATTTACTTCGGTTTCCTCCATCTGCTCAATATAAACACGTCATCTGCGCAGTTGAGCACAGGAGCTTGATGTTTTGTCCAGTATTTAAATTGAACTGGGCAAAATATTCTGAAAATCAAAAACCAAAAAAAAACCAAGAGGGCCATGATGGCCCTGGATCGCTCACCTGACCCATAGAGTAACAAGTGGGCCCCGGGGGGGGGGGGCATTATTGACCCTAGGGTTATAATGTGCCTAATGTTGAGGGAGGTCTAAAAAGGTGAAGCTTCATACCAAATATCAACAAAGGCAATAACTTGAACAATCTTGGCAAAGGTCCACTAGATGAAGCTTCACACCAAATATCAAAGACCTGAGCCTTGCGGTTTCAGAGAAGAAGATTTTTTTAAAGATACTCCCTACATAAGCCTATGTAAAACCAAATGGCCCCGGGGCGGGGGCATTTTTGGCCTCAGGGCTAAAATTTTAAACAATCTTGATAAAGGTCCACTAGATGAAGCTTCACACCAAATATCAAAGACCTGGGCCTTGCTGTTTCAGAGAAGAAGATTTTCAAAGATTATCTCTATATAAGTCTATGTAAAACCAAAGGGCCCCGGGCGGGGGAATTTGTGGCCCAAGGGCTATAATTTGTTCAATCTTGGTAGAGGTCCACTAGATGAAGCTCCATACCAAATATCAAAGACATGGCCTTGCAGTTTCAGAGAAGATTTTTTAAGATTTCCCTATATAAGTCTATGTAAAACCAAAGGGTCTCGGGGCGGGGGCATTTTTGGCCCAAGGGCTAAAATGTGAACAATCTTGATAGAGGTCCACTAGATGAAATTTCACACCAAAAATCACAGACCTAGGCCTTGTGGTTTCATAGAAGAAGATATTTAAAGGTTTTCCCTTTATAAGTCTTTGTAAAACCAAAGGGCCCCGGGGCGGGGGGCTTTTTGGCCCCAGCACTATAACTTGAACAATCTTGGTAGGGGTCCACTAGATGAGGCTTCATACCAAATAACAAAGACCTGGGCCTTGCAGTTTCAGAGTAGAAGTTTTTTAAAGAGTTTCCCTATATAAGCCCATGTAAAACAAAGGGCCCCAGGGCGGGGGCATTTTTGGCCCATGCACTATTATTTGAACAATTTTGGTGGGGGTCCACTAGATGAAGCTTCATACCAAATATCAAAGACCTGGGCCTTGCGGTTTCAGAGAAGAAGATTTTTAAAGAGATTCCCTATATAAGCCCATGTAAAACCAAAGGGCCCCAGGGCAGGGGCAGTTTTAGCCCCAGCACTATAATTTGAACAATCTTGGTAGGGATCCACTAGATGAAGCTTCATACCAAATATAAAAGACCTGGGCCTTGCGGTTCAAGAGAAGAAGATTTTTAAAGAGAATAAGTCTATGTAAAACCAAAGGGCCCCAGGGTTGGGCATTTTTGGCCCCAGCACTATAATTTGAAAAATCTTGGTAGGGGTCCACTAGATGACGCTTCATACCAAATAGCAAAGACCTGGGCCTTGCAGTTTCAGAGAAGAAGTTTTTTAAAGATTTTCCCTATATAAGCCCATGTAAAACAAAGGGCCCCAGGGCGGGGGCATTTTTGGCCCCAGCACTATTATTTGAACAATTTTGGTAGGGGTCCAATAGATGAAGCTTCATACCAAATATCAAAGACCTGGGCCCAGTGGTTTCAGAGAAGAAGATTTTTAAAGATTTTCACAATATAAGCCCATGTAAACCCAAAGGGCCCAGGGGCAGAGGCATTTTTAGCCCCAGCACTATAATTTGAACAATCTTGGTAGGGGTCCACTAGATGAAGCTTCATGCCAAATATCAAAGACCTGGACCTTGCGGTTTCAGAGAAGAAGATTTTTTAAGAGAATAAGTCTATGTAATACCAAAGGGCCCCGGGGTGGGGTCATTTTTGGCCCCAGCACTATAATTTGAACAATCTTGGTAGGGGTCCACTAGATGATGCTTCATACCAAATAGCAAAGACCTGGGCCTTGCAGTTTCAGAGAAGAAGATTTTTAAAGATTTTCCCTATATAAGCCCATGTAAAACAAAGGGCCCCAGAGCGGGGGCATTTTTGGCCCCAGCACTATTATTTGAACAATTTTGGAAGGGGTCCACTAGATGAAGCTTCATACCAAATATCAAAGATCTGGGCCTTGCGGTTTCAGAGAAGAAGATTTTTAAAGATTTTCCCTATATAAGCCCATGTAAAACCTAAGGGCCCCCGGCCGGAGGCATTTTTGGCCCCAGCACTATAATTTGAACAATCTTTGTAGGGGTCCACTAGATGAAGCTTCATACCAAATATCAAAGACCTGGGCCTTGCGGTTTCAGAGAAGGAGATTTTTAAAGATTTTCCTTTCATAAGCCTATGTAAAACCAAAGGGCCCTGGGGCGGAGGCATTTTTAGCCCCAGCACTATAATTTGAACAATCTTGGTAGGGGTCCACTAGATGAAGCTTCATACCAAATATCAAAGACCTGAGCCTTGCGGTTTTAGAGAAGAAGATTTTTAAAGTTTTCGGTGAAAAAATCTATTTTTGGCTCCTGTGACCTATATGTGCAAGGGACCGGAACCATTTGAACAACTTTGAAAGGGGTCCACCTAAGGATCATTCCTGTGAAGTTTGGTCAAAATCCGGTCAGTGGTTTAGGAGGAGATGTCGTTTGAAGAAATTGTTTACGCACGGATGACAGACAAAACGTGATCCTAATATAAAACACAAGAGGGCCATGATGGCCCTGGATCGCTCACTTGATCCATAGTGTAACAAGTGGGCCCCAGAGAGGGCCATTATTGGCCCCAGGGCTTTAATGTGCATAATGTTGAGGGAGGTCTTAAAGGTGAAGCTTCATACCAAACATCAACAAAGGCTTTAATTTGAAGAATCTTGGCAAAGGTCCACTAGATGAAGCTACACATCAAATATCAAAGACCTGGGCCTAGCGGTTTCAGAGAAGAATATTTTTAAAGATTTTGCCTATATAAGCCTATGTAAAACCAAAGGGCCCCGGGACGGGGGCATTTTTTGTCCCAGCCCTATAATTTGAACAATCTTGGTAGGGGTCCACTAGATGAAGCTTCATACCAAATATCAAAGTCCTGGGCCTTGTGGTTTCAGTGAGGAAGATTTTTAAAGATTTTTCCTATATAAGCTTATGTAAAACCAAAGTGCCCCGGGGCGGGGGCATTTTTGGCCCCAGCACTATAAATGAACAATCTTGGTAGGGGTCCACTAGATGAAGCTTCATACCAAATATCAAAGACCTGGGCCTTGTGGTTCAAAAGAAGAAGATTTTTAAAGATTTTCCCTATATAAGCCAATGTAAAATCAAAGGGCCCCGTTGCGGGGGCATTTTTTTGTCCCAGCACTATAATTTGTACACTATTGGTAGGGGTCCACTAGATGAAGCTTCGAACCAAATATCAAAGTCCTGGGCCTTGTGGTTTCAGAGAAGAAGCTTTTTAAAGATTTTCCCTATATAAGCCTATGTAAAACCAAAGGGCCCCGGGGCGGGGGTATTTTTGGCCCCAGCACTATAACTGAACAATCTTGGTAGGAGTCCGCTAGATGAAGCTTCATACCAAATATCAAAGACCTGGGCCTTGTGGTTTCAGAGAAGAAGATTTTTAAAGATTTTTCCTATATATGCCAATGTAAAACCAAAAGGCCCCGTGGCGGGAGCATTTTTTGTCCCAGCACTAAAATTTGAACAATCTTGGTAGGGGTCCACTAGATGAAGCTTCATAACAAATATCAAAGACCTGGGCCTTGTGGTTTCAGAGAAGAAGATTTTTAAAAATTTTCCCTATATAAGCCTATGTAAAACCAAAGGGCCCCGTGGCGGGGGCATTTTTTGTCCCAGCACTATAATTTGAACAATCTTGGTAGGGGTCCACTAGATGAAGCTTCATACCAAATATCAAAGTCCTGGGCCTTGTGGTTTCAGAGAAGAAGATTTTTAAAGATTTTCCCTATATAAGCCAATGTAAAACCAAAGGGCCCCGTGGCGGGGGCATTTTTTGTCCCAGCACTAAAATTTGAACAATCTTGGTAGGGGTCCACTAGATGAAGCTTCATACCAAATATCAAAGTCCTGGGCCTTGTGGTTTCAGAGAAGAAGAATTTTAAAGATTTTCCCCATATAAGCCTATGTAAATTAAACCAAAGGGCCCCGTGTCGGGGGCATTTTTTGTCCCAGCACTAAAATTTGAACAATCTTGGTAGGGGTCCACTAGATGAAGCTTCATATCAAATATCAAAGACCTGGGCCTTGTGGTTTCAGAGAAGAAAATTTTTAAAGGTTTTCCCTATATAAGCCAATGTAAAACCAAAGGGCCCCGTGGCGGGGGCATTTTTTGTCCCGATACTATAATTTGAACAATCTTGGTAGGGGTCCACTAGATGAAGCTTCATACCAAATATCAAAGTCCTGGGCCTTTTGGTTTCAGAGAAGAAGATTTTTAAATATTTTCCCTATATAAGCCTATGTAAAACCAAAGGGCCCCGGGGCGGGGGCATTTTTGTCCCCAGCACTAAAATTTGAACAATCTTGGTAGGGGTTCACTAGATGAAGCTTCATACCAAATATCAAAGACCTGGGCCTTGTGGTTTCAGAGAAGAAGATTTTTAAAGATTTTCCCTATATAAGCCAATGTAAAACCAAAGGGCCCCGTGGCGGGGGCATTTTTTGTCCCAGCACTAAAATTTGAACAATCTTGGTAGGGGTCCACTAGATGAAGCTTCATACCAAATATCAAAGTCCTGGGCCTTGTGGTTTCAGAGAAGAAGATTTTTAAAGATTTTCCCTATATAAGCCTATGTAAAACCAAAGGGCCCCGGGGTGGGGGCATTTTTGGCCCCAGCACTATAATTTGAACAATCTTGGTAGGGGTCCACTAGATGAAGCTTCATACCAAATATCAAAGACCTGGGCCTTTTGGTTTCAGAGAAGAAGATTTTTAAAGATTTTCCCTATATAAGCCTATGTAAAACCAAAGGCCCCAGAGCGGGGGCATTTTTGGCCCCAGCACTATAATTTGAACAATCTTGGTAGGGGTCCACTAGATGAAGCTTCATGCCAAATATCAAAGACCTGGGCCTTGTGGTTTCAGAGAAGAAGATTTTTTAAGATTTTGGTGAAAAAAAAATCTATTTTGGCTCCTGTGACCTAGATGTGCAACGGATCGGAACTATTTGAACAACTTGGAAAGGGGACCACCTAAGGATCATTCCTGTGAAGTTTGGTCAAAATCCGATCAGTGGTTTAGGAGGAGATGTCGTTTAAAGAAATTGTTTACGCACGGACGCACGGACGCACGCACGCACGACGGACGACGGACAAAAAGTGATCCCAAAAGCTCACCTCGTCACTACGTGACAGTGAGCTAAAAATAAATAAATAAATAAAAAATAAAAAATAAAAATAAAACACTCAGATGCAATTAAAAGAAATGCTCACGGAAATGGCTTTAGGCATTTAGGCCAAAAATAAACACGTCATCTGCGCAGTTGAGCACAGGAGCTAATCAATACCCTATCATTTGCCGAGGGCGAGTATTGCTAATACCTATTTCGATGATTTGATCAGTCAGATTTACCCCTCATAAAGCAAATTCTTCTGATACCGAGGCCCCGTTTTTGGATTTACATCTATCTATTGTAAATGGGTTTTGTTTCGTGCAAAATCTATGATAAACGCGATGATTTTGATTTTGAGATTGTAACTTTTCCTTATTTGGATACTGATGTTCCTCGTGCGCCATCCTATGGCGTTTATATTTCGCAATTAATACGATTTGCCAGAGTATGTAGTAGTATACACTATGTAGGTTTTGGGACAAAAAATACTGTGGGGCCCATCCCCCCCCCCCCGGGTCGGCCCCACCGAGAGGGTATGCAATAGAATAAAATATTTGTTTGCCTGCCATATCGCATGGCCAACACGTGACCAGCCTGCGCTCGCCAACAGCCCAACCGGGCGGGGTGTGTTTGTTTTAGAGAAATATAGTACTTAAAACATACAGCACAAAAATGAACAAGTGTCCTTGGATTCCTATGGGGAAGAGAGAACCCTGCAACAATAATTGCCGCGGAGAATTCTGTGGGCGACACAATAGTGTCAGTAAGACGGTAGGAAGAACAGAACCACTACTATGCACAAAATGTGGAGTGTCGGTGAAAACACACCATCTACTTTGTATGCAATGTGGTGTTAAATCAGTTATTACCATAAATTACATAAACAGGAATCGAAGGACTCAAAAAGAGTTTAGACGACTATCTGCCGTTTCTATCTAGTATGGTTAAAAAAAGTTTACATGGTTATATTCTGATTTTTTTCCTATTTGAGAATTGTTAGTATATAGGTAAAGTCCAACAAAAATGCTTAAAGATTTTCTACTGTATTTCCTATTAGAGAATTGTTAGTATAAAGATAAAGTCAAAGAAAAATGCGGAAAGATTTTCTACTGTAATTCATATTAGAGAATTGTTAGTATATAGGTAAAGTCAAAGATAAATGCGAAAAGATTTTCTACTGTATTTCCTATTAGATAATTGTTAGTATATTGGTAAAGTTAAAGACAAATGCTGAAAGATTTTTTACTGTGTTTCCTATTAGAGAATTGTTAGTATATAGCTAAAGTTAAAGATAAATGCTGAAAGATTTACTTCTGTATTTCCTATTAGAGAATTGTTAGTATATAGCTAAAGTTAAAGATACAGTAACATGGCTACTATGGATGAATACATAGAGCAGTTACTGGCAGAAATACCTGATAATAATTCGACTCTCCATCACGTGGTTCATAACATCTTGGATGAGCCTAGCCCAGTCTCTGTCAAAGGGCGCCTGTTAAAACCCTTACAGCCTGAAAAATATCGACCTACCCCACCACCACGCAAAAAGAAGGCCGCCAAAAGGAAAGCCATCGAAGAGGAATTTGACCCTATTCCCCGCGATAAAGTCCTGAGATCCGTCAAGGAATATCAGGATGAGATCCTGGATTTGTTTACATCTGCTGAGCAACAGCTAGTCTTCATGCAGACCCCATGGGTTATTGGCGACTTCTTGAGGGGCTGACAGATGGACGTGCCTACCAATAATCCTCATAGTGCAGACCCCAGGACTTTCCTCGAGGCTGTGGTGCCCCAAATCAGTAGCAAGCTCGAGGAAGAGATCGAGGCGCTGGGTGGTGTGAAGTTCAAATGGGCTCTCAAGGTTCAGCTTTGGAAGGACAAACCAGACGGTAGTGAGGAGTACACAAACCCCGTGCTGCGCCACAAACAGGAGGCCCTTCTCCAGGCCAGCGAAATCAAGGGGGCTCTCGATAAAACCTTCCCACAGATCCAGGAAACACTCGAAAATTGGACGCAGAGAGGGTCTGGCTGGGTTGTAGATCAGGTACAGACCCTTTGGCTGGACATTGCCAGATATCAGCCTCTTCGGGGTAGGTCCTACATTCCACTCCCAGCAGAATTAAGATATAAGAATGCACTTGTTAACATAAAGAACAAGGACCATGTCTGCTTTCGATGGACGCTCCGAGCGGCTCGGGAAAATCCATCACCACCACATCATCCAGAGAGACCAAGTTGGTATCCTACCAATGATGGTATGAACTTCGAAGGGATTGATAGTCCCACACCCATCTCACAGATACCAAAATATAAGCGGCATAACAACCTAGCCATCAATGTCTTTGGCGGGGACAAGGGCATCACTGGCCTTCGTCTCAGCACACAACCACAAGAGATACCAAGGATCAATATGCTGCTGATCAGTGCAAATAATAATCGCTTCCACTACACCTAGATAAAGAACTTCAACCGCCTCTTATTTTACCAGAGCAAGCACCCAAAAAAGAAGCACTTCTGTGAGCGCTGTCTTCATGGCTACACGAGAGAAGACCTGCTGGAGGCCCACAAGCTTGAGTGCGAAGGCATCGGCCTGACGGCTGTCCGGGTAGGGATGCCAGAAGAGGGTAAGAACAAGCTCACCTCCCAGAACCACCACAAGCAGCAACCAACCCCATTCGTCATCTATGCAGACTTTGAGGCTCTCACCACCAAGATCGAGGGCCCGAACGCGATCCTACAAAAAGTAACACCCAACGAACACAACAACATGAGGCTTGCAGCTACTGCTATATCGTGGTGCGGTGTGATGGAACAACAAAGCCGCCTGTCGAGTATCGCGGCCCAAATGCAACAGAGCACTTCTTAAAATCACTCCAGGAGGAGGAGCGCAAGATTAAGAGCGTGCTAGGCAACCCTAAAAACATAAGGATGACTCGAAAGGACTATCAGGCCTATAACAATGCCGCGAATTGCTATATATGCGGAAAACCGCTAAACGGTGACTCTGTCCGCGACCACTGTCATATCACGGGTAAATATCGAGGGGCAGCTCACAACGCCTGCAACCTTAAGCTGAGGCTAAGCCCAAAGACCACCGTTATTTCTGTGGTGTTCCACAACCTCAGAGGGTACGACTCCCACCTACTCATGCAGGCCACCTCGAGGGTCGAAGGCAGAGTCTCCTGCATCCCCAATAACACAGACAAATACATCTCCTTTTCTCTCGGGCAGCTCCGTTTCATCGATAGCGCCCAGTTCCTGCTCGCTTCCCTCGACAAACTGGTGGCGTCAAACCGGTCAGAGTCTTTCAAGATCACGCCCCAATACGAACCAAACCGTCAGAGGCTCCAGCTCTTGACCCGGAAGGACGTCTACCCCTACGAGTATATGGACTCCTGTGACCGTTTCGCCGAGACCAAGCTCCCTCCGAAAGAGGTATTCTACAGCAAGCTCACCGACGAGCACATCAGCGACGACGACTACGCCCACGCGCATAGAGTATGGGAGGTCTGTGGGTGTAAGACCCTGGGGGACTACCACGACCTCTACAATCGCACAGATGTTCTCCTGATGGCAGATGTCTTTGAGGAATTCCGAAAGACATCCCTGACGCAGTACGGTTTAGAGCCAGCGCACTACTACACAAGTCCCGGGCTTTCATGGGACGCCCTCCTTAAAAAGACAGGAGTGGAGCTCGAGCTGCTTACAGACTACGACCAACACCTGTTTGTCGAGAAGGGGATGCGCGGAGGTATCTCGATGGTATCAAAACGGTATGCCAAGGCCAACAATCCTCAGGTCGAGGATTATGACCCAGTAAAAAACAGTAGCCATATCTTATATCTCGATGCGAACAATCTCAGTCTATGGATGGGCTATGAGCCAGGCCCTCCCCATCAGAGACTTCCAGTGGGTCGATGTATCGGGACTCGCAGAAACCATTGCAGAACTACCCGCAGCAAATGAAGAGGGCTATATCCTAGAGGTAGATATGGAATATCCAGCAGAGCTGCACAAGGCACACAATGCCTACCCGCTAGCACCAGAGCGCCTAGTGGTCAAGAAGGAGTGGATGTCGGAGTACCAGCGCGAAGTTCTCGATGGAGCTTTGGGGGGAGCACCTACAGAGGTTGAGAAGTTGGTACCCAACTTTCGCAACAAAGACCGTTACGTGCTCCACTATCGGAATCTCCAGCTATACATGTCTCTGGGTATGCGTCTGACCAAGATTCATCGTGCCCTCCGGTTCCAACAGAGTCCCTGGATAAAGCCCTACATCCGGATGAATACTGAGCTCCGGAAGAAGGCCACCAGTGAGTTTGAGAAGGATCTCTACAAGCTCATGAACAATTCGGTCTTCGGCAAGACGATGGAGAACCTCCGCAGGCGTGTCGACGTCAAGCTGGTCCACGCCAACGAGGAAGATAAACTCAGGCGTCTCATCGCCAGCCCAGCCTTTGCCAGAGCCAACATCTTCGACGATGATCTTGCAGCAGTCCAGATGCAAAAGAGCCGTCTAGTGCTCAATCGCCCGATATACGTAGGTATGAGCATTCTGGACCTTTAAAAAAACCCTGATGTACGATTTCTATTACAAACGGCTCCAGAGGCAGTACGAAGACCGCTGCCAGCTCCTCTACACGGACACCGACAGCCTGCTCCTGAAAATCGAGACAGAGGATGTCTACGAGGACATGGCCAAGCACCAGGATATCTACGACACGTCCGACTACCCGAAAGACCACCCGCTGCACAGCACAGAGAACAAGAAGGTTCTCGGAAAGATGAAGGATGAGTGCGCCGGGCAGTCAATCGCCGAATATGTGGGCCTGCGGCCGAAGATGTACTCCATCCTCCAGGCATCTGGAAAGAACATCAAGAAGGCCTAGGGTGTGAGAAAAGCAACAGTCAAGTGCGCATCAAGCATGAACAGTTCAAAGAGGCTCTCTTTGAGCAGCAAACCTTCCGCCATTGCATGGATGTTCTTAGGTTGGAGCGTCACCGCATCTACGGGCAGCATTTTAACAAGGTGTCGCTGTCGCCCTTCGATTCCAAGCGTTGGATCGCAGAAAACGGAGTTGGAGTCTAACTGTTGGTTTTCTTTTGCTCCAGCATTTCAGTGGTTTCTTGCTGTCGAGTCCTCACCGTTGTCTCACCTCTGTGGTTCTTTGATTTTTGTGTTCACGGAGATGTTGCACTGATGAGTTAGGAGGCCTTCATGCGGACTGAACAAATTATTTGTCTAAATCGCGACGGAAGTAAGGGCGAGGATTGTGGCCACGTAAAATCGATTTAAGCCCCCCAGTGGAAATCTTCCACTGACCGTTCCAAGGCGGCTCTTCTGTGGCGATTTATTTATGTTGTTGTTTGTTACTTACTGTGTGTATCACTTGTGTCTTTTGGTTTTGGATGGCCATATGGCCATTTTGTGGGAAAGTAACTGTCCTTATGGCCTTCCTTTGTTTAGGTTTCCATTATGGTCTGGTCGCTTAATGTTTGTATTTCTTTCCCTTTGGTGTCTTTTATGGGTGGAGTAAGTTAATTGTATCAATTCCTGATCTTTGTTTTACTTCTACTTTGACACACAGGCTTATGGTTACAAAGATTACATCACACAACAAAAGATGGACGCGTTCGTTGAGGAACTGGGGCGGTCCATCGAAAGAACTCTGAAATCATAGGATAAACGATGGCTCCCAAGAGAGAGTTCTAACCCAGGAGGAGATCCAGGAAATCAAGGCCCTGCGAGGTAAGGCGCCTGTGATTAGGGTGAAGAAGCAGTTCGGCGAGGGTTCAGATGCTCTTGGCAGAGGAGGAGACACCCAATGCCGCAACAGAGGAGGAAACACCTAATGCCGCAACAGAGAAGGCAGAAAGAGAGGAGAGCGTCGTCGACGATCTACGATTGTTGCTACGCGATAGCATCGGCCAAGCCAAGTCGGCAAATGGGCCGACCATCAACGAATTCTATGAGCTCCTAAAGAAAAGCCTGAGTCGGTTTGAAACCACCATAGAGAAGGTGTCGATTTCGTTGACGGAGATAATTGCCTCTCTGAAGCGGCGCGAGGCGGCGAGCGGAGGCAATGTGATCTCCGAGAATATTGGAAAATCCATCGGAATTTCTATACACTGCTGTACGACAACCTAAAGTCGCTCGAATCTCTCACAGAGACCGCAGATGTGTTGGTGGGTGTGCCTTCCGCTATAGACGGATATGAGGTCGAGCCGCCGAACCCCTCGGTAGTAGAAAACTGGTGGATATGGCTGAAAGATGGGTATACCTATCTCTCTCCATAGCAAGTGTCTGTGGGGTGTTCGCTACGCCGGCAACTACAGACCCCCCAGAACCTCGAGATACTGCAGGCGAAAGTTCCGAGACCAAGGACCACTGAAGTAGGACGTAAACCAAACGGATTAATTGTCACCCCAGTTGATGGATTCGAGCTCAGCGCTTGAGAATCCCATCTGGAGGAAGCTGAGTGTCCGGTGGCACAACAAGGAGTTCTTTGCGCACAAAACCGCGCTGAGGTCCATCCTGCAAGTAATACACCACGGGCTCGTCGGGCTTGGTCACTGTGCGCCCGAGCCGGTGCACATCCAGTGACCAAATTGGATCAGTCGCTCGCCGGTGCCCCCTTCAAGTTCGCCAGGCTGGTACATATAACGAACGCCGACGCCGGAGGGGATTATTGTCTCCTCGAGACCAACAGGACGACCAGGAACTACAGAGGAGGGTTTTTGTGCCACCGATCGCGCCCTTATGGCCTCGGAGGTTTTTTGCCGGTCAGTCGGGTGACCTCACCATTCAAGGCTGTCACAACGGCAGGCAACCTTTTCACCCACTCTGTAGACCGCTGATCAGAAGTGAGTCGCATCTCCTGAGCGTACTGGTGCCCAAAGAGCCGCTCAGCCAAGGTACGATTGAAGCGCTCAACATTGCCCTGGTCCCGCTGGATGTCAACCCGACCGCGCCGAACCTGGAAGAGTGCTTTGCCAACAACAGGCCAACAGAACCCATGAACTCACGACCCGGGTCGACCTGGAGCAATTTGGGCCACCTCAACGGGTATCGCCTGTAGATGCGAGACAAAGCTTCAGCAACCTCTTTGGCTTCTTTAGTGGCCAGAGGCTCAGCTTCTTTGAAGCGTGAGGCTACATCAATCACGGTAAGGGCGTACTTGTTCACGCGCTTGCGAACACGGTCGTGTGGCAGAAAGAGCAGGTCAGCTTGATGGACATCGTTCGGCTTGGTGATGTCGAATTTGGGTCGTGGAACGTGCTGCGGGGCGGCGAGGTAGATCTGCCAGATGGCCTGCTTCTTCAACCAAGCTCGGGCCACATCTTCTAAGGTCTAAGCCGCAGAAGCCAGCTTCTTCATGGCCTCAAGACCCCTCCAGTAACCCTTAGGGTTGTAATAAATATCCGCAAGGCGCCGACCCATGTATTTATTGTTGCTTTGTTAGCATTAAGTCTCTAACGGAAACAACTGCTTGTCTAGGCAGCCTGCACGCTTTTAAGCTCGCCAGCAAGAAATACTCAGGTGCCAATGTGACCAGATTTGTCCAACTCTTCCAACAGCTTGGTACGGGCCGTCATTAACGCCTCGACTCTCGCACGTTGAAACAACTTCTTCTTTTCCTCCTCCGACAAACCAACCGTATGTTTCTGGCGCAGACGAATTTCTTCTTGCATCTGATCGAACTTGTCGATTTCACACCGAATCAGGCGAAATTCCGTTCCAGATATATTATCTTCGTTCAGCGCGATAAAAATGCGGTCGGCGATTGAGTTTAGCTTCGACTCAGCCAATATACGAATCTCGTCATGTTTTCTGGCTTTTGTTTGGAGTGTTCGACCAATACATTTCCCGCCAACACCCAGCAATCCACACACAATCGCCCCAGCTCCAAGGCCAATGGCGACAGGCGTCGCGATGATAGTTGACAAGAGCCCGACGCCAGAATCAGCCAGCCCTACGCTAGTCGCAGTAAGCGTGGTATCAATCCCATCAACAACATTAGCCCCACGCCGGTTCTTCTTGTACAGCGAGGCTCTGAAGTCTCGTTCTTTTTCGAGACGGAATTTGACCTCGGCCACGTGCTGAAGGCGGTGTTTGTCTCCGGTTTCAAGTCCTGGGTAGAGACCCATCGTGTTCTACCTCTCGAGCTGGGTGGGTTTAAATAGACTTACTGGCTAATAATGACTATAGCTTGGTCTGTTGTGAGCGCACCGGGCGTAAATCGCAGCCTTTTGAGAGACACTGGGCCTATACAAATATTATGTAGGTCTAAATGACGGTATTCAACTTGGTATTGGATTCCTTCAAGAGTGAACTGCACTCGAGGCGTTTCTTGTACTTGTATATAAATCCCAACTTCTTTATTAGCATTTGCTTGACTCCACTTGAGCTTGAAGCCGGGTAACACATCAACAAAGTCGTCGGATCTATCTCCAAAAATTAGATCAAGGATGATCGATGATGTTGGCAAGTTCATACCAATGATTCCCGCTGGGGGGAATTCAAAGACTATTTTCAGGATTCCCTGCCGGTTGTTGCTTGTCTTCAGCACGTTATCTTCGGAAACGACAATGTTCTTCGTCCCGGGGATATACGAGCACAGTCGAGTGCCACTATTCACTACCTTCCTAACTTTGTGCTGCTTTCCAGTCACAACGAACGGAGACGAGATTTGTATGTCAATAAGCCACCCTGTTTGTTGGACGGGGACTGCAAAAGCAACCACTTGCTCCCAGTGAAGGCCAGCGTATGAACCCGCTTTGGAACGGCATGTGAGGTATCTACGTCGCTGAGACCACCGAATGCCAATGACCCCGCTTGGGCGACCTCTTTTCTTTTGTAGACCCCATCAGAGAGCTGGAAGGCATACAACCGATCTTCCTTCCCGTCCTTATCGAACCCCTCACTGTCACCAAGATCAGCCAAAGCCACCCCCGGGCATTTTCTGATCCCACCGGGGCCGCTTGCGTCAACCATTCCTTATATGAAGGGTTAGGCTCATATACTCGAATGGTAACATCTCCCCGTTGGTATCTCTAAGTGAGATAGTTAGCTGTGAAATAGGCCCTGACGACAACCTCTTGTACTGTAAGACAGGAAATGATTCAGTTCTACCAGCTCCACACGTTTCGTTCTTGACGGGGACAGATCTAAGCAGTGTAGAGGGGCGACCGTTATGCAGATTGTCTGAAGTACTTAATTCAGCAAGATGAAAGTAGACCTCACGATGGACGGCCAGCTTGTGTGGCTCATTTGCAGTGAACGTCTTGGTGCGGCCTCCTTCCAAGTGATAGCCATTGTCATTGATCAGCGACATGGGAGGGGGTTTGAAAGTATTGTCGGAAAAGCCTAAGATATTAGCTAATTCGCGATCCATTGTTATAACTTCTCCGGGCTTTACCTTTAATTGCAGTAGACCAGAGGGCTCATCTAGAGTGAGTTCGGCGCCCAACCGTTGAAACACCTTTTCGTTCAACTCACAGACGTTATAATACCCGTCAGGGATTATTTGTTCAGTATTTTTATTTGAGACCTTATTGTTCCTTTTCACCGTGCATATGTTGTGCCACCAGTGATTATACGTCAACTCGCAGAGATCAATCTCTCTCTCACCCGCAGACAGGGTCCTGGCAAGATTGATTGGCACATCGTTTTGAACGTCAGTGAGTGTGATGTACATGGTAATCACCAAAATGGGTATGGATACAAAGGCGTTTACGTTTAATAGCTCGGCAAAATATCAAGCAGACGGCCATTTCAAATGTAAAGAGTCAGCAGCAGGGGCGCCCATCCTAATCATAATGGTCGACGATAAGGGAAGTAAGTTCCTTTCCAAGCACCCAGACGTCTTCGCCGATTATCAAAACCCTCCGCTTACCGGGGATGTCACTATGGCTAACAAGGCGTGGGACAGCTGGGTGGATACTCCCTTCAGCTGGCGGCAGTGCCAGCTGAACTTTGCGGTTTGGTGCGCAACCGCTGGATGTGGTGTTTCATTCTAGGACCATCTCCAAGTAGAGGATCCCCTTCTTGCAAGCCTGTATTGCTTTCATGTCTATTATACGACGAGGCGTCTGCTTGAGGAGCTAAAAGTCGCCGTCCCTGGGGACAAGTCCAATTCATGGTTCGATAACCAGTATGACTCCGGGACCTACAAGCGTCTTTGCGAGGAGTTCGCCGTTTCACCTGATACGGACTGGAGGCAGAAGTTAGACCACGGGTATCAAGGCCTCGGATCTTTTGTTGGTACCTTCATAACCTCGGGGAAATATCCTTTCTTTCACCCGAAGGACTCCATACGTCTTAACCGGGATATTTCAAAGACGCGGACGATGTTCATTCTAGATAAATCTAAAGGGTTCACGCAAGCGGGTGTCGAGCGCCTCAACGACTCGATTCGGACTTACGTTTGGGCAATCTTGGGAGCGCAAGCTCAGACCCGTTCCAACATTCTCCAATAAAAATAAAAAATGAGTTCCTTTAAGAGCAATGAAAACATTCATAAGAAAGAAGATGGGTCATACTACGTAGTTTCGGCTAATACAGCCTCATCAGTTACCCTGTAATGATCCGGCAAAGAAAGCCAGAAGAAACATACTCCAATTTTGCGAATTTCGAATAGGCAGTCGATTCAAGGACTGATATAAATCAAAATGGGGTCCAAATAATTAAAACCTGTCTAGAATATGAGTCTAAACCAATAATTATTTCTGATTTATCAGAATATACACACTGATCTCAAAGGACCAAAAGTAAAATATAAACTGCACTATGGTTGATGTACGGGGATACGTTTTACGGCCGCCACACGGCACAACACCAGCTGCAGTGAAGGCAAATAAAAATCAAAAATGAGTTCCTTTAAGAGCAATGAAAACATTCATAAGAAAGAAGATGGGTCATACTACGTAGTTTTGGCTAATAAATGGGTCATACTACGTAGTTTCGGTCGGGACGGGGTTCGACGCCCAAAAGCAGTTTACGGCGAATCTCGAAGACGCCATCACCTCACCTGTCGACATCCCCAGCAGCATCGATCGCTATCAAAAGACGTTGCAATATGCATCCACACCACTGAATTACGTTTGCGGGAGAGCGCTCTACTTGATGTCGAGCGATATGGCACTCCAACCCGGCAATGTCCAAGGTTATAATAACCAAATCCAAATAGCGGGGTCAGACGCTGCCATCAGCCACAACCCAGGAATAAGCAAGGCAGCACTCATCAATCCTGCCTCTAAAGTCGATAGGACATTCCAGGGGAAAACTGCCTCACCAGCCGGGACCGATCCGCGAGTACTAGCAGGGCCACCGCCCGAAGGGTCGCCTACGTCTGCCGCGGTTGCTCCGCCAGCAGACTGGAAATCCGGTCTTGACCATGAAAAAGGAAAAGCAGCTCTCATAGTCGCAGGGATTGCACTCGGCCTAGTGGCGCTTTGGTTGGTTGAGCGGTCGTGATAACCAGTCCCGTGCAGCCACGAGAAGAAGGGCCCCAACGTCGATGTCCAAGGCCAACAAATTATCTGCGAGCCACGAAGCGGCCTTCCCTAGCGTGCTCAAGAGCCAAGAGACGATGGACCCGATGATTCCGGGCAGGGCAGCCGCGGCCTTGCCGGCCAAATTGGCCAGGGCACGCCCGAGGGACTGTAAGTGTATTTTGACCCACTCCTTGACCCCGCCCTTGCCGGGTGGCTTTGGAGCCGGAGCCGGTACACCCCCCCCCCCGCCGGTTAGCGCAAGCACTAGGGTCGAGATTGCCATCCCAATCGCTGTAAGGATGCTCACGATGGTAATTCCCTGATCGCAGAAGAGGGTGCGAATGCGCTCAGCCAGCGTTTTGTCTTCATGAAGGAGCCGCCTGAACGTCTCACGGTTTCGGGATATCTGGGACCGGAGAGCTTCTCTGTTTGCAGAAAGGGCTTCGAGCCTGGACTGTCTTTCGATTTCGATGTCAGAAAGCTCACTCTCGTGGTTTCTGATCCGATCCCGAATTTCCTGTTGGATTTCGGGGTCGTCCGTTTCCGTCAGTTTCCGCCGCTCCCTGGCCAAGCGTTTTTCAACTTGGGATTTTCCCTCGTCGACCTTTGACAGCTTCGCCAGGTTGTTCGCCAACTCATCTCGGGTTCGAGTCATAGCCTTTTCAAGCCCAGCAAGCTCTCTTTTGGCCTGGGTGACCCAAGCGGTGTCGATAGGCTGATCATCAATTGTCTTCAATGCGGTCTCAACGTCTTCTGCGCTGCGGCGCGCGCTATCGGCAATGCCGGGGAGGTCCTGAAGTTCGATATTTTCAAGGTTCGCACCGCTCGGGAGGGCTTTATCTGCCTGCTGGAGAGCTTTCACAGCGGAGCTACTTAGACGCTGCGTATTCGATGTGAATTCAGGGAACCCCAGTGAACTTCGCAATGCATGTATGCCGCCTCCTCCGTATCTTGTGGCCAGTGTTGATAGGGCCAGAAACTGGAATTGTCCCCTCGTCGCAGTGATAAAGATCTTTTTGTCGGCTGGGGTCCAGAAGAGTGTTTTGTCCGTCGGCATCAATCCCAAACTGGCTATAGTCGATCCTTCCTTGGGGGTGCAACCCATAGGCACGGTTCACTTCTTTGTAGAAAGTGTCAACCAGGCGCTTTTTCTGAGCCTCAAGCTCTGCCTGTTTCAACTCGCCCTGCAGATTCTGCAAATTGTCACCGGATGTGTTTAGATCTTGCTGGACGGGCAGTGGTGGCTCCATAGGGGGGCCGGGGAGGTCAAAATCATAATCATCGTCTATTCCAGGCACGTCTTGGTCGAACGTTGGGTTTTCGAAATCATAGTCAGCCATATTTAATTAACAAGTATGTGCATTTGAAGGTTGTCGCGCTTCTTTAAAACAGACTTTGTCGAGTGTCAACGAAGCTGACACCATGTCATCAAGTAAGTACGGACGAAAGCTTGACCCCTACCGGTGCCTCCGCGAACCCCTTGGGGTGAAAGGGGTGAGGCAATCGGTGTCGATAACTAACAACCCCACCACGATCGGCCTGAACCAGCAGCTTCTCGTTCGATTCCCCAACCTCGGCAAACATGATGTCATCGTCCCCGGGACCGCGAGGTAGGCCTTCACCATCACACTACACAGCGAAGATGATGCCAATCGGACTTTGGTTCAGAACCTTGGCCGCGCCCTCGTGAAAAAGACCGTGATTAAAATTTCGGGAAATGAGGTCCTCAGCATCGACGACAGTGATGTTCACCACTGCCACCGCGATCTCTGGAAGACGGCTTCAGAGAGGAAAAATGGCCAGTACCAAGGCATTGATACGTCGGAAAACCAAATTACCACGAGGATCCGAATCAATACTGGGAACAAAGATGAGTCCGTTCTAGCGGACAAAGCCGTCGCCGATGCTTTCTGCAATCGTTTCTACATCCCACTGGACTTCGAGCTACTCGAGAGCCACATGCCATTCTACCAGAGCGCCCTGGGCGACCGACTCGAGTATGAGCTCACGTTCAACGAGTACAACCGTGTGATCCAGGCCACAGGCAGAGGTGCCTCTTTCGACATTGGAAACATCTGTTTTGAGTATGACATGGGCACCCTGCCAGAGCTGACCCAAATGATCAACAACCAGTACAGAAGCCGCATTTCGATCCTGTATGACAGGGTACTGCGGCACCGTAAAATCGGTAAAGACAAGAGCGACACCCTCTGGAATATCAATCTCAACGTGCCCGCCCGCAGCATGAAGGACATTCTGATGCTCTTTGAGGATGAAGCCTCGCAACAGCCCTTCGCTCGCGACACAGAGGCCTTCTATAACCCGAATATCGCCAAGGTCGAGGTCACCATCGAGGGGATCCCCAACCAACTCTTCAGCCAAGGGAAGCGCTCTTATCAGATGTTTGATGAAGCGAGGAAGCTCTTCGCAGCCGGTAGCAAGCGAGACCCGGAAGTGGCAACAGTCGAAAAAGACCTTGCCCTAGCCGAACTGGAACTGACGTCAGCCTGGCAGAATACCTCACCAGCAAGTACGCGCTGTGGCTTGACCTCAGGACAAGCGACGACGACCGGCTCCACGGCTCCGGCAGGCGGATAGAGAATGCCAGCGAAGGTGTGACCATCCAGATAACGAAATGAGCCGAGGCTGCTGGCGCATTGAACATCTACCTCTACGTCATCATGGATGCACAGCTTAACATCGAAGATGGCCGGTTCGTCTCAGCGGTCTATTATTGTTCCTGAGGAACGATTAATAAATCTCCTACCGCGCACGGTCCATTCGGCGACAATATGCGGGCAAACGGGACGCGGAAAAACCGTTTTTATCCTCGATCTGCTCGAAGGCCCCCACCGGGAGTTCTTTCGGCACATCGTGGTCCTCTGCCCCGCCATAAAGTATAATAAAACACACCAGCGCCCCTGGATCTGGACCGACCCTGAGGTCTACGTTCCAGACCCCGGCGAGCGCCTTCACGATTACCTACGAGCGTTTTACCAGGTGTTTATGGTCGAGCCTACCTTATATATCATCGGTGAATGCTCGGCCACGAAGGCTTTGACGAAAAAGAAAGGCATGCTGTCAGAGCTAGCGTTCCCGGGTCGCCACGCCGACCAGAGCGTCTGGGTCCTCACCCAAAAGTACAACTCCGTCCTGAAGGACTTGCGCGAGCAGACGCGCTGGGTCTGTTTGTTTCACTGCTAGGATCGTGATTCATTCGAAGACTACTTGCGCGAGAATAAAGTGATCTCCACACTAGAACAGCGGGCGTCGATGAGGCAGCAGTTAGCCGAGACAAAGCATGCTAAGCTTTTCTTAAAGACAGACCAACCAGCTGCTTATATGGTGTTAAGTTATGTACGAAGTAACTGAAGGACTGCTAATCACAGTGCTTGGCGCGCGTCTGGTACTGCTGTTCTTTATTGCTAGGCAGTATGTTTACATTACTCGGATGTGTGTTAACACACACGCATGCTTCTGCCAGCGATTTCGACACCATATTAGACTGGTCCGCAAACTCGCAATGAATCGCAAAGCAATAGCTATGGACTGTGACAAACTGATCGATGAGCTGATAGGAACGACAGAGCTAAGGCAGAACGCTGAAGCTCCAACCGCGGAAGGAACGGCAGCGACGTCAGACGGCCATGAGGAGCCGAAATACCGTGAAAGGCTCGCCGAATGAGTAGTGGGAGGCCAAGCCAAGCAGTATGGACTAGTGGTCCATGGGAAGGTCCTCACCGCAGAACAGATCGACGCTCTGGACAATAGCGAAATCGAAAAGCTTTACGCCCTCTATGAAACAATCCTTGGGGCAGCGATGACGAAGACGCTGGGGTCTACAGCGCTCCAGCTTTATGCGGGGCTGGCATCTATGTTTCTACCGATACCGGCCGAAAACCAGCCTGATCTTATTGCTGACCTCGAGGGCGACCCGTTTGTCGGACACGCACTTAGCAGTGCTACCTGCGAGCTCTACCATCGCTATGGCATGTACTTGGCGCCGCTAACTGCCGCGCTTACTACAGTGAAGCACTGTCGATTTGGACATCAATGCCCTATTACCATCTATGACATAAACGATGTCGGAGAACAAGCAGATTGTTGCGGAGCAACAGGAGAACCAAGAGCCAGCACAGAATTCGGCAGACAGAGTTACGACCCCAAAGCCTTGATAAAAAGCAACACAATTAAAGATCCGAAAAAAGTGGCGGCCGGGCGTGCTGGAGCTGCTGCCAGAAAGGCCAAACAGGAACGGCTGCTCGAAAAGCTTCGGACGGCCAAAGTCTTATTTAGTCCACCAGTCAGCGAAGCTGATGTCAGTATTCCTCCAAAGGAAGCGGTCTCGAAGGAACCGTCACGCAGTGGTGCAGCACACAACCATGGACTAACCGACTGGACCCCATGGATCATTGGGGCTTGTCTTACGGGCGATGCACTCATGTTTCTTCTGCGCTTGCGCGCCACACAGGCGTTATAAACGCCACAAGTGGCACCCCCGTTGACTCATCGACAGCGTCGATGCCCAAGCAGCTTGTTGTTTCGCACGCTAAGCAATTGCGACAACCACAATTAAAGACAAGCCCAGACCCATTCTATATGGAGTAAAGCCCGTTGCGTAGCAATAATGACAACCCCGGCAACTGATGGAAAATGCTTGTCATCGCGCTCTACCATAGCGCAGTTGTCTGTGGCATCGCTGTGGGATACGCCCGGCTTGGCAAGATGGCGATGGGGGGTAGCCCCCCGAAACTAGACTTCATACCCCGCGATGTGGGCATGGCCATTATTGACGTCGCTCTCGCCATGGCAACCGAAGACATGCTAATTAAACAGGGGCGGATACCTGCTGATATCATGAAGTAATGTCAAGTATTGCTATGCTCGTTGGCGGTGCCCTTCTTGTTCTTCATGTTGAAGAGCTCTGGCGTGGACGAAGAACGCATGTGACATGATAAAGCGGTCGAACAGTTACAGGCTGCACAGACAGAATGGTCTCGGAAACGGACCGAGCGTATTGATTTCATCACTGAGGAACTTCGTCGCGAAGGGCACGCCGTTAGGACCTTCAAAGACGTCGATGACGCGGTGCGCCTTTATGCGCAGGTCGCCGGGCGTAACCTTGAACAACTGGGGCGCGAACTACAGCTATCGGACTTTTACCACCCGAGTGACGACCAGAAAGACCGCAAGATTGCCTTCATCATCTTGGGTATGGGTGTGGCAGGCTTTGTGGCCTACAAACTCTCATAGAGAACTGCGCAGACCAACTCTCTAAAAAGTGGGGTTTTAGTCACTATTTTCGACTTGTTGGTTTCGGATGCATTTTTGTTTATACCAGGCTCCCTTCGGTGTTTGGCATTCCCCTACATTCAGATTCTAACTTGGGCGGATATTATTCGAAAGTTGTTTGATAACTTACTAGAGGAAGCTAGGGGGAGGGGGTGGGCAGAGAGAGAATTTAGCACTAGAGCTTATAGATTGGTTGTCCCAACAGGGTCGACAAAGATGTGTTTTTTTAACAATGTTAAGGTTGATTTTCAATTGTGAAATAACCAAAATAAAATTGGATGATAATTTTTCTCTTTTTTTTTTCTTTTGTATGAAAAACTGAGACTGTTAGCAGAAGACTTCCATACGTATAGCAATAATTAAAAAATAAAAAAACTTTGTGTTTAGAGGGATCGGCAGATCTATTGTCATAAATTTCCGCAAGCGAATGTACTATAGCGGTCTATTTATAGGCCACTCATTGCGTCAAATTTTCAGTACCGATTTTGTCTTAGTAAAGATTAGTCTGTTTCGGATTACACATGTTGTAAAGAACAGGTTAGAAGTTCAGTTTTTTAGATTTTTGTTTGATTTATTCATATATTTATCCCCGTCAACACTATAAAGGTCATTTTGGAGACGTTGCTTCCAATTTTGTAGGACCCAATGAAATGACATCTCAAGCCCTGCCCCCCAACGCGAGCGCTGGCTGGTCACGTGTTGGCCATGCGATATGGCAGGCAAACAAATATTTTATTCTTTTGCATCCCCTCTAGGTGGGGCCGACCAGGGGGTGGGGATTGGTCCCCACAGTATTTTGTCCCAAAACCTACATAGTGTATACTACTTTTTAGTTATGTAACTGTGTGTAGAGTGTGTAGTCATGATGCGTCCACGCAGAGCTGAATCCGACCCGCAGACGAGTACTGGTAAACCGCTTAGAGGATCTAAGCCTGCCCAGGTAAACACTCATTCTCAAATGAATGTGTAATCCGAAATGATGTCAGTATTCCTCCAAAGGAAGCGGTCTCAAAGGAACCGTCACGCAGTGGTGCAGCACACAACCATGGACTAACCGGCTGGACCCCATGGATCATTGGGGCTTTTCTTACGGGCGGTGCACTCATGTTTCGTCTGCGCTTGCGCGCCACACAGGCGGTATAAACGCCACACGTGGCACCCCCGTTGACTCATCGACAGCGTCGATGCCCAAGCAGCTTGTTGTTTCGCATGCTAAGCAATTGCGGCAACCACGATTAAAGACAAGCACAGACCCATTCTATATGGAATGAAGCCCGTTGCGTAGCACTAATGACAACCCCGACAACTGATGGTAAAATGCTTGTAAACGCGCTCTATCATAGCGCAGTCGTCTGTGGCATCGCTGTGGGATACGCCCGGCTTGGCAAGATGGCGATGGGGGGTAGCCCCCCGAAACTAGACTTCATACCCCGCGATGTGGGCATGGCCATAGTTGACGTCGCTCTCGCCATGGCAACCAAAGACATGCTAATTAAACAGGGGCTGATACCTGCTGATATCATGAAGTAATGGCAAGTATTGCTATGCTCGTTGGCGGTGCCCTGGTGAACGCTCTGGCGTTCTCGGGATCGAACTTCTTGTTCTCCATGCTGAAGAGCTCTGGCGTGGACGAAGAATGCATCCGATATGATAAAGCGGTCGAACAATTACAGGCTGCACAGGCAGAATGGTCTCGGAAACGGATCGAGCGTATTGATTTCATCACTGAGGAACTTTGTCGCAAAGGGCACGCCGTTAGAACCTTCAAAGACATCGATGCGCCTTTATGCGCAGGTCGCCGGGCGTAATCTTGAACCACTGGGGCGCGAACCACAGCTATCGGACTTTTACCACCCGAGTGACGACCAGAAAGACCGCGAGATTGCCTTCATCATCTTGGGAATGGGTGCGGCAGGCTTTGTGGCCTACAAACTCTCATAGAGAACTGCCCAGACCAACTCTCTTAAAAGGAGGGTTTATGTCTTTATTTCCGACTAAAAGAAAAAGTCGTCTCTCCGGAGATTCGAACTCACGCCAAAAAACAGCAAAACACCCCTTCAGGAGCCTGGTATTTTTTTTTTTTTTTTTTTTTTTTTGGTTTAATTCGGATTCATTTTTGTTTATACCAGGCTCCCTTCGGTGTTTAGCATTCCCCTACATTCAGATTCTAACTTGGGCGGATATTATTCGAAAGTTGTCAAATAACTTACAAGAGGAAGCTAGGGGGAGGGGGTGGGCAGAGAGAGAATTTAGCGCTAGAGCTTATGGATTGGGTGTCCCAACAGGGACGACAAAGATGTGTTTTTAACAATGTTAAGGTTGATTTTCAATTGTGAAATAACAAAAAACAAATAAGATGATATTTTTTTTTTTTTTTGTATGGAAAACGGAGACTGTTAGCAGAAGACTTCCATACGTATAGCAATAATTAAAAAATAGAAAACTTTGTGTTAAGAGGGATCAGCAGATCTATTGTCGTAAATGTCCGCAAGCGAATGTACTAAAGTGGTCTATTTATAGGCCACTCAGTGCGTCAAATTTCAGTATCGATTTTGTCTTAGTAAAGTTTAGTCTGTTTCGGATTACACATGTTGTAAAGAACAGGTTAGAATTTCAGTTTTTTAGACATTTTGTTTGATTTATTCATATATTTATCCCCGTCAACACTGTCCCCAAACGCGAGCAGAGGCTGGTCACGTGTTGGCCATGCAATATGGCAGGCAAACAAATATTTTATTCTATTGCATCCCCTCTCGTTGGGGCCGACCCGGGGGTGGGGGGGGGGTGGGCCCCACAGTATTTTTTGTTCCAAAAGCTACATACTGTATACTACTTGTGTAGTCGCAGAGCTGAATCCGACCCGCAGACGAGTACTGGTAAATCGCTTAGAGGATCTAAGCCTGCCCAGGCAAACACTCGAATTTGGGGCAGATCAGATTGTTCGTGTCAGAGTGTCTTGCCCCTTCATCCCCCATAGACTTATAATGGGAGAAAGGTTGTCCGGGCGATAGAAGCTTTATTTTTTATTTGATCCTCAACAAACTTGTAGGTAATGAGGACAGTCATAAAATCTTGGAAGAGTTCTAATATTGGCAGATGGGATTGTTCGTGTGAGAGTTACTTGCCCTTTCTGCCTCCATGGGCTTACAATGGGGAAAATGTTGTCCGGGCTATAGCAACTTTATTTTTGATCGGATCCTCAACATACTTGTAGGTAATGAGGATAGCCATGAAATCTTGGACAAAGTAGAAGTAAAACAAAGATCAGGAATTGATACAATTAACTTACTCCATCCATAAAAGACACCAAAGGGAAAGAAATACAAACATTAAGCGACCAGACCATAATGGAAACCTAAACAAAGGAAGGCCATATGGACAGTTACTTTCCCACAAAATGGCCATATGGCCATCCAAAATTAAAAGACACAAGTGATACACACAGTAAGTAACAAACAACAACATAAATAAATCGCCACAGAAGAGCCGCCTTGGACAAGTTTGAATTCTGAGCAGATCAGATTTTTCTTGTGATAGTTACGTGCCCTTTAGTCTCCCATAGACTTAAATGGGGAAAATAATGTCCGGGCGATAGGCACTTTACTTTTGATCAGATCTTCAACAAACTTGCAGGTGATGAGAAAAACCATAAAATCTTGGCTAAGTTCGAATTTGGGGTAGATCAGATTATTCGTTTGAGAGTTACTTGCCCTTTTATCTCCAATAAACTTATAATGGGGGTAATTGTAGTTCGGGCAATAGCGAATTTATTTTTGTTCTGATCCTCATTAAACTTGTCGGTAATGAGGACTGTCATAAAATCTTGGATGCGTTTGAATCTGGGGCAGATCAGCCTATTCACATACGAGTTACTTGCCCTTTCGTCTCCCATAGACACACAATGGGGAAAACATTGTCCGGGTGATAGCGGCCTTATTTTTGATCGGATCCTCGACTTGTAGGTAATTAGGACAGCCATAAAGTCTAGGCCGACTTCGAATTTTAGGCAGATCGGATTATTCATATGAGAGTCACTTGCCCTTTCGTCTCCCATAGACATGTAATGGAGAAAATATTGTCCTGGCGATGGCAACTTTATTTACGTAGTATGGCCCATCTTCTTTCTTATGAATGTTTTCATTGCTCTTAAAGGAACTCATTTTTGATTTTTATTTGTAGATAATGAGGACAACCATATAATCTTGGACGAGTACGAATTTGGGCCGGATCGCATTATTCACACGAGAGTTACTTGCCCCTTCGTCTCCAATAGACATATAATGGGAAAAATATTGTCCGGGCGATAGCGACCTTATTTTTGATCGGATGCTCGACCTCTAGGTACTGAGGACAGCCATAAAATCTAGGCCGAGTTCGAACTTTAGGCAGATCAGATTATTCATATGAGAGCCACTTGTCCTTTCGTTCGGGCGATAGAGACTTTATTTTTGATCTGATCCTAATTAAACATGTAGGTGTTTAGGACAGCCATAAATCATGGACAAGTTCGCATTTGGGGCAGTTCGGATTATTCACATAAGAGTTACCTGCCATTCCGTCTCCCATAGACATATAATGGGTAAAGTATTGTCCAGGCGATAATGACTTTACATTTGATATGATCCTCATTTAATTTGTAGGTAATGAGGACAACTATAAAATCTTGGACGAGTTCAAATTTGGATCAGTTGGGCTTATTCACATGAGAGTTACTTGCCCGTTTGTCTCTCATAGACATGCAATGGGGAAAATATTGTCCGGGTGATAGTGACTTTATTTTTGATCTGATCCTCATTAAACTTGCAAGCAATAAGGACAGCCATATAGTCTTGGATTAGTTTGTCTTTAGGGCAGATCAGAATATTCATATGTGAGTTACCTGCACTTTTGTCTCCCATAGACATAATCTGGGGAAAATGCTGTCCTGGCGTTATCGACTTTATTTTATTGGTTCCTCATACAACTTGTAGGTAATGAGCACAGCCATAGAATCTTGGTCAAGTTTGAATTTGGGCAGATTTGATTATTCACATGAGAGTTACTTGTATAATAGTCTTCCATAGATGCTCGATAGTTGACTCATTTATGACAGTATCTATATCAAGCATGCAGAAAAATATTGTCCGATAGACATTGGCTCTATTTTTGTTAATAAAATCTTCATCCAACTTGCAGGTAATTAGTGCATGCATAGAATCTAGGACAGGTTTGCGTTTGGCTGGCATAAGAGTTACCCATCCTTGAGGGCCTTATACACTTAGGAAAATGTTGTCTTGATGATAGCGATTTCATTTTTGATGGAATCATCATCAGACTTACATATAATGGGAACAGGAATGGGAACATGTTTTGGGGGCAGATCAGACAATTCACGTTGGAGTTACTTGCCCTTAAGTCTCCCATACACATATAATTGGGAAAATGTTGTCTGGGCAATAGAAACTTCAGTTGAAACCGAGTTGGAATTTGTAGGGAGGCAAGATTCAGAATTGCTAAAACCGTTTCGTTTGATATCCAAAGTGGTCAATGTGGCAGCTATCTTGAAATTCTTCAAATGACATCTCGTCTCAAACTATAAGTGTGAAGACTGGACTTGATTAGAGGCATCAGGGCGGCATGTAGATTTAGAATTTCTAAAAATGTTGTATTCTGGTAGACAAGATGGCTGCCATGGCAGCCATTTTGAAAGCCTTCAAATCACATCTGCTCATTAACACTTTCACTGATAAAGCTGTAAGACGGTGTGAGACAATGGATACAATATGGAGTTTCAGAATTGCTAAAATCCTTGTTTCTTCCTGAATCCAAAATCAGGCTTAGTTGTTCGGGCAGTGAGACAACATGCAGATTCAGGATTGCTAAAGGCAATGTGATCTGATAGACAAGATAGCCACCAAGGCCTTGTATGATCAGCCTCATCCAGGTGAGCGATTCTGGCCCACTTGGGCCTCTAGTTATATATGTTGTTCCGTTGATGATTCTGATTCTTCACCCTTTTTGGTTGTTCTTTTTTACTTGATTTGTCCTTCCAGTTTAATGTTTTTCATGTTGGTGATTGAGATAATATGCCCCATTAGGCATATTTATCTGTTTAATCAAGTTTGGGTATTCTGAGTGACCACCTGTTTTGAAAGGAGCTGCTGACTTGGTTTACCTCTGATCCGTTTTGTTTACTTCGTCACTCCATATTTCGACCTCTTTCCTCAATTATATTGTGGGAAGATTTTGGGATCTGATTGTATCAATTCCTGATCGTTTCTCTTTTTAATTTGCAGGAAGATCCCGCAACGTATTACGGTTGCCGGGTAAGTGTCTTGGTTTTGCGTGCTTTCAAATTTTCCGCACTGAGCAGAAGTACAATTTGTTTTGGGAATTGAGCGAGTTACATTGAATGCAGTAACTGACCTTTGCGTCAGCCGGTATTGTAGTAATTGGGTGCATTTAGTGTGTTTCTGTTCAAACGAAATGTAAATGTCGCTAACAAAATAGAAGTGAAGGCAATGATCAGAAATCGATAAAATTAACCCACGACTCCTATCAGAGGCACATTGGGAAGGAAACACAAACATGAAATAACCAGATTCTAATGGAAACATCTCTAGCGGAAGACCAAATGGACAGTTACTTTCCCACAAAATGGCTAATTCGCTATCCAAAACAAAAGACAAAATATATATAAGCGATAAAAACACTTAAACATAAACCATAAAAAACGCGACAGAAGAACCGCCTTGGAACGGTCAGTGAAAAGAATTCCACTGTGGAGCTTTAATCGATTTTACGCGGCTGCAATCCTCGCCTTTACTTCGTCGCGACTTAGACAAATCAGTTGTTCCATCCACATGAAGGTCTCCTAACTCATCAGTGCAACATTTCCGAGTACACAAAGATCAAACAACCACACAGATGAAAAAAACGACAAGGGCTCGACAGCAGCAAATCAATGAAATGCTGGAGCAAAGAAAGACCCCCATAAAAAATAAACAGTTAGACTCCGATGAGCCCGACCAGAGAAATAGCATCAGGCACCAACCAAAATTACATAAAATTAAATTCTAATTTTCGGTATAGTCTAGTGGCATTTTTAGAAACAAAAGTAGCTAGAAATCATTTTGGGAGGCCGGAAGGTTAATGAAGGGAGACATGGCCTGTGTTATTCAGCAGGTGACGCTGAATATCACACGGGTTGTCTGCAATCTGTCAGATAGATAATATGCAAAATACAGGGGTCAAAGGTAATTTCACATTTTAATTTGATAAATGGGAAAAACAAACCATTTTTGAAATATTTTCTCCATTTTAGAATGTAAAAGAATATTGTCAGTGCATCTGATAGATTTTTGAGACTGGTATACTCGTACATTTGATCAGAATAAGATGTGTTCATGAAACGAAATATCTATTTGAATAATCAAAGTACTAGGATTACTCCAATTTTAACAATTTTATGTTACATCGTGTTTAGCTTAAAACATGTATTTCGTTTGCTTGCATTTGCCTTAAAACATGCATTTCAGGTGCTTGCATTTATTTATTATTTTGTTGTATTAGTGGCTTATTAAAGATGTCAGCTGTATATGAAAAGGTGCTCAACACGCTAACCAAACAGACTAAAGAGTCAACTGACGCTTCCGCTACATGCATAAAGCGTAAACCGGATTATTTTAGCTTGGATATATGTTATACATGTTTGGCATATCATGTTACATTATCAATTTCATTAGAATCATGACATCATTATATACAATGATTAAACTAATTGTCATTTCGAAGAATGAGGTTTTTGCTGAAAACACTATCAGTGACCTGAGAATATACAAGAAACAGGCGCTACGCAAATAAGATCAGCTAATAATGGCAAAGGCATGTAAAACATAAATATAAACGCCGGCATTCACCTTGACTATAATGCATAAGCCAGATCATATGCAGATTTACGTCTAATACAGTTTTCACAGTAAAATATATAACCTTATTGGCTACAGACCATACTAGTTCAGTTGTTTTCACATCAGTTACTTTTCTTGTAGCTTAGTTTCATCATATCAGGTTTTATTGCTAGTCCTCATCTCGAAAACACGCCTATATAATTTTGACCCCCTTGAACCCACTTTTAAATAGCAAAACAGGGGTTTCCGGGGGTATACCTTATTTTTCTTATTTCTGCTCTAAAATATAGATTGTCGGTTCTCGTTAGAACCGCCTCAATGAGGCGGTTCTAACGAGTGCCCAATCATAAATTTTCATTTTTTCGGCGATAAAGTTGGCAATGTATTTGTATAGGCGTGTTTGCTTAATGTTTAGAACCACTATTTTCACTGCGGAATTTTGGAAATATCTGAGGATGACTGATGAGGCCTCATTGGTCGAAAGAACCTTATCTTGCCCAGAAAAAAATGTTAACTAGACAGTTTTGTGTTCTGTGTTGTCGTCCTTGCTTTCAAAGGATAACCTTTCCATAGAACATATCTTCTTGCACACCAGACAAAGAAATCCGTGATTTTACCCTGGAATAGAAATTCATGTTCTGACCCTGGTGTTCCGATCCCAAATCGAATATAAATGCACTGGTTGAGTACGACCTTGTGTGCGCCGTCGTTAAGGTTGACGTCATGCACGATCCGTGACGTCACTTTAAATTCATGCAGTGTCAACACAATATGATGGACGTTGGTAACCGAAGAGACTGCAGTATTGAACTTCCGCGCTAAGAAATGGAAGGTATGCAAGAAAAAGAATCCAATATGGATGTGAGGGTGGATAGAAAAATCCGTCCCTCGGGATCACTGTCCGGCATCACTCGGCAAGCCTCGTGATGCCGGACAGTGACCCTTGGGACGGATTTTTCTATCCACCCCTCACACCCATATAAGATTCTTATATTATGTCAGTTTTATACGACGTCTCGACATCTAGAAATTTGGATGATTTATTGAATACTGATAATACCTTCTTAGATGGTTTGATCGGTCTGATGGTAGGAACAATCTTCACGAAAGAACGTTGCCGATCCAGCAGGTATTGAACCCGTGTCCTCTGATCACCAGTCAGACGCGTAATCGACCGATCTACCGAGACCGACTATTCTTGGATGGTGATATTCCACGTATTCCTCGGTGTTTGTATATTGCAATTAATTCGGTTTAGTAATGTAACTAATTTCAGCACTCGTAATAAGTTATTAACTGCTAAACTTCTTAATCTTGGTCATTGGTATCATAAACTTCGCAAAGCCTTCTTTAGTTTTACAGAATTCATTTCGATTTAGTTTCAAAATTACATGTTGGACTTCAATCTCTTCTGCATCAAGATAGTAGTGCAAGCAATGATCAGGAATCGATACAATTAACTCACAGCTCCTATCAGAGACAAAAATCTCCGAGAACACAAAAATCAAACAACCACAGAGAAGAAACAACGATGAGGACTCGACAGCAAGAAATCACTGAAATGCTGGAGCAAAAGAAAACCAACAGTTAGACTCATATGGGAACCTGAATTTATTCTTGACTTAATAAACAGCATACTCAGTAAACAGCATAAAATCTTTCGATTTCTCAACGCTCTACACAACTATTCCTCATGATAAATTGAAATCTAAACTCAAGGAAATCATAAGTCAATGTTTTTTCCACAAGAATAGTAACCGTCGCTACCAGTATGTTGTCCTTGGCTACAAAGACACATGCTTCGTTCGAGATCACTCTGATGCAGCACAAAAGTACACTGATGCAGATGTCATAAGGATGCTGGAATATCTTATTGACAATATTTTCGTGGAGTTCAGTGGCCTATTATTTCAGCTTACAATTGGCATACCGATGGGTACTAATTGTGCACCTTTGCTTGCCGACTTGTTCTTGTACTCGTATGAGGCGGAGTTTGTACAAGGTCTCCTCAAAGCAGGCAAGAAACGCCTTGCACAACAATTCAATTTTACCTACAGATATATAGATGATTGTCTCTGAAAAATGCTAAATTTGCAGAGTACTTGGAATTCATCTATCCACGTGAACTTGAAATTAAGGAAACAACAGAGACTGCAACCTCCTCCTCATACTTGGATTGTTATGTCTATATTGACAACGGGAAGCTTACTACTAGGCTGTACGATAAACGAGATGACTTCAATTTTCCCATTGTTAACTTTCCCTTCCTGAGCAGTAATATCCCGTCTGCACCAGCATATGGAGTTTACGTTTCACAGTTAATCCGTTATTCTAGAGCCTGTTCCAAGTATCAGGACTTTATGGAACGTGGGAAGGTGCTCACTACCAGGTTGTTATGCCAAGGGTATCAAAAAACCAAACTGGTATCAACACTAAAGAAGTTCTATGGGCGGCACCATGATCTTGTTGATCCGTACAATGTGGCCATTTCCAGAATTATTTCTGATATGTTTGCCAATGGAAAGCCATAGGAAGACTTCCAAAATCTCGGACATACCCTTCTCGGCATTTACACCTTTTCTTCGTTCTGGTCGATGGGCATGGTGGGCGAAGCTTGCTTACCAAGTAATGCTTCATATCCGTGGACGCCTGATAACACTCTTCTGGAGTCCAAGTCTGTTGATCTGAACATTGATATTTGCCATTTTGTCTATGGATTAACGATTTTGGATTAACGCTTTGGTACTACGACCTAAACTACTTAATCTTAATATAAATTGAGAAAAATACATGACTCACATGATTTCAGTACCCGATTACGTAAAATCATTCTTCGATATAAAAAATATTGGGTACAACATAAATGTTATACGACAGACTGCATGCAAGGTAGTTACCCCAATCATGGTCGATAGCTTTTTCTGTTGGAAAGCCGTTTGGCAATTTTGTGGGAAAGTAACTGTCGCTTTGGTTATCTGCTTGTAACGTTTACATTTTGGTGAAGTTGCTCTGTGTTGGTGTCTCTTTCCCTTTGGTGTCTTGGATAGGAGGTGTGAGGTAATTTTATTGATTCCTGTTCACTGTCTTCTCTTCTGTTCTCACGGTGTAGTTGACTGTCATGTACCTCACTTTATTATAAGATATATGTGTATTCCACTTTGTAGCTGACCCACATTGGAGTAAAGCGGAAGGCAATGCCCCGGAATCGTTTCAATTAGCTTATACACCGTCAATTACATCGACCGGAATGAAGGATGCTTATAATACAATGACATTATAGTTGACATAATACGAATAGAAAGCCTAAAGGATCACATCTTCCCAAACATAGCTAAAGGCTATCAAAGCTAAAAATATATAATAGAAGCACAAAAAAATAACACCAGAACATAGCAGCAAATGCATACAGTGACAACAACAAGCATCAATATATGTACCACCTTGGAACTATCAGTTAACAATTACTGGGGTATTTAAATCAATTTTATGTGGCCACAAAAGTCGACAACGGTCTACTTGTAATTTGTTCAGCCTGTGTGAATCAGTGTAACATACATATAAAACAAATTCAGGAATGAGACAACAAAGAAATCTTGGCAACTACGATGGAATAACTAGAAAAATCCCACAGTAATTAGAGATTATCACATGGGGTTTTGGGTATCGCCCGCAGTATCAACCCAAGACCCCATTATCAGCCCGAGACCATCGATAATGGTCGAGGGTTGATACTGCGGGCGATAACCAAACCCCCATGTTATAATCTGTTTATCACATCTTGTTTCTATATCTTAACGACAGATCGCCATATTAACGTATTGCTAGATCCGCCAAAATACACAATTTCGGTACTGTGTTTTACTCGTAACCAAGGTCACAAAATGGCCGCTACCTGCATTTTATCTTCCGATGATGAACAAATCAAATATTCTTGAATTGTTATAGCGTGGTCTCCAAAAATTAATTCAAGAAATAATATTTAAGGCAAAGGTATAGATTGGACATTTTAAAGCATCGCTGTTGTTGTTTTGACAAGTCAAAACTTTGACAAAATCACATTTGGTTCAAGATACTGATGCCTATGCTTCTTCTTCCCTTCATATCAACCTCTTTGATGGAATTAACGATGCAATAATATGCTGAAAACATATATTTTGTAATTATTAACCACTCTATAGCGTGGTTTATTATAACATAGGCAAACACAATGACAGTATCACTGCAACACTATCAAATGTCTAACTTGTAAACTATTGAAATACAAAACAGGAACAAAGGACTAGGGATAGTTGAACACAATATGTCACTTCGTGTCTTGTGTCAAGACTAAAACAGTATCGATAAACTCGGAACATTTTTAAAAGGGCAGTTTCAATGTATTGACTAACAGCAAT
This sequence comes from Lucinisca nassula, assembly GCA_963580285.1. Lineage (NCBI taxonomy): Eukaryota > Metazoa > Mollusca > Bivalvia > Lucinida > Lucinidae > Lucinisca > Lucinisca nassula. The sequence goes on from OY757016.1 coordinate 116,871,484, forward strand.
ATCCAAATTGCCGTAAATTGCCAAGTTTTCTAAGTAAACAGTGCAAACCAAAATCAACAGTCTGATCAGGGTCAAAACTGTTTGCCATTCCGTCTGCACCTTTTTGACTGCTTGCTGGATCCTGAAAAAAATGTGTTACATTTTGGAGACTTACACGAAGTCCTCAAGATGTCCTAACTTTTAGGATTTTTACGATATATTAAATATACTGGGATATTGTAATTGATATAGAAGCATGAAATGTGCAACCTTGAAACATTGACTGAGGATTAAACTTTCGTAAAGTAGAAGTAAACAAAGATCAGGAATCGATACAATTAACTTACTCCACCCATCAAAGACACCAAAGGGAAAGAAACACAAACATTAAACGACCAGACCATAATGGAAACCTTAACAAAGGAAGGCCATAAGGACAGTTACTTTCACACAAAATGGCCATTTGGCCATCCAAAATAAAAAGACACAAGTGATACACACAGTAAGTAACAAACAACACCATAAATAAACCGCCACAGAAGAACCGCCTTGGAACGGTCAGTGGAATGATTTCCACTGGGGGGCTTAAATCGGTTTTACGTGGCCACAATCCTCGCCCTTACTTCCGTCGCGATTTAGACAAATAATTTGTTCAGGCCGCATGAAGGCGTAAGTTGTTCTCAGCAAAATGTACAGACAGACTACCACCTGGACTAGACACAAGAGGTAAGCTGGCATTATTACGAAGCACTGTGTTTGGTTTCTAATACACGCTCATCATCTCATTTGGAACATGCTGCAACTCAACATTTACAAAATTATTAATACTATTCTCTTGATCTCTTGCCTGTTGAGCCATTGCTGAAGAATAATTTTCATAAGTTTCAATTGCTCTTAGAGTGCTTTCAAGGCCTGATTTTGGTTTATTGATTGAAGACAGGACTGTAGACATTTCTTGTTGTTTTCTTATACTGGCTGTGCTACAGTCATTGATGTTTTTTTTTTCCATTTTTATGTTCAGTCAGCTGCATTATCTAATTCACTGGTATATTTTCATTTACAAGTGTAGTAATCGCTGCTTTTACTACCACTATGGTTTGTGTAACGCCCCCTTAATCCAGCTTTTTCACCCATTCTTTAGACAATGTCACCAATTGTGTTCTTTCCCATTCCACCTGCTATGTACCAAGGACTTTCAGGTTTTCTGGATCGGTGTATTCCGAGATAGAATAGTTTTTCAGGTCAATTCATTGTATCTGGTCGTTTGTCTGCATAAACACTGTACAACTGCACCGGACAATATGGGTCACCTTAAGATAGAGAATAAAACACTTTTCAGCCCTCTCCCATTATCAGCCCTCAAGCTCTCTGGTTTACAATGTGGTCTCGAGTGGAAACTGAAAGGTGATTATTGAAACCCTTGTTATTGTCTGTAAAACAATTAATCTTACATTCTGGAATTGAAAATTTAATAGTATAGCTGGACCTAATGTCAAATGTCAAAATACGGTATATAGAGTTCCCACTGGCGAGAATAGCAAACGCGTAAAATATGCTTGGCTGACGCTCGCATTATCAGAGCCAGTCTTAGGAAGACAAATGAAGGCAGGTAAGTATTTGTTGCTGGATACTTCATCGCTAGAAAAGCTCTACAGAACTAATGTTACTTGTTTCTAGAATGATCTTGTTTGTAATATAGCAGCATGAGTTTAGTACCGTGTGTAATGCACAAGAGGTTTTTTAAAAGCAAATTGAATTTATAAGCAGCATAGATAAACAACAACAACAATATAATATGCGACGTTGAATACAGCTTCTTAATCTTTATAAATGCTTTTGCTTCTTTTTTTTCGATTATGACATACTTGAAGGTTTTAATACTAATATAAAAACAAACCTCTATGCTCAAACATCTTCGGCGGAAACATTCTGGTCCTTCCACTAGCCCCATTCCTGGTCTTGGTTGCTCTTTCATTAAATACCAGGTATTCTATTCCATCTGATGTTCTGTCTAATTCTATATCACCCCAGAGTAGAGTCTGATGCTCGTGTCGCCCTCAAAACCCAAAATGTGTGCTGTTGTTAAGCCACATTAAATTCAACAGGGCTTCAGGATTTTCTGGAATAATAATATAAGCACACTAAGTAAAAGTGGCCAAAAGACATGTTTACACAATGCTGTATGTCCTGTAACACATAACGAAAATACGCATATACAAATAAATGGTAAATTTTACAGCAGTAAATTGAAACATTTTCAATGAAACGTGTGATATTTTTCTTATTTCTGCTCAAAATATAGATTGTCAGTACTCGTTAGAACCGCCTCATTGAGACAGTTCTAACGAGTACCCACAATCTATATTTCAGAGCAGAAATAAGAAATATAAGGTATACCCATGTAAACCCCAGTTTTACTATATATGATACAAGATTTATAAATTTAGAAAACCGACATAAAAAACGGTGACTCCAACACAAGTTTACAATATACGATAATTAACAATGCAATATAAATGTGGGGTTCATGGGCCTGTGAATTGATAATTCAGATTTTTTTTCAAGGAAACAACAAACCCCTTCCAAGTACACTAGACAGGTACATTTGCTGGATCTCAGCCTCTGTGTGCTGGATCTCAACCTTTTGTTCCCAAGGCCTTCCTGTTGGAGCTTCTTTTTCTTTGAGAACACACAATATCTTGAGTGACTGAACTGCACGTCAGACATGATGTCATACTTGTACTATCTGTCCTTAAGATACCTGCTTATGCTCAGATGCTTTGACTTAATAGACCCTGGTTCATACTCAGATAAGTCTGGCTTTCTTATAGAAAGGAAAAACCTTGGCAGGATTGAATCTAGTTCTGCAGGTGGGATAAATTCGGCCTTTCTTGTATCCCCTAAGTGTTCAGCCATCCAACTGTGAAACAGTTTCACATCCCCGGTGGTCTTTCTTTTTGTGTAAATGTTCTTCATTTCTTCAACAAAAGAGTATGTATCCTCAACAGAAAACACTCTGAAACGTCTTTCCCTTTCTTACGCTAAACTGTCCAGGTCTAACATTCGGTTAGACAATTCTAACATTCTGTTAGACAATGACTCTAGAATGTGTTCAACTGGCTGTTGTTGAGCGTCCCTTTTTGACAGATTTTACGCTAGAATGTTTACATCACGTGAGAAATGTTGTTGTTAGCAATGACAGGGTTACGGATGATTCATGAAGTAGGTAAATCGATTTTTAGGTTTAAAGATCGGAACATAGTCTGGAAGTATGAAGCAGGCGTGATAACCTCCCTTAATGTAAAAATATATTATTTCCGGTTATCTTCCCGGCGGGCGAAAACGGGTTATCAGGGGCAGTGTCAATAACCTTCAGAATGTTCCATTGTTTTCGCATATGCAAAATTGTGGTTATGAATGGTAATATAGAAAGGTAATATAGAAACAAGTATGTGATAACCTAATTTATAAGTCACGTGATCACTCACATGTTTCAGACTTATTATATATCACACATTGAGTGCTGTATACAAGCAGTTCAGGTGATTGATATGATTGTACTAAGTTTAAACCATATTTGTATGTGACTCAGTGTAGCCCACACGAATTTAACAGTACAGTTACCGATTTTCTAGTTGAAGGTACTATATAGCAAGAGAGGTTAAAATGGCAGATCATTTCTTATAAATAAAATAAATAGGTGCATCCTCATCTCGAAAACATGCAGCAATCTGCGTGCAATAAGCACACCGTACACTTCAAGTGTATTTGCTGAACCAGATAATCTACATGTCATGATTTTCGAAGCTGGATGTATAGCTCTAAGAAGTCTGGACATTGAGCTGAATATTTGCAAAATAGAAGTGAAGGCAATGATCAGAAATCGACATAATTCACCCACATCTCCCATCAGAGACACCAAAATGAAAGAAACACAAACATGAAACAAGTAGACCCTAATGTAAACATCAATAGCGGAAAGCCAAAAGAAAAGTTACTTTCCCACAAAATGGCCAATGACTATCCAAAACAAAATGATATAAGCGATACACACACACTCAAAGACAAGCCATAACAAAAATAAACACTATATCCTTCTGGGACACATTTTAATAGCGACCAAGTAACATAGTTGTCATAAATTCTGATCCCCAACCGATCGCATTATGTTGTTAAGATTAGAGGATACGCCCACCCGACATGTTCATTATTTGTGACAGAGGGAAGAAAGGTACACTAGGTAGTAGAGAAGATTGACAGAGAGGGGCAGAACAGATCAAGGAAAAGGTTGCTCATGTGTGCTGCAAGGACAGCTAGATCTGTCCGACTCTAAACTAGTATCGGTTGGTCCTCTATGCCGAAATATACACTTCCATTCAACTTGTTCCAGCATTCCAGTTATTTCATGCTGTCAAGTTCTCATCATGGTTTAACCTCTGTATTTGTTTGATTTTTATGTTCTCGGATATGTTTCACTGATGAGTTAGAAATCCTTAATGTGCACTGAACTAATTATTTGTCTAGGCCATAACAGAACCAAGGTCGAGGGTGGCGCCCAAGTAATATCTGTTTAAGCCCCCGCCCTACCCCACCCAGTAAAAACCTTTTTACTGGCCGTTCCAATGCAGTTCTTCTGTCGTGGTTTATTATTAGGAAAGTTAGTCTTTTTGTGTTAGTATTGTTAATACATTATTATTTTGGATAGCCGTTCGGTCATTTTGTGGGAAAGTAAGTGTCCTTTTGGCTTTCCACCTTTGACAGTTTTCATTTAAGTGATGTTGATTTATGTTGCTGTGTCTTTCCATTTGATGTTATTCGATAATTTCATTGCCGTCATTCCTATTTCACACAGCAATGATCTTATCACACAGTATGTTTGTGAAGACCAACTACGGAATGACAATGTATCTGAGATCCCACATCCACCGATGAAGGAAAGGCACCAATTTAAAGCAAATACACGTGGACGTAGTGTTGTTTGTTTCGTAGGTCTGATAGTGTGAGTAGCTCAGCTTAGAAACTGTGCATCTTATTTATGGTGTTAACTTGGGCTTAAAACTCACAAAAACACGTCCATTTTTGTAAAGAACAAGTGGATAATCACGATTTTAATTCTGGTTCATCTTACAGGAAAACTGTATTTAATGCCTATATTACAGTACTTTTGGTACAGTAACTATGATTTCCCTCTTTCACTCAGCAGGAAAGGTATTAGCAATGGTTCTTATAATATCTCATAAAAGAAATCTGACATGTTCTGTTTCAATTTTCATTCTCTAATATTACAGTGCAGGTCGGAATTAAACTTATTTTGCACTCTGTGAACTTTGACCCCTACAGCTCACTTAATAGTGAAGGGCCAGACTGACGACAGCATTGTAAGGAATTCAAATGTCATTGTCTGGAACATTGTTAACGGAAACAAATTGTTATAAAACAGGTTCGAATTAGTTTGAATATCGTTTGAATTTCGAAGATTATATACAATGTATATAGCAGACTACTAGTCTCATAAATCAGTGGAGAAACAAAATCAGCGAAATAGCTGGGATGAAAATGGAAATGAAGGCTACGAATTAAGAATTTTGAAGACAAATAACACTTTCTGTTTGTTTCTAAGACTTTGAAGAGGTTTTCAACCCAATTTCATGTTGCATAGTCTTATAGCGCTAGTTAGAATTCTCGCAGCTTCCACGAGGACAGTTGTAAGTTCCTTACTTCAAGTTGAGTAGTTATCCAATACAACATCACAGTATTCGCTCAATGGGTATATAACGGTAACGCATACCCGTTCCTACCTTAAACTTCAGTGTTCGCATTAGGTTCAACCGTACCCAGGCTTTTGTTGCAACTTACTGGATGTGATTGTACCACGTGCAGGACGGCTGTAACATGCGGTTAAGATGTTTATGGTTATCTTGTTTCGGGCTCATAAATAATAGCGGATGCTGTGTAGGATGTAGTTTGAGAGAGAGGACCAATGAAAAAGCTCTTTCATGAAAATCGACTTACCAGTCGGCTGCCTAAATGCTTATAATATTAAAGATTAGTGTTATTACAATCTGCAGCTGTCTGGGGTGACTCTTCATAACGTGCACACCCGTGCGGCATAGTACTTTTTTCAAAACCGGCTACTTTTCTTTCTTTCTACTGATACTGCGATCGGTCACATTTGGCCATTACTCGCAGGTGTACATTACATACACTCCAGGTTTGCGGTAGGGATCTTTAACCTGCACAGGGGATGGTTCTCCCTGCACGAGGGGGTGGGGGTGGGGGGGGGGGGCTCCAGTTAAAGTCCAGATCCCAACGACGGTGCAATTGTGCACTTGTTTTCTGATGAAAATCCGTGATATTTGTTTTTATTTTTACTGCGAACATAGGATGACTTTGCTCATTAGAACCGCTTTGTTGAGGCGGGTCTATTGAGTACCCACAACCTATTTATTTGAGCCGTAATAAGCAAATAAGGTAATCCACCGTAAACCGGAGTGCAGATTATATTTTCTGATTCTTTGGGATCATTGAATTCATTTAGAATTATTTTGAACACAGCATTCTGCTTAAGCAGGTGCTAGAGGGCGTGGCCGGTGTGGCAAATTTCAATACTGGTCATTAACAGACTAAATAAAACAGAGTTAGCTATTTTCGTATATTTGATGTATTCTTTGCTTCCAAAGGATCTAACTTTTCAGAACTTGGGGGGGGGGAGGGGGTCATTTCACGGACTTAGATAAACATATTTGTTATTCAGCCACCAAGTTTGTTGTGTGTGTTACCAAAGGCCAATACAAGCTTCCTACGCTATACTGGTTGCCAAACCTTCATAAAAACCTTACAAAGCACGGTTTATTGCAAATTCTAGCTATTGCATTACCACTGAACTTTCTAAATTATTAACTTCCTGTCTTACTGCTATTAAAACGCATCTGATTAAGTATTGTGATAAAGTCTTTGAAAGATCAGGAAGAAATCTGTTTTGGTCTATAAAAAATTCGAATGAGGTTTTAAATAAATTGAAATCCAGACATTTTCGTGCTTCAGGTCTGTCTACTTACGATTTTTCCACTCTTTACACTACACTTCCTCATAATCTTATTAAAGAAAAGCTTAATGATTTAATTGAATGGGCTTTTACACAGAGAAGATCCTCTCCATCTTGCATGTAATGTCAGAAATGCATTTTTCACTTCTAAAGAGCATAAGAATTATACACTTTGGTCATGTCAGAAAGTGTGTGATGCCCTCACCTTTCTACTTGACAATATTTATATAAGATTCGGTACTAAGTTATTTAGACAAATTGTGGGCATTCCGATGGGTACGAATTGCGCACCTCTTTTGGCTGATCTATTCTTGTATTGTTATGAAAAAGACTTCATGTTGTCGCTTTCCATTGATAACCAATCTGAAATTATTGAAGCTTTTAGCTCCACTTCTAGATATTTAGATGATTTATTAAATATTGATAATACCTATTTTGATAGTTTGATCAGTCAGATTTACCTCCCAGAACTTCAGTTAAATAAAGCAAAATCTTCTGATACCGAGGCCCCGTTTTTTGATTTACATCTATCTTTTGTAGATGGATTTGTTTCGTGCAAAATTTAAGATAAACGCGATGACTTTGATTTTGAGATTGTAAAGTTTCCTTTTTTGGATGGTGATGTTCCTCGTGCGCCATCCTATGGCGTTTATATTTCTCAATTAATTCAATTTGCTAGAGTGTGTAGTAATGTAACTGACTTTAACACTCGTAACAAATTGTTAACGGCTAAACTTCTTAATCAGGGTTATCGGTACCATAAACTACGCATAGCCTTTTCAAAATGTTATAGACGCTATTCTGATTTAAAAAAAAATCAATATTGGACTTAAATCTCTTCTGCAACAAGGTCTATCGGAAGCCGAACTTTATGGTGACTTAGTATATAAATTCAGAAAAATATATAACCGCAATGACTTCAGCCCCCAATTTCGTAAAATCATTCTTCGATATAAAAAGATTGGGTACAACATGGATATTACACGACGGACTGCATGCATGGTAGTTAACCCAATCACGGTTGGCAACTTTGCTTTCCCTTTTAATTGCACGCCGATGGGTCAGGCCTCAGATTCTATGACGGTTCCAACGTAAAGGCTTATTGAGAATTAGAGAGATCTAATTCAAGGTCATTTTGGTTGGTGCCTGATGCTCTGTCTCTGGTCGGGCCCATTGGAGTCTAACTGTTGGTTTTCTTTTGCTCCAGCATTTCAGTGGTTTCTTGCTGTCGAGTCCTCACCGTTGTCTCACCTCTGTGGTTCTTTGATTATTTGTGTTCACGGAGATGTTGCACTGATGAGTTAGGTGGCCTTCATGCGGACTGAACAAAGTATTTGTCTAAATCGCGACGGAAGTAAGGGCGAGGATTGTGGCCACGTAAAATCGATTTAAGCCCCCCCCCCCCACCCCCCCCCCCCAGTGGAAATCTTTCCACTGACCGTTCCAAGGCGGTTCTTCTGTGGCGATTTATTTATGTTGTTGGTTGTTACTTACTGTGTGTATCACTTGTGTCTTTTTATTTTGAATGGCCATATGGCCATTTTGTGGTAACTGTTCTTATGACCTTTCTTTGTTAAGGTTTCCATTATGGTCTGGTCGCTTAATGTTTCTGTTTCTTTCCCTTTTGTGTCTTTGATGGGTGGAGTAAGTTAATTGTATTGATTCCTGATCTTTGTTTTACTTCTACTTTGTTCACGTGTTTTCATCTACGAACAACCAAATGGGAGAGCAGATAGCATCCACTGTGTCATTAATGCGTATCAGAAAAATAAGGGTTCCGAGATAGAAAACGCATGAAGGCCTCCTTACTTGTTTAAGAGACTCCTGTGCCGAACTCCGTCGAAGGCCTTACTGAATACTTATCGTCCTTCTTTGCCGTCGTCTGCATTATTATGGAAGTGGTGGTATGTATGAAGTACCAGCAAAGTGTTGACTTGCCCTGTACTGAAACGGAGTAAGAATGTTCTAGCACATAACGTCTGCTTGGTGCGGAAACAGCGTGAGTGCTAAGGACAGACCAAAAATTGTTATTTATTAAACACTGTCAAAAACAAAAACATTCTATACGCTGGTTACTAAACTTCAGGTTAATTCATGTCATTTGTGTAAAAATAGTTAGTATTTAAATGTTGATATACACTTTCTGAGTGTGTTGACACACAAACAGTGTAAGTGCAAGCTGTATATTCGGAAAGCTAGGAAATATGATACGCATTTGATGATACTTGTAAGCTGCAGTATTAATATACCTTCTAAACATTGTAGATTCTATGACAGTTCCAGCGTAATGGCTCACTATTTAATGTTATGTAATGTTGGTTGGTACCTGTCTCTGGTCGTGCCCATCGGAGCCGGATATTTCCGGGGTTCGACCCTCCGTGATCTAACAGGTGGTTTTCTTCTGCTCTGACGTCGGATTGTTGTTGAGTCCTCAACCCTGATTTATGATAATATTAATCTATACATAACCATTTTACCATGTATTTTATCATGACTCACTGTTGAGCTTGAAAGCTTCCGTGCGGATCAATATGTTATTGCTTTTTTGTTTGATACTGAACTGGAACTGAGGGCGAGGGTAAAAATTGCATTAACTCCGGAGTTGAAAGCCCCTAGTAGTTTTACTACTGGCCGTCCCAAGACAGTCGTTCTTTTGCAATATCTTATTTGTTATTTGACTTTGTGCCGTTGGTTCATGTTTGTCTGTTTTTGTGTCTGCCTCCGTGTCAAATTCAGACGGCGGCGTTCTTAGATTGTGGCCTTTCCTGAGTGACCGTTTCTTACTAGTTAGTCTAATTGTTGGTTTTCTTTTGCTCCAGCTTTTCAGTGGTTTCTTGCTGTCGAGTCCTCTCCGTTGTTTCATCCATGCGGGTGTTTAGATTTTTGTGTTCTCGGAGATGTTGCACTGATGCAAAAGGAGTTGTTTGTCTAAATCGCGACGGAAGTAAGGGAGGTATGCCCTACAGTGGAATTCGTTTCACTGACCGTTCCAAGGCGGTTCTTCTGTCGCGGTTAATGTTTGTTATGATTGGTCTTTAAGTGTGTGTGTCGCTTATATTTTGTTTTGTTTTGGATAGCCAGTGGGCCATTTGGAAAGTTACTGTCCTTTTGGCTGTTTGGTGTTTCCGTTTGGGTCTGGTTGTTTCATGTTTGTGTTTCTTTGCCTTTGGTGTCTCCGATGGGAGCTGTAGGTTAATTTTCTCGATTCCCGATCATTGCCTTCACTTCTATGCCGATTCCTTTGCATCCGAAAATCCGTCAGGAACTTGAAAATATGGAAAAGACCGGAGTTATCTCACGTCTCCATCATTCGTCAGATCGGTAGGCAGGTTTGGTCGCAGTACCTATGGCAGAAGCCGGAAATATCCGTATTTGCGTTGACCTTACATTTCTCAATGAGAACGTTAAACGTGGAAAATTTCCGTTACCTGTAATTGTTCAAAGTTTCGGTCTTCTATACGGAGCGTAATATTTCAGGAGAAATGATCTGTATTCTGGATTTGGGCAAATTTTATTGTCCAGCCGCTGTAACCTGCACACTAAGTCCATAACAGTCTTTGGACGTTACGTTTTTATTTATCTTCTATGGGGCTCTCCGGTTCAAGCGAACATTTTCAAAAGCGAATGGCACAGTGTTTGGACGGCGTGATGTGCCAGACAGATTACGTTCTCGTGTTAGGATGCACAGACCATGACGAAAGGCTACATACAGTACGTTCTCTACAGCATAACGCAAACTTGATTATAAATCCGTCCTGTGAGTTCAAGAAACCGTCTATCACATGTGTGGGTCATATCGTAGGAGCTAGCGGTATTGCCGCAGGCCCAGAGCTGTTCAAAGCATTAAAAATACATGCCTATACAAATACATTGTCAATTTTACCGCTGAAAATACGAGCATTTAAAGATGAAATATTGTGATATTTTCTTATTTCTGCTCAAAATATAAATTTTGGTGCTCGTTAGAACCGCCTCATCGAGGCGGTTCTAACGAGTACCAACAATCTATATTTCAGAGCAGAAATAAGAAAAATAAGGTTTACCCCTGTAAACCCCAGTTTTACTATACAAAAGTGGGGTTCGAGGGGGTCAAAATACTATAGGTGTATTTGCGTGATGGACAGCACATATATAACAGCCCTTACTGACGTGCATGGCGATCGTATGCTTCTCGGGACGGTAAATCAATCTTAAAAACTTGGCGCAAATAGTTACGGATTAGACTGCGCATTGTTTAAAAAATAAGACAATGGGGATATAAAACCAGTTAAGTTCCCATCAAGAGCCCAATCACCTACAGAGCAGCGCTACTTCACCGTAGAAAAAGACGCTTTAGCGATTACATTTGGCTGTGAGAAAAACCGAGCTTTTTAATCGGCAAAACTTTTCACATCGAAACTGAGCATCAGCCACTCATTTCATTGTTGGGAGATCGTAAAGACTCCCTTTTTCATATACAGTTTCCCATGTAGATGAAAAAATACAAATAATTCCTGACATGCTCAGCCGTATCTTTGTGATTCATTCACTAACAGCGGAGGAACAAAAGCATTTCTTAGATACAGAAAGTTATGTTGACATGGTTATCAGCCATTTGCCCGCCGCGGATCTTTAGCTTCAAGTGTTAAAGGAAAATCAAAACAAGCATGTAATTTGTCGAATATTATCCAGTGACTGTATTAATGGGTGTCCTAAGAGGTAACAAAATGCACCTACGAAAGCGAAAATGTATTGACCTTTTAGAGGTGAGATAACGATAAATAGCGGCTTGTTAATGGAAGGTGACATAATCATTATTCTCTTGAAGGCATTAACAAATGCAAGCTGAGAGTAAAACAATCCGTATAGCGGTTGGATATCAATGATGATATTGAAAAACCTTGAGAAGGCTTGCGGCACATGTGCGAAGCTGCGAACTGATGATTCTGAGACGATGATAAACACGGGGTTCGATGATGGTCCTCGGAGTCTGATCTTTTTTTTTCGGGTTGGGGGTGGGGGCATATGTATCTGTTAGTAGAGTGTTACTTCTAAATATTAATACAGTTGGCAAAATTAAATTCTGCAACATCAAAAGAAATAATCAATCATCTTAAGTCAATCTTTAGCCGTTTTGGCGTATGCGACGCATTTACCAGTGATAAAGGGCGAGGAGTGTGACCACGTAAAATCGATTTAAGCCCCCTCCCCCCCCCAGTGTAATTCGTTTCACTGACCGTTGCAATGCGGTTCTTCTGTCGCGGTTTATTCTTGCTATGCATTGTCTTCGAGTATCTTGAGTGTTTGTGTCGCTTATACTATTTTATTTTGGAAAACAGTTGGCCATTTTGCGGGAAAGTAACTGTCCTTTTGGCTTTCCAACGTTGATGTTTCCATTAGGGTCTGTTGTTAAATGTTTGTGTTTCCTTCCCTCTGTGTCTCTGATAGGAGTTGTGGGTTAAATGTATCGATTCCTGTTCATTGCCTTCACTTCATTTTGCTATGGAACCGAGTCGTTTGTGAAGTTCATGAACGAATGCGTAAAGCATTTGACTTCAAGTCCAAGATATCATTTGGGTATCGCTGAGGCAGAGCGCGCTGTGCAAACATGCAAACGGTTGCTCAGCAAAACAGACGATCCGTACACTGCGCTGATGCAGTATCATGCGACACCATTACGTTATGGCTACAGTTCGAGTCAGCATCTTAATGGGGGCAAATAAAAACGACCCTTCCGCAACACCTAAAAAAGTTAAAAGGTTCAACAAAATGTTCTTTCTAAGAACGAGAATGCAGCACGTACATAGCCCAAAGCGAATTATGATACAAAAACGCACGCGAAATTACAATCGCTTCCGGAGGGCGATAGCGTTCACGTCAGCAACTTCAATATCGACGGCAGAGTAACAAAAGCTGCAGATCGTCCGCGATTGTATGTTGTCGATACCCCGCAGGGTACAATTTCACATAGCAGGAGGCATTTAGTTACGTTAAATAAACGGGTCGAAATAAATGATCCAGATGGCTTTCTGCCAATGGTACATTAGCCACAACATGCAATCAAAGAAACCAAACTTCGAATGATTTATTGCAAAACGAATCTGATACACACTTGTCATACAACACTAAGTATATAATATACATTGGAAACATTGCAAGGCACTTTCACACTGAAACGTTCTCTCTGATAGCATATACTCGTATTGTCATAGAATATAGAAGAAAATATCATTTAGTGTTAAATGCATTGACCTCTTGATACATCCGGATAAAACAGTGCGTTCAGCGCTAAAACATAGTAAGTGCAAACATAACAGAAGTGAATGAAATGATCATGAATCAATACAATTACCACCCACCTCCAATCAGAGACACCAAAGGGAAGAAACACCAACACGAAATAACTAGACCCTAATGGAAGCATCAATAGCGGAAAGCCAAAAGGACAGTTACTTTCCCACATAATGTCAAATTGGCTATCCAAAACAAAAAAGTATAAGCGATATACACATTAGAATACGAACAAAAACAAACTGCAACGAAAGAAGGTGCAGTGCAAAGAATTTCACTGTTGTGTGTGTGTGTGTGGGGGGGTGGGTGCTTAAATCGATGTTACGCGGCCGCAATACTCGCCCTTACTACCGTCGCGGTTTAGACAAATAATTAATTCAGTCCACATGGATGCTTCCTAACTCATCAGTGCAACATCCCGCGGCCGCAATACTCGCCCTTACTACCGTCGCGGTTTAGACAAATAATTAATTCAGTCCACATGGATGCTTCCTTACTCATCAGTGCAACATCTCGAGAACAATCAAACAATCACAGAGACGAAATAACGATGAGGACTCAAAAGGAAGACATAAGTGAAATGCTGGGTAGAAAACCGACAGTAAAATATAGAGTGTGGGTACTCGTTAGCCACTCATCGAGGCGGTTTTAACGAGTACCCACAATCTATATTTTGAGCAGAAGAAGAAAAATATCACAATTTTTCATATTAAAATTTCCGTTTTTAGGCGGTAAAGTTTTAATGTATTTGTATAGGCGTGTTTTCGTAATGTATATATAAGAATGATTTTACGAAATTGGGTACTGTAGTCATTGCAAATCTATAGTCTTGCATAAAAACCTATGCGCATGGCTGTTTGAAGCCATTATCAAATGGACCGAAAGCCGTGGTCAAACAGCCAAAACCATGTCCAAATCATGAAATTCGCGTGCTGTTTGAACATAGTTTTTGAGCTTTTGATATCACAAGACGGGCCTTGCCTTGTTAACGTTACGTAAAGCGACGTAACGTTATCGCCCTGAACGTAGCGTTTTAGGGTGCTATGATGACTATGGGTATGCATTTCCCGGACTTGTTAGTTTGTTTTAACAGTATAGGCATAATTTATTTCAACAGCAGCTTTGTGACCATAAAGTAGCTCAGTGGCTCAGTTGAATGCGCAAGTTGCTAATGATCAGCTCGTGCGATTGATCCTCTCTAGGCTGAGGATGTTTCTTGCAAGTGATCTTGATCACGAACTATGTTCTATAGCATCTCGACCTCTTCTGCTTATCTAAGGACCGTTGTCAGTTTCTAAAAGACGAATGTGCACTATACTTGCACTGGTTATCAGCATATTGGTGATCTATTTACATTTTTCTAATGAGTCCTGTGAACTCGCTATGTCCCAATCTATAAGTTCCACTGCAAAATTATTTGTACAAAACACAGTTTTCCTAAGTATTTTGAAATAATGGTGAGTCTTGGGACTTGCAAAATTTAATTTGTAAGTCCCTCGGAGAAATTATGAGTTGTTTGTTTGATTTGAGGTTTAACCCAATCACGGTTGGCAACTTTGCTTCCCTCTTTAATTGCACGCCGGTGGGTCAGGCCTCAGATTCTATGACGGCTCCAACGTAAAGGCTTATTGAAAATTAGAGAGATAATGTCGGTTGGTGCCTGATGCTCTGTCTCTGGTCGGGCTCATCGGAGTCTAACTGTTGGTTTTCTTTTGCTCCAGCATTTCAGTGGTTTCTTGCTGTCGAGTCCTCACCGTTGTCTCACCTCTGTGGTTCTTTGATTTTTGTGTTCACGGAGATGTTGCACTGATGAGTTAGGAGGCCTTCATGCGGACTGAACAAATTATTTGTCTAAATCGCGACGGAAGTAAGGGCGAGGATTGTGGCCACGTAAAATCGATTGAAGCCCCCCAGTGGAAATCTTCCACTGACCGTTCCAAGGCGGCTCTTCTGTGGCGATTTATTTATGTTGTTGTTTGTTACTTAGTGTGTGTATCACTTGTGTCTTTTAATTTTGGATGGCCATATGGCCATTTTGTGGGAAAGTAACTGTCCTTATGGCCTTCCTTTGTTTAGGTTTCCATTATGGTCTGGTCGCTTAATGTTTGTATTTCTTTCCCTTTGGTGTCTTTTATGGGTGGAGTAAGTTAATTGTATCAATTCCTGATCTTTGTTTTACTTCTACTTTTCACTGCATGACAACGTCATTGTAAACATCATTCTGAACAGGCCGCCATTTTTGTTTGCCTGTCGCATTTGAAGTGTTTATATGGAATTTATATGGAGCTTTTGGGCGTTTTCGTCAAAATTTGGTGTCGGATTCGTAAGTTATGCAAGAACAACGATCATCCATGGTTATTTCATTGCATTAACATTTGCCGGATCCCTCGGAAGATATTTGAACATTCGGCCTAGCGGCCTCATGTTGAAACAGCTTCCTCGGGATCCGGCAAATGTTAATGCATGAAAAACCATGGTTGAACCCTATATTTTACTGAATTTACACAATACGTCACCACAAAACTCTGGCTCCGACATGCCTTGTTGCAGAAGAGATTCAAGTCCGACACTGAATTTTGAAAGTAAAGCGGAATAACGTCCATAATAGAAGTGAATGCAATGATCCCTTATTTATTTAGCCTTTCACATTGTAAAGTAACTAATCAAAGACACTGGGTAGGTAATGTGCCATATTTTACATATTCTTCATGGCAATTACACTCTTATTCTGCAGTATAAAGCAGCAGGATATAATATTTTTGAGGTTTTAAAAACAACAGCTTGAGCAAAAACTGCTTAAGTGCATTTTGATCTGTTTTTGGGCCAACATTTTACAAAATGTCAGAGCAGAAACGGTGTAACTGACAAAAAGCTGCAAAATGCTGAACTAAACCGTGATGTAGAGTACTTTTATGTCCATAGCACCTATTTATGAAGAAAAAAAACATATTGGCCCAAATGGCAGTTACACCATTCTGATTCTGATGTCAGTTACACCGTTATTGCATCAAGCAGACGATAATTTTACAATGCGTTTATGTACGATTCTCTCCTTTGATTTTTTCGGACTGCATTAAAGGGATTAGGTGGTACATTGTAATGACTGATCATCTTTCTTGTGGATGTGTATTAAATTTCCATGTTTTCAGAAAGAAGGGACTTAACAATGATCAGAGGAACGATTGAATACTATTGCAAAAGCAGAGACGATAAAAGCTACACATTCCTTAAGGAGACGGGGACTAATTAGGTCTGGACCTTAAGGTTTAAAAGCATATTTGTTTCGGAAGGACATCTTTAACCTCCTGGCTTGATATAGTTTTTGTTAGAAGACTATTCTCCACAAGGGATGGCAGGAGCATTCGCCGTTGTCATCGACAACTATTAACTGAGAAGCAAATAAATATTCAACATACTGGCCTGTTCATGTTCAATATAACAGATGTTGATTATCCAATGTTTAGCAGTTGTTTAGATGATGACAAAAATAATTTCTTATCCGTCGTTTCTGTCGTATGTAAAAGGTCCGATTTCTGGACATAATCCTTCACGTGATTTGATTTTTTTACGACTGATCTTATGCTCTTCCAAAAGCTTGGCATTTTATGTTATTTTGAATTTCCTGTATGTGCGCGTGTGTTCCGCGGGTCTGATAGTGACGTATTTGTTTTATATACCTTGTTCGGCAGCTGACATTATAGCTTCAGCGATGTGGTTAATATTTTCGACGATGGCCGTAATCAGGTTTTTTGTTATCCGCTAGAATTATCGGTACATCTCAAAGTCAGCTTATTTGTAGCTCCACACTTTTCAGATAGATAACTGGCCGACCACTTGATCACCCTCTTCGAACATACTATACCGGATAACTTGTGTAAGGGACCCATGTGCAAAACTCTGTCGAGGGCCTTACTGAATACTGCTCGTACTTCATTGCGGTCGTTTACAGCATTATAAAATGGGTGGTAAGTATGCAGTAACGGAAAAGTAGATGCACCGCCGGGTACAAACCCAGATTGAAACGCATTAAAAAGTTAATGTTCTAGGACATAACGTCTACTTGGTGCAAAAACAGTTAAAGTGAAAAATGGCAACTTTGCTGGAGAGACAAAATTGTTTTATTAAACATTGGCGAAGAAAACCATATTCTAAATGGGTTACTAAACTTCATGTTTATTTATTACATTTGTTTGTGAAGTTGGTATTTGTAAAAAATATTTTGCGTTTAGATGTTTATACGCACTCACTGAGCCGAGTTTCTGGCGTAAAAACAGTGCATTTAAGTGCATTCAGCGTTTTGTGTTCTCGGAGATGTTGACCTGATTAGTGAGAAAGCCTTAACGCGGAATGAACAAATTATTTGTCTTAATCGCGACGGAATCTGGGGAGAGGATTGCAGCCGCGTAATATCGATTTAAGCCCCCCCCCTCCAAAGTAGAAGTAAAACAAAGATCAGGAATCGATACAATTAACTCCGCCCGTGAAATTCTTTTCACTGACCCTTCCAGGGCGGTTCTGCTGAAGTGGTTTATTTTTGTTTGTCTTTGAGTGTGTTTAACGCTTATATCTTTTGTTTTGGATAGCCAATTGGCCATTTTGTGGGAAAGTAACTGTCCTTTTGGCTTTTCGCTGTTGATGTTTCCATTAGGATCTAGTTGTTCAATGTTTGTGTTTCTTTCCCTTTGGTGTCTCTGATGGGAGCTGTCGGTTAATTGTATCGATTCCTGATCATTGCCTTCACTTCTTTTTTTTTACTCGTGACGATAATTGAGTTTATTGTTATACTTGAAGGTGTGTCTTTTCAATATCGATTCATGATCACATTAGGAAAACATGTCCATAAGAACAATGGTGTTCAACATGGCGTCAGAAACGACAAATATTAAGTAAAATTGTAACATCTTCTGCTTTCATCACAGATTGTGGGTGCTCGTTAGGGAAAGTAACTGTCATTCTGGCTTTCCGCTATTGATGTTTCCATTGAACTCTTATTGTTTCATGTTTGTGTTTCTTTCCCTTTGGTGTCTCTGATGGGAATTGTAGGTTAATTATATTGATTACTGATAATTGCTTTCACTTTTATTTTAAAATAGTTTCAGGGCACTAATCTTATTTCTTTAGCCAATCACATTGTAAAGCAGTAAACCAAAGGCACTGGGTCGGTTACACGCCACATTTTATACACTGCATGGTACTTATACTCTCATGCTGAAATAAAAAGCAGCATGATTCAATATTTCTTAAGCTTTAAAATCGCTGGAGAGGTTGGTGCCTGATACTCTGTCTCTGGTTTGACCCATCGGAGTTTAACTGTTGGTTTTCTTTTGCTCCGGCATTTCAGTGGTTTCTTGCTGTCGAGTCCGTAGCGTTGTTTCATCTCTGTGGTATTTATTTGTCTAAATCGCGACGGAAGTAAGGGCGAGGATTGTGGCCACGTAAAATCGATTTAACCCCGCCCCCCCCCCCCCCCAGTGGAATTCGATGCCGCTGACCGTTCGTAGGCGGTTCTTCTGTCGCTGTTTATTTTTGTTATGGTTTGTCTTTGGGTGTTTGTATTATATTATTTTATTTTGGATAGCCTATTGGCCATTTTGTGGGAAAGTAACTGTCCTTTTGGCTTTCCGCTGTCGATGTTTCCATTGGAGTATGTTGTTCGTGGTTGTGTTTCTTTCCCTTAGGTGTCTCTAATGGGAGCTGTGGGTTAATTTTATCCATTCCTGATCATTGCCTCCACTTCTATTAAGCGCGCTTTCATCGGTTTTGCGCCAACACTTTTCAAAACGTCAGAGCAGAAACTGTGTTACTGACAAAAAAGTTGCACAATGCTGAAACAACTCATGATTCAGGCAGAATCTAGCTGTATTACCTTTAAGTTCTTAAGCACCCATTTATGAAGAAAAGAAAAATTGGCCAAACTGTCATCCGTTACTGTATTAAATTTCCTTGTTTCCAGAAAGATGCGACATTTTAGCGTAATTGGTCACATATACTCAGATTCAATGAAGACGCACCACTAGTACTATTCCTCAAATTTTAATTGATTCACAATATTTTCAGCATTTGATCATTTTTAATGAACTATCACTAACTTATCCACGGACTCATTGCAGAGTTTCAGCATTTCATTGGATGCAGAGATATGGAGACTCGAATAAGTTAAAACACCCGCAAATCCATCACGAAAACATACCTCTATCATTTTTACCCCCTTGAACCCCACTTTTATATAGTAATACTGGGGTTCACAGGGGTGTACCTTATTTTTCTTATTTTTGCTCAAAAATATAGATTGTGGGTACTCGTTAGAACCGCCTCGATGTGGCGGTTCTAACGAGTACCTACAGTCTATACTTTGAGCAGAAATAAGAAAAATAACAATTTTTCATCTAAAAAATCGATTTTTCGGAAGTAAAATTTAGAATGTATTTGTATAGGCGTGTTTTAGTAATGAAAATCACATGTCCTAATACCGGATATGTCCACCATTGGCATCACGCGTTGCTTGGCATTGCCGCCTCATGCTTCGAATTAAACGCTCTCTCTCTGGTCTTGTGTCATGTTGTTCTATTTTTCCTGTAGCGCCATGGCAAGCTGCTGACGGTTGACTGGCGGATGACGTCGGCTGTACTCACGTTTTCCGAGCTGGTCCCAAAGGTGCTCAATTGGGTGTAAATCCGAGAAGAACGCAGGCCAAGGAAAAACTTGCACACCACATTATTGCGTAAAAATGGTACCACCCCAGTCTCTAAGATTTCATCGACGTACCGACGTGCCATCAAATTGCCGTCAACAATGATGAGTCGTTTTTTTGTTTTTATTTGTTGTTTTTCGTCATGAGATCCTTCCCCACACCAAAATGCTACCACCACCCCAACTGGACACCTGTTAAACACAACAGTCTTGAAATCGCCCCCCACACGTCGACGCCGTACTTAACGCCGCCTATCAAACGTGTCAACATAAAAACGGGATTCGTCCGTGAACAGTACACCACACCAACGCTGTTGTGTCCGTCGGATACGCTGTCCACACCAATTGTAGCGACTGATTCCACGTTCCGCCGTCAAAACGGTCCCCCTATACGTCTTACGCGTGGGTTATGGGCCACTGCCTCCTGAGCAATTTCCACAGACGTCCTGAATCGGTGGCGTAAATGACACAAATCAATGTACCGTGTAGTAACACGTTCACGGCGGTTTGAAAGCCCACCTTCAACCATACCGAGGGCATGATGACGATCTACGTTACTTATACGTCCCATTGGTTTGTTCTTATGAAATGTTTTGGTGACTTTTAACGTAAAGAATCCGGACCTTATATTGACAGTAAAGAAAGTGCCACAACTATCGTGATTAAGAAAATGTTGCAATTTGTGCATTTTGCAAGTGCAAATGCACATCATGAAAACCACGCTGTATTCTTGTCAAACAAACTCATGCTTCGGTGACAACTTTACAATACCGTTTTTATCAGTTGAAAAAGTCAGTCATTTTTACCTTAAACTAAATAAAATCAAAATTCTAAAAGCGTTGCGTTTTCATCGAATCTAAGTATATATGTATACTTATTTTTTCTACCTTCAAAACACAGGCAAAATGGCTCGAGCTGGTACTTCCACAGTCCCGAGGCTAGTAGTTGCTATAGACTTTGGAACGTATTCGTCTGGGTACGCTTTCCAGTGGCGCTCTGATTATGATGCTGACAGGTTAAAGATACAGAGCAACACAAAGTGGTCCGCCGGTAAGTATATCTAAGAGAGAGAGAGAGAGAGAGAGAGAGAGAGAGAGAGAGAGAGAGAGAGAGAGAGAGAGAGAGAGAGAGAGAGAGAGAGAGAGAGAGAGAGCGAACGAACAAGAGAGAGAGAGAGAGGGGGGGAGAGAGAGAGAGAGGGAGAGAGAGAGAGAGCAAGAGAGAGAGAGAGAGAGCAAAAGATACACCTGGCACGTTTCTGACATTTTAACAAGGAGAATAACTTCCTCCATAACTTTCTTACAAAATCAGTCATTCTTGAAGAAAAGAATCTGCTCCTGTTGAGGAAAGTAATTCTTTGAAGAGTGCACCAATATTGATAATGGGGCAGGGGTGCAAAGCAGTCTGGAATAGTTGTATCCCCTGAAGCTGAATTCACTCCACTTCACGAGGTATATTAACTTCTGAAAATAAATATTAAATAATATTTTGTTATATCGTCCCGCAAACCTGCATGCTGCCAAGACGACCGAGTGTGATCTCTGACAGGTGATCGGGCAACTGTGGGGTAAGGCACAAGAAAGATATATACAAGACACGGATTATTAACATTTGCTATATACATCAATACCAACCCTGAACACTACATTTATTTGCTTCTATAACATTTCACGGCGCACGCCCCGAAGGCAAAACTCGTTTTGTGCACGGGACGGTGACGTGAAAATTATATAGAATCAATTAACACAAAGTACATAGAATAGATCAACGGAAAAACATTCGCTGTTGTGTCTCTGGTTGGGCCCATTGGAGTCTAACTGTTGGTTTTCCTTTGCTCCACCATTTTAGTGGTTTCTTGCTGTCGAGTCCTCACCGTTGTTTCATCCCTGTGGTTGTTTGATTTTTGTGTTCACGTAGATGTTGTACTGGTGGGTTAGGAGGCCTTCATGCGGACTGAACAAATCATTTGTCTTAATCGCGACGGAAGTAAGGGCGAGGATTGTGGCCACGTAAAATATATTCAAGCCCCCAGTGGAATTCGTTTCCGCTGACCGTTCCAAGGCGGTTCTTCTGTCGCGGTTTATTTTTGTTATGGTTTGTCTTTGGGTGTTTGTGTCGCTTATATTATTTTATTTTGGATAGCCTATTGACCATTTTGTGGGAAAGTAACTGTCCTTTTGGCTTTCCGCTGTAAGTGTTTCCATTGAGGTCTGTTGTTTCATGTTTGTGTTTCATTCCCTTTGGTGTCTCTGATGAAAGCTGTGGGTTAAGTGTATCGCTTCCTGATCATTGCCTCCACTTCTATTCTATAAAAATATATGTCCACTTCGGGTGGACTACGGCGACGCACTGGTGCAGCCGTATTTTATTAGAAGAATTTATCACAGTCAACTTTGCTGACACTTTCTTCTCTTTATCACAAATCGTACGATTTATTTAATCTCTGAATACTCAATCTCTAGATACTGAAAATTATATCTCAGTTCAGTAAAACATGAAATCTCAATAACTTGTCTGGACGGTCCGCAATCTGGTTTTGCCCGCCTCTGCGGGGCACTACTACCATACGACTCGTCGTGCCAATACATGCTCTGTCGACCAGGAAGCAGCAGGTCACATCACGTCATCTCGACATAAAATGTCTGGAAATTACGATAATCAACTAAAATACGGTCCACAAAACGTATACACTACATCATGATGCCTGCCCCGGAGAAGTCTGAATATGTTAATGCTTATACCGTTATTTCGCATGCGCCGATTGGACAAACTGGCTGATCAGTGCATGCGACAAATAACCGCGAAGCAGAACTCAGCTTGGCTGTGCAACAAAATATCAGCATCCAACGCTTGAAACAAGAATACTCAAAATATATGCTCCTCACTGAGCACTACCGAAATCAATTAATGCTCACTATAACTGAGCATAATACTCATCAAATTCGTGCTCACTACATCAGCACAGGTAAGTGGCAATTGAACACACCACGTGGACAAGTCCTTGAAATGAACACCCCCTTAAACCCCATTTTATATAGAGAAAACTGGGGTTTACGGGGGTATTCATTATTTTTCTTATTTCTGCTCCAAGACAAAGGTTGTTGGTACTCGTTAGAACCGCCTCATTGCGGCGGTTCTAACGAACACCCATAACCTATGTTTGCGGTATAAATAAGAAAAATATCACGGACATTCATCAGAAAAGTAGCCATTTTGGCAAAAGGGGAAAATGCACTATGTCGCACGGGTGTGTTTTCGTAATGAGACCGCGCCTTTGCGCTACCAAATTTCAGCAGAACTTTTATCTCCGTTACAATTGCATTTCCTTTGGAGAAAAAATGATGAAACTTCCCGACAGATCAATGGTATAACTCCCGTCAGTACGAATATCCATACCAATGCGTTTGGCAAGAAAAATATATCTGATACTATTTGGCACTTGGCGACTTTTTAGGCAAACTACATGAAAATCAGACGACCAGCGACCCGCTGTATGGCAAATAGTTTCCCCGCAAACCACTCATGCACACATCGCATGATATATGATTCGTATATCACCTTAAATGCTTTATTCGCGCTGCTTTGCCATATACCTACTAAAAATAATTTAGACGTGCATATGCACCAGATAGGTTTTATGTTCCATCTCGTAACAGAGGTTTCCCCTTTTAGAAGAAAAACAATCAGAAATGTTTTTTTTCTTTATGCAAAGAGATGGAATAAGGTGAAGCCTATCTGAATAAACACAGCTATGTACACAACATTCGTGCAAAAATTATCTGCTAAGGTAGTCTGCCTCAAAATTTTCTTGGGCCCGAATGCCAATAATCCGAAATCTATATGGTGGAGAAGTAATGCGAAAAAATGTGCTAAAACTGTTTGTGCGTTAAAAATATATGGTTGTAGTTTCATTGCCCAACGCATAATTCGAGGATTGAGAACTTAAGCTGTTTGCATATAAGACAAAGGCTTGTGATCCGTCTCAAGCAAGAAGTTAACTCCGTAAAGCTACCCGCGAAATTTCACAATACCCACGATTATAGCAAAGCATTCCTTATCTATCACGGAATAGTTTCTTTCACGAGGAAGACGTTTCTTGCTGGCATGAGCAATGGGACGTCGTCCTTCCCCTTCAAATTCTTGGAGCAAAACGGCACCTATACCAACATCAGTAACATCCGTCCGAAATATGAACGGATTCCCATCATGAAAGATAGGAAGGCGAAGAATAGGACTAGAGGTGAGTCTATTCTTCAGGGTCTCGGAAGGCTTTTCACGTTGGTCCTGACAATCTGTGATCTTATTCGGTCTATTGTTCTCAGCTAAATATGTCAAAGTGGAAGCTATCGATGAGAAATTTGGAATGAAACGGCGGTAGAAACCAGCTAACCCAAGAAATGACTTCATTTGTCGCTTAGTGGAAGGTCGAGAAGCATCCTTTATAGCTTGTATATTGTCTTCTTGCGGTCTAACTGACTGGGCAGCTACACTGTGACCAAAATACTCGATACTGCTATACCCAATCATACACTTTGAAGGTTTTGCCGTCAACTTGGCTGTCCTAAGTCTATCCATAACTTCACGTAATGACGTTCAGTGGTCTTTCCAAGTTTCGGTACCCCCGCCCATAGGGGCTTGAAGAAATATATGGGCTGCATGATGCTTCCACGCAGAGCTGAATCCGGCCCGCACACTAGTACTGGTAAACCGCTTAGAGGATCTAAGCCTGTCCAGGAACTGCGGTGCGAGGCGGACCGTCCATGCTAATAGACCCTATTGGTTTCATTGGGCGGCAGGGCTTGAGATGTCATTTCATCTCAATGTCGGGTAAAAGTCCCACAAAATTGGAAGCAACGTCTCCAAAATGACCTTTACAGTGTTGACGGGGACGTTAAACCTCAAATCAAACAAAAATCCAAGTTTCGGTAAAGATCAACATAGCATCGACAAAGCTATCAACGTTAGAAAGATCGGACAGAATCCTTCTCACCAACCTGCAAAATGTTGCTTCAGAGTTTACCAAACTGAAGGGCATGGATTTGAATTGAAATAAGCCTTTAGGGGTTTCGAACATTTCAACTGCCAGCCAATAACCGTTGGATAAATCTAATTTACTGAAGTATTTGTGCCCCGACATTCTATTTATAAACTCCTCCATATTTGGCATTGGTTCTGCATCAAACTCCGTCACTTTATTAAGTTTACAGAAGCCAATGCAGAAACGCACCAAACCTTCTTTTTTAGGGACAAGTACTACAGGGGATGAATATGAAGATATTGATGGTTCAACAACTCCTAAATCTAACATGTCTTGGATTTCTTTTCCCGTTACATCCCGTACTTTATATGGTATGGCATATCCTTTTGACCCCACTGGTTCTTATTACTGTCTGTCGGTAATAACAAGAGTACTTTATCTCCGACGTCAAGTTTACGCGACCTCGGTCCTTTATCGAAATAAGCTTTCTGCTTAATCTGAACCTTCTTTAAATTTATTGATTGATTTGAGGTTTTACGTCCCCGTCAACACAGTATATGTCGTTTTGGAGACGTTGCTTCCAATTTTGTGAGACTTTTTCCCGACATTGTGATGAAATGACATCTCAAGCACTGTCGCCCAATGAAACCAAAGGGTTTATAAGCATGGACGGTCCGCCTCGCACCGCGGTTCATGAACAGGCTTAGATCCTCTAAGCGATTTACCAGTACTAGTGTGCGGACGGTTTCAGCTCTGCGTGGAAGCATCATTCACCCCATATATTTCTTCAAGCCCCGATGGGCGGGGGTCGACCTTCTTTACATTAATACGTCCGTTTAACAACTCAACATGGGAAAATCCTAATGACTCTTGTGGGGCTTCCTTAACCGCAAATAACAAAGCTGGCAGATATTTATCCGAATCTTTTGGGCTTTCAGCTTACATGCGACGTAACATCTGCTTTAAACCTAGCGTGGAACCGCTCAATCAAGCCGTTGCAAATTGGGTGCCTTGAACTACAGGTTAACTGTTGAAGAGAAAGCAGTCTGCTGACATCTTTCATTACCCAAGCAGTGAACTGTGATCCACAATCAGTCAACATTTCGTCAGGGATGCCAACCCTGCTAACCATTTCAATAAGCGCTTCCGCAACACGTTCCGTCTCTATACTCGGTAAAGCTATTGTTTCTGGATACCTCGTCGCAATGTCTATCATTGTTAAAATATACCGAGATTTCCTATCAGATCGAGGCTCAATTGGACCAATTATATCCACTGCCACCCTCTTAATTGGCGTATCAATCAATTGCATTTTTCCTAGAGGTACTTTAGTGACCCGACCTTTCTGAATGCTTCTCTGACAAATATCATAAGATTTACAGAATCTAGCCACGTCTCCGCCAATACCGGGCCAGTAAAACTCAGTTACAACTCTATTTAATGTCTTCCTAAAGCCCATATGTCCAGATATAAGCGTTTTATGTGCCGGTTTCAAAACCTTTCCTCGGAAACTTTGAGGGACCACAAGTTGAAAAGAGACTTTGTTGCCCTTTGAGAACTCCCTATATGCCAAACCTTTTTTCCTCAATTAACCTAGTTTCACCTCGGTTTAAACCACGACTCACAGTCTTGTTCCCAGATGCAACCCTTTTTCTGATGTTTTCGAAAGTTGGATCATCAACCTGAGCTTGCTTAAAATAAAAATAAAAAATGAGTTCCTTTAAGAGCAATGAAAACATTCATAAGAAAGAAGACGGGCCATACTACGTAAAGCCTCCTTGTCATCGTTAATGATCTGATCGGGAACCTTATGTTTACTGTAAGGCTTCTCATCCTACTTACTCTGAGACCCAGTTACAGCCGCAGCTGAGAAATGAGACATATAAGGAAGTTTTGATCCATCAATGATACCGCTAACCAAATCGCTCAACGTATCCATACACAAAGCTTCAGTTTTCCCAGTGAAAAAAGGACAACCAATGTCAATCATTACCAAAGGATACCTTTGTGTGGATTCATCAATCAACGTAACATCTGACTCTTTCCCTATTAAGTGATCATCTAGAACCAAGCTTCTCCGAACGACACATCCTGTACACCCTGTATCTCTTAAAACAACCATCGGCTTATTATTAACCAACCCTTGTGCCGTCGGTAACCTCGCCTTTAAGAAGTAACAGACACATTCCTTGGTTTCCTTATTACACCCCTTCCCATCCGAAATCAAAGGACCATCAACCTTATCTTCAAAAATACTTCCAATTTCATCATCTTTCCTAGTTACTTCCGTTTGACAAAAACTAACTTGGTGTGCGGCGCCACGTGGTGTGCCATTATTCTTACCGCGTCCGCGAAAAGACCCTCTAAAATTACCACGACCACGTGTATAACAACGGCCTACACTCTGCGTATTCTCATTCTTAACCATGAGTACCTTGAACCTCTACGCGCGTGTTAAAACTTTCATTTACACCGCTGTCTCCGCCTCCAGTTGCTCCTACCTCTTCACAATATAATTGTTTTCTGTCGGGGTTCTTAAAACATTAATTGTTAAATGCCCCCTACCACATATGCTACACTTAATATCCGGTTTACCACTCGGTTTGTTTGAGTCAGCTGTGTCATGTTTACGCTGCGCTGTGCATCTATTATCGCGTTGCCCCTTACTAACGCAACTAAATACGCCCCCGCGCGCTTTTGCAAACCAATCTGCCTCTCTAGCCATTTTATCTAAGTTACCAAACTGTTTTGGCTTCAGATGTACATACAGTTCTCTAATACATGACTCCAGGAACTGATCCCTTGCCATGAAATCACAGACAGCCGGAAAAGATTTTTCTATTTTTGCCACATTAAGCCATTTCTGTAAATAACTTCTCAATCTACTACTGAACTGTACGAACGTTTCTGAATTCTCGGGCCTACTTTAACGAAACTTCTGCCTAAATCCGCGCTCTGTCATATCAAAATTCTTTAATAGGGCATCCTTTAACTTATCATAATCCGCCGCATCATCATTTGATAATCTGTCATATGCATCAAGTGCGCACCCTTTGAGCAATGCACTTAAATACGCGGCCCAAACACTCTTATCCCATTTATTAGCCGTAGCATATTTCTCAAACCTAGATAAGTAACTATCCATCTTATCTTTACCCTCTTCAAAATAAGGTAACTTAGGATCCCGGGCATGCGCCACCTTTTCAGCCTTTTGCCTTTCAAATTCTTGCTCGAGCTTTGCTTTCTGCATTTCTAACTGATTCCTCAATTCTTGGTGTTGCATCTCAAACCCATGTCTTATGTGTTCTAAATGGGCTTCACTTATCCCTTTTGCCTCACTTTCGCTTTCAATGCGTGTCAGTTCAAGCTCCTTATTAACCTTTAACATAGTTCATGTGCCCTTTCCTTTTCCTTTCCTTCTAGCTTATCTAGTTCATGAGCCCTTTCCTTTTCCTTTCTTCTGACCTGAACCTTTTCTAAATCCCTTTGTTCTTGCCTTTCTGCTCTCTCATTATCTTGCTGCTGCTTAACAAAATCTTGGAAACCTTTCCCCTCATAACCTTACTCCTTCCCTATTTGCATTCAACGCTCCATTATTGATAACGTAAATATCCCGTTACTATAAAAAAATCTGTAAACTGGTCAGTTATGATCAGTGATGATTGAATGGGCTTAACTAAAACGTTAAGATATAGGTTATACGCGTTAATCTAACTAAAACGTTACTTATTAATTCATACGCGATTTGAAATGTCAATTATTCTCAGTAAAGTATGACGTTACGTACTGGCAGTCTAATATGACGTCATAAGTTGACGACGTTTACAGTAAAAAGTAGAAGTAAAACAAAGATCAGGAATTGATACAATTAACTTACTCCATCCATAAAAGACACCAAAGGGAAAGAAATACAAACATTAAGCGACCAGACCATAATGGAAACCTAAACAAAGGAAGGCCATATGGACAGTTACTTTCCCACAAAATGGCCATATGGCCATCCAAAATTAAAAGACACAAGTGATACACACAGTAAGTAACAAACAACAACATAAATAAATCGCCACAGAAGAGCCGCCTTGGAACGGTCAGTGGAAGATTTCCACTGGGGGGCTTAAATCGATTTTACGTGGCCACAATCCTCGCCCTTACTTCCGTCGCGATTTAGACAAATAATTTGTTCAGTCCGCATGAAGGCCTCCTAACTCATCAGTGCAACATCTCCGTGAACACAGAAATCAAAGAACCACAGAGGTGAGACAACGGTGAGGACTCGACAACAAGAAACCACTGAAATGCTGGAGCAAAAGAAAACCAACAGTTAGACTCCGATGAGCCCGACCAGAGACAGAGCATCAGGCACCAACCAACATTATCTCTTTAATTTTCAATAAGCCTTTACGTTGGAGCCGTCATAGAATCTGAGGCCTGACCCACCGGCGTGCAATTAAAGAGGGAAGCAAAGTTGCCAACCGTGATTGGGTTAACTACCATGCATGCAGTCTGTCGTACAATATCCATGTTGTACCCAATCTTTTTATATCGAAGAATGATTTTACGAAATTGGGTGCTGAAGTCATTGCGGTTACAATCTGCAGTTATATCACATTACCAAACTCAGACCATAACAAGTCACAATCAATGATTCTAATACGCCATACGTAACGTCAAGCCACAGCGTATATATTAACGCTACCGTAAGGAAAATGTCATCGTCAGTAAATTGCTAACGTCACTATGTCAGAACCATGTGTGGGTGAAATCAATTAGTAACTCAAGTTTAACCTCGTAGAATGCTGGGTAGCAAAATTAAGTGGGGTCTACTTAAAATTTTCCTTGCCAAGAAAAAGTGGGATTTGCCTTGAAGAAACTATTAACTTGTCAGTATCCATTTTATTGAATACATGGGATTCGCACTTCTTAAATGCAGGAAGGAAGATTCAAGTTAATTTCCAAGCAACTTTAGATAAGGAAAAAAAAACAGCATGAGGGATGGAATTGATTAGAATAATTGAGGTTTTAGAGCATCAATGTGCTGTTCCACAGCTGGGAACACCTCCAAGAGATCATTATATCTCATTTCAATAACGCCAGATGTTACATGTTGGTTTACGGCGTAGCGCGAACCCGCATGCTGCCAAGACGACCGAGGGTGATCTCTGACAGGTGATCGGGCAACTGTGGGGTAAGGCACAAGAAAGATGTTATATACAAGACATAGATTATTAAAAATAACTATATACGACAATACGAACGCTGAATGCTACATTTATTTGCTTCTATAACATTTTATGACACACGCCCCGAAGACAAAACTGCGTTTTGTGCTCGGGACGGTGACGTGAAAATTATATACTAGCAAATAACACAAAGTACACAAAAGAAACCAACGGAAAAACTTTCGCCGTTTTATAAAAATATAAGTACACTTCGGGTGGACTACGTCGACGCGCTAGTGCATCCGTATTTTATTAGAAGAATTTATCGCAGTCAACTATGTTGAAACTTTCTTCTTTCTATGACAAACCGTACGATTTAATCTCTGGGTACTCAGTCTCACGATACAGAAGATTATAACTCAGTCTCAATGACTGGTCTGGACGGTCCGCAATCTGTTTTTCCCGCCTCTACAGGGCACTACTACCATACGACTCGTCGTACCAACACCTGCTCTGTCGACCAGATAGCAGCAGGTCACATCACGTCATCTCGACATAATATGCCTGGAAATTACGATAATCAACTAAAATACGGTTCACGAAACATATACACTACATCATGATCCCTGTCCCGAAGAAGTCTGAATATGTCCATGCATATACCGTTATTGCGCATGCGCCGACCAGACAAAATGGCTGATCAGTGCATGCGACAAATAACCGCGCAGCAGAACTCAGCTTGGTTGTGCACAAAATATCAGCACCCAGCGCTTGAAACAGGAATGCTCAAAATTTATGCCTCCTTACTAAGAACTACAGAAATCAATTAATTATCACTATAACTGAGCATTATACGCATCAAATTCGTGCTCACTACATCAGCACAGGTAAGAGGCAATTGAACAGACCGCGCCTTTGCGCTACCCGGTCATTCGCCAATTACAGGAAACAAAAAATAACAAAAATCCAATTTCATATCCTTCTCCGCCACACGGCTCACAAATATAGCTATTCACAAATTCATTATTTTTATCTATTCTACACAACGTGTATCAGTATCTGATAGGGAACAAACGCCGTGTCAAAATCATGAACGGACCTGCACTATTTGCCATCTATAACTAAGCTAAAATCATTTCCGTATTTAGTAGACACAATGTCAGAACCGTCTTTCGACGATGATGACCACTCAGGCCGTTATAACGTGTGGCGACAAAATACCCAACGTATCATCCTGTGTAAAGCAGTACTCGCAAATCAACATCACATTCTGTACAATGCACATACATGCACAAACAAATTTCTTAAACAGACACGGCATCATTACAAAAAATGAACCCGCAATTCTTCTTGAACAAAATTCTTCCTACAAAACATTAACATGCTTGCAATACCAATTCATCACGGTTCATCATCACGGATAACCCGACAGGCTCTTGTCTAAGGGTTCGCCCTGATGATGAAGATATGGCTAAACCTGTCTTAAATTTTATGTCATATAGAGACGGGACCACGGTTGTCTAACAACCGGTAGTCTAAAGCTATTGATCGAACAAGTGACCCGATGTTTATAAATATATTTTATAAAAAGGGGTCTATAAAAAGCCTAAATGAATCCAGAATGAGTGTCCGCGTTTTACGTCTCGCCAACATCTAGGGTCATACGGAGACAGGACCTCGATTTAAAGACTCATTCGAATTCTGGAGAAGCCCGGGATAGATCCTGCGATCCCTAGTTTATAAAGCGAGTAGCATAAACACTACACCACAGAGGCTTCTAAAGGGAATCCAGAATAGGCTTCAGAAAGTTGGGGTATACTAGGAAGAAAACCCCTCTAAATCCTATAAGCATGTTCATACAAAACATAATACTAAACATAGATTTAACATACCGTCAAAGCTTCGGCGTTTGGCTTGGCACAATACTGTAGGTATTCGTTAACATCTGACCTGCTGCTAATATTATGATAGTTTTCCAGGGTATTTATATCTATAAACACTACAGGAAAATCAGGTATACCCGTGCTAGCTCGCTAAAATTGTGAGAAGTATAGATACTAGCCACAATGATAGCCACGAAGCTCTGCCGAAAATTGATCTCCGTTACAATTGCATTTCCTTTGGAGAAAAAATGATGAAACTTCCCTACAGATCAATGGTATAACTCCCGTCAGTACGAACATCCACAACAATGCGATTGGCAAGAAAAATATATATGGCACTGTTTGGCGCTTTGCGACTTTTTTGGCAAACTACACCAAAATCAGACTTATAGCGGCTAGCTGTATGGCGAATAATTTACCCACATATATGCACGATTGGTGCGTGGAGCTGCATATTTTGCCTAAATAATTTAAACGTGCATAAGTATCAGATAGGTTTTATATTCCATCTCGTAACAATTTTGCCTTACTTTTCGTCAAGATACAGCTCCCATGTGAGAGCATTAGGTGAACAAGTCTGTGAAATATACACCTCCACCAAACCCCACTATATATAGAGAATACTGGGGTTTTACGGGAGCATACACTGTTTTTCTTTACTTCTGCTATTATACATAGGTAAATAGGTTGTGGGTACTCGTTAGAACCGCCTCAATGAGGCAGTTCTAACGAGCACCCACAACCTATGTTTGCAGTATGAATAAGAAAAATATCACTAATTTTCAACAGAAAGTATCCATTTTGGAGATATGCAAAAATGCACTTTGCCCCACGGTTATAGCTGTGAGGCTGCAAAGAATAAATTAGTCCGTGTTATCGCCTAATAGGTCGGCATCTCGTGAATGGCGACCTATTTACTGACCCCCCATGTATTGAATAACAACATCGACCTTTTCGGAAGTCGGCGAAGATAAAATATAAGCATTCAGTCGGGTGTGAAATTTTGGTAATAGAGATCACCAGCCTCAAACCTATATGTGTGTCATGAGAGTTATCGATTTATTTGACACCTAGCAATACAAAACCAACTGGCAAAATGCACTAAAATGTATGCGGACATTTAATTTAATATGATTTTTTTTCTTGGAAAGTGGCAAAAATTATGTGTTTATCTTAAAATTCAGTCTTTCCTTTTCAATATGATTCCTTTTTTTTCGTTAAAAATCGAATAATATTTGTTGCTTCCCAGGGGACATTACTTTTGTTAACTGAAGCAGATTTCTCTTTATGGTTTGACGGCCCTTTCAGGATAATTCCACTTATCTCGAACCCATCATTAATAAGAGATGGGCGAAAACCGGAGCACCTCGAGACAAAACACCTGACCTTCCGTTTCAAACTTGGTATCTCACACGTGAAACGAGCGAGGTTCGAACCACAACGATGAGATATCTAATGATTAGGAGTCAGCGCTCTTACGCAGGAGGCTAACTTTTTAATTTAATATCCATATAATTCAAAGTGGCCTACAGTTTTTCATCACGTGGAAAAGTCCGTTAAATGAACGCTCCCTATATAGAGAAAACTGAGGCTTACGGGGGTATACATAATGGTTTCTTATTTCTGTTCCAAGATATAGATTGTGGGTACTCGTTAGAACCGCATCATTGAGGCAGTTCTAACGCGCACCCACAACCAATGCTTGCAGTATAAATATGAAAAACCTCATGGGTTTTCTTCAGAAAATTAGCCATTTTAGAGATGTAAAAAAATGCACTATGTCACAAAGGTGTGTTATTGTAATGTGAACGGATGAATACACCAATGACTAGCCGGCCTCATCAGGAGGACACGGGTTCGATAACTGGTGGTGTCAGCAACATTCTTTCGTGAAGATTAATCATGAAATCTTTTCTACGGTCATTCCCTCCCTTCTGTTATATATTGTGCATTGTACCGGTTAAGCCAACCCAGGAAAGTGTGGATAGGAAATCTGGCCGGCTCGTCATGATCTAAATAGTGTTAACTGGATCGTCAAACACAAACAAGCAAACACCATTGACTATCAGAAAGCTGCCATTAGTTATTTCCTTGACCTTCACCAAGAGTTATCTCAGAATAAGGATATAAAACCAAGTTCCAGCGCTCATCATTACGAAAGCACGCCTACACAAATACATGGTAAATTTTACCGCCGAGAATCGAAATTTTATGATGAAAAATTGTGATATGTTTTCTTATTTTCGCCCAAATATTGATTGTGGGTACACTGTAGACTTGTCTCATCGCGGCTGTTCTAACGGGTACCAACAATCAATATTTATGGGCAGAAATAAGAAAAAAAGGTTTACCCCCTGATTAAGGGGGAAAACTATATTAAGGCGTGTTTTCGTGGTGGTTTTTTTTCTGTATACACGAGTTTTGTGAAATAAACGCATGTATTGTAACAATGGCTGCCATCATTTGGTGTCGAGCAGATTTATCGTTGCATTCGGTACGGTGTCAGCTGGAATTCTAATGCACTTGCGATTGTAGCGCGACGTCTGACTTGATAACCTCAAACATTTGCAATATACTGTCGGAAACTCGACGTAAACATGTAACGTTGCTTATCATTTTTACGCAGCACACCGCGCTTGCGGCTTTGAGCAAAATAATACAATTTTTAACAAAACAACTATGTGCATTAGAATGGGCATAACTGTATTCGGAAAATTGCCATTTGTTGAGATAAATACCATAGGCAATGTGATGTGTCAGACCGCCCAATGCATCCGCAACTATTATTGACATTTATGCCGTTGGCGCAAAGGATTAAGCCTTTTACTGTGCGCTGACCTTCTCGGCTTACCTGTACAGAATGTCTTGTTTGAAATAGCTGGCGCTTTAATGGAAAATAATTCTTAAACAAATATAACTTATTTATTTTTCAATTTGACAAACATGTTCCGTTTTAATCTAATTGTCCGTTTAAATACCTTCAAACAAATATCAAATAAGTGGAACTTTTATTTAATTAGATGGCGGCATTTTTATTTTCAAATTAACAACCCTTAATCCTTATATGAAGCATACAAAACTGTGGAAAAACAACGACATTACCCTACTTTAACGGCTGAAAGCTCCACCTTCTGTTAATATTGCTAACAATCGCCTGTATCAGACGCAATGTGGTTACAATATTGTGCATTTTGATAGCAATTATAATATTTCAAAATTATATTTAATTACGGCATTTTGCGATTAAACTTGGAGCTTATTCAGAAAAAGCTTTATCATCTACACACGCGTGTAATCCCAAAGCGTGTCATTCTCCGTCGACCGTGAAATGAACTCATCTTCGCCTGGGCATCTCCTTGGAATGTAAATCAATCTAAAATGCGGTGTCTGATCTGCGTCTTATTTATTTATTTATTTATTTATTTATTTATTTATCAATCTAAAATGCGGTGTCTGATCTGCGTCTTATTTATCTATTTATGTATTTATTTTTCATGACCCGATTAGATTTTTTTTATACTTACTAAGCAATTTAAACAAACATTGCTAGTAAACACATTACAATTGAAAGAAAGAAAGAACGAAAGAAAGAAAGAAAGGTGCCGTATGTGCAGGCTAATCTGACATTTCGCTGTTCGCATTTTCGCATTTGTGACATTTCGCTGTTCGCACATTGTTTTGATTGAATACAAGAACACAAAAGAGATGTTTGTATTGTTCCTTTTCGTAACATACATTTGATTATTAATACCGTCTGCGTGGCTTGTTGGTTATATTTAGAACCAGCTCATTCCGATTTATTTATTTTTATATTTATGTATTTATGTCAACTGTTAAATGGTCTATTAAGATCAGGGTGTACCCCTTTTCTGGTTTTCCTTCCATCATACCGGGGAAAAGAATATGCATGTAAACCCAACTTTATATATTGAACAGTCGGGTAAACAGAGATCAGCATGATTTTAACATAACACAAAAACATAGTTCGAAAGTACTTGCTTCTTATTCTTCTATATTATTTTAGTCAATGTTGGTTTTTCATCACGGCAACAAGCCGTGTAAGGAACATCCCCTTAAACCATGCTTTATATGGAGAAAACTGGGGTTTACTGTGATATTCATTTTTTATATCTTCTCCAAGACATAGATTGTGGGTGCTCGTTAGAGCCACCTCAATGAGGCGGTTCTAACGAGAATACAAAACCGGTTTTTAGTATCAATAAATTTTCATTAACAAATTAACTGTTTTTGAGATATCAAGAATACCCTACTAAGCCGCACGGATATGTGATCGTAATTTATCTATTTACGATTTATTTATTTAAAATTTATTTATTGCTCAAAACGCTGATTGATGGTACTATTTAGAATCAGCTCATCCTGATTTTTTTTTTAATTTATTTATGCATCACGTGAACATGTCCGTGAAATGAAGACCCCCTTAAACCCCAGTTTATATAGAGAAAAAAGGGATTTACGGGGTATTCATTATTCTTCTTATTTTGGCTCCAAGACATAGCTTGTGGGTACTCGTTAGGCGGTTCTAACGAGCACATACAACCTATGTTTAGAGCATGATTTTGACTTAATAAACACAAAAACATAGGTAGAAAGATTTCAATTCGGCGCTTCTGTGCCCATAATCAACGTTTTATTACACTCAGGGGAAAAATATCACAGGTATTTAAGCAGAAGACAATTATCGCTTTTATGACACGTGGATTGTGTATTGCGTTTCGGCTACCGACCGTCCGGAAACCTGAAGATTACTGGACACGCGTGCAAGGTATAATGGATTACCTTATTTCCGGAAAGATTGAGTCATGGGTACAACTGTGCATTCTTTATTCATATGAAGTATTGGTGCTATTAATATAATGAGTACCGCTTAGAGGATCTAAGCCGGTGCGAGTCGGAATGTCCATGGTTATAAACCCTATTGGTTTCACTGGGCGGCAGGGCTTGAGAAGTCATTTCATCTCAATGTCGGGTGGAGGTCCCAGAAAATTGGAAGCAACGTCTCCAAAATGACCTATACAGTGTTGACGGGGACGTTAAACCTCGAATCAAACAAACAAATTAACAATCAATGAACTTTTCTTTCCAGAATAAATGTTTGATGTTTGAATTTGCAGTATGTTATTATAGATAATTAAAATGGTTACAGGTAAATAAAGAGTAATTGAAACCTAACGCTTCGTTTTTATATTTTTGATTAGTCACAGTTAATTTCAAACAGTGTAAGTAAGCATTACCTTACATGGATATGTTACAATATTGAATGATCATTGTGACCATTATGATAACACATCCGTGTGAAATAATGCATTCTTTAGGTTGCAGAAAACGGTTATTAAAAAAATTGTGTCAAAGTTTATTACTAATTTAAATATTGTTAGAACCGCCTCGCTTCTAACGAATACCCACAACATATGTTTGGGACAAAAGTAATAGAAAATTATATATGTATGTTCCAGCAAACCACAGTTTTCTCGATATAAAGTTGGATTTAGAAGGGGTGTTCATCAGGGACATGGACTTGTAAACATTATAATGATAGTCAAGCAGATTTAAGTGCATTTTGGACGGGAAAGCCCAAACATGGACACTTATGCTGGAAACAGTTAATGCTCAGATCAGACGTCGAGCTTAGATCAGGACCTTTGCTGTCAACCCATCACGGCCTCCGCCCAACGGGGCTTGAAGAAATAGATTGGGCTGCATGGTGCTTCCACGCAGAGCTGAAACGGACTGCACAGCACATGAGTACTAGTAAACTGCATGGGGGGCTCTAAGCCTGCCCATGAAAAGTGGTGCGAGTTAGACAGCCCATGCAGATAAACCCTACTGGTTTCATTGGGTGTTAGGGCTTGAGGTGTCATCTCAGTGTCGGGTAAAAGTCCCTCAAAATTGGAAGCAACTCCGCAAAATGACCTATACAGTGTTGACGGGGACGTTAAGCCTCCATTCAAACAAAACTCTCAACCCATTAAGAAAACATATCCCTGTGACAATGTTTTCTTTCTTATCTTAGAAATGTTAATTTATATCTAAAAAACAAAAAACAAAAAACAACAACAACAACAACAACAAAAAAAAAAACATTATTTTTATGATGAAAAATACAAGGTCTTGGTCGGCCCCCGCCCATAGGGGCTTGAAGAAATATATGGGCTGCATGATGCTTCCACGCAGAGCTGACTCCGGCCCGCACACTAGTTCTAGTAAACCGCTTAGAGGATCTAAGCCTGTCCAGGAACCGCAGTGCGAGGCGGACCGTCCATGCTAATAAACCCTATTGGTTTCATTGGGCGACAGGGCTTGAGATGTCATTTCATCTCAATGTCGGGTAAAAGTCCCCCAAAATTGGAAGCAACGTCTCCAAAATGACCTTTACAGTGTTGACGGGGACGTTAAACCTCAAATCAAACAAACAAACAATGTCTTGGTGCGGATAACACACATTGTAACCCCTCTAAAACTCTCTTTTCTGTATATAATGTAACGTGTGGGGTTTACAGGGGTTTTTATTACATTGACTTATGAACATGTTGCTTTTCTAAACAATGCAATTTAAATAATGCAATCTGACATCCATTAACTATAAAAGTTTTTTTTTTTCAAAAGAATAATGTGGAATATCACATTCCAGAAAAAAATAGATTTATGAGAACCGATGATATTGTAAGTACAAAAAGGCTCCATTTTAACCGTTTGACAAAAAGAGTATTTTTCTCGCTTAAAGTACCAAAACACGCAGTTCTAAATTAACTAGACGTATCTTTCGTTCAATATCCCCCGGGGTCATTTTCACACATAGCCGGATTAAAACACAATATTGATTACACGATAGGTACACACGATAGGTATATATCGTAGGCCCCAGTCAAAGGGAAACAACCCAATATTGACTTTCTGTGCGGCTGTCACGGTTGAAAGTCATCGGGCTAATGTCAGATATAGTTGGCCATGGCATACAAGCCGTTTGGTTTCATTGGGTGGCAGGACTTGAGATGCCATTTCATCTGAATATCGGGTAAAAATTTCGCAAGATATGAAGCAGGGTCTCCAAAATAACCAAAAGGGTGTTGACAGGGACGTTAAACCTCAATTCAAACAAACAAAAGAAAACCTGCCCAAAACAGTTATCCCGTAAATAGTGTGAAGTAAGCCATTTCTACAATTGTAAGTAATTTTATCCATATTTCATAAATTTTAAAACTACAAGGCACTGTTTGTTTAAGAAATAGATCAACTCTAACTGTGATT
Organism: Lucinisca nassula; assembly: GCA_963580285.1. NCBI lineage: Eukaryota > Metazoa > Mollusca > Bivalvia > Lucinida > Lucinidae > Lucinisca > Lucinisca nassula. The sequence continues at coordinate 116,910,757 of OY757016.1, forward strand.
TGTTGAGTAATAAATCACAGTTTGGAGGTCAGTTGTAAAGTAGATCAAATCACGAGCGCGTAGTGCGCGTGATTTGTCTACTTACAACTGACCGACAAACTGTGATTTATTACTCAACAAATCACCTTTTTCGATTCTAACAGGCTGAAAATCGGCAATGATGCTGTTGTTTCCTTGAAAATCTCAACTTTTCGCCATTGTTAGAAGAAATTCCGCTAAAATTTTCGACTGAAACACATGCATTTATATCCTTTTCTAACGTTTTCGATGCGAGAATATAACGTTACACCGTCTAACGTCAATGAAATCGACTAGTGACATCATAAATTGGCAGTTTATAATGACGTCACTCGTCACTCTCTTCCTTGCCGATAATTGTTGTAGAATAAAACACACTTATTTTCCATTGCCTATATAGGCGCGCTGTGTTAGAATTCAAAGTAAGGGAAAGTACAGGGAAAATATTCCTCAGAACTGGGAAATAGCCCCGCAACCACCATCCGGGAAATCGATACTTACTGTTTGTATTCACTTTCCATATTGGGAACACCTGGCGTATTTTCCGCCTTTTCTCAAAGGAGACAACTTTCAGGACTTTCTCATCACGTGAACAAGTCAGTGAAATGAAGGCCCCCCTATACCCCACCTTATATAGAGAAAACTGGGGTTTACGGGGGTGTATATTATTTTTCTTATTCTTGCTCCAAAACATAGGTTGTGGGTACTCGTTAGAACCGCCTCAATGAGGCGGTTCTAACGAGCACCAACAACCTATGTTTGCAGTATTTATAAGAAAAATATCACGGATTTTCATAAGAAAAGATGCAATTTTGGAGATGTACATAAATGCACTATGTCACACGGGGGTGTTATCGTAATGCGTTCGCTTTATCTATAAAATTCGGTCCCACTGAAACCGGGGTCTATACTCAGGAGCAAATTCTTTCCTTTAAGAGTTAACCCCTATTTACATGGGAGACACACATATTTTTGCAGCAGTTTCCTCCCCAGAGGGTGTACCCATTACACCTAAATGTAAAGCCTTCGATAATTATAAACTGAAACTTTACAATCTGTATTTATTGTTTGTTTGAGTCCCCGTTAACACTGATGATGTCAATTTGCTTCCAATTTTGTGGGACATTTACCCGACATTGAGATTCAATTGCATTTCAAGCCATAGCTCAGTTGGTAGAGTGTCCGCTCCGGGGAACGGGAGGTCACGGGTTCGATCCCGGGCCGCGACATATTTTGGTTATGGCTTGTCTTTGAGTGTGTGCATCGATTATATTATCTTGCTTTGGATAGCCAATTGGCAATTTTGTGGGATAGTAAATGTCCTTTTGGCTTTCCCATTAGGGTCTAGTTGTTTAATGTTTGTGTTTCTTTCCCTTTGTTGTCTCTGATTGGAGCTGTCGGTTAATTTTATCGATTCCTGATCATTGCCTTCACTTAGACCTCAATGAGGCGGTTCTAACGAGTACCCAAACCTATGTCTTGGAGCAGGAATAAGCAAACTGATATATACCCCTGTAAACCCCGGTTTTCTGTATCTCACGTGGGGTTTAGAGAGGTGTTCGTTTCATTGTTAACATGATGATATTGATCTTACATCTAGTTGGTTTCTGCACATACAAAACGCCAACATGTTTGCTGCTGAATTCTGAACGGAAGCTGGTATCATTTGGCTATGACGCAGAGAAGAAATTCAGTGAGCTGGGATTGAATGGTCAAAAGCCTGAGGAATGGTTCTTTTTCAAACATTTCAAGATGTGTCTGTATAAACGTGAGGTAAACTTTAGTGCATAAGGATTACACACCCGTAAAATATTCTGGCGTGCACGCACTATTAGGAAATAAATGGGCCCCGTCAAGCGATTTTGGTACTTATCGCCTATGCGAGCAGCGAAGGTTCAGGCGAGCCTGCGCATCCGCGCAGTCTCGCCAGAACCTTCGCTGCTCGCTCATACAAGCAGTGAATCAAGAGGAACCTTCAGACAGAAAGCCATATCCCTGGCCCCTCTGAATGGCTGGGCATGCGCAGTTAAAATTTGTCATGACGGAATGCTCAAGACACAATTCGCTTGGCGGGGCTCAAAGTAATTTATTTTACGTTCGTCGAAGTATGAACAACATTGAGAGCAAATTCGTGGCCCAATATTGTTCTTAATTCGATGAACGTTTTATAAATAAGCCCCGCCAACTGAATTTGTGTCTTCGAGCATTCCGTCATGCCAAATGTTAACAGCGCATGCCCAGCCATTCAGAGGGGCCAGGGATATGGCTTTCTGTCTGAAAGTTCCCCTTCATTCACTGCTTGTATGAGCGAGCAGCGAAGGTTCTGGCGAGACTGCGCGGATGCGCAGGCTCGCCTAAACCTTCGCTGCTCGCATAGGCGATAAGTACCAAAATCGCTTGACGGGGCCCAAATGTACTTTATTACTTATATTTGCTTTGTTTTCCGTCCATCATACGGCTTTAAGGGCTGAAATGAAAGAAGAAAACACTTGCACGCAGTTTGCCTATTGAGTGAGTGAGTGTTTGAGTTTCACGTCCCACCAACAGCTAAGGTATTACTGAGACGGGACCTCGGTTTAAAGACTCATCCGAAAGTCTGGAGAAGCCCGGGATCGATCCTGTGAACCCTGGTTTACAAGGCGAGAAGAGGTGGCCTATTGACGGTAGGACTTGGTGCCATAAGGTACCCATCGTCCAATCATTTTGAAGAAAACTTTATTTCGACGTCACCGACGTCGCGTGAGTCAATGTATTCATTTAAGAAATGAATTTTATTTCTCTGCCGTTCATAAAAGTATGAACGCAGCGGGTCGCGTGCAAAGAAGTGTTTCATGTAAACTTTGTTAGCGACTCGCAGTCGTTCAAACTTTCATGAAAAGCAGTAAAAAAAATAAGTGTATTTTTTATATTTACATTCTTTGCCCCTCATCACTGAGCGAAAGATGCTTATAGGGCACATTTTTAAAGCTGAAAAACATTTACACGCTGATTTTTTCTACAAAGAGGGTAACAGCGTTGACATCACCAACGCTTGTAGAGAACAATGGTTTAGACTGACCACGGGCTTCTGAGGTTCAATCAGAGAACATACAGTACTTTAAAAATGTTCTATAAAAGGGTTATCCTTTGGAAGCAAGGAATACACCACAGAAGTGAAAAATATGGAGTGTACAGACTAGCTAGTTTCGGCCAATTAGGCCTCATCAGTGACCCTCAGATATTTTCATAATTCCACAATGGAATCAATGATCCCAAATGACAAGAAAATATAATCTACACTATGATGTAGGGCAGGGAGACGTTTTACCGCCGCCACGCATTCCCACACACCAGCTGTAGTGAAGTTAAATATGTTCTATAAAAGGGTTATCCTTTGGAAGCAAGGAATACACCACAGAAGTGAAAAATATGGAGTGTACATGTTTTCTTGGCCAGACTAAGTTACCCACCATACCCAAAATGCCTGTCAGCGAGCTACGCTCGCCATATGCACAAAAAGGGCGTTTAGTCCTCTTGATCAGCCGATTTATTGCATTGATGTAACGTCAGACGCCCGTGGACTGACGTCACTTGACGTCACTGAAAATCATGTGACTCGATGCGTTCATGGAAGTATAAACTTCATTGTTTTCTATAAGTTTACATTGTAAAATTGAAGTACGAACAACATTAGTGGCCAGTGTGTTTGAGTTTTACGTCCCACCAACAGCTAAGGTCATACGGAGACGGGATCTCTGTTTAAAGACTCATCCGAAAGTCTGGAGAAGCTCGGGATCGATTCTGCGACCCCTGGTTTACAAGGCGAGTAGCGTAACCACTACACCACGGAGGCTTCTTACTGGCCAGTAGTTTACTATAGATATATTCCGTAAATGCACAAATATTTTTAACGTTAAAAGGAAATATCCTCCACAAATGGCGAAATATTCAGCAGATGTGTAACCGTTCATCTCCATTACTGGGTCTGGCACTCGGCATTTATACTCATAGCCTTATGATGAAAAAATTACTGTATCATATTTTCTGTTCAAGCATAAATAAAGAAATGTTGTAAATAAGAAAACTAAAGAAGATGGCCAGAAAATGCCACAATCACATTTTCAAAAACAATAACTTATGACTGGTTGAAGCTTATCGCCGCAGTTCATATTTTATACAAAATAAATGGTGTTTTCATATCCGCGAGCCTTGGCGAGCACCCGTATTTGCACAGAAAAACGCAACTGATTGTAGTGTGTCTAAAAAGTTTAATCGGAGAAAAAGGCCAGTGGTCACATATTATGACAACGAAAAAACAAAACAAGAAGGCAGCAACCACTCCAAGTTTAATCTGCAAAAAGTTGTATGCTTAATCTGCAAAAAAGCAAGTGCAAAATGCCATTTATAGATGCTAATGCACTTGTGATAAACACACCAAACTTAATGGACAGTATACTCTGACATACTGTAGAAAGTCAAAATGTAACACATATTCTTGCTAAGTGAAGCGGAGGCAATGATCAGGAACCGACACAATTAACCCACAGCTCCCATCAGAGACACCAAAGGGAAAGAAACACAAACATAAAACTACAGATCCTAATGGAAACATCAATAGCGGAAAGCAAAAAGGACAGTTACTTTCCCACAAAATGGCCAATAGGCTATCCAAAATAAAATAATATAAGTGACACAAACACCCAAAGACAAACCATAACAAAAATAAACCGCGACAGAAGAACCGCCTTGGAACGGACAGCGGAAACGATTCTGTTTGTTAAAGTATGGACAAACTGTCATATACGTAAATAAACTGCACCACATGCTTTAATCTGTTTTCCTGACATATAATGCACGAAAACGACGTTACACAATCAAACGTCATTTATGGAAACAATGCATCACGAAAACATGCCTATATAATTCCTTGAACCCCACTTTTATATAGTAAAACTGGGGTTTGCAGGGGTAAACCTTATTTTTCTAATTTCTGCTTTAAAATATAAATTGTTGATACACGTTAGAACCACCTCATCGAGGTGGTTCTAACGTGTACCCACAATCTATTTTTTTGAGCAGAAATAAGAAAAATATCACAATTTTCATCTTAAAATTTTCATTTTCTGGCAATAAAATTTACAATGTATTTGTATAGGCATATTTTCGTGATGGAATGGGCCAATGGATTGGGATCAAAAGGCGGCTTTTCGCATTGGGCTCTTCCGCCCATCAATTTATCATTCAATATGTCACTAGATTTTACAATTGGCTATATGGGTAACCAGTGTTAGAATGTTCAATTTATATTGAGCATTTTCTCCATTTTACTGGATAATCACTTTCTTTGAAGGAAGTAAAACTTACCTCAATTATTGTTTTGTTAAAAACAACTCAAAATGTAATTTTTAGCACTTTTACAAGTTGGCCGATACCACTTTCATTTGTTTCTATGACACAGTACATAGATTTGAAAAAAACAACATAAAAATGGCTTTGTTTTGGGGGTTGTAATTGCATTAGAAACAAAATACTTCTGCAACTTGCATATACTGCTACAGTATAATTACTATAATTTTAACCGTTACTTGAAATTCAGTAAATGTTCTATTGTTGGTTGGCTTCAAATTGCCATGGAAACCAAATATAGACCGAAAATCAAGCTATATGTACCACACATCAAGTGTTAAGTTTGAAAGCTGTTGCATGTAATCCTGATTTGCTGAATGACTTATATGTCAAATTTGGTTTACAAAACGTATGTAATTTTTAGCACTTTTATAAGTTTCTTGACTGCACTTTCACTTGTTGCCCTAGCAACAGTGTACACTGATTTGCAAACAACATGTTGGAGTTTTATTTTCGCTCTTACATGCACAAGAAGAAATCAAATTATTTTGCAAATGAATGTTGTAGTATGCTTAACACTATTAGCAGTAGAACTTGAAATGAAGTAAAGTTTCTATTTTTTGGTAATATTTGTTAAATTCAAGTTGCCATGGAAACCAAGTATGCACAGAAAACCAAGCTTCCAAACCTAAAAGGGTAAAGTATGAAAGTTTATGGACTGCTATAGGAAATGCCTTATTTGTTAAATGATTTACATTTTCAATTTGGTTAACATGTTTTAGCAACACCTTAATTTCACAGGATAGCCAATGCTATGGTTGCCATGGTAAGTGGTATGTCATTAGTTTTCAGATTTTGTTTAAAAAAATATAAGACTGCCTCAGTGTCCATGTATGCAATAGAGACAGCAGACCCATCACTGTTGCAACAATAAATTGAGTTCAAAAGTCTGTTAGAAGCCACTTGATACAACCTTTTGCACTTGTTGCCGTAGCAACACAGTATATAAATTTGCAAAAATATGTTGTATTTGTGTTTTGGATTTCACTGCATTAGAAATTAAATGATTTTGGATGTACTACTTTAGTATAGATTATTATGCCATAGTAAATTCGGGTGTTGTTGTTTTGTTGTTGTTTTTTGTAACAGTGGTTGAATTTAAGTTGCCATGGAAACCAAATATGGACAGAAAATCAAGCTACTAAACATATTGTTTTATAGACTGCCATTTGAAATGCCCACTTGTTAAATGACATATATGTCATATTGGTTCTTGTATTTGAGCATTTTTGTAATTTCATTGGATAGTTACTACTTTGGTTGCCATGGAAACAGGGATGTCATAAATTTTCAAAACTTTTTAATTTTCAAAACACAATACAATGCTTCAGTGTCTTTCTCTTAGTGGACTCAGTTGCACCCCCCCCCCCCCACACACACACAACCTCCATCCCAAGCATCACTGTTGAAACGAGAAATCGACAACAAAGTTCGTTAATTTTTAGCATTTTAGAATTTGCTTGATACCACTTTTACTTAGCAACATGTATGTAGAAACATGATGTATTTGTCTTTTGGATTTTAATAGCATTAGAAATATAATGCTTTTAAAATACTGCTATAGTTTACTATGATACTATAATCATGACTTGAAATTCAGTAAATTTTCTATTTTTGAAAAACATTGGTTGAAATCAAGTTGCCTTGGAAACCAAAGGTGGACAGAAAACCAAGCTACCATATATAAAACTGTAAAGTAGTCAAGTTGCTTGATAGACTACCATATGAAATGCCTAATTTGTTAAATGACTTATGTGTCATATTGATTCAGATATTTGAGCTTTTTCTTAAATTATCTGGATAGTCACCTCCTTGGTTGCCATGGAAACGGGGACGTTTTAGATTTTACAAACATTTTTTTTTTTTTCAAAACAAGATAATATTCCAGTGTCTATGGCTGTTATAGTGTCAGTAGCCAACATCGCTGTTGAAATGAGATCTTGTGGACATAAGTCTGCCATTTTTAGCACTTATAAAAGTCGTTTGATACAACGTTTTCTTGTTGCCATAGCAACATAGTTCCTGTGCTTGTATATATATTTTAATATGTGTTTCAAAAAGGCGATATGCGCCTCAACTTCATCCAGAATGCTGATATTTCGCATTTTGCAAGTTTCTCCTATTATTCCATAGGTGCAATTGTCGAATATTGTACGTTTCGAAAAAAAGGAAAGTTGATTATTCAGGCAAAATCTTTGATCTGCTGTTGCCATGGCAACGGTTTGCAGAACACATTTAAGCTTTGGCTTTTGAAGTTGTAGCACATAAGGTATAAAATGCACCTAGAATTTACGATATTTTGAACATGTCATAAATCACCATTTCTTTGGGTTCTGTCTGATTCTAAAAAATACTGCTACTCCTATGGCGTTTATATTTCGAAATTAATTCGATGTGCCAGAGTGTCTAGTCATGTAACTGACTTCAACACTCGTAATAAACTGTAAACTGCTAAACTTCCTAATCAGGGTTATAGGTATCATAAATTACGCAAAACCTTTTCTAAATTTTAAAGACGTCATTCCGATTTAATTTCAAAATTCAATGTTGGGCTTAAATCTCTTCTGCAACAAGGCCTATCGGAACCCGATTTTTATGGTGACTTAGTATATAAGTTCAAAAAAACATATGGTTGCAATGACTTCAGTACCCAATTTCGTGGAGTCGTTCTTTGATGTGGAACGATTGGTTACGACATCATTGTTATACGACAGACTGCGAGCATGGTAGTTAACCCAATCACGATTGGCAGCTTTGCTTGCCTCTTTAATTGCGCGCCGGTGGGTTAGGACTTAGATTCTATGCCGGTTCCAGCGTGGGGGCTTACTCAAAATTAGAGAGAATCTAATTTTATGTAATATTGGTTGGTGCTTGATGCTCTGTCTCTGTTTGGGCCAAGCGGGGTCTAACTGTTGCTTATCTTTTGCTCCAGCATTTCAATGGTTTCTTGCTCTCGAGTCCTCACCGTTGTTTCGTCTCTGTGGTTGATTGATTTGTGTGTTCACGGAGATGTTGCGCTGATGAGTTAGGAGGCCTTCATGCGGACTGAACAAATTATTTGTCTAAATCGCGACGGAAGTAAGGGCGAGGATTATGGCCTCGTAAAATCGATTTAAGCCCCCCAGTGGAATTCGTTTACCATTCCAAGGCGGTTCTTCTGTCGTGGTTTATTTTTGTTATGGCTTGTCTTTGAGTGCGTGTTTCGCTTATATTATTTTGCTGTGGATAGTAAATTGGACATTTTTGGCGAAAGTAACTGTCATTTTGGCTTTCCTCTAGTGATGTTTCCATTAGGGTCTAGTTGTTTCATATTTGCGTTTCTTTCCCGTGGTGTCCCTGATGGTAGCTGTGGGTTAATTCCATCGATTCCTGATCACTGCCTTCGCTTCAATTTTTATTTTAGTGGAAATAAAAAAAAAATATAACAAATTTGCATCATGACATTAACTGTTATGAAGATATGAAAGAATGCACTATCGCACGTATATGTTATCGTATTGCAAACCACCATGTACAGGTCGATGAATGTTTACTGAAGATTACGTCACACGGGCCAATACCGTTAAATAGGAATGACAATGTCATTAGTAACGGAAAACTTCTGAAATAGAAGCTGAAACTCATTTTCATGCGCAATATAGAACACATTGTTTGAATTATAAAAGACAGGAAATAAAAATATGACAAGAACTGTCGAGGAGAACTGAAAACTTAAAGACAAAAATACCTAACGTAATAATACAATGGTAGGCATTGGTTCAAATGTAAGTTAAGTGTTCGCAATAATGCTCGTGAATAATAAATAGCCGAGTGGTTCCACTTACTGGTCGCAATTTTTGATGTTCTCGGTATGATGAGGGCGGGCGAGAGGTGGAAGAGACACTTGCGCAGTGTATTTAGTATAAAATTTTAAAACTTTTTTTTTTGTTTTCTGTATTATTATAAAGAGATTTTAACTCATATATTTTGAGCCCTGCTGCAGCTCCACATATTTGATCATTTTATTATATACATTTGTTTTTGGTTGTATTTTATCTTAGTTTTTATGTCCCCCCAGCCGAAAGGGAGGGGGACATATTGGTTTTGGTGCGGATCCTGTCGGCGTCGGCGTCAGCGTCGGCGTCGGCGTTGCCTCTTGTTTGCACTCTATCTCCTGAATGGATGGATGGATTTTGATTAAACTTACACAGATACACCATTGGGAGGGGGAAAAGTACTGATTAGATTTTGGTGACCTTGACCTAATTTTCAAGGTCACAGGGCTGAAACCATTGTCAAATTTTAGACCAAAAAAGCTTGTCTGCACTCTAACTCCTGAACCAATGGAAGGATTTGGTTCATACTTGATACATTATATCAGTGGGATGGTCTTAAGAACTGATTAGCTTTTGGTGACCTTGACCTAATTTTCAAGGTCACAACGGGGGTTAGACTTTTGAAAATTGGCTTGTCTGCACTCTTTCTCCTGAACCATTGGATGAATTTTGATCAAACTTGGTACATTATATCAGTGGGCTGGTCTTAAGAACTGATTAGATGTTGATGACCTTGACCTAATTTTCAAGGTCACCACGGGACTTAGACTATTGAAAATTGCCTTGTCTGCACTCTATCTCCTGAACCAGTGGATGGATTTGGTTCAAACTAGGTACATTATATCAGTGGGCTGATTTTAAGAACTGATTAGATTTTGGTGACCTTGACCTAATTTTCAAGGTCACAGGGCTGAAAAAGTAAAGGGTAAAAGCAGAATTTGAAATAATGAGTGTGATGGGGGGACATCTGTTTTCTTAGAAAACAATTCTAGTTTATTCTAAGACTATTTTTTTTCTTTTTTGAATTTTCTTTTGATTTTTTTATTTGTATGTAATCCATTAGTTGCAAATTTCAGCGATTCACATTAGCTTGAATTTCACAATTTCAGATTTTCATTTTTCGAAATTGCATAACAAAACAGTTTTGATTCTTTGGCAGTGTCAGTAGATTCATCACCCTCAGAAGCGGTCTCTGTACCTTCGTCGCTATCATCTCTAACGTCACTGCCAGAGTCCACGTGGATACTGATTCGCTCAATTTCAGCCTCAATAGCGATGTCATTTTTCCAATAGTACTGTTCAGCCTTTTCGACATGTGTGCGGCAAGCTGATCTTTCTTTTTCAACAATGCTTCCATTGCCTTCTTCGATCACCAGAGCCTTGATAGCTGTCATACGAAGCTGTAAATTTCGTCGGCCAGTATAACCTTTCAAATTTCCCCATATGAACACAATGACATACAGATCAGTATGGCATGGTGGTATCCGCAGAACTGTATGCCCGTGTCTCTTCCGAATCTAGACAACTCGATAAGTGGGAGCTGGTTTATTTCGTTTGCAAAGTTCCAATAGCTCAGGCTTGAGCATTTCTGGCCACAGGCTGCATAAAACTGTGTATTAAAAGAAACAAAAATGCCACAGGCTACATAAAAAAAAATAAGGAAAAACAAGGATATTTTTCACAATTTGGAATTCGAGCCTTCGACCTTTGGATAACTAGGTCGTTTAAGTTTTCTGTCTAAACAATACAGCCACATAGTATTCCTGTACCAATGTCATGTCAGAAGGTGTTTGCGAATACAGCGAGGGAAAGTCGGTAACCCTACATAACGGTTTCTAATGGATCGGTCCGTATGGCGTAGTGTTCAGTAAACAGTCACCGATCCGATCTGTTTGTTTTGCTTGTATTGGAGTTAAACGGTCCAGTCAACACTTTTTTGGGTCATTTTTGAGCCGGTCAGTTTACCTATTACTTTTCCTGGGCAGGCTTATACCTATGCGGTTAACCAGTACAGCGTACATTCTTTCGCCCGAAACTGATAACTGTCCTTCTTGAATCAGCGGAATGGAGAGAATGACCGTAGAAAAGATTTCATGTTCAATCTCTTCGAAAGAATGTTGCCGATCCCGACAGGTATCGAATCCGCGTCCTCCTGATCACCAGTCAGACCCCCATCCGACTGAACCACCGAGGCCGGCACCGATCCGATCTGTAGCAATGGGACAAATACAGAATACAAATTATCCCATGTGATGTATTAACCTTATGGTTATATTCCTTTTAGAAAAGAACAAAAGGCATGACTGTTGAAATCAATTATTCTCCGTTTTAATAATAATAATAATAAAATCATTCTCGTACTGCAGTTTGCAAGACTGGCCAAGCCTTTAGTCTTATGGACGGTAGGTCATTTCATCTCAATGTCGGGCAAAAGACCCACAAAATCGGAAGCAACGTCTCAAAAATTACCTACTACGTAAAACCTCAACTCAAAAAACAAACGGTCTGACAAAAGTTTTTGTTCATCGAAGCGGGCCATGATGTTTGAGTAGACTACGGTATATGTTCAAGCAATGTGTTGCAATAGCTGATATTTACAAAGATTCTTTCTTCCCTTGGACAATATGAGATTGGAATTCCCTTGTCATAGCTGAAGGTGCTGAGGATAGGGTAGCTAAGTTTACCTCTTTGGCGACCTCCCATATCACAGGTCCTGGTGTTTGAATATCATTTGACCTGTCACCAGTAACAATTCTGATTCCGATTCAGTAATACATTGCGCAAAACACGCCTATATAACTTTGACCCCTTGAACCCCACGTTTATACAGTAAAACTGGGGTTTCCGGGGGTATACCTTATTTTTCTTATTTCTGTTCTAAAATATAGATTGTGGGTACTCGTTAGAACCGCCTCGATGAGGCGGTTCTAACGAGTGCCCACAATCTATATTTTGAGCAGAAATAAGGAAAATATCACAATTTTTCATCATAAAATTTTTATTTTTTCGGCGATAAAGGTGGCAATGTATTTGTATAGGCGTGTTTGCGTAATGGCAAAACATGATCCTTTAAGCATCTGCACTCAGCGACGTCTGAAATCAGTCTGCACAGAAACATAGTCAGAATACACATTACGAAAACATGCCTAAACCAATACATTGTAAATTTTACCGCCAAAAATCAAACATTTTAATAAGAATACATTTTTGATAGTTTATATGTCAACGCAATTCTACTTGATACTGGACCCAACCACAACGCTTCCAATACTTCGAACATACACTTAATAAAAATTGCCCTTAAGACCAAATATGACAGTAATAGGATGATCACGGGACTTCAGAAATGCTCTAAATACTTAACATGCTAATTATCTTTTACAAATAAATTTGCACAGAAAGACGAGTTCTAAAAAGAAAACAATACTCCACCTCTATTTTCCTACGCGCTTTCCAATGATGTTTGAGATTGCACTCTTTCATCTTTGAGTTTCTGAACAGGACTGTTCGAGCTTTAAATGTGTTCTTATAGTCAAGGATATCTGAATTGTTCGTTGACACGATGGCAAGCAGTGTAGATATAGATTCTGGATGGACTGCTCCCTATGTGCCCTCTTATCTGGAACTACAAGGTTTGCACTCGTACGATGTAGATCCACCTCGGGCCCTGGCACCGATCTACAGGGAACGAAAGTAAGCGCGAGGATTGTGGCCACTTTAAATCGATTTAAGCACCCCCCCCCCCCCCCCAGTGGAATTCGTGTCACTGACCGTTCCAAGGCGGTGCTTCTGTCGCGGTTTATTTTTGTTATGGTTTCTCTTTGAGTATTCTCCCTGCCCTACATCATAGTGTAGATTATATTTTCTTGTCCTTTGGGATCATTGATTCCATTTTGGAATTTTGAAAATATCTGAGGGTCACTGATGAGGCCTAATTGGCCGAAACTAGCTAGTCTGGCCCAGAAAACATGTACACTCCATATTTTTCACTTCTGTGGTGTATTCCTTGCTTCCAAAGGATAACCCTTTTATAGAACATATTTGTATCGCTTATATTATTTTGTTATGTCATACGAAAGACTGCGTGCATGGTAGTTAACCCAATTACGGTTGACAGCTTTGCTTCCCTCTTTAATTGCACGCCGCCGGATCAGGCCTCAGATTCTTTGACGTTTCCAGCGTAAAAGGCTTACTGAGAATTAGAGAGAATCTAACTCTATGTAATGTTGGTTGATGGCTGATGCGCTGTCTCTGGTCGGGCCCATCGGAGTCTAACTGTTGGTTTTCTTTTGCTCCAGCATTTCATAGGTTTATTGTTGACGAGCCCTCAACGTTGTTTCATCTATGTGGTTGTTTGGTTTTTGTGTTAACGGAGATTTTGCACTGATGAAAGATTTTTTTTTCTGTTATGGCTTGTCTTCGAGTGTGTGTATCGCTTATTATGCTCCCCGAACAATTTCAGGGGAGCATATAGTCGCCGCTTCGTCCTTGCGTCCGGCCCGCTCTTGTCCACGCGAATTCTCAGAAACTACTGGATTTCAATGATACTTCATGGGAATATTAAGTATCGAAGGTGGATATCCCCTGCGTGTTTTGGTTCGATGATTTTTTCAACAGTTATGGCCCTTTGATGAATTATGCATGAATATATAGGGTACTGTTCATGTCCACGCGAATTCTCAGCAACTACTTGCAGAAATTCAACGAAACTTCACTGGAATCCTAAGCAGTAATAGCGGATGCGCATATTATCCGTGCTATCTGGTTAGATGATTTGTCACCGAGTTATGGTACTTTGTTTAAAGCTGCAGTGTAAGGTCACTGTGGCTATTTTTAGCAAAAAGTTGTCATCACTGTGGTGCTTACATTTATTGATGGATTTTAATATAACTTCACACAAATGTTAGGTATGATAATATCTTGAGCTTGTTCGACTTTCAGGGCCCTGGGCTCAAGGTCAAGATCACTGTGGCTATTTTTAGAAACACCTTTCTAAAATATTTTTAGAAAAACTTTGTTTTCGCTTTACATTTATTGATGGATTTTAATATAATTTCACACAAATATTGGGTATGATAATATCTCGAGCAAGTTTGACTTTTAGGGTCCTGGGCTCAAGGTCAAGGTCACTGCGGCTATTTTTAGAAAAAAATTGTCATCGCTCTAGTGTCGTCATTTGCTGAGGATTTTAATAAAAAACTTCACACAAATGTTGGGTTTGATAATATCTCGAGCAAGTTTGACTTTCAGGGTCCTGGGCCAAAGGTAGAGATCACTGCGGCTATTTTAAGAAAAACTTGCTGGAGGCAGAAATCTTTCCAACTGTAAACGGGGTTCCATTGCACACAGCCTTTCATTATCAACCTCTCATCATTCTGATATGACTGAAATTCTGCTAAAAAGGATGTAAATTCGCAAGTTATCCATCTACATTAGAGTTGCAGATAAATTGGATCAAAGTGAAAGAAGCAGATGGTCAAAATGACCTTTTTGTCAGTCAATGGGATAGGATCAGATCCAGTTTCGAACCCGTCTGATATTTTATATGTATGTAAATGCTCCTAATACGGAACCATACCTGGAAACAGTCCTATGAGGATTGCCTCTGTGTACGAGAGTAAGTTTTCAATAACTTGTATTAAACAGTTTTACCAAATTAATATAGCTAAACTACCACCCAGGATCTTGGGATATGGTATCGTACCTGAAGACACTGCCTTTCATTTATTCCGACTTTTGTGTTGCTGATGTTTGTATGGCAGTGCCATCAGGAAAGCTAATCTGTCCACCGACAGGTTTTGTTATACTCCATTGTATCGATTCCTGATCATTGCCGTCACTTCTATTTTAAACTGATTCCGAATGTCCCAGTATTGGAACAACTGGCATTTATGGGTAAATATTTCGGGGTTTTTATTCGCCTTTGGTAAAACGAATGCGTCAGTCGATGTTCGCGAAACGCGGCGTCTGATCTGGGTTATAATGTCTAAATCACATAGTTTGAAAATGACCTTTTTTGTCAGGTTATTCTCCCTTATATGTCACCACGCCCAGAAGAACATAGCCCCAAACGGCCGCACAACGTATGTGCATCTTCGTATCAATGCGTGGCTAAGACGTCATATGTCCACTAGGTGAACTTCTCTGGTAGATTTTTAGCAGGTGGGAAAAGCACATAATGTACTGAGCTACTTTTGAAATTTAAATTTATGGTTTTACCATGAAAAATTAGGAGATTTTCTTCCATTTTTTTAGAAGCCTCCGTGGTGCAGTGGTTACGCTACTCGCCTTGTACACCTGGGATCGCAGGATCGATCCCGGGCTTCTCCAGACTTTCGGATGGGTCTTTAAACCGAGGTCCCGTCTCCGTATGACCTTAGCTGTTGGTAGGACGTAAAACTCAAACACTCACTCACTCTTCCATTTTTTGCTTTGTCGAAATTTTTTAACCCTGTGGGACCATGTCAGCAAAATATCTAGAGAACTGCTTGATCTACTGCTGATAATCAACTTTCCTCAGTCCTTTCAGTACTTTGATTCTTATTTCTGCTCAAAATATAGATTGTGGGTAGTTGTTAACGAGCACTCACAGGTTAAAGTTTAGAGCAGACATAAGAAAAATAAGGTTTACCCTTGTAAACCCCAGTTTTACCATATAAAGGCGGGGTTCAAGGGTGTCAAAATTATATACGTGTGTTTTCGTGATGAAAAATGTTTTGTGTCAACGGCCATCAATATAGCGCTCATATAGTGCTTGGAGACTCTTTCTGGCCTGGCATGACCAATATATCAAAAGTGATTTGATAATCCGCAAGACAATACAGGTTATGAATACATGCAAATATACGATTACGAGTATATCTGGAAATATATATTATAACTGATATGTTACATCAATTACGAGTCGGCCTCGGTAGTTCAGTCGGATGCGCGTCTGATTGGTGATTCGATACCTGCTGGGGTCGGAACATTCTTTCGTGGAGATTGATCATGTAATCTTTTCCACTGTCATTCTCTCCCTTCCGCTGATTTAAGAAGGGCAATTGTCAGTTTCTGCCGAAAGAATGTGCACTGTACTGGTTAACCGCTCACGTATAAGCCTGCCCCGGAAATGTGTGGATAGGTAAACTGAGCGGCTTAAAAATGACCTAAAATAGTGTTGATTGGGCCGTAAAACTCCAAAACAAAGCAAGCAAAACATCTCGTGTGCTAAAATGACATCTCTTCTATCTTAAGTACTAGCAATTGTTTAGATAAAGGGGCTGATATTTTTCTTGTTTATAAGTCCAATATAGACTGTGGATGCTTGTTCAAACCGCCTCATTTCGAAACGCCTGTAAGGACAATAGTGAATATCTCGTAAACCCTACTTTTCTCTGAATACAGTTGGGTTAGGAGGCGTGTTCATTACACTGAATTATCAACGTGGGCCCAGTTGTTCAAAGCATCATTAGCTTAACGAGCTCGTTAGTGGTCATATTGTCAACTGTTCTGGCATGTTTAATATATAAATTTTGGGTATTTTTGCTGAAAAAAAATGTGAGCAGCTTGCAAAATAGCTGTTCATATTTTCTCAGCAAACATTTCAGCATTTTTGCCATGTTTAATTATCAAAGTTTTAACGATACGTTAACTAACGATGTCGTTAGTTTTGAACAACTGCCCCCAGATGCCTCGTGGTATAGTTATGCGCATGTGTTTTCCGTTTAGGATCTGACAAATGACACCCAGATCGAAGACACTTTTGGCAAACATCTGCCACTGGTAGACATACTCTCAGAATCAATAAGGTATATGAAAGACCATGTTATTAAATATCTGGAAGAAAACGGAGTCCCGTACCCAGAGGCAGAGACGAAGTGGGTGATAACAGTTCCTGCAATTTGGAATGATCCAGCGAAACTTTTCACAAGAAATGCAGCAGAAAAGGTATACAGACGTCGAGCTGACATATTTTGCACTATCCAATTTATGTTCCTTAAATGTGCGTGCAGAAAAAAAAAACATCACGAAAACACGCCTATATAATTTGACCCCCTTGAACCTCACTTTTATATAGTAAAAAGGGGGTTACAGGGATAATATTTTTTATTATTTCTGCTCTAAAATATAGATTGTGGGTACTCTTTAGAACCGAGGCGGTTCTAATGATTACCCACAGGCTATATTTTAAACAGAGAAATGAGAAAAATATCACAATTTTTCATCTTAAAATTTTCGGGGTTTTTTTTCGTGGTAAAGTTTTCAAAGCATTTGTATAGTCGTGTTTCCGTAATGCAATAGTACCCAATGCTTGGGATGACCCTAATCAGTGCACTTCTGTGCAAGTCTGTGATCAGCAAAGGCTATTGCGAGACTATTTATATGCAAACTTAGGCCTCTCCTGGTCGCCTATGTGATAAGTAGCTGTTTTCGCATGCGTTTCGACATTCTGTTTCAAATGCAACACTTTTATATCCAACTGTTTCTCGACAACGGATATCAACACAGGGGATGCGAAAGTCCGTCCCTGATTGGCTTGACCCGATACACCATTCAATATAAAAAAGAAGGCAATGCTCAGGTATGATCGATACAATTACCTAACAACTCCCATTAGAGACACACATTGGGAGAAACAACAGCAAATAACTACACCATGATAAAAATCTCACAAGCAGAAAGCCAAAAGGAATTTCCATAATGGTCAAACGGCATTCCAAAACAAAAAAGATATTAGCATTTATTATACCTCACGTGACTTTCTCATACAAAACATCCATAGGCCTGAGGGTGATGATGATGATGATTTCGTGTTTAACGACGCGTCAACCCTCTTTGTGAGTCATAAGCGTCAAGCGGTTAATGGTTAAACGGCATGAAGAATTATGAGGATATTAAAAGTAAAAAAGTTAGTATGATATGTATAAAAATCTGAAAGTTAAATCTTATGAAAAAGTCCAATGTCTTTTAAGGTTAAAATAATATTATCAACAGGTACATCCTGAAACAATTGTTGCAAAGTGTCAGCTTTGAAGTACAAGTTGCGGGACTGTGAAAAGTCTACACATTCAATTAAGATATGTTTAACAGTGAATGGCTGATCACATCCTACACAAGAAGGCTCATCATCACCATCAAATATATATAAGAATGAGTAACTCTAGTATGGTCAATGCGCAGTCACGTAAATACAACATCCTCTTTCCTGGAAAACTGTAGAGGAGAGCTTTTTGTTCCAACGACAGGTTTAATGGCATGGAGTTTGTTATTGATTGTTCGGTCCCATTCACCTTGCCATTCCGACAAGATGTATCTGTTGATAAATGGTTTAAAATTATTAAAAGGAATTTTAAAAACGGACGGATCAAGATTGAGCGATTCCATTGCTTTCTTGTTAGCATATTCATTGCCGACAATGCCAATATGGCTCGGAAGCCAACAAAACACGATTTGGTGTGTTTTAGAAATTTCAGGATGTTTTATCGATCAGTTTTTGTATTTGAGGATTTTTAGATGATGAATGGTGTAAAGCCTTAAGCACAGAAAGTGAATCAGAAAATATAATTGCTTTTTGAATCGATGAACTGATAAAATCTAAAGCTAGGTCTATTGCGTTGGCTTCAGCTGTAAAAATAAATGAACCATCTGGCAGGCGCAAGGTTTTGTGCGTATCTTTAGAAACATACGCACACCCAACTTCAGCCACCAAGTTTGCTGTGTGTGTTACCGAAGGCCAAGACAAGCTTCCTACGCTATACTGGTTACCAAAATTTCATAAACGACCTTACAAAGCACGGTTTATTGCAAATTTTAGATCTTGCACTACCAATGAACTTTCTAAATTATAAACTTCATGTCTTACTGCTATTAAAACGCATGTGATTAAATATTGTGATAAAGTCTTTGAAGATCAGGAAGAAATCTGTTTTGGTCTATAAAAAATTCGAATGAGGTTTTAAATAAATTGAAATCCAGACATTTTCGTGCTTCAAGTCTGTCTACTTACGATTTTTCCACTCTTTACACTACACTTTCTCATAGTCTTATAAAAGAAAAGCTTAAAGATTTAATTGAATAGTTTTCACAGAGAAAATTCTCTCTATCGTGCATGTAATGTCAGAAATGCATTTTTCACTTCTAAAGAGCACAAGAATTATACACTTTGGTAATGTCAGAAAGTGTGTGATGCCCTCACCTTTCTACTTGACAATATTTATATTAGATTCGGTACTAAGTTATTTAGACAAATTGTGGGTATTCCAATGGGTACGAATTGCTCACCTCTTGTGGCTGATCTGTTCTTGTATTGTTATGAAAGACTTCATGCTGTCGCTTTCAATTGATAACCAATCTGAAATTATTGAAGGTTTTTGCTCCACTTCTAGATATTTAGATGATTTATTAAATATTGATGATACCTATTTCGATGGTTTGATCAGTCAGATTTACCCCCCAGAACCTCAGTTGAATAAAGCAAATTCTTCTGATACCGAGGCCCCGTTTTTGGATTGACATCTATCTATTGTAGATGGGTTTGTTTCGTGCAAAATTTATGATAAACGCGATGACTTTAATTTTGAGATTGTAAATTTTCCTTTTTTTTTGGATGGTGATAATCCTCGTGGGCCATCCTATGGCTTTTATATTTCGCAGTTAATTCGATTTGCTAGAGTGTGTAGTCATGTAACTGACTTCAACACTCGTAATACATTATTAACGGCTAAACTTCTTAATCAGGGTTATCGGTACCATAAACCCTTTTCAAAATTTTATAAACGCCATTCTGATTAAATTTCAAAATTCAATATTGGACTTAAATCTCTTCTGCAACAAGGTCTATCGGAACCCGAATTTTGTGGTGACTTAGTATATAAAATCAGAAAAATATATAACCGCAATGACTTCAGCACCCAATTTCGTAAAATCATTCTTCGATATAAAAAGATTGGGTACAACATGGATGTTATACGACATACTGCATGCATGGTAGTTAACCATATCACGGTTGGCAACTTTGCTTCCCTCTTTAATTGCACGCCGGTGGGTCAGGCCTCAGATTCTATGACGGTTCAAAGGCTTATTGAGAATTGCCTCACCTCTGTGGTTCTTTAATTATTTGTGTTCACAGAGATGTTGCACTGATGTTTGAGGAGGCCTTCATGCGGACTGAACAAATTATTTGTCTAAATCGCGACAGATGTAAGGGCGAGGATTGTGGCCACGTAAAATCGATTAAAGCCCCCTACCACCCCCCCCCCCACCCCCCAAGTGGAAATCTTTCCACTGACCGTTCCAAGGCGATTCTTCTGTGGCGGTTTATTTATGTTGTTGTTTGTTTCTTACTGTGTGTATCACTTGTGTCTTTTTATTTTGGATGGCCATATGGCCATTTTGTGTGAAATGACTGTCCTTATGGCCCTCCTTTGTTTAGGTTTCCATTATGGTCCGTTCGCTTATTGTTTGTGTTTCTTTCCATTGGTGTCTTTGATGGGTTGAGTAAGTTAATTGTATCGATTCCTGATCTTTGTTTTACTTCTACTTTATCTCCTTCTTTAAAAGCATCAGTATAGACTTGCTGGTAATCATTGTAACGTGACTGCAGTACCTGGAAATTTTGTTTGAGCAGTATTGGATTTGATTCGGATTTTTTGCCATCATGTAAGTCCAACAGAATATTAGGTTTTTTAATTCACCAAGCTGGAACTTCGGCGGTTTCATGTTTTTTGAATATTATTAAGCTCGATACCTGAATTTTCTAGCAGTGTTAAAATACGTAATCCAGAAGGTTTGATTGCTGTGGGATTAGTTTCATACTTATCTACAAATTCAGGTGGAAATGAAATTTGGAATGCCGGGTTAGATGGATTAGCAGCAAGTCTGATAGCATACCGAAGAGAAAGTTTCTCTCTGCGCGAAGTTAAAGATGGTTCACCTGCTTCTACATAAAGGCTTAATACTGGAGAAGTACGAAAGGCCCCCATAGCCGGACGAAGGCCTTTGTGATGGATAGTATCCAAAGATTTTAAATAAGACTTTCTGGCAGAACCATAAACAATAGACCCATAATCTAATTTAGATCTTATCAAAGACCGGTAAAGATGTAATAAAGTGTACCGATCTGCTCCCCAACTTGTATGAGCTAAAACTTTCAAAAGACTCAAAGCTTTTAAGCATTTCGCTTTAAGATATTTAATATGGGGAATAAAAGATAACTTTTGATCAAATATGACCCCAAGAAATTTGGCTTCTTCAACAACAGGAATTTGTGATACGTATAAAAACAGGGAAGAATGTTCGTGTTTCTTCCGTAGCTTAAAAAATGAACACATTGCGTTTTCGACTTGGAGAATTTGAAACCATTTTTGTAAGTCCATTCTTCT